>CP092869.1:76648932-77157945 GCA_030710605.1 Cordylochernes scorpioides | reverse complement strand
AATGAGTTCCTTTCTGTTTTCTTCTGTTTTATTTTTTTAAGAAGTTCATTGATATTGTCTCTCTCTCTCTCTCTGATATCATTGCCTCGATATTGAGGTCCTTCCAGTAAGGTATCCACAGGTCTTTACGTCTACCTCTAGGTATCGATGCTTTTGCAGCTTTTGAAATGTTCGAAGAGAATTTTTCCAAGTTTTTGTCAAGCGTTCTGTAATTCAATTTTTCGTTGCACAGTTCTTCAAGCTTTTCTGTGAATTTTTTCAAGTCGGCTTTCCTAAAGTTTTATGTTCTTTTATTCTAATGGACATTCTCAATTTTGAAGTTTAGGGTTGTTAAAATTGGTCTGTGGTCACTGATTGCACCTCTCAGGATTTTCCATTGTGTTGTGGGTGCGATGTTGTAATTTATCGCTGTGATGTCTATTGCGGATTCTGTGCCTGTGGACTTAGATAGGTAGGTGTTCTCTCCGTTATTTAACGGTGTAAGGTCGAGGTCTGTTAGCATGTCCTTAACCCGCTGACTTTTGTTATCCTGGACAGGTGATCCCCAAATTGAACTTTTGGAGTTAAATTCGCCGAGTATGATTGTGATATCCGAAGACGCTTCACTTAATGTCTCAATTGTTTGAACCCATACAAAATTCAAATATTTCACGAGCTGAAAGTTGGCGATTTTGAGATGCGTCAAGAATTCGCTGCATGGGTTTCCGGCAAATTGATATTGATGAAAACTGGCTGTCGAATGTTCTGTGGACAGATGATGCTCACTTTTCTCTAAACGGAGAATTTAACATTCAAAACAGCCGCATTTGGGCAACAGAAAACCCTAGGATTTTTACAGAAATGCCACTTTACCAGCCTAGAGTTACAGTTTTGTGTGGGTTCACTTCTTTTATTATTGGGCCATTTTTCTTTGAAAAATCAATGGAAGAACTTTTAAAACCGTTTTTGTAACTGATGAACGTTATGTTCAACTTTTGAGAGAAAAGGGTATTCCCATATTGCAGGGCAAAAGCACTAAGCGAAATAACATTCATGAAAGATGGAGGACCTCCTCATATCTCCCGAGGTGCCAAACAATTGCTGAAGGATACGTTCTGTGAAAATCGTGTGATAAGTCGCCACATTATATACCAGTGGCCTCCAAGATCACCAGACTTGACGCCTTGCGATTTTTGGTTATGGGGGTACATTAAGTCGCGTGTTTATCGATGCTGGCCTACCACATTGGCCAGGTTGAAGGTTTCTATCAGATGGCACGTTTTATCAATTTCAACAGATATGTTATTTAATGCTGTCCATTCTGTCATCTATCGTCTGCAGGCGGTGTTTGAGAATGAAGGGTGCCACATTGAGCAAGGATTGTGACCTAATACAAGAGAGAAGACAGTTACCTCATGTGTTATATAAGCTGCCATGTACTATATTATCTACCAATATTTTGAAGCTCTTTGTGTTGGGATATGAGGATAATAAATGCTGTCCTCACATCTTGATTCTTTTTTTGTGTGAACAGTAATATTTTGTTTGTCATTTGCTCACATATTATGTCGTGCAAACCAGAGTGTTATAACTTCTCGAATAACACTGGTACACACAATTTTTACCCTTATGTTTAGTTTTCGCTTTTCGCTCATTAGAAGAAATAGCATAAGGAATATTTTCTGTACACCAATAACTTTAGAAATTTTGTGAAAAAAAAAATTACAAAATGATTTTACTACCACGTTTTAACATAAACTGGCGAATCCTATATAGGACGAGAGGTCCTCAATAAAGGCTTTTTGTTTGTTTGTTTTTTTACTACCACGTTTTTCAACGCAAAAGGTCGATTTAAAAATTATTATTATTTGAGGGGATACATTTCTTAAAATTGTGTACAGTATAATAAACAATGATAACATTTGACAAGCCCATAGGATATTTGGAATAAAGTACGACAAATATATTTTGTCACTCCCCTCTATATTTCATTTGTTGGATCATGACAAATATCCAGTTAAATAGTCAAGGGTCGCCAATCAGTCAAGAAACTACACATTTCTTAGAGCAAGAAATCCTATTAATAGTGCCATCATAATTTTTGGTACTATATTAACATTTCAAAAATTCGTGTATTGATATCAGCAGTGTTTTTCAAACATTCAATCTATTTCACAAAACCCCATATAAAATATAAATATTTTTGCTACATGTTTTAATTTGCATTTACCTATTTTACATATCTCTGATTGTATTTGAAAATCGTTAACCAATTCTTCATACTTTTGGCGAAGTGGTGTTTTATTAATTTGTTATTTGATATTATTAGGGTTCTTTCCTGGTATTCAAAAAGGAAAAATACGTGTCGATCAGTTATATTTTTCAATTTATCAAACAATTTGGCCGCTGAATCTCTGATTCTGGTAGAGCGCCATCTGGCGAACAAAATTGTAACTAAAATCAATTTCGAATTTTTCATTATTTGCCATAAAAAATCCCATTGCATCCTGAACACAATGGTGTTTACCGCATTGCTCTAGCGCAAATATTCGCGGAGTTATTAATTTTTAAAGTTGTGCGGGACTTTTGGATCACCCTGTAGATTGTTAGTTAACGAATATATACAGGGTGATCCAAAAGTCCCGCACTATTTAAAAAATTAATAACTCCGCGAATATTTGCGCTAGAGCAATGCGGTAAACACCATTGTGTTCAGAATGCAATGGGATTTTTTATGGCAAATAATGAAAAATTCGAAATTGATTTTAGTTACAATTTTATTCGCCAGATGGCGCTCTACCAGAATCAGAGATTCAGCGGCCAAATTGTTTGATAAATTGAAAAATATAACTGATCGACACGTATTTTTCCTTTTTGAATACCAGGAAAGAACTCTAATAATATCAAATAACAAATTAATAAAACACCACTTCGCCAAAAGTATGAAGAATTGGTTAACGATTTTCAAATACAATCAGAGATATGTAAAATAGGTAAATGCAAATTAAACATGTAGCAAAAAGAAAATTGATATTTTAGATACGGTTTGTTTCCGAAGATAATAAATTTCTAATATTTTTAATTCAACTCTCACTCAGTATCGATTATGTTTATTTTAGTTCATTTGAAAAATATGTATCTATCTATGATAATTTATTTTACTCTGGAATGCCGTTGTTGTTGTTGTCGTCGTGTCCAATAAATAGCCTCAGATGTCTCCATGCATCTCTATCACAGCAGCAGCAGCAATGTCCACTATCTTGGATGTATAAAGCTGCTGCTCTGGGTCTATGTCAATTTTCTGCAAGGCTGCGGGCATGAGAATATGTGGGTAGGTGTTAGTTCCACACCAGGACAGTTGGTGCATGTTCTATAGGTTCTTGTGCCATCTGGATGTATTTTCATTCCTTTATAATGTTTTGTTCTAAGTCTTGTTATAGGTTTTGTCAGTTTTCTCTCAGAGTTTATTTCACATATTTGATATTTTCTTATTTTTTGTTTAATTATCTTGTATTTTGCCAAAGCATCAGCGTCAAATACTGACATTTGTTCTTTATTCTGGCTCAGCTTTCTGGCTTCCTTTGCCAAATCAACTGCCATTTCATTACCCCCGATCCCAACATGGGCAGGAATCCATTGTAGAATGCAGTTATTCTCCAATGATTCCAGTTGGGTAAGTAACGAGTGTATTTTCTGTGTGAATCTAGTATTGCCCTTCTGAAAGTCTTCTAGAGCGGATATGGAGTCGCTGTATATTAAAATTCCTTCTGCTTGATGCAGGGATGGTTGGTTAAGGCATAAATCAAGAGCTTTCCAGATAGCTGTCAGTTCACAAGTGAAGTTTGACGAAATCTGTCCTGCTCCTTCTTTGATTTTAATGTTTGTTACATCTTGCAGTATTATGTTAATTCCGGCCCCTCCATTACTCAGGGTAAGGTCTGAAGATCCATCTGTATATGTTGTTAAAGGGCGTCGCCTAGCATTTTTAATCAAGAATTTGTACTATGAATAATAGCCGTTAATATTACAAACACATTAGACCTCGAAGCCCAAGGTATCAAAGTCTACCTCAATCAAAACAAAGCCATCAACATATACAATATGTATCACCCTCCAAACAAAACATTTATTGACGATGGACAATGGCTCAATTTCTTACAGACAACTCTATTATTGTAGGTGACCTTAATGCCAAACATCAACTATGGGGATGTTGTACGCCAAACCCAAGAGGCAAAATACTATCAAACATATTTGACGATAATGCCTTCTCATGTGCTTAAATGATGGGAATCCTACCCATCATTCCTACAGCTATAATACTGCACAAGCCCTTGATATAAGTTTTTACTATCCTGACATTTTCCACAAATGCAAATAGCAAATATTAAAAAGTTTTAGAAGTGTGATCATTTGCCTAATTTAATAGAAATTAGCACCAAGACCAAAACTAGTAAGAAAAATTCTGGAACTTCAAAAAGGCTAATATGATATCTTTTGAAAACACCATTATTAAAGCAGCCAAAGTTTCAATACCAAGAGGTAATATTAAGAAATGGATTCCAAATTATACACACCAGGCAAAAAAATATTCAAACACTTATAACTAAAAGAAATGAACTACAAAAAAGTGCACCCAAAACCAAACAAATTGTAGAACTGAACTGAACATGGTGATTGCAAAAATAAAAAGATTATACGTAAATGTGAAAAGGGAAAAATGGAAACAAACTTGTGAAAACCTGAACTCAAGAAACCCAAATACAAAACTTTGGAATTTGGCAAAACAAATTGACAGAGCCCAGCCACAAACTGAAAACACAAATATGATTAAGAATACAGATAGTACACCAGCAACTAATGACAAAATTGCTGCCAATCTTTTAGGTAATTCATATCAAATAAGTAGTAAAATCAAGGTTGAAAAAAGGCCCGAAAGATTATTCATGACTGTAAAAATGTCACCAGTACTCATAATATTTTCCATGAAAAAAATCAATATGAAAGAGCTAGCTTATGCATTAGAAAACACTGACCTAAACAAGACTCCTGGGCCAGATGGAATCCATGGCCGAATGATATCAAACTTGGGCAAAATTGGCAAAAAAAAAGACTTCTTAATATTTTCAATAACTCCTGGAAAACTGGAAAATTGCCTCAAGACTGTAAAAATGCAACAATAATTCCCATTAAAAAACTTGACAAATCTGCTGATGACCCAAAAAACTACCGACCTATCTCCCTAACAAATATTTGCTGCAAATTAATGGAAAAAATTATACACAGACGACTCACCTACCACCCCGACACAAGAAATATCTTACCAGAAGAACAATATGGATTTAGGAAAGGACATGGGACAATAGACCAACTCTTATTTTTCACACAAAAGGTAAAAGATGCACAAAACAAAAAACCAACTAACCACACCATAGCTGCTTTTTAGACCTTACACAAGCTTTTGATAAGGTATGGAAAAACAACTTAATTACAAAATTATACAAACATTTCAAAATTGATGGAAAAGCTATCACTTGGATAAATGATTTCCTTAAAAATATATAAATCAGGGTCAAATATAATGGCACTCTATCTAAAACCTTCAAATTGTACCAAGGATTACCACAAGGATCAGTCCTTAGCCCAACTCTCTTCTCACCCTATTTATTGCAGGCATAGAAGAAAAAATTTCACATAAAACCAATATTGGACTTTTCGCTGATGACATTATTCTATGGAGCAGCAACACTAACTGGAAAAAAGCTGAAAGAGATTTGAACAAGACTCTTCTCCACCTAGAAATATTTTTCTAATAAACATAAATTATAATTTAACCCCCAAAAAATCTGAAACCTGTCTTTTTACTACCGATAAGAAACTATGCAAAATAAGACCAAATATTATTCTGAAAGAACAACAATTGCAATATAATAAACATCCTAAATATCTCGGCTACACCCTGGATCCATAAATTAACTCCAGTAAACATATTGAAGAAGTTATTAGAAAAGGAAGAGACCGACTAAAAATCTTGAAATATATTTCAGGAAGAGTGGGGAGCTGAAGCAACAACACTAAAATTAACTTACACACCTCTAATGAGACCTATCTTGGAATATGGATATCAAATCTATGGTACAGCATCTGAAACAAATCTAAAAACACTGGAAAGGATACAACTAAATGCAGCTAGAATTATTACAGGTCTTCGAAAAACCTGCCCTAATAATATTGTACTTTACGAGGCAGACATTATGCCCTTGAAGGATAGAAGAAGCTACAATCTGCCAAAATATATAAACAAAATCAAGAGTTATGAAAACAAACTCAGAACCTTCAATTACATACTTAATTGGGAACCCAATTTAAGACTCAAAAAAGAAGGCCCTCTCCACCTGGCCAAAAGAAATGGATTTTTAAAATATAAAGTGGAAAAATATTATTTAGCTGAAAAATATCTCCATGCGAACCACTAACAAAATGTTATTTTTAATGCCACTTTAAATGAACCCACCAACAGACAATACCAAAATCCCGAATACTTAAAACAATTATCATTAGAAATAATTAATAAAATTCCTAAAAATGCAATAACTATCTATACCGATGGTAGCAGAGACGAGTTGGGACACACTGGCAGTGGCTCTCTCATTAAAACCACAAATGGCAATGAGAAAATAAACAGAAGAAACCCAGATTTTTGCTCAGTCTTCAGATCAGAACTTATAGCCATCTATGAAGTCTTAAAATCCACCAGAAACATTAAACATCACGATATATGGATTCTTACTGATAGTAGAAGTGCCATACAACACTTGAGTCACACAGGGGATCTTAGCGACAAAGTAAGCAGGAACATAATTGGTTATCTCCAAAAACTCTCAATACCTCAAAAATTCACCTTCAATGGATACCCTTACATGTTAGCATTGAAGGCAATGAAGCTGCTGATGCGCTAGCGAAAAAAGGCACAAAAGAACCCTTGCTACAGAAAAATAAACTTACTTTTAAAGAAATATAAACAGTAGCCAAAATAAACAAGAACTGGAGGATCCTACCTAAGAACAGTTGGTATACCCTAGAAGCAGATGGCCACCTAGACCTTTAGGTCCACAAGCCGGCATGCGAAGCATGCCCTTCGCTGCTATTCTGTTCAACTCATAAGCCAAGTAACGGTATCCAAGCTAGTGCTTGGACATTGTACCTGGAAACACCACCTCCCAGACAACGTGTCTGGAAGGATTTCTATACCGGTGGCCTTTAATAATAGCAAAATAGGAAACTATCTAATGTGTCCAGCAGGGACCGCGGGGAGGCAGCCCCCGGTCGACTCTGTTCACTCACAGCTGAGGAAAAGCTCAGCTGATACGTCGTGGGCTTTCTCAAGAAGCTTACTGTGATTTCTCAGCAGCTTACTCTCGATCGCGCCCCACGCCCTCCTTCTCTCTTCCTGCACACCCACTACCCTTGGACAATCCAAGACGTAGTGGCGTGCATTCACATCCCTTTCTCCATAGACGCAATCAGGGTTTCTCTTAAATTTAAATCTGTGGAGACTTGGGGAAGAGCCCATGTCCCGAACTACCCAAATGAGTTTGTGGGACATTACCTTACAGAGGTACTTGGGTGTTGTTACCCCATTGAATACCTCTCTCCCCTTCACACTGTTCCTCCATCTGTCCAACCATAAGTCCTGGACGTGCCCCCTGATCCTCCTATAAACTTCTTTCTTGGTCACTGGGGTCCTCAGTGATCTACCTCTAAAGCATCCTGCCTTAGCGATCCTGTCTGCGAACTCATTACTTTCGATGAGGCTGTGTCTCCTAAACCAAGGAAGCTCCGGAGCCCGCGTCATCATCTCCAGCTCCTGGATTATTTGAGGCGCGAGTTGCCCTTTCTCCAGATTGATGGCGACGAGGGCCGACATACAATCTGAATAGAGGCGGTCCGGGCTGAAGTTCTTCTCGGCACACACTCTGAGGGCTACCCTGATCGCAACCAGCTCGGCTGAAAAGACCAATTCGTCCACTCTGAGTGTTAAACCTTCTTGGAAGATCAGCTCTCCATTAGTGAATATCACTACCCCAGCTCCAGTATTGGTTCCAGACTTACTACAATCAGTGAAAACCTCCATGTCAATCCCTGTCGGCCCTCCAGGACTCCAATTCCACTTTGGCAACCATTGCGGAGGCTTCCTTTGATCCCTCTTCGATTCCAGGGCCCCCGCTTTAAGTCCCAGGGCATCTTCCCTGTTCTCCCAGATCTTCTGTCTGATGGTTTCCTCCTCTAGTTTCAATCCGAGGGGAATAAGCCCAGCGAGGACCAGAAAGGCCTCACTACTGGAAGTGCGATATCCCCCTGTGATTCTAAGTGCCGCTGTCCTCTGCACTCTCTCTAGAGTTGTTGCCACCTTCTGATCCCTGTTTCGGCGCCACCAAGCCCCGGAAGCATATAGCAAGATTGGCTCGACACAGGAGAGGCAGAGGTTCCTAAAAATAGTACCCTCCTTCTCACCCCTGTTGAGGGCCAACCAGGACAGGCCTGCACAACGCCTCCCTGCCTCTCGCCACCATCTCCTCCGCCTGGTATTGCCAACCCATCTTGTCATCAATGACCACCCCCAGAATGGTCATCCTATTGACCAACGCTACCCTCTGTCCTTCCATCCGGATAGCCGGCTTGTGTTCCCATTTGATCCCTTTCCTTTCAGTTCTTATGTCCCTAGGCTTAAAGCTGAGGGCTTTAGTTTTGGAGACATTGAACTTAAGGCCAGAGTCATGGGCCCAGATCGAGAGAATTTGGAGAAAAGTTCCAACACACTTCTCAGCCTTCGCTCTCGAAGCAGCCTCAATGATGAGGAACTGGTCGTCAGCATAGAGAACCAGCCTGGCTCCCTCAGGGAGCTCCTCCTGGAAAACGGTGTTTACCAGGATATTCCACAGAATAGGTCCGCAGCAAGAACCCTGGGGGAAACCCCTAGCACAGTTTCTTTCCAACTTCCGCCCACCAAAACTGAGGCTAATCCGTCTATCCCTCAGGAAGTCACGAACCAAGCTGCACAAATTATCAGGACAACCCATGTCCATCAAATTTCTCATCAGCTTGTTCCAGCTCATGGAGTTGAACGCGCCATCAATGTCCAGGGCCACGAGAAGAACCCAAGCAGCCTTATTTAAGTCCATATCAACCCCCTCTAACACCTCGTTTAGAGCTGTGTTTGTGGATTTTCCTTCCCTAAAACCATGTTGGAAAGAGGAAAGGAGCTCATTACTCTCTAGCCAATGCTTCAGTCGCTGAGCTAGTAGGCTATCCAGGACCAATCCTAGACACACTAGTAAAGAAAGCGGACGATAATCTTTAGGAGAATTACCCTTTCTACCAGACCTTTCGAGAAACACTACTCGGGCAACCTTCCATGCCTCAGGAAATGTACCAGTGTCCAGGCACCTATTGAATAATCTGGAAAGAAGCGATGGGTGCATCCTTACCAGGGCTTTCACGACCGTGTTATCGATCCCTTCGGGACCAGGATATTTCTTTTTCCCGAACTTGAAAGCCGTCAGTTTCACCTCATTCTCAGAAAAGGGCGGATCTACCAAACCACAAGTGGTCAGAGAGATCTCGTCCTCTGGTTCCTCGTTTCCGAAGTGCCGATCCAAGTTGTTTTTATTTTGTCTTCTGCTTTCGAGCGAGTAGGTCTAGAACACATTCTCTCTGAATTTCTCATTGTTGGTGGATGAAACAGCACCAGTGATTATTTTGGCCGCTTTTGCTTGAACACTGTCTAGTCTTACTTTTAGTGATGAGCTTGAGGGAGCCCAGACCGGTGTTGCATATTCCATTATCGGCCTTATTAAGGTGGTATATCTTGTTCTGAGAATTCTGGGTTTTGCTCCCCAATTTCTTCCACATAGCCTTCTCAGAATGTTTAGTTTTCTGATAGCTCTATTTGAGGTGCTAATTATGTGTTCTGAAAATTCCAATTCCTCATCAATAATAATTAAAATAATTTTGTTGACATCTTGTCAATACATGCACAGTCTGCACTATTAAAAAAAGATAATATGCATTATATACACTATGTACAATGAATATGGCGCCTCTGCCAGCGCTGCAGAATTTGGTGGAGAATCGCCAGTGGATCTCCAGCGACATCACGCATTTTGCGATCTACGATGAATACGTAGATCGCGTACTTCGCCGCTTAGGAGATGGTGATGGCGTGGTCCTCGAGACCAACTTGAAAGATCCAGGACTGCAGTATCACACCTAGGTATTATGTATTTCTAATTTTATCAATTATTTGTTTTTTTCATGCTTATTTTGTGGTTATATTTATGCCTTTTTCCCTGTGAGTAGAGAGGAGAGGCATAGGTTTGGTTTTATTGGGTTTATGGTCATTTGGAGTTCCATTGCCCACTTCTCCAGTCCTCTCATTGATGTGTTCAGTATTTTTTACGATTTTTCTATGCTGCTACTTGTGTGCCATATGGCTATATCATCTGCATAACAGGCAACCTTTGTGTCTTCAGTGAGGTAAGGATGGATGTCGTTAATATATAGCAGATAGAGTAGAGGACTGAGAACAGATACCTGAGTTACACCAGCCCATGTTCTTCCTTCCTTGGAAAATTCTCCATTGACCCGAACCTTTAACCTTCTTCCCCTTAAGAAGTCTGCAATCCAGATTAAGGTTTTTCCTCTTACTCCGATGTTGTGCAGCTTTTCAAGTAATTTCTCCCTCCACACTCGATCAAAAGCTGAGGTCATATCAAGGAATATAGCCGTGGTCTTCTTTGGCGGTTTTTCCTGGAAAGAATCTATTATTGATTGACAGAAGTAGAACAGTTGATCAGTCGTACATTGCTAGGATCTATAGGAAGTTTGGTAGAGGTTTATTTTATTATTGTCAGGGAGCCAGACTATGAGCCTAGAGTGGATTTTCGTTCTGGTATTTTACAAAGTATGCTGGTGAGAGCAATTGGCCGATAGTTCCTGTATTCCTTGGCATCTTTGTTTGGCTTCAGTATTGGCACTATAATTGGTATCTTCCAATTCTTTGGTAGTTTACCAGTTTGCCATGAAATGTTCAGTATTCGTAGGAGTTGATTATTAGCTTTGTCTTCAAAGTGTTTAATCATTTGACCAAAGATTAGATTATCTCTTGGTGACCTCTTGGATTTTTTTATTGATAAGTTTAGCTCATTCAGTGTGAAGTCTCTCGAGAAAATATCTTGTTGATGGAAGTTTCTTGCTTGTTTAACTAACTGGTTTATATTATTTTTAGAGTCCTGTCTTCATTCGTATAGTTGAGTATGGAAGTGCTTGAAAGATATTCAGCAATTATGTCAGCCATCTGTTTGTTCTCGTTCTCGCTGTTCTATTCATATCGGTTAGAGTATTGGAGGATTGGTGTTGGTTTTGATTCTTCTCTAACACTCTAATCATATTCCAGTGTTGGCTGTCCTTTCTTGGATCCATTTTTTCGCAGAATTCTGCCATTTTTCTTGTTTGCATATCCAAATTTCTTGTTCTATTTTGTGACTAATTTCAATGAGTTCCTTTCTGTTTTTTCTTCTGTTTTATTTTTTAAGAAGTTCATTGATATTGTCTCATTCTCTGAAATCATTGCCTCGATGTTGTGGTCCTTCCAGCAAGGTATCCACAGGTCGTTACGTCTACCTCTAGGTATCGATGCTTTTTCAGCTTTTGAAATGTTCGAAAAGAATTTTTCCAAGTTTTTGTCAAGCGTTCTGTAATTCAATTTTTCGTTGCACAGTTCTTCAAGCTTTTCTTTGATTTTTTTCAAAGCGGCTTTCCTAAAGTTCCATGTTCTTTTATTCTAATGGACATTCTCAATTTTGAAGTTTAGGGTTGTTAAAATTGGTCTGTGGTCACTGATTGCACCTCTCAGGATTTTCCATTGTGTTGTGGATGCGATGTTGTAATTTATCGCTGTGATGTCTATTGCGGATTCTGTGCCTGTGGACTTAGATAGGTATAGGTGTTCTCTCCGTTATTTAACGGTGTAAGGTCGAGGTCGGTTAGCATGTCCTCAACCTGCTGACTTTTGTTATCCTGGACAGGTGATCCCCAAATTGAACTTTTGGCGTTAAATTCGCCGAGTATGATTGTGATATCCGAAGACGCTTCACTTAATGTCTCTATTGTGTGTACCCATACAAAATTCAAAGATTTCACGAGCTGAATGTTGGCGATTTTGAGATGCGTTAAGAATTCGCTGCATGGGTTTTCTGGCAAATTGATATTGATGAAAACTGGCTGTCGAATGTTCTTTGGACAGATGATGCTCACTTTTCTCTAAACGGAGAATTTAACATTCAAAACAGCCGCATTTGGGCAACAGAAAACCCTAGGATTTTTACAGAAATGCCACTTTACCAGCCTAGAGTTACAGTTTTGTGTGGGTTCACCTTCTTTATTATTGGGCCATTTTTCTTTGAAAAATCAATGGAAGAACTTTTAAAACCGTTTTTGTAACTGGTGAACGTTATGTTCAACTTTTGAGAGAAAAGGCTATTCCCATATTGCAGGGCAAAATCACTAAGCGAAATAACATTCATGAAAGATGGAGGACCTCCTCATATCTCCCGAGGTGCCAAACAATTGCTGAAGGATACGTTCGGTGAAAATCGTGTGATAAGTCGCCACTTTATATACCAGTGGCCTCCAAGATCACCAGACTTGACGCCTTGCGATTTTTGTCTATGGGGGTACATTAAATCGTGTGTTTATCGATGCTGGCCTACCACATTGGCCATGTTGAAGGCTTCTATCAAATGGCACGTTTTATCAATTTCAACAGATAAGTTATTTAATGCTGTCCATTCTGTCATTTATCGTCAGCAGGCGGTGATTGAGAATGAAGGGTGCCACATTGAGCACGGATTGTGATCTAATACAAGAGAGAAGGCAGTTACCTCATGTGTTATATAAGCCGCCATGTATTATATTATCTACCAATATTTTGCAGCTCTTTGTGTTGGGATATGGAGTTAATAAATGCTGTCCTCACATCTTGACTCTTTTTTTTTTGTGAACAGTAATATTTTGTTTGTCATTTGCTCACATATTATGTCGTGCATACCAGAGTATTATAACTTCTCGAATAACACTGGTACACACAATTTTTCCCCTTATGATTAGTTTTCGCTTTTCGCTCATTAGAAGAAATAGCATAAGGAATATTTTCTGTACACCAATAACTTTAGAAATTTTGTGCAAAAAAAAAAATACAAAATGATTTTACTACTACGTTTTTCAACGCAAAAGGTCGATTTAAAAATTATTTTTATTTGAGGGGACATATTTTTAAAAATTGTGTACAGTATAATAAACAATGATAATATTTGACAAGCCCATAGGATATTTGGAATAAAGTACGACAAATATATTTTGTCACTCCCCTCTATATTTCATTTGTTGGATCATGACAAATATCCAGTTAGTCAAGGGTCGCCAATCAGTCAAGAAACTACATATTTCTTATAGCAAGAAATCCTATTAATAGTGCCATCATAATTTTTGGTACTATATTAACATTTCAAAAATTCGTGAATTGATATCAGCAGTGTTTTTCAAACATTCAATCTATTTCACAAAACCCCATATAAAATATAAATATTTTTGCTACATGTTTTAATTTGCATTTACCTAATTTACATATATCTGATTGTATTTGAAAATCGTTAACCAATTCTTCATACTTTTGGCGAAGTGGTGTTTTATTAATTTGTTATTTGATATTATTAGGGTTCTTTCCTGGTATTCAAAAAGGAAAAATACGTGTCGATCAGTTATATTTTTCAATTTATCAAACAATTTGGCCGCTGAATCTCTGATTCTGGTAGAGCGCCATCTGGCGAATAAAATTGTAACTAAAATCAATTTCGAATTTTTCATTATTTGCCATAAAAAATCCCATTGCATCCTGAATACAATGGTGTTTACCGCATTGCTCTAGCGCAAAGATTCGCGGAGTTATTAATTTTTAAAGTTGTGCGGGACTTTTGGATCACCCTGTATATGAATTAGTTTGCTATTAGATCGCTCTAGAATTTTAATTATATATTTTATAAATATAAAATTATTATATATTAGATTGAATAAAAAATATATTATAAATATTTTATAACACCTTGTTAAAGGTTGGCGTTCAGTTAACTGAAATATTGGTAAAATAAATGATATTTTGATCCAATATATGCATTTTTAATTAAATGACCCCATATATGTATATATGGAAATTAATTAATTATAAATATAATATTATAATAAAGTATATATATATATGATATAGGGACAGTTAAGCCATGTTTCAAGTGGTGATGAGAGCAGGATAAATGATATAAGCAGAGACGTCTACACGGAATACCAAAGAGGCCAACAACTGAAAGTACGCACCCCGCCTGCATATCTTCTGGCCTCTTTATCCAGAAATACCTAATTCTATACATCCATTCTATTACCCTCCTATTTTATTGCTTTCTATATATTTTACATTAAAATCTGATATTATGTATTATTATTTTTTTTTTTTTTTACTTTACTATAGTCTTATCTTAAAGCCATGATAATCATGGTGGGTAGTTAGCGACTGCTTTTACTGTAAGCGCACCACATGTCTACACATGTGAAAAGCAGTTAGACTTTGCATTTACAAATGTGCCAGAGCCCCGTTTGGTTATTTGCACTCGCTGGTGGGGTTGGACCTTTGCAATAATCGGGGGCCATTGGAGCATTTTTTTAACAGAAAAAGGTGTCCAATGCGGTAATCGAACCCGGGTCGTAGTGGTCGAAAACCAAAAGGTTTAATCAGACTTCCACCGACACCCGGTGGAATGTAAAATATCTATAATAAAGAACGCAATCTACCTTTTACATCGTAGATGTCAAAATACGTGGTATCGCTGTAGACCCGCTGGTGATTCTCCACCAAACTCTCCAGCTCAGACAGAGGCACCATATTCATTGTACATAGTATCATGTATATATATATATATATATACTAGCCGAATGACCCGGGCAACGCCCGTGTTTTACTCGACTGTAGATGTTACAACCGTGATCCTTAGGTCGCAGGTTCAAATCCGGCTCGAGGGAGCCGGCGAGCACGTGACCTCCCTGTGCGCGCGCATCCGTGACAGAGGCCGATGAGGAAAGACGGTCGTGACTATATATAGGGATATATATATATATATATAATTATCCTTTTAAAATAGTGCAGACTGTTCACTTTAGCATGTATGGACAAGATGTCAATAAAATTATGTTAAATGTCCTTGTCTATAGTACAGGAAATGATAATCATGGTAGGTAATTAGCGTCTGTTTTTGCTGTATGTGCACCACATTTATACAGATGTAGAAAGTTTTGTTCGACTTTTACACTTAAAAGTGTTCCATAGATCCGTTTGATTACTTGCATTTACATTTGGAGTTTCACTTTTGCAAATATTGGTTCAATTTTAAAGCTTTCTTTCCCTCTAGAAAAAAGTGCTCAATTCGGGATTCGATCCTGGGTCAAGGCTCTCAAATATCGACATTTTATATAATTTCTGCACTAATTATCTTTATTATTTTATTAAAAAGGTATATGAATAATGAAATCAATACGACTTCCGAGTATGAGTTTCATTCTTTATTGTATATACAGGGTGATCCAAAAGTCCCGCACAACTTTAAAAATTAATAACTCCGCGAATGTTTGCGCTAGAGCAATGCGGTAAACACCATTGTGTTCAGGATGCAATGGGATTTTTTATGGCAAATAATAAAAAATCCGAAATTGATTTTAGTTACAACTTTATTCGCTAGATGGCGCTCTACCAGAATAGGCGATTCAGCGACCAAATTGTTTGATAAATTGAAAAATATAACTGAACGACACGTATTTTTACTTTTTGAATACCAGGAAAGAACCCTAATAATATCAAATGATAAATTAATAAAACACCATTTCGCCAAAAGTTAGAAGAAATGGTTAACGATTTTTTAATACAATCTGAGATATGTAAAATAGGTATATGCAAATTAAAACATGTAGCAAAAAAAACCTGATATTTTAGATGCGGTTTGTTGGAATCCTCTCAGATATTTATATTTCGAAAATAATAATTTTCTATTTTTTTAAATTCAACTCTCTCTCAGTTACGATTATATTTATTTTAATTCATTTGAAAAATATGTATCTATCTCTGATGATTTATTTTACTCTGGAATACCGTTTTTGTTTTTGTCGTGTCCAATAAAGAGCCTCAGATTATTTTCGTTTGGCCAACAAAAAATGTCCAATTTATATACACATATATTCTTAAATAATGAGACTTTAAAGAATTCAAATAATATTCATCTATTTACATACACAACACATCTCCCCCCTTAATAATACTCCAGCTGGTCTAGGGGTTTCCTGGCTCTCTGAGGTCTAGAACTGCGGACGGGCACTTGCACAGCGGCAGCCTCCGGTTTAGGAGTGCAAGAGGGCACGTGCACAGCAACAGGCCCTGGTATAGGAGTGCAAGAGGTACGTGCACAGATGCAGTCTCCTCTTTGTTTCCTGATGTAACATCTGGAACCTCCTCTTCACTTAATTTCTGACTTCCACCTACAGGCTTCTTTCCTGATGTTCGAGGAAGTATCAAATTTCTTGTCTCCACTTGTTTCTTTCTCACAGGTCGCAATTGATTGATATGCCTCTTATACACGACGCCCTCGCAACTTATAAGGTAGTGACGGTAGCTCAATAATTCCAAAATGGTACCTTTTTACCGTTTAGGTCCAGTTGCATAGTTGCGGAAATAAACCTCGCAACCTGTAGTAAACTGCTCCTGCCTTCTTACGGCCTCATGAAATACCTCTCGCGGATTTCCCATCTTGGTATTAAATTCGAGAATCTTGATCTTAAACTTCTCTTCATTAGCAGTTCCGCCGGGGAATTCCTTTATTACAGTTTGGGGGAATGCTCTATGAGCAAATAGGAAACTTTGTAGATTTGTCTCTAAATCATCCTTCCCATTATTCTTTCTCAAAAGGTTTTTAAACTCTCTTACATATCTCTCAGCTAAACCATTTGTACTAGGATTATACGGACTGGTCTTAGTGTGCCGTATACCATTCATTTTGGTAAATTGCTCGAATTCACCGGAGACAAACTGTCTTCCGTTATATGTAACAAAAAATTAGGGCAATCCAATTCTGGCGAGAATTTCTCTAAGATGACTTATAATCGTTTTTCTGGTAATATCTTTGATATAAACTAAAAGGAATTAGAAGCGCGAATGTTTCTTTTATACATAAAACGAACTTCTACTGTCCTTACTGCGATTAAAAAATATATTGGGAGGGCTTGGCTCATCAGTGGTGAACCCTCCCAGCGGTTTCGCCAATTTAATCCACCAGACCGCTTCTCAGAGCTCTAATACTGTATTGGATCATTCTGCTTTTATATGCTACACTGAAGGATGGAATATTAGAAATGGTTTTCAAGTAAACTATGAACATAAGCTTATAGGACAGTAGAATTACATTCAAATATTTGCTTCGAGCAATGCTCTTCAGCAAACTATAAAGACAAGGCCAGTTAGGAATAAATTAACACAAAGCAATAACGTGCCATCTATACATATAAACTAAAAGGATTTAAAAGCGCGAATGTTTCTTTTATACATAAAACGAACTTCTACTGTCCTTAAATTGGCGAAACCGCTGGGAGGGTTCACCACTGATGAGCCAAGCCCTCCCAATATATTTTTTAATCGCAGTAAGGACAGTAGAAGTTCGTTTTATGTATAAAAGAAACATTCGCGCTTTTAAATCCTTTTAGTTTATATGTATAGATGGCGCGTTATTGCTTTGTGTTAATATCTTTGATGTTAAAAATTTCTATACACTTTGAGTATGCGTCCACGAGAACCAAAAACATTCTTCCCATGAACGGACACGATAGATCAAGATGAAGTCGATGCCACGGTTTTTCGGGCCAAGTCCATTCCGAGATGGTAGCCGGGGGCATGCTTGCCGATTCTTGGCATACTCTACATTCTCTAGTTAACTCCTCGATGTTATGCCTGGCCACCAGAAAATACCGTCTGGCAATCATCTTCATTTTAACAATCCCCATGTGTATTTCATGCAAGTAATTTAAAATTAAAGATCTTAATTTTTGGGGAATTACCACTCTTTCACGCCATTGAAGACAACCAAACTACAAACTTAATTCCTCATTGATCTTATAATGAGGAGCTAGTGGGTTTTCTCTCGGTACCCTTGTGAATTTCCACACACAGTTGCCTTCTCTAACATTCCTTAATACTATAGACAGTATTTTATCTTAGGGCGTCTCATTAGCCACCTCCATAAAAGAGAACGGTACCTCATTCGACTTCCTAAGAAGAAGTACCTGGTCTTCATCAAGAGACTCCCTGACACTCGTTTCTAAAGAAAGACGTGACAATGCGTCAACATTGGAATTATCACTAGTTTTTCGAAATTCCACAGTATAATTAAATGCAGCTTATTTTAAGGACCATCTTTTAATTCTGGATGATGCACATATGGGAATTGGTTTATGAGGTGAAAATATATGAATTAAGGGTCGGTTGTCTGTGACCAATACAAATTTTCGTCCCAGTAAGTATTGTCTGAATTTCTCAACGCCAAAAGTTATGCTCAACGCTTTCTTTTCTAGTTGAGAGAAACGTTTTTTCGCTTCAGTTAATGTTCTAGAAGCAAAATCTATAGGGCATTCTTCCTTTCTATCATTTCTATGACTCAGAATTACGCCTAGTCCATAGTCTATTAATAATGATTTACATTTTTAAAATAACATTCGATATTTTTTCGTCCAATTCCATCTACAATTTTTATTCAAAAGTTGATAGAATAGAGCTAAAATGTTTGCTATATTCTTTATGAATCTATAATAATAAATTAAGAGTCCTATGAAAGATCTCAATTGCGAAACATTCTTTAGGTTCAAGCGCCTCTATCACTGCTTTAATTTTATTTTCTAAGGGATGCAGTCCATATTTATCCATTTTAAACCCTAAATATTCCACCGATTTCTTTTTAAATGTACATTTATATCTGTTTAACTTTAAACCTTTTTCTAGGAATCATCTAAACACTAGATCCAACTTTTGTTCATGATCTTCAAAGTCTTTTCCTGCAACCAAAATATCATCTATGTAGCAGGCCACACCTGGCAAATCAGAAAATAGGCTTTCCATAATCCTCTGACATTTATTTGGTGCTACCGCTACGTCATATGGTAGTCTTTTATAAGAAAACAACCTCTTTGTTGTGTTTATATCAAAAACAGCTTTGGCTTCTTCCGCTAACATTACTTGTAAGTAAGCCTGTGATAGGTCTAGAGTCGAAAATACGGTGCTTGTAGATAATTTTGAAAAGATCTCATCGATCAATGGAAGGGGATACCTATCTAATTCTATTGCTTTATTAGCTGTACATCTAAAATCACCACATATACTTACACTACCATCCTTTTTTAATACTGGTACTATTGGAGCGGTCCAATATGCATGAACTATAGGTTATAAAATGCAAGAATTCACTAAACGATCAATTTTATTCTCTACTTTGTTTTTTAGAGAGAAAGGTAAACTTCTGGCCTTACAAAACACAGGAGTGACATCCTTTTTTAAATTAAAATGTAAATTAACGTCCTTTGGACAGCCCAAATCTTTGTTAAACGAACCTGCATACCTATCCATCAAATTTTTATATATTTAAATATATTTCTATTATATTCATTATTTAAAATTTTAATGCTGAACAATATAGAATAATCAAGTTTCAACTGTTTAAGCCATTCTCTTCCTAATAAAATTACCTGGATTTTTTCATTTACAACTATTAATCGTAAATATTGGTTGACTTCTTTTACAAAAACATTTCTTTGATCTATAATCTTTATTGATTTACCACAAAAGGATTTTAATCTTAAATTTGTTGGAAATAATAGTTTACCTTGCCAATAATTCTTATAAATATATTTAGGTATTAACGTAACTGGACTTCCTGTATCTATTGTAAAGCACAAAGAATAATCATCTACTGTTAAATTTATTGTGGCATCAGTTTCGCCCTGTACAGAATATATATAGTCCTCTTGTACAAATTCACATCCCCACATTCTTATTACTAGCTTTGCAGACCCTACTTAAATGACCCAGTTATTACATTATTATTATTACATTTTAATACAAGTCTTTGTTCTATGAGGTGAAACAGATGCCCTGTGTGAATGTCTTTCACCACATCTATAACACACTATTTTGCCTTTGCCACTTTGCCTGAAAGGCCTATACTGCGCCGTACTATTATTGTACTCACCCTTTTTATCCTTTGAATTCACAGGGGATATCTTGGCCACTAATTTATCTTGTAATTCTCTTGTATTCATCTCCGCCAATTCGAACGAGATCGCCACTGCAAAACCTTTATCCAGGGTGACATCGTCGTCCTCTTGTAGTAGCTTCTTTTGCAGGATTTCCGACTTGATTCTAGCCACAAAACGGTCTCGCATCATGGTTCCCAACATATCGACGAAATTACAATTTATTGCCAAATGTTTCAATTCTCTAAGATATTCCGAAATTGATTCTCCTTCCTGTTGAATTATCTTTAAAAATCTGCATCGTTGTGATATCACTTTCTTCTTTGGATCCAAATGCAGTTTAATTCTTTGAATGATAGTAGCATAGGGTTGATCTTTCATTAGACCAGGAAGAAAATGTCGTTTCCCTGCTTCAAAGTTTCAGAATCTGGTAGCGAGGTAAAAATCAGCACTTTAATCTCCTCCTTCAGATGACAAAAAGAAAGCCTCAAATTTTTGTACAAAAAGATCGAAGTGTCCTCCACTGGGCTATAGCATCTAAAAGGTACTATTAACTTTGAACTTGTCATGCTGATCTTTTCTACTCCTTTGTTTTCTTGATCCAGATAGTTTAAAAGATGTAATCTTAACCCATTTTCCTATTTTCTCTCCATAATCCGAGAGTCAGATTTGTTTAAAAGATGTAGTTGTTATACTTGCATAGACGCCGTTTTCCTCAGCTTTTTACTGGCTCTGTAGATCGCGCATCCTCGTCGCCACTTTTGTTGTGTCGTAATTAGACGTACAAGAGCTCAAACTTGACCATGGCCAACAACAAATGTCCAATTTATATATACATATATTTTTACATAATGAGGCTTTAAATAATACAAATAATATTCATCTATTTACATAAACAACGGTTAATATATAGCGAGAAGAGTAGAGGACTGAGCACAGATCCCTGAGGTACACCAGCCCATGTTCTTCGGTCCTTGGAAAATGTTCCATTGACCCGAACCTTTATCCTTCTTCCCCTTAAGAAGTCTGCAACCAGATTAAGGTTTTTCCTCTTACTCCGATGTTGTGCAGCCTTTCAAATAATTTCTACACTCGATCAAAAGCTGAGGTCATATCCAGGAATACGGCCGTTGTCTTCTTTGGCGGTTTTTCCTAGAAATCTATTATTGATTGACAGAAGTAGAACAGTTTATCAGTTGTACAGTGTCTGGATCTTTAGGCAGTTTGATAAAAGTTTATTTTATTATTGTTAGTGAGCCAGACTATGAGCCTAGAGTGGATAATTCATTCTGTTATTTTACAAAGTATGCTGGTAAGAGCAATTGGCCGATAGTTCTTGCATTCCTTAGCATCTTTGTTTGGTTTCAGTATTGGCACTATAATTGATTGGCACTATAATTAATATTAATTAATAATAATTAATATAGCATCTTTGTTTGGTTTCAGTATTGGCACTATAATTAATTGGCACTATAATCTTCCAATTCTTTGGTAGTTTACCAGTTTGCCATGAAATGTTCAGTATTCGTAGGAGTTGATTTTTAGCTTCGTCTCCAAAGTGTTTAATCATTTGACCAAAGATTAGAGCATCTCCAGGTGACATCTTGGATTTAACTTTCCTATTGATGAATTTAGCTCATTCAGTGTGAAGTCTCTCGAGTAAATATCTTGTTGATGGTAATTTCTTGCTTGTTTAACTAACTTGTTTATATTATTTTTAGAGTCCTGCCTTCATTCCTATAGCTGAGTCTGGAAGTGCTTGAAAGATATTCAGCAATTATGTCAGCCATCTGTTTGTTCGTTCTCGCTGTTCATATCGGTTAGAGTTTTGGAGGATTAGTGTTGGTTTTGATTGTTTTATAACACTAATTATATTCCAGTGATGGCTTTCCTTTTTTGGATCCATTTTTTTCGCAGAATTCTGCCCATTTTTCTTGTTTGAATATCCAAATTTCTAGTTCTATTTTGTGACTAATTTCAATGAGTTCCTTTATGATTTCTTCTGTTTTATTTGTTTTAAGAAGTTCATTTTTATTGTCTCTTTCTGCAATCATTGCCTCGATATTGTGGTCCTTCCAGTAAAGTTTTCACAGGTCTTTACGTCTACCTCTAGGTATCGATACTTTTGCAGCTTTAGATATGTTCAAAGAGAATTTTTCCAATTTTTTTGTCAATCGTTCTGTGATTTAATTCTTCGTTGCACAGTTCTTCAAGCTTTTCTGTAATTTTTTTCCCAGTGTTCTTCTATTCTGTTGGAAATTCTCAATTTTGAATTTTAGGGTTGTTAAAATTGGTCTGTGGTCACTGATTGCACTTTTCAGAATTTTCCATTGGGTTGTGGGTGCGATGTTGTAATTTATCGCTGTGATGTCTATTGCGGATTCTGTGCCTGTGGACTTGGATAGATAGGTGTTCATTTCGTTATTTAACGGCGTAAGGTCGAGGTCGGTTAGCATGTCCTCAACCTGCTGACCTTTGTTATCCTGGACAGGTGGTCCCCAAGTTGGTCTTTCGGCGTTAAAATCACCAAGTATGATTGCGATATCCGAAGATGCTTCACTTAATGTCTCTATCAGGCCTGTATTGATGCTAGTATTATCGTGGTGATAAACATTTATGATTGGAATTGTTTTACCTGTAAGATAGATTTCTATTGCCTGAGATTCTGTCGTGCCTTCTCTAGGCTTACTCTGATTATAGGCGATTTCCTTAAATTTGATTTCTAGAGTTTTAATCAAAACGGCAAGTCCTCCTCCGAATTTTCCCGGTCTGTCCATTCGTAGTGTTGTATAATCTTTGATATTGAATCTAAGATTCTGATTCAATTTTGTCTCCTGAGGACAATTAATATGTACATTGTTGTCACAGAGAAGACAAGTCAGCTCTTTATTTTCCTCTGGGTACCATTTATATTCAGTTGTAGTAGATTGAATTGTGTCCTCGTAGTAGATTTCTCATCATGAGCTCGAGCTGCAGCTCCTGACGCGGCGGTTACCCCGGACGCGGTAGCATTACTGGAGATATCAGTTTTGCTCTTCATTTGAAAATGAGTGCCGTTGCAACGTTAGTCATCTTGGAAACGAACCAGAATTTGGTCAAATATTCCAAGGGTCCAGGGGGGACCGCAAGGAGGTGTGGTCGAACTTCTCCCCTTCCATTTGGAATGCCGTCACTACCTGATAAAGCACTCTTGGTGAAATTTTAAAATTGTGATTCAGAATCTGCCACTGAAGCTTTACGAGCGTTTCGTTCCTTTAAAGATATTCGAAGCGGTAAAGGTCAATGAGTTGCTACTCTCTAAAGCGATTGATTAAAAGTTTTGAGGAAACTGGATCTCTGGAAGCAAAACCTCGGAGTGGAAGACCATCGACATGCAAGTCAGTGGCTGTTACGGTTTTTCAGAATGCTGAAGCTATTGAAACGTTATTCACGTATGGAGAAGTAAGTGCTAGACAAGTTTCTCGACAAACGGGGATTTCGTATGGAACAGTTTGGAGAGAACAAACATTTATAATTTTTCTATAAAAATATCCTAACAAAATTCAAAGTTTTCACGAGTTGAAAGTCAGCGATTTTGAGAAGCGTCAAGAATTCGCTGCATGGGTTTTCCGGCAAATTGATATTGATGAAAACTGGCTGTCAAATGTTCTAAGAACAGATGATGCTCACTTTTATCTAAAAGGAGAATTTAACATTCAAAACTGCCTCATTTTGGCAACAGAAAACCCTAGGAGTTTTACAGAAATACCATTTCATCAGCACAGAGTTACAGTTTTGTGTGGGTTCACTTCTTCTTTTATTATTGGGCCATTTTTCTTTGAAAAAATCAATGGAAGAACTTTTAAAACCGTTTTCGTAACTGGTGAACGTTATGTTCAACTTTTGAGAGAAAAGGTTATTCCCATATTGCAGGACAGACAAGCACTAAGCGAAATAACATTCACGCAAGATGGAGGACCTCCTCATATCTCCCGCGGTGCCAAACAATTGCTGAAGGATACGTTCGGTGGAATTCGTTGATAAGTCTCCACTTTATATACCAGTGGCCTCCAATATCACCAGACTTGACGCCTTACAATTTCGGTTATGCGGGTACATTAAGTCGCGTTTTTATCGATGCCGGCCCACCACATTGGCCATGTTGAAGGCTTCTATCAGATGGCACGTTTTATAAATTTCAACTATTTAATTGTGACCATTCTGTCATCTATCGTCTGCAGGCGGTGTTTGAGAATGAAGGGCGCCACATTGAGCAAGGATTGTGACCTAATACAAGAGAGAAGGCAGTTACCTCATGTGTTATATTTTGCAGCTTATTGTTTTGGGTTATGGGAATAATAAATGCTGTCCTCACATCTTGACTCTTTTTTTTCTGTGAACAGTAATTTTTTTGTTTGTCATTTGCCCACATTTTATATTATGTCGTGCAGGCCAAAGTGTTATTACTTCTCGAATAACACTGGTATACACAATTTTACCCCTTATGTTTAGTTTATCGCTTTTCGCTCATTAGAAGAAATAGCATAAGGAATAATCTCTTTATCCCCCCCCCCAACTTTAGATATTTTGCGCAAAAAATAATACAAAATGATTTTACTACCACGTTTTTCAACGCAAAAGGTCGATTTAAAAATGATTTTTTTTTAAGGGGATACATTTTCAAAATTATGTACAGTATAATAAACAATGATAATATTTGACAAACCCATAGGATATTTGGAATAAAGTACGACAAATATATTTTGTCACTCCCCTCTATATTTCATTTTTGGATCATGACAAATATCCAGTTAAATAGTCAAGTGTCGCCAATTTTAGTCAAGAAACTATACATTCCTTATAGCACGAAATCCTATTAGTAGTGCCATCATAATTTTTGGTACTATATTAACATTTCAAAAATCGTGTATTGATATCAGTAGTTATTTTCAAACATTCAATTTATTTCACAAAACTCCATCTAAAATATAAATATTTTTTGATACATGTTTTAATTTGCATATACCTATTTTACATATCTCAGATTGTATTTAAAAATCGTCAACCAATTCTTCTAACTTTTGGCGAAATGGTGTTTTATTAATTTATCATTTGATATTATTAGGGTTCTTTCCTGGTATTCAAAAAGGAAAAATACGTGTCGTTCAGTTATATTTTTCAATTTATCAAACAATTTGGCCGCTGAATCGCTGATTCTGGTAGAGCGCCATCTAGCGATTAAAGTTGTAACTAAAATCAATTTCGAATTTTTCATTATTTGCCATAAAAAAATCCCATTGCATCCTGAACACAATGGTGTTTACCGCATTGCTCTAGCGCAAACATTCGCGGAGTTATTAATTTTTAAAGTTGTGCGGGACTTTTGGATCACCCTGTAGATCTCCGAATTTTAGCTATCATAAACCTCTCTATAGGGGTATAACACAATGTTTTTTTTTTACCCGAGAACTTGAGATGAATATACAATAAACATGAAACTAACCTTCGAAAGTCGTTTTCCTTTTATTTATATGTATTACAGATAATTTTACTTATTCCCATTAAACATATATATTTAATTTTTCGATGCACTAGCGCGCCATCTGTTATCAAATTATAAAACTATATTAGACGCGTAATATTCTTTTTAAAATAAAACAATTTCTACTGCCCTTACTGCTGTGGAAAAATTAAAGGGAGGGCCTGGCTCATGCAATATAACAGCGGTATGGTAGATTAAACTGGCGAAACCGTTGGGAGGGTTCACCACTGATGAGCCAGGCCCTCCCTTTAATTTTTCCATTGCAGTAAGGGCAGTAGAAATTGTTTTATTTTAAAAGGAATATTATGCGTCTAAAATTGTTTTATAATTTGATATATATTTAAGCATTAATATATTAATTATTATATTTCAGAATTTGGTGCTGAAACTAATATTGTGATTTGTTAATTATTCTGTATATGTATTATTTAGAGATTGTACATAGAATAACAGCCCGTTGAAGAACAGTATATTTGCTCGAAAGCTTTCAAATTTAAGTTAAAAGAAACCTTCTACCTGATATTGATTTTTACTTATTCAAATAATGTCTGAGTAACTATTGTTCACATTAATATATCAAGGAATAAACTTTGAAGAGGTTTGATTTTATGCGATTCAAATATTTGGTAATCATATATTACAAGCTTATTGACAATCTTCTTTAACAGGTACATATAGCCGAAATATATGAATGACAAAAAATGCTTTTATGTACAACTGGTATGATATGGGTGGGAGTGTGATGATAACGAATCAATGATACTAAATAAATAAAGAATCGTAATTATACATTTGAAGAAACAAACAACGAATATTTCGAATATTTGAAGTTTGAGTTAGTTTATAGACATTTTATGTAAAATAACGGCAAATATTTCGAAGAAATTTACAATTATTTGATTCTAAAAGAGGATAAATATATATCTATGTAAATATTAAATATTTTTTGTACATCAATTATTACTTTTCAGTAAACAACTCAACATCTATATTTGTTTGCCGTCAATTAAAGTTGAGTCATTGGAGCATAATCAATAAATATAAATAAATATACGCCATTTTTTGTAACTTAATTAAAATTTCTACTATCTATATATAATTTATTCTATTCAATATATCTTTGAAATTATATTATATTACTTTTATACAAAATATTGCATCTTTTTTACATAAATAATTGCTCTTTGTGATTAATATAATGCAGCCAAACAATGAATATATTTGATCTTCTTTTAACTAAGACCAGAATCTAAATACAATACATGTATAGGAATTTTCTCTTTAATGATTTTATACTCTGTATCAAATTAAGGGGTATATATCTTGTATTTGAAGATGAAAGTTTATTTATAAATTATATTGCCATCTTCGATAAAATTTGTAACAATTAAAATTTTCTGGCAATGTTTTTTTTAATAACATCATCAAATATTATCTCTACAGACCTTACTCCAATGATAAAGGTTATTGAATGAAAAGGCTTGTGTGGCAGTGGTGAACCCTTCAAGCGGTTTTGCTAAATTAATCTTTAAATCGCTCAACTATGTATTGGATTACGTTTTGTTAAATATCCATAGATTCCCTAAACACCCCTAAGCTGCCTTCCTTATTAAATGTAGGGTATTAAACAAAACCAATCCAATACAATAGTAGAGCGGTCTGGAGATCTATTTGGCGAAACAGCTGAGAGGGTTCACCACTAACGAGCCAAGACCTTTCATTCAATAACTTTTATCATTGTAGTAATATCTGAAGAGATAATATTCTATGATGTTATTACAAAGAAACAGATTGCCAGAGAAAAAGAAATCAATTGTTATAAATTAAAACTATTTAATATGAATCTCTGTTTTCAAACCTAAATTCCGTTTTATCATACAATGATTACAATAAATTCATAATAGAACAATTATACGAATTATAATATTTTGAAAATATTTGATCAATATATATCATAATATCTGTGTTCTATTGTGGCGAGTTTTTATTGGTGTTCTCTTATAGATGATATATTAGGCTCGAAAACATGACAGTCATATTAAACTTTTTAAAGGTAATTTATCCCCTTCTTCTTCTCTCTTATCTCCACTCAATCATATTAGGGTATCAAGTTTTGACCCTTGATGGTGTCTGTTTTACAACCATCATGACTGGGTGAAGTAGAATGCGTCTACCTTTGTCATTAAGACTGGGAGCACTACTCAGTGGCAGGCCAACTTAGCTTCAAAAGAAATGGCTGCCTCTGACATGAGGAACAGACGCCATGTGCAGCTGCTGCTGCACGCTGCTGATCCTGTATCCCTGGATTAGGAGCCCTTACAGGGTACTATCAGCCGGGCCAGCTGAGCCCAGGTTTTTTAGTGAGCTTGTTACTGTTCTCTCTCCTCCATTTTTATCCGGGCTTGGGACTGGCAAAGGTGGAGTTGAATTTATCCACTGACGCCTGATATGTTTCTAGCTCTGGTTCACCTTTTTCAGAATTTGGTGCTAAAACTAATATTGTGATTTGTTCAATTAATCTATGCTGTGCGTTTTTCTAAAAGAAGACTTCTAATGAATTTTTCAATAAATCAAGCTGTCAGATTATAATACCCTTCTAATGGAGCATTCAAGAAACAACTATATGATTTATCGTAAATGATATAATGATAGGAATTAGAATTTATCGAATGTTGAATAGATGTTTGAAAATTATCAGACGATGAACACAAATTGGACAAATATCTGATATTAGTTTCTTTATTTACTTACTTAACTCATTCGTGTGAGTTCATGTCTATATGAAATAAATTGAAGCGTTTTTCTGTTTGTTTCTCATATGTTTTCACAATATTGTGACATAGAGAAATTAGGAAAGACAAACTTTAGGCTGTCGCTGCGATTTATTAAAAGAAAGAAAAATATGACATTTATAAGATACAAGATAAGCAATGAGGGAAGTTACCAGAATAGTCTATATTAATAAAATGGAAATTTCATAAGTGGACATCACTAAAAACTTTCGTTACAATTTCAACCAAATTTTCAACATTTATGTAAAACGAGATGGAGCAGGTTTTGCTTAACATCAAAATATATTTCCAAACATTAACATGCGTAACTTCGCTGTTATCGATTAAATACAAAAAAAATCAACAGAGTTAATTTTATTTATATATAAATACAAAATTAAATTTCAACAGAGTTAATTTTTTTACATACTAGCTAATAATCTCAATCTAAAAAATATTCAAAACAAGAAATTTTAAGATATCACCATATGTAAAACAGTCGGCCAAGAAAACAACAACGATATTACATCTTTCTCACATATTCACACACAATCTTGATTAATAATTAAAACT
The DNA here is from genome assembly GCA_030710605.1 of Cordylochernes scorpioides. NCBI lineage: Eukaryota > Metazoa > Arthropoda > Arachnida > Pseudoscorpiones > Chernetidae > Cordylochernes > Cordylochernes scorpioides. The sequence continues at coordinate 77,128,722 of CP092869.1, read as the reverse complement.
AATCTTTAACATTGTTTATTATACTTCAACTTTTATTTCTACATTTGTTTTTAAATACCCAATTGTTTTATCATGTTTCTAATTTCGCCTAACAAATATACAAATTTATAGTGACCAACATATGCAAATTTTATCTTTGTTTTTGTTTAACTTGATATCGTAAACATAACATCCATTGTAAGCATTTTTCTGTTCACCTTCCGTGGTTTCTCTTTTCTCTGATAGTTTTTAGGTGTAGTATATTTTCTTATTACTAGACTACAAACATTCCCTCGAGAAAAACCTGGGCGAAGCCGGGTACATCCGCTAGTAAAATATAAATATAAAAAATGAATAATCAGTACATAAAATATAATTAATACCTTTCTACAATATAGCTGTGACCTGTATAATTAACAAAATAAATAGATAAGATTGTTTAGTGATAAGAACCCATTTTTGATAGTCCAAATCGTAAACTTTCAAAAACAGTGTTTTTATATTCTGGCAAAGATAATAATATATTAAAATATAGTATTTGACAAAATCCTTACCAGGATCAATAAACTGAGTCAATACTCCATTTACGTTTCAACAAAGTTTTAGATAGAATCAATATTGTTTTATCACCATATGATATAACAGGAAAATTATTATCCTAAGTGTTATTATATTGATGATTGGTATTGATTTTATTATAAGTACTGTTCAAAATATATAGCAATATATAAATATATATTTTCGGTTAATAGCATATTTTATGAGCAAACATTCATTTGAGAATGTTCCTAACAAAATCTGGTCAATCGTCTGTGTTATAATATAAATGTTAAAACCTATTCTAACATCGAAGTTACTCTATAATGTTATTATTTTTCATATTCAACCATATTGAGTAAATATTGATTGTTTATCATCATTAATTATTATACTTTATACTTTATTATATACTTTATATTTAAATTATTTACTAGAAAAAATATATAAATCTTTAATTTAATAAAGATATTTTGCTGTTTTGAGATTAATTACGTGTAGAGGAATTATTGGTCATTTGCGTGCTTTTGGTATGCAGTCGTGGAAGAGATTATAATAAAATTAGTTATCAAAAATAGCTTTAATTGCGCTAAAGGAATATATTAAAAAAAACATAATTTGGTAAAAGTAATGCCTGGCTTAAGGCGTAAGAATATAAAAAAAGGAAAAGCTTATTTACATAATGTACAAAGATTTGAGCCGGCCATCGGGGAAGAACAACAACGAGTTTTTATAGTGGAAGCATGACCTCTGGCGGTCGATTTAACAGAGTATTTGAATCGATGAAATACAACCCTAAATAAAATAGTACTTTAATATAACATAATTTTAAATAAAATATTTTAATATAACATATATATTATTATCAAGAAATCCGCACGAAAAGTCAATTATAGTTTCCTTATGAATTTCATTAAAATCAGCTCGAATATCTTATTTGATCTACAGATTAGTGGAGACCTTTGCAACATATACACCTGATTTTTTTATTTAACAATCAGGAAAACAAACAGTTATATTGTTTTTTTTTACTGGTTTATATTATTCTATTGTCCTCGCGTGACAGGGTATGACTTAAAATATAGTAGACGCAATATAATTTGAATTTTTTAACGGGAAGAGAATATCTATCTTTTAAAATACAATATAACGCGGCTGATGATTGTAAAACAAAAATTGAAATTATACCGCGAATGTTTCTTTTATAAAAATCGAAATTTATTTTCAAAGAGAAATAGCGACATTTCTAACTTTGAGGATGAGGTATGGAAAGGTGAAACATGAAGAGTAATGGCGAACGGAAAAATAAAAAGTGTCCAGGGGCGGGAATCGAATCTTCATGTTTCACCTTTCCATACCTCATCCTCAAAGTTAGAAATGTCGCTATTTCTCTTTGAAAATAAATTTCGATTTTTATAAAAGAAACATTCGCGGTATAATTTCAATTTTTGTTTTACAATATCCATCTTATCTAGTTTATAAAACTTTTCTATAAATATAAATATATGAGAATTAAAACTATTTATCGCGTTTTAAACAGATGAAAATCAACTATAATAATAATCAAATACTATTGCCACTTGGAAAATTAGGTAAGACAAAACCTTCAGTAGGAGACAACAATTTATTTCTAGCAAAGACCAACTATGAATGGTAAACAAAAGATAAGCCACGAGGGAAATTTACAGAGTATCAAAATATAAACATAAAATGACCACTCTGTTAATAAAAATAATAATATTAATGAATACTTTGTTAGATAGCTTCTTCCCTATGGGAGCTGTGATCCACAGCTAGCAATTATTGTAGTCTTTGACATGGATCTGACGTGCTTCTGCCAAGGATTCCATCGATATCTTGAACTTTGTCCTTAATACCTTCGCATCCTTTTTTTTTGTGGCGTGAAGAGCGGCTTTGTCGTCGTATCGTCTATAGGGACATCGTCATCTTCGAGGGGAGTCTTGGCCTTAGCACGGCGGTGGAATCCTGGAGTCAGTCTCCGACAATGTAGTTCACAGCACCCATGGCTTCAAGGTCTTCAATTTGTCTTCCCTAACTTACCCAGCATCTCCACCAAAATGCCACGTGGAAAATTAGGGATGACAAAAAATTCAGGAGGAGACAACAAGTTTTTTCAGGCAAGGACAAACTATGAAGGGTAAACAAAAGATAAGCCACGAGGGAAATTTACAGAGTATCAAAATATAAACATAAAAATGACCACTCTGTTAATAAAAATAATGAAATTAATAAATACTTTGTTAAACTATAATAAATGCCTTATATACGCACAAATAACTTTATTAAGACCACCAGACCTATACAGTTTCGCCATAGGAAGGAAGCATAGATAGAGCTCCTATACTTCAGACAGCACAGAACCCAACGACAACTTCAAGGTTCGACACATGTCCAGTGGCCACACCGTGCATACGTTAAGGTTAGCGTATCACTGGATTTTAAATAATGAATTAAAATATTGAAATAAAAATTGATTATAAATAATTGAAAATATTCTATATATAATATCAATATATATTATTTTTATGAATATATAATCAAATGTATATTAAAACCAAACGTGACTAAGGTTATCATTCAAATATTCCAATGAATTTATATATATTTGGTTTTAAATATTTACATAAATTTAAATCAAACGATCCTAACAAATTAAAAATGGCGACGTATTATATTCTATACGCGTTATAAACATTACTTTTTAAATTTGTTGATATCTTTCAATTTGTATAGATTTGAGCGATTGTTAATGTTGACTATTTCTAGAAATATTAGTTAAAGTAAAATACGTCGAGAGGTGAGGTAATTATTTTTAAATGGCATTAGTTGGCACCGTTGAGTCATTAGTTTCTCTCCACCAAAATGGAGATATGATTGGTAATCCTCCGTCGCCAAGGCAACGTGAAGATAGATGAAGTAGACAAACAAACTTCCAAACTTTGCAGCCCAAACGACTGTTTCAAAAGAGCAAATCATTATTTAAAGAACTGATTTTTGTTTAGAAATAAAATATTATATACCAGACAGAAATATATAAATATAAAATAATGTATATTAAAAATACACTTTAAATAATTTATCAAAAGATAATTTTATTATTATTTTTATTGTTGTTGTGAATTACTTGAAGAGCTTTTGTTTTAATTTTTAACTTTAAAGTTTAATAATTAAAGTTTTTTATTTTAATTTGTAAATATACCTGATAATTGTGTATATATTTTGAAATGAACGCATGTATTTTAAATTTATATTTAAATAAATATATTTAAATTAGAATTCATTTTATAGAGTAGAAATATAAACTTAATTATCTGTTACATAATTTTAAACTTTAATACTATTCAAGTAATTTTGACTTGAAAACTATACATTTACGAGTAAGAGTAAAATTAAAATAAGTTTCATTTTTATTTATCTTTTCCTAAACGATAACTTTAATTATAGTGTTTCGTAACTAATATTGATTCTTCTTTTATAAAATATTTCTTTCTAAAACTAGGCATATAATTTTAATAGAATATCAATAAAGCAGACGAAACTAACCACCATATGAAATTCAAAATACATATTGAGAAAAGAAAACTGGTCTTTCTGGCATTCTGAAAAATCATTAAACGCGTATTTGATACTAGAATTCTTTAAAAGCACCCAACTATGTACAAAAATAGTACAAAAGAACCAAAAATAGTACAAAATTTAAATTTTACTGGTATCAGGTTGATACAGTAAGAAAAAAGGATCTCCTGATCATGCAAACTTGCATGCTATGTGCAAGTATGTGGTACATTTGTAATACAGGGTAGTCGTAAGATAATTTTTACCCGTCATATTATCATACAGGGAAAGAATATGACTGTCATGCGGTGTTCCCTGGATAGAACATCAACGACAGCAGTTTTTTACCCATTATGGGGGGGGTGACCTATAGACCAACATTACCCAGATTAAAGATTCAATTCATGAATTTAATCTCCATGACCTTGTAAAACTATACAATAGGATAATTATAAAATTTCTCTATCTTGGCCTGTAACAACCTTTTCTAAGAATAATAATTTTTGAATGCTTTATATCTCCCTGTTTGAATATATATATATATTTATTTCCTTTTACTACTCGAAATACAGAGCATAATAATAATATTAATAGATATTTATTCATTAACAGTTGCAAATAAGACACGCTATATCCGATCTGGATAATTGCGCGTGAAACTATTTACAATAATTCATAATGTAGTAGAGTAGGTATAACAGAATTATCAAAAAGAAAATAAATAATTAAGAAAAAGATAATTAAACATATAATTAAACAAATAAACAACAACATAAGCAGATAGACAAATCCGAAAGGAAGTTATTTACAATATGTTAAGCAATGATGGAAGTTGATTTAATGAAGTTATCTGTAATAATTAGTATTATTGAGGTCTTCTTCTCAATATAGATCGGTGTCTCTCTTTATCTTGAGAGACAACCTAGTGTTTTATTCCAGCTACTTGACCAGATCCGCAAAACCAAAGGAAGAGGCTTTCAAAAGGCAGATTACCAAACGTCCAAAAACTTATCTAGAAACTCTTTTTTTATTAAAAAACACGGTCAATTTATACATTCAAAGAAATTTACATAACAATGTATACATTAGAATAAATTTACATACTTTTTCCTCTCTTAGTTTTTAAGTTACAAATTTACATAAAAATAAAGTTGAGTACTCTAGTAGTCGTTACAAGTATCGTGGAAAGAGAAAGCTGATAAAGTTGAGCTAATATAATAGGTAGATAGCGATTTCTTATACTGTAAATCATCATATCTCTATACAGTTAGAAAGCGGTTCGACTTTTGCATTTATAAATATGCAAATATATTGTTTAATTGCTTCTTCCTACTGAGTGCAGTATATTCAAAGAATAGGAGGTCATTGAAGCATTTCTTTCTTCAGAAAAAATTGCTCAAATTGAGATTCAATCTCGGTTTGTGACTTTTGTACTTATAAGTGTTTAAATGTATTGTTGAGTTACTTATACTTACTGGTGAGGTTAGTATATTAAAAGATTCGGAGGTCATTGAGGCATTTCTTTATTCAACAAATATTGCCCAAATTGAGATTCGATCCAGGTTCTTGGCTGTTAAAATTTGACAGTTTAAATTACTCTTCTAACAATCTCACAATGAATGTGAATGCACTTATCAAATGAATCAAAACAATGAATTTATTTGAATATATTTGCCCAGCATGCATTTGTTGAGTTACCTTTACATACTAGTGAGGTTAGTATATTCAAAGATTCGAAGGCCATTGAGGCATTTCTTTCTTCAGCAAATATTACCCAAATTCGATCCCGGTTGGTAGCTGTCCAAATTGTTTAAACAACTCCTCTAGTAACCTCACAATGAATGTGAATGTACTTATCAAATGAATGAAAACAATGAATCTATTTGAATCTATTTGCCTAGCATGCACTAATTAAAGTGAATTAATAAACGTTAAAACCAGTTTTGTCAAATTCTTAAAAAAAAGGCAGCCTGTATACCATTAATTCGGGTTATTGCCCTCGTAAGTAGAGGATGGCAATAAGTTCGTATCATTTGAGAAAGGTAGTTATCAGTCGAATTAGATTAAAAAGGTGTGTTTAAGATAGTAAAAAGTTGAATATATGTTTTTATGTATCTCAAATACACATGGCATTAAAAAGGCCATGATAATCATGGTAGGCAGTTAGAGACTGATTTTACAGCAAGGTCAACGTATATCCACACATGTTAAAAGCACCTCAACCTTTGGACTTAGAAATGTGTCAGTAGCTAGTCTAATTACTTGTACTGACTAGTGGGGTTGTATATTGCAAATATGGTGGCCATTGAAGCAATTTTATCTTCAGAAAAAAAGTTCTCAATTCGAGATTTAAACCAAGGTCCTAGATGTCAATAAATTGAATAATGAGAATAAACAAACTGTTTCAATGTATGCAATATAAAATTATTTCAATGCATTTATTAAATTTATAAATATTATCATTAACATAGCGCAATCTTTCGATAAAAATTATAAACATGTTTTAACGCTTCTTATATTGAAAAATATATATATGTACTTATAAAGAGATATCTCTCCCTTTAATCGTGCAATATAGTGGGCTAGCATTGTGCATCACTCTAGTAAAAAAAAAAAAACTTTACTAGTGTTTGAAGTTTATATGTTAATTTTGTAATTATTCTTATTTTTTAATTCATAGAAGCCTTTTTCTGGCAAACCTATTCAATTTTTTATCATCATCATTCGTGATTATTTTCTTAGTTAGTTTTCAAATCATTTTGCAAATGTGATTTATTTTTTGTTTTGTTGTGTTACCTTTTAAGCAATAAAATATATAGAACTAAGGTGTAATATTCAATTCAAGCATATGGAACTAAAATCGATTCATTTTTTAAAACAGCAAAATCATAAGCTTATATAACTTTCACTTTTTCATATATTGGTCCCTCGAGCCGGATATAAGCCTGATAAAGTAAGTCAACCTCATGGATACAGAAACAGAAATAAGAATAATCAAAAGACTAGGTCTTAATTAAGAAAAGTTGGAAAAGGAAATAGAAAACAACTAGTAATGAGAAATATATAAAAATGTTTATAATTTTGATTAAAAGTGTATAAATTTTGTTTTCATATATATTAAAATTATATATAAAGAAACATAGATAATATTCATATAAACTAAAAATAATATAAAATGTATATCCTATAATTTTGATATATTATGACCAGTTATCAATAATATATATTAACACAGGATCATTATATGAATGAAGCAATACTACTTGTTGTATTATCTGAGAGAATTGCAGTGACACACCACAAATGTACCGGGAATACTCTCCATAAAGAGGGTGGGGAGAAAATAGCCAATTATTGTCTTGTGACTTGGATATACAAATGTGATTTCCCTGTGGGTGATGGCCAAATAATAGAAGGAAGACTTGCCGTTTTATTTCTGTTTGATAGGAAGATATTTCTTCATAATTGAAGTGTCTATTGTAATAAAAGAAGTTAAACTTATCAAATTTTAGATTTTTAGAATGAGCAGGTACCTCAAAATGTCTTTAATATTAGAGTAAATAAGATATTTTTACATAAAAGGGCTTCCTTATTATTGTTATCAATACAATAAGGGAAGTAGAAAATTGTATTATTTGAAAAATTCATACGAATGTTAAATAATTAAAAATCTTATAAAAGTGTGATAATGCATCTTATATAAATAAATATACTTATTTATAAAATGTTTCACCGGTTCTTACTTATCAAATATAAGTTTTCAAATATTTTATAGATTCGTCTGCATAATTATAAAAATTTGTAAGAATGAATTTAGACCAATGAGAAAGAAGTAAGCATTCTTTCTTATTAAATCTAATTTTTCAAATATTTTATAGATTCGTCTGCATAATTATAAAAATTTGTAAGAATGAATTTAGACCAATGAGAAAGAAGTAAGCATTCTTTCTTATCAAAACTAATTTTTCTAATATTTTAAAGATCCGTCTGCATAATTATAGAAATTTGTAAAATATATTTAAAACTACAAGGTAATAAGACCAAATCCAAATGAATAAATAGTGTATGACGTTTCGGTAACAGCGTTGTTACCATTATAATCTATAATCCAAATTGTGCCATATCAATTTTATGTACTTTTGTCTGAAGATGGTAACAACGCTATTACCGAAACGTCACACACTATTTATTTGGATTTGGTCTTATTACCTTGTGTTCATAATCTATAATCCAAATTGTGCCATATCAAGGTAATAAGAACTAATTCACATATATAAATAATCTTATTATCTCGTAGTTCTAATCTATATTCCAAATTGTGTCTTATGAACAATATATTTACTATAAAAAAATACTAATAATGATCATTTTATCTTTCAAATTTTAACTTATAAGTATGATTCATTGTTTCAATATATCACTGTATCTGTCAATAAAGTAATATGTATTCAAGAATTGCATTTATTTACGATGTGTTTTACTTAGATCTTGTCAATTAAGATAATCCATTAAGTTTCTTGTGTTCCTCATAACTTGACATTGATGTAATTTCGCCTGAAGGTATTTTTTTCTTTGTATAACCCTTTTTGATTCTCTAACGCATTATTAAGAAATTAAAGGTTTTATTTGTTATGTTTTTAGGAACAGTTTCAAAATATTTTATCAAAAAACACACAATAAAACAGGAACACTATATTATTACTATAGTATACATATTTTCTTATTTAATTGATAAATAACCATAAACGATATTATAATATTCGCGCCTATAACAGAGGAAACAAATAAAAAATAAAAAATAAATATTTACAAATTTACTTGTATTAATCGAAAGAGTTCATAAAATTAATATAGGCAAATTGTGGCTGATGTAATAGTATGCATAAATGGTATATTTTGGAATAGTATATATATAATTTTATAGAAATACTAGAAGGGTGACCCGGGCTTCGCCCCGGGATTGACCCGTGTGCATATCTACCCGAGTGATATATATTTAGATAAGATTTTTTTTAAATAATTGTTTGTTATTAGCATTATATATTTGTTTGCATCAGCATAATTTAATCTAATCTTTGATAGAGGGCGCTGTTCGTGAGATAAGTAGAATAATTTGAATATATAGTTTTAATAATTGATTTGTATATTTCTTAAAATAGTCTATCGTCTTCCCCGTATTTCTTTACCTATGTATGGAAATTTTGGTTTGAATTAGTGAACTACTGCGAATTTGTATACCGGACATACAAGCAAACAAACATACAAACATTGATTTATATATATATATATATAGATATAGGTATTTTGCATAAGGCGATATCGCATCATCTATAAACACAATGATGATATTATATAACCACGAATTCCTTTGTCTGAATAAACTTCTTACTGTGCTTACTGCGATAAAAAAGAAAATGTATAGGAGGTACTGATTGATCGGTAATTTCATTCGTTAATCCTCCAGTTTAATCAAGCTAACCACCTTTCATATAAACAAACTATTTATAAATAAAATCCTGACTTAGCGTCATGATGATGACACGGCATTGATGATGATACACCGAATAGGTCATCACAGATTATTTACAGCAAGAAATAAACAGAGTGATATATTTTATAAAGGCGAAAACACCAGGGTTTCCGTGTATAACTTTATTTTGTACAATTTCAATTCACATATTTCTTGCTTTCAGATATTGAAAGGCCTTCTATATCGTGGTTTCACGTGCCCCAAAACTATAGATTTGTGAATTGAATTGTTTTGAACGATACTTATTCCTGACAAATGAAATTTTAGGAATTGGTTGCTTTCAAACCGATTTAATTCACAAATCTCTAGTCAGGGTAGGAGAAACCAGGATTTAGAAGGACTTTATGTCCGAAAGTTAAAGATTTACGAGTTAAAATGTTTTTTTTTTTTTTAAAGAAATTTGTCCCTGGAAGCCTGATTTTTTCACTTCAATAAAATATGAATCTGTTCATTTTATCATTTCTTGCTGTAAATATTTCAAGTAACAGCAGTAGATATTAGAATAGTGGATATATATTTTAGGAAAAATATATTTGAATATAACACCAGTTTATCCATAGTTTTAAACCTAAAGATCTAACATTTAACGTGTAATAAGAACTTATAAAGATCTCCAAGAAGACCATAATGGAGAGTGGACTTTGATTTCCAAGGGGAACACACCAATTAGCAGTCATAAACGTGATGTTCTCTTCGTGCCAGGCAATATTTCTCCATCTGTCCTCTCCACAGGGAGCTCTACTTAATTATTTAATTTTAACTAACCTGATTAAAATTCATTTCTCCAAGTCTTAGGGGAGATATCAGTTCAATGTACAGAAGTCTCTATCCTAATTGGACTTTACAATTTATATAGAGGTCACATATACACTTTCACATAGATGAATATTATATTTTCTTATGTGATTCTGCAGGCTGTATATTTTAAGGCGAAAGTATTGACTATACATATTTCAAGCTATTATTTATAATTACTATATGCAACTTTTGACATCGAATGTTAATTTGCGTGCTTCTCAATGTTCAATCATGTATATTTCACGATGATTTGTATATAATTTCAGATTTATACGCAATTATCTTAATTGTGGATATGAAATGTCTTTGCAACTGTTATATAAATAATAATATAAATATTTTCTTATGTTCCGCTTCACACACACAATATTTCGTTAAAGGTAAAACATTGAACCGTTAAACATTTTAGAAACAACTATAATTAGTTAGACACGATGCATTAGCTCATTATTATAAGCATGTTTAACTATTTAACACACACTCGTTTGATTTTCTCAAATAAATAAATTTTCTACTGCCCTTACTGTACTACGCCCTTAGCTTTGCGCAGAGGCGATATCGTAGCCCATGAGGATCTTCCGAGGTGCGATTATTGCTAGTTGAAAACTTTACCCAATACTGTCCATACTGTATTGATAACAATAATAGGAGCTCCTGAGTTCACCACGAATGAGCCAGGCCTTCATATTATTTTATCATTGCAGTAAGGGCAGTAAAATAAGTTTATTCAAAAAGAATCATACGTATAATGAATATTTTGAATATATGATACACTTAGTTAATAAACAATGGATTTTTATTTAGCTAAATAGCAAGCTTCTTTATATATTCGAAAAAGAATAAATACAGCAAAATAATTTGATTTCAACAACAACAACAACAATAGCCTTTATTAGGCACACGTGTCATACAGGATTCTCTCTGTAGGACAAAATAAATAAATAACAAATTAGCATCATAGTTATATACAAATATTGGGTATTGACCTCGACTAATTATCGAGTTGGATCCGGTATCTATGCTAAACATTTTGATAGAGCTGATTTCCAGTATTTATAAAAAGCGAATGCAAAGGGTCTGGATTTTACGACTTTTGTCATTAAAACATAAGGCGATAAATAATTTGATTTCAATAAAGTACATTAACAGTAGATACAAAGTATATAAACATAAAGTATATATATATGGAAAATAGTACAAATGTGAAAATATACTGAGATCTCACTTGGAAAATTATAAAAAGGATCTTTCTAAATATCTTCTTCTTCTTTCTTATCTCAAATCCATGATAATCATGGTGGGTAGTTAGCGACTGATTTTACTGTAAGCGCACCACATGTATCTTTCTAAATGAAAGTTGCTGATGGCTTGCACCATCTGTTGAATTAAATATGAACTAATCGTTTATTTATTAATTATTACAGTATTAGCACGATTAGGTATGTCTTTTTTCTTGATAAATTATATATGGTTTAATATAATTATATAAAGTGTATATATAGCAATGAATACTGTAAGAAAGCTCCTACAATAGGTTTAGCCGATTCCCAATATGAGATTATTCGAGAGATTCAGAAATCTTAAATCATATATCTTAAATTCGTTTTTTTTTTTATATCACACACATTATTAATTAATAAACGAAAAACCATGGTGAAGGAAGACGAGTTTCTTTTATTGAAGCATAGGTGCAAGCTTTCGGGTAAAAACCCTTCAACAGGCGAGAAATGAAGCGCGACTTATAAGAACTATGGTATAATTCATTTCTCGCCTGTTGAAGGGTTTTTACCCGAAAGCTTGCACCTATGCTTCAAAAAAAGAAACTCGTCTTCCTTCACCATGTTTTTTCGTTCAATTTCAAAAATCAGGAAGAATTCTTTATCTATATTATTAATTATCTCTCAAACGTATACATTCAATGTGAATAAAATAGTACAAATGTATATTGTATTGGGATAAGGTACATAAAGTATACTTTCAAGTTTATCATTAATTGTGAAAAAGAGTTTAATACCGAGGTGTGTTTGAAGCAACAAATTCAATTAGAAATAAAACTAATATCAATATTATTTTAATAATTACGTCTTTTTAATATGATAAATATATTATAAGGAGGAAGTTTCGTTTCAATATTAACTTTTATCACACTAAATATCTATATAGATAATACCGTAACAGAGTTTTCCATTGTAAAGTCCTGAGCTATCTCCTCCGAAGATTCTGAACTACACATAACAATCTATATACCAAAATTTTCGTTATTTTTTTCTTCGTATGATAGGCCTGTTTTTATTTTGCTAATGTTAACAGTTTTTTTATTTTTTAATTTAATCTATTTTACAATCGTAGATTTTTTGCATTTATCATCATCAATTCATTTGTTTTGAAATGCGTAAAAATGTGTTTTGAAATAATATATATTTCTGATTCATTTGATTATAATTATAATTTGTAAGTACTTTGTTATAGTTTTTCATTTAAATATATAAATTTTTCGAATTGTAGATTGAATTATTACTTTTATTCTATAATAATTATCTTTTATAAGTGTTTGTTATAGTTTTTCATTTGAATTTAGCACAATTTTTGTATCTGGTTATCTTTTTTGGCATCTTTTCATCTCTCTTTGGCATCTTTTTTTTTCTCATTAATAAGACCTAATCCAAATAATTTAATAGTGTGTGACGTTTCATCAACAGCATCAGACAAAATAATAAATGAACTAAAGAATAAAATCTCATTTTTTCTTTTGTCTGATGATGGTGACATTTGGATTAGGTCTTATTTTTTTAAATTAATTTGTTATAGTTTTTCATTTGAATTTAGCTCCATTTTTGTGTCTTATTTAATAAATGAACTAAAGAATAAAATCTCATTTATTCTTATGTCTGATTTTTGTGTCTGATTTTCTTTTTTACAGTGTTTGTTATAGTTTTTCATTTGAATTTAGCACAATTTTTGTATCTGGTTATCTTTTTTGGCATCTTTTCATCTCTCTTTGGCATTTTTTTTCTCATTAATAAGACCTAATCCAAATAATTTAATAGTGTGTGACGTTTCAGAAACAGCATCAGACAAAAGAATAAATGAACTAAAGAATAAAATCTCATTTTTTTCTTTTGTCTGATGATGGTGACATTTGGATTAGGTCTTTTTTTTTTTATTAATTTGTTATAGTTTTTCATTTGAATTTAGCTCCATTTTTGTGTCTTATTTAATAAATGAACTAAAGAATAAAATCTAATTTATTCTTTTGTCTGATTTTTGTGTCTGATTTTCTTTTTTACAGTATATTTCATAATGCCTGATTTGATTACTTGATCTGTTATAGTTTTTCATTTAAATTTAGCTCCATTTTTGTGTCTGTTGTTTTTTTTTCTTCTCATAAATAGGCTGATGCTGTTTTTGTGTACTCAATTGTTGCTTTTTGTGTCTGGTTTCTTTTTTGCTGTATTTTTTTGGAATCCTTTTTTTTTTCATCAATTGTTTCCTCACATGCTTGGAATTTTCTTTTTATGCCTGTCCTGGCTTTCAGTTTTATAGTTTTCCTCTGCTTGGTTCTTATTTTACCTTTTTTTTTCAGCGTCTTCTGTCATGCCTCGCAAAGGCCGTGGAAGACTCACTCCCCTAACAGCTAGGCGTGCTAATATGACTCGCCGCAGACACAAAACCCCAATTGCTATTTCTCTTGTTTACTTTTTTACCAATGCCTATAATTTTTCACCTGAAAGATTTTTTATTTCGTTTGTTATTCAATAAATTATTATCACTTATTTTTGGTCTTCTTTTTACTTACTTATTTTACTGGGGGTTGGTGGAAGGATGGTCTAAGCCGTTGGTTTTCGACCGCTACGACCCGGGTTCGATTCCCGCATTGGGAACTTTTTTCTGAAAAATTAAAAAAAAAAATGCTCCAATGGCTTCCGATTCTTGCAAAAGTCCAACCCCACCAGCAAGCGCAAGTAATCAAACGGGGCTCTGGCACATTTGTAAATGCAAAGTCGAACTGCTTTTCACATGTTTAGACATGTGGTGTACTTACAGTTAAAGCAGTCGCCTACTCTACCCACCATGATTATCAAGGCCTGTACCACGTGTACTAGGGATAAGAAAAAAAAAAATTTTACTCATTAATCTATACATACAATTATTTGCATACAATTATTTACATACAAATATATGCATACAATTATATACATACACTTTTCTACATTTTTGCACTCTGCAGTCTAATATGTTGTTAATAATAGGGGTTTTAGACAAATATCAACTGTTGAAATTTGATTTTCCAAAATAGTTGAATTATCGAAAGTGTCGAATTAGTTTGTCATATGATAGGCCGTAGGTCGAGACTTCCAAAAATGGTCGAATTATCGTGTGTTGAATTAATTAGATTATATTGTATATATAAAAATATAGAATTGTTGTTTTTAATGAGGTCTTTTAAATGAATTTATTCCTTTAATATGTTGTCGTATCTGCAATTTTTTTTCATTTCCAAAATATTTATTTACACTTTCACCAATGCCTATAGGATCTTTGCGATGGAACAGGTATGGTGTTCTAGCGCATGTGCTCTCATGTCCTTGAAGCACATATACTGACAGTACCCAAAGTTGAACACACTGTATAATGTCTGAAATATATGACTATACAGAGGGCTCAAGGCCAAACCTTTGCTACAAGAGCCTGTGTTTACGCACAGACGACTTTATGTTTTTAATGAGGTCTTTAAAATGAATTTATTCCTTTAATATGTTGTCATATCTGCAATTTTTTTTCATTTCCAAAATATTTATTTACACTTTCACCAATGCCTATAGGATCTTTGCGATGGAACAGGTATGGTGTTCTAGCGCATGTGCTCTCATGTCCTTGAAGCACATATACTGACAGTACCCAAAGTTGAACACACTGTATAATGTCTGAAATATCTTTGGCCCCTTCGGATACCAACCTTCGCTTCATTCTAGAGAGGCGTTAGTTTTCACTAAGGTTGGCTTTTGCTATGACTATAAATAAGGCTCAAGGCCAAACCTTGGCTACAAGAGCCTGTGTTTACGCACGGACAACTTTAAGTGGCTTTTTCAAGTGTGCGAACATTGGATAGCATACATGTAAAGATGACCCATATCTTTTGCTCCTTCAGATTTCAGACTTCCATTCATTTTGAAGAGGCATCAGTTTTCAGTAAAGTTGGCTTTTGCTATGACTATAAATAATATTTGGGTTCTTCCTACAAGAGCCTGTGTTTATGCATGGACAGCTCTATGCGGCTTTTTCATGTGTTTGAACTTTGTACAAAATACATATAAATTTGAACCCATGTATGAATAAAAATAGAAATTTATTTTTAATGAGTCCTTTAGATTAATTCCTTTTATAAGTAGTCTCCACTGCAATATAGTTGGCATCTCTTTTTTTCTGATTTATTTTCTTATATTATTTTTTAATTTTAAATATATTTATATATAAACTTTTCACTAATGTCTATAGTTTCTCAACTCAAAGGAATTTATTGTATTAGTATTTTGTTATTACACTATTATCAATTATTTTGATTTTGGACTTCTCTTTATTTACTAATTTTTCCCATTTCTCTATACATAAATTTCGTGCATTTTCAGTGGCTGCCTTCGCCTCTGTAATACCATTTTACCGGTAAAGTTGTATTTAAACAACAATCAACCTTGTAAATTTGATTTTTGAAATGGTCGAATTATCGAAAGTGTCGAATTATCGTTAGTGTCGAATTACAGTTTGTTTATTTATTTTTTAATAAGGTCCTCTTATCTTATCTGCAATATAGTTGTATTGTTCGAAATTTTATTTTCTAATTTGTTAATTTTTTTTTTTTTTTTTCACTCTAATAATATTTATTTAAATCTAATAATTTTTATTTAATGCAATTTGAGTCAGTGTTTCCTCAGTGTTAACAGTTTGAGTGTTAGAATGCGGAGAAGCAAAATAACTCCCTACTGAATTTCTCAATAGTCTTACTCCCAGAGGAATGCATCCACACCAGTTAAACTCTAGGTTGGTGCTATTGTTATGCTTCTGAGAAGTTTTAATCCTAAGCAGGGTCTTTGAAAATGGTACACGTGTGGTGATACAATGCAAGATATGGGTCATCTTTACATGTGTGCTATCCAATGTTCGCACACTTGAAAAAGCCACTTAAAGTTGTCCGTGCGTAAACACAGGTTCTTGTAGCCAAGGTTTGGCCTTGAGCCTTATTTATAGTCATAGCAAAAGCCAACCTTAGTGAAAACTAACGCCTCTCTAGAATGAATCGAAGGTTGGTATCCGAAGGGGCCAAAGATATTTCAGACACTATACAGTGTGTTCAACCTTGGGCACGTCAGTATATGTGCTCCAAGGACATGAGAGCACATGCGCTGATACACCATACGTGTTCCATCGCAAAGATCCTAAAGGCATTGGTGAAAGCATAAATAAATATTTTGGAAATAAAATATATATATATATATATAAGAAAATAAATTGGAATATAAATTTACAAACTATATTTCAGAGTGGACACATATATTTGAAAGGAAAAAAAAAGAAAATTGCAAACAACAAAACTATATTGCAGATATGACAACATATTAAAGGAATAAATTCATTTGAAAGACCTCATTAAAAACTACATTTCTAATTTTATATATATGTGGGTTAAACTTACAAACTTACAAGGTTGTAATAAACCTACCTGTTTGGTAAGCTATTCAGTACTTTATCATATGAATAAAAATAGAAATTTATTTTTAATGAGTCCTTTAGATTAATTCCTTTTATAAGTAGTCTCCACTGCAATATAGTTGGCATCTCTTTTTTCTGATTTATTTTCTTATATTATTTTTTAATTTTATATATATTTATATATAAACTTTTCACTAATGTCTATAGTTTCTCAACTCAAAGGAATTTATTGTATTAGTATTTTGTTAATACACTATTATCAATTATTTTGATTTTGGACTTCTCTTTATTTACTAATTTTTCCCATTTCTCTATGCATAAATTTCGTGCATTTTCAGTGGCTGCCTTCGCCTCTGTAATACCATTTTACCGGTAAAGTTGTATTTAAACAACAATCAACCTTGTAAATTTGATTTTTGAAATGGTCGAATTATCGAAAGTGTCGAATTATCGTTAGTGTCGAATTACAGTTTGTTTATTTATTTTTTAATAAGGTCCTCTTATCTTATCTGCAATATAGTTGTATTGTTCGAAATTTTATTTTCTAATTTGTTAATTTTTTTATTTTTTTTTTCACTCTAATAATATTTATTTAAATCTAATAATTTTTATTTAATGCAATTTAATTAATAATTTATTTAATCCAAAGTCTATAGTTTCTACCCTGAAATTGCTTACCAAACATGAGTCAGTGTTTCCTCAGTGTTAACAGTTGGAGTGTTAGAATGCAGAGAAGCAAAATAACTCCCTACTGAATTTCTCAATAGTCTTACTCCCAAGGGCATGCATCCACACCAGTTAAACTCTAGGTTGGTGCTATTGTTATGCTTCTGAGAAGTTTTAATCCTAAGCAGGGTCTTTGAAAATGGTACACGTGTGGTGATACAGTGCATGTGCTCTCATGTCCTTAAAGTAGTGTAGTTCTGTTGTTTGCAATTTCATTTTCTGATTTGTTAAAATTTTTCTTCTATAGTTTCTCACCTGTGGGTCCTTCGGGTAAACCTGGGTCGTTGCCCGGGTCACTCGGCTAGAAATGCAGTTTTTAGTGAGGTCCATTAAATGAATTTATCCCTTTTATGTTATCTTATTTTCTATATTGAAAAGTAAATAAATATGAACAAAAAATTAAAAATGTTTAAGAATATTATTAAAACAGAATCATGAAGATATTTTAAAGGAGTCCTTTAGGGATGTCTGTTTTTGCACTTATGATTCCAGAGTTACATGGTCCAGTGGGCCGTATGAAAATCGAGTTGTTCATATAAAAACATGTTTAAAAAATGCTATTTTCTTTTAATGTAATCTATATAGCTTGAAATAAATAAAAATAATGGCTGCTTGAACTCGGTCGCATGTGACATTTTACATGTACATTGGGACAGCTGACATTCCCCCCCAACCCAACCCACTGATAAATAGGCAAGAAGGTATGGGAAAAGATCCCAGTAGACGCAAATTCGCGTTGGTAGCCTACAATTCTATGTTAATTTTTAGAAATCAGGGACATGAATTCGCATCCTTTAGGCTTGACACCCTATAGGTGAGGATATGAATTTGCGTTATATGGGTTCAAAATGTTTCGTTGCTCGCATCTATAATACCTTTTTATTAGTAAAGTTGTAAGTAAACATCAATCGTCGAAATTTGCATTTTAAAATGGTTGAATTATCAGAAGTGGTGAATATTTAATATTGTCGAATTACCGTTTGTTATTTGATAGGCCAGAGATTGAGAAATCAAATCAGGGTCGAATTATCGCAAGGTGTCGAATTATCGGTATTGTCGAATTACTGTTTGTAATTTCATAGGTTCTGGAAATCAAAACATGGTCGAATTAACGAATTTATACTTAGAAAGTATTTTTACTTATCCTTACTTGAAATGCTGCTTCTAGGAAATCGGAATATACCCATTGCGAATTTTAAGCCACCATCTATACTTTTAAAGTCTCTGCAGGCCCTTTGGGTAAACCCTGGGCGTTGCCCGGGTCACTCGGCTAGTTATTTATATATGTCGTACCACAACCACTTGCAGTCATGTGGCCTCGTGGTAAAGCGTCAATATGTAACACAAAATGACGAGGCAGGTTGGATGTCACCTCAAAGAAAGACCAGCGCCGAAAACGTAACAAGGTCCAAGAGGGTGTGATCTACATGAGAGGGAGAGATGTTGTTGTCCATCCAGTTTGTCGGCGTCCAGTAGCGTTCGTAAAACTAACTAGAAGTTTCCTGGGAAGAAACGAATAATATCGACGAAATTGGACTTCGCCCTGTCTTGGATGTGGCGGACTCTCAATAAAACTTTATTGTTTTGTTTGTGTTTATATGCTGGCCAAGCATTGTATTCACATTTTGGGCTGTTATACCTTTATAATTATGTTACATATGATAATCTAATGATATTTATAAATATTACTCTATGTATATATTTGAAAGAAAATATATTTATCTTGGTTAATTTTGGTTATCTTGAGGATTATGCTATGGAATTATTTGCTGGTTCTTTTTGATACTAAATGGTATTGGTGATGCAGTCGTGGCAAAAATCTTGAAGGTATAATAATAATATTTTTAATCAGTAATTTATTTGAACTAAAGGAATGTTTAAATAATATAATTTGATTAAAGTACTGCTTGGCTCAAGGCGAGTAGTACAAGGAAAAACAAAAGATTATTTACATAATTTACAAAAGGTTTGAGCCGGCCAACGGGAAACAACAACAATGAGTTTTTATAGGGGAAGCGTGACCTCTGGCGGTCGATTTAACAGAGTATTTGTATCTATGAAATATAAACCTAAATAAAATAATATTTTAATATAACATATATATATTTAAATTATGAACAAAACGGCTTTCGAGGATGAGTTTATTGTTTCATCTTTATCTCAAGCTTTCGATGTTATCATATATCTTAGTGAAGTTTTGATATTACACTAAGAATTGTATAACACAAGAAACTCAATCTCGGTGCCCCCTTTTCTTTATTATTTTTATGTTTTGCATAGATTTCTACCTCTCCATATATATACTATACTATACGAGACATTTCCTATAAATATATACATATAAATATTATAATAAATACATATAAATATATACATGTGCCTGTTGAAAATGTTTCGCAATGTGTAATCCTTTATTGAATACAGTGAAAATATCGCTAAAGTACACTTCAATTGGATTGACCCTTTAGTTGATTAATGCCACCGGTTCATAAAGCCATATTTCATTATATGTAATGACTATTGTTGAAGATTATTTTAGATTCATTATGAGAAGAGATTAACAAGAGATTAAATTAGTGAAATCACTGATAGTTCACAACTAATGATCCACACATTGCCTTCCCTTTTTAAAGTTTCATTTATATCAGTATATTGTGTCTGTGTGAAATTAATTTTAATATATTCACAAAGAACTTTTAATATACTTCAAAATTTTATTGATTAATTGATGTATTTAGAAACTTTTGATTGATTTGTAAAGGCATTTGTTGTGATGGTTCCAGGCTCCACCAGAGATTGAATCACGGAAACCTCTAAGAACCAGACCAATCACAGGTCTCCAGAGTTCAGTTCTGGGCCTTCACTTCGTGGCCCGACCAGAACACTTCCTGAACGGCACCATGAAGCTGAGGTGTCTCTCAGTCATCTCACAGGCCTACGCCAAGTCTAGCGAGGAGATTGTCGTGGTCGACCATTCCAAGGTGGTGACATCAGCATCAGCTGCCTACTCCGTCACAAGTACGTATAAAGCATTATTGATAGACCCTTGGTTCTATAATGTATGATGTAGAATAGTGAGGGAAGACAACAATGATCATAACAAACCAATTCATTTTTAAGACGAATAATCCTTTCAATAATTATAATAACGAAAAGATTCAAAAAGGATAAGTTTCTTTATTTGAAAAATAAATTCGAGCTTTCGGGCGTAAGCTGCCCTTCTACAGGAATAATGGATATAATTTTAAGTAGTCATGTATTATAAAATTATATCCATTATTCCTGTAGAAGGGCAGCTTACGCCCGAAAGCTCGAATTTATTTTTCAAATAAAGAAACTTATCCTTTTTGAATCTTTTCGTTATTACAATTCATTTTTGTCCAAAAGAACGACCAAATTATAATAATTAGCAACTAAAAAAGACAATAAAATTATCATAATAGATTCTTGGTTTAATATTTTGGCATGTAGATTAGTGAGGGAAGACAACAATGTGTATAATAACAAACTTATTTATTTTTTACTAAAACAATGATCAACTTATAACAATTAACAACAAAGAGAATCAATAAGAGAAATATAATAGATTCTTGGTTTGATAATTTATCAATTAGAATAGTGAGGGAAAACAACAATGTTTATAACTTATAACAATTAACAACTAAGAGAGACAATAAGGGAAATATAATATGTTCTTGGTATCATGTAGAATAGTGAGGGAAGACAACAATTTGTATAACAAACCAAATTTTTTGGCCAAAACAATTATCAACCTATAACAATTAACAACTAAGAGAGACAAAAATAGAATTATAATAGATTCTTGGCATCATGTAGAACAGTGAGGGAAGACAACAATTTGCATAACAAACCAAATTTTTTGGCCAAAACAATTATCAACCTATAACAATTAGCAACTAAGAGAGACAAAGATAGAATTATAATAGATTCTTGGTATCATGTAGAATGGTGAGAGAAGACAACAATGTTCGTAACAAACCAATTTATTTTTGACCAAAACAATGTTCAACTTATTGAAACAACAACTCAGATATGTGAAACGGATATGTGAGAAAATAACAGAAAAAAAAAATAATAAAAAGGTCAGGTGTGTATTTTAGGCATATCCTGGCCAGAAGCACATGTACTTTTCAGATGGCAGAGCGCCATCTAGTGGAACAGAAATCAACTAAACATTGATTTAGCCTGTTCCCTAATATTTGGTCAACCCAACCTCTTGATAAATCAAGAAAAGCCAATAAGATATATAAAGTAAGTAATAAAATACCTGAATGAACAATCTGTTAATTAAAATTCAGATTATTTATGGTTTTAATATTGTTACGTTGAAAATTGAGGAAATACTATCATGATAATAACAAAGCAATTTATTTTTGACCAAAATAATTCTCAACTTTTAACAATTAACAAGAAAAAGAGACAATATGAGTAATATACTCAGTAAAATATATATATAGAAATCAACAATCTGTTAATTGAAAATTAAATTATTGGTTTTTAGAATCTCATGTTGAAAAGCGAGAAAGAACAACAATGAGAATAACAAAACAATTAGAAAACCTTTTTTAAATAACAACTAAGATAGACTATAGGATAAATATACTGAATAATAAATTATCTGAATCTGTTAAATGATAATTAATTTATTTATCGTTTTAATATTGTTACGTAGAAAAGTTAGGAAAAACAACCATGAGAATAACAAAGTAATTTATTATAAAATAAATGAAGCTTCCAGGGTTAAGTTTCTTGAAAACCTTTTATTTTCAAGCTTTCGGACTTGTCAGTGCTTCAACAGGTTTATCACTTAACAATTTGAAATAAATACATTTTTTATATACATGTTATCTTATACATATTTTAAATACCTACTATAAAATGAGAGAAAAATATTCTACACTATTTCTTTTGAAAATCAAAATATTTTGAAAATATACGTGCGTGGTGGATGGATAATACGCGCTGGTTGAATGATATCTCGAGACTTCAAAGTAATCTATTGTTTACCAAAACAAGATTCAATTTTTTAACAACAATTAAGATAAACAATCTGTTAATTGTACTATAATAAAGTTTGGATATATCATATACATCTCTCTATAATGTTCTTTCATTTATAAACGAGGTAAATAAAAAATCAATTAATTATGTTTTCCATTTTCTAATGACGTCAAAACAAGAAGACTTAGAGGAAGTGCTTCTGTTATTCTTCTAGCTTACGCGTTAAATATTGTAACATTTAATTTAATCATTGCGTGCCGCGGATCGCGAGGAAAATAACTCTTGTAAAATTTGTTTTGGTAAATGAATATGATTAGCATTTCTTTCAGATTATGATCTTCATATCAAAGTCGGTGGAAGGCTGGTTAAACCGTTTAGTTTTCGACTACTACGACCCGGGTTCGATTCCCGCATTGGACACTTTTTTTCTGTTTAAAAGAAAATGCTTCAATGGCCCCCGATTCTTGCAAAAGTCCAACCCCACCAGCGAGTGCAAGTAACTAAACGGGGCTCTGGCACATTTTTAAGTGCAAAGTTGAACTGCTTTTCACATGTGTAGACATGTGATGCGCTTACAGTAAAAAGCAGTCGCTAACTACCCTCCTTGATTATCGTGGCCTGTACAACGTGTACTAGGGATAAGCAAAAAAAAAAATAAAAATAAAATAAATCAAGTATTCTATCTTATCGATAAATTTAATTTGTCTAATTAATTACCTCACAATATAATGGTAGAATAGCATTTATAATTTTGTATATAACGAAATACGTTCTCTATCAAGTAATAACCTAAACGTGGATAACGATAAAAAAGTATATGGTGATGGATTTCTTTAATTGATTCCTTATTTTAAATGCATTTAAACATTTATGCCTTCCTATGGGTTCATTATTGCCCTCAATACCTAATATATTGTTATATGAAGTATCAGCGTATTTCCATGAACCTACAGGGGCATGGTGCACTGTCCAGGTACTGGCGGGGAGGATGGTAGTGACGCCGTGACCATAAGCGGTGGCAGAAAGCGGTACCATCTAGGGGACACTGTGGATGTCAACTGTACCAGCGCACGGTCCAGACCTCCAGCTGAACTACGCTGGTTCATCAATGACAAGAAGGTACCTAATGCTTTAATCATGTTTTTTTATTATTTATATATATGTGTTTTTAAAAAAACAATAGACAGAACCGACAGCTTAACATGATTAAGAGTGTAGAGAAAAAAAAAGGAAAACCAACAAAAATATTTATTACCTTTGATTAATTCATAAGAAGAGATTTTAAACAAGCCACTTTCATCTCTATTTCCAACTTTAATAAAAATTCGATGTAAATTTTTAAGTTTCAGATATTGAATATTTGTCCATTTTTGTAGGTCTCTATACGGGTATTATGAATTTTCCAAAGCTAATAGAGGTTTGATTTATCGACCTGATTCAGATACCTTTAAAAGACGATCGCTAGATAGGGCATATATCTTATGTCTATTATGAGGAAAGAAGTAACCTTTCTGTTTATGAGAGTCATATATATATATATATATATATATTAAAAATAAAGAAGGCATCTCCTGACCACGAGCACATGTGCTTTTTAGATGGCAGAGCGCCATCTAGTGGAGCAAGAATAAACTAAACGTTTATTTAGCTTGCTCCGTGATATTTGGCCAACCCAATTTCTTGATAAATCAAGAAAAGTCATCCACGAACGCGTTTCGCGCTGTTGGCGCTCGTCAGCGTGGAGTAGACTGTAACCACTGCGACCAAAAATATTTTTTGGTCCCAATGGCTTCTTGAGAAATCAAGAAATGGATATTTAAGGCCAAATATGCGTAAAGACCAATATTTTTGGTCGCAGTAGTTACAGTCTACTCCACGCTGACGAGCGCCAACAGCGCGAAACGCGTTCGTGGATGACTTTTCTTGATTTATCAAGAAATTGGGTTGGCCAAATATCACGGAGCAAGCTAAATAAACGTTTAGCTTATTCTTGCTCCACTAGATGGCGCTCTGCCATCTAAAGAGCACATGTGCTCGTGGTCAGGAGATGCCTTCTTTATTTTTAATATCAACACCTGACCCACTTATCTTTTATTTTTTTTCTATTGTTTTTCATATATATATATATATATATATGAAAAAATAGTACAAATCTAACATTGTACTGGGATAAGGTGCATAAATTAAGAAAAAGGCATCTCCTTATCGTGCAACTGAAAGTTGCTGATGGCTTGCGCCATCTATCGGAATAAATATCAACTATAATAATTAAAAATCAACGAGAATAGTTGATGTTTATTCCGATAGATGGCGCAAGCCATCAGCAACTTTCAGTTGCACGATAAGGAGATGCCTTTTTCTTAATTTATGCACCTTATCCCAGTACAATGTTAGATTTGTACTATTTTTTCACATTGTGTAGCGTCCTCACGCAATTCTGGCCTTAACTACCCGTTTCATGATTTTTCAGGATGCCTTAATGACCAATTTTTTTGGTCGTTGAGGTACAGCTTGCACCACGCTGATGAGGGCCAACAGCCCTAAACGCGTCCGTGGTTAGCTTTTCTTGATTAATCAAGAATGGGTATTTGGCCAATTCTGGAATAATTAAAAATCAACGAGAATAGTTGATATTTATTCCGATAGATGGCGAAAGCCATCAGCAACTTTCAGTTGCACGATAAGGAGATGCCTTTTTCTTAATATATATATACAGGGTGTACCAAGTAAATTGGGAATTTCAACAATGGTATTTTAACTGAGATTTTTTGCAAGTAAAAATTAAAATATCCGAATGAAATTTGACACAGTAGTAGATAAAAGGATATAGGTTTTATTTATTCAATGTAGTTTCCATTATTAGCTACAACAGTCTCGAGGCGAGTGCGGAATGAAGCACAGGCCTTGGCGACGATGACCTTGTCCATTTGGGCCATCACCGTGTGAACTGCTTTCTTGACAGACTGGATGGTGGTATGAGGAGCTTTGTTGACATCTCTCTCAACAACGCCCCATACATAGTAGTCGAGGGGATTGCAATCTGGAGAATTAGGGGGCCAAATATCAGGACCCCAGTGACTAGGGACGTTAAGTGTCAGCCACGATTGTGTCTTTTTTGCCTTATGGGCTGGAGCTGAGTCCTGTTGGAAGACATACTTCCTTCCTGCGGCCACCATGTCCATCCAAGGCTTCACAACGGTCTCCAGAACATTGATGTAGGTGTCAGCGTTCATCCTAAGGCCCTTCTCAAAGAAATGGGGAGGCATGACATCACCTTAACTGCTGATAACGCCAAGGACCATTACGGAGGCAGGAAATTTCGTGTGCATCACGACAGGTATCTCTGAGGGGTCTTTACAGATCCAGCGATCATTCCTGGGATTTACCTTTTGGTCCACGTCAAAGTTCTTTTCGTCAGAGAAGAACCTTAGCATGCCAAAAGAGTCGTGTTTCAGGTTGTTGAGGAGGGCAGCAGCCTTTCCTTTTCTGTTATTCTTCATATTCCTAGTCAGCAACTGACCTTTCCGAAGGGCATAAGACTTGAGACCAAGGTCCTCATGGATAGTTCTGACAATTGCCATAGAGCCAACGTCCATTTCCTTGGCTAAGGCCCTCATGCTCTTCCCAGGGTTTCCATCAATCTTCTCCTTGACATTTTTGACAAATTCTTCGCCTCTTACCGTGTCCGATCGACGCGAGTGCTTTTTCCTTGTAGCTATCCCCTCTTTGTTACTGTCGGCCTCATCAAACTGCTTCTTGACACGATAAATAGTGGTTTTGGGCAACTTAAGAAAATCCACTATCTCTTTGGGGCTCCTTCCGGCGCGCAGAGCAACGATGATGGCAGCTCGATTTTCAAATTCTCGGTTACTCTTCATCACTACACTGCGCACACATGTACTGTTGCATTTTACATGAATATGGCTACGTAATGAAAAAAAAAAACAAGTTTTTAATCTCAAGTAGTTTTTGTTTTATGGACTGTCAAAGTTAGTCCCAATTTACCTGGAACACCCTGTATATATTAAAAACAAAAAAGGCACCAGGAGCACATGTGTTTTTCAGGAGACAAAGCGCCATCTGGTGGAACAGAAATCAACTAAATATTGATTTGGCCTGTTCCCTTATGTTCGTGGATGGTCGTTCTTGATATATAAAGAAATTGGGTTGGCCACATATCAGGGAACAGGCTAAATTAATGTTTAGTTTATTTCTGTTTCACCACAATTGGAGCACTGCCTTCTGAAAGGCACATGTGCTCCTGATCAGGATATGCCTTTTTTATTTTTAATATATATATGATTCATAATTAAAAAGGTTACATCTTTCAGTCATTTCGGGAGTTAAAACTATGCCCTATAAAGCAATCGCCTTTTAAAGATATCCGTTTGACGTTGGTAATCAAGTCTCTATTAGCTTTGGAAAATTCATAATTCCCACATAGAGATTTACAACAATAAACAAATATTCAATTTATATAATTCAAATATATATTTGCATTTTTATTAAAGTTGAACCAATCAAAGGTATTAAATATGTGTGTTCTTCTTCCTTTTTTTCACTACACCTTTAATCATGTAAAGCTGTCGAGTCTGTAGAGCTACGGCCAATGCAGTTGAATAATGATATTTGAAAACTAACCTTTTGAATTAGAGGTATGTAATGTACCTGTATGTAAGCACATTTGGCGTCAATAACTGGGTTTTTATCCTTCTTATCTCATTATAATCATGCAAAGATATTAAGTTTGTGGAGCAACGGTCGATGCAGTAAAATAAGATAATTTAATAACGCTCATTTTTGATACAAACACAACCATAGTCAAAAAATGGGTTTTCTTCTTTCTTATCCCCTTACAAATATGAAAAGATATTAAGTCTGTAGAGCAACGGTCGATGCAGTAAAATAAGATAATTTAATAACGCTCATTTCTGATACAAACACAACCATAGTCAAAAAATAAGTATTCTTCTTTCTTATCCCCTTACAATATATGAAAAGATATTAAGTCTGTAGAGCAATGGTCGATGCAGTAAAATAAGATAATTTAATAACGCTCATGTTTAAGTGATAGAAACACAACCATAGTCAAATTATGGGTACTCTTCTTTCTTATCTCCTCACAATTATGTTAAGATATTAATACTGTGAAGCGACAGGTTGGCTTTTAATCTTAAATTGACAAAACTATGTTATGAAGTACATACTTCATTACCAATTTAACATGCTATACTGTGAGATGTTTAACCAAAATACATTGTTAAAATTTATTTTCAATGGGAGAGATGCATCTTTTGGTACATAATTACAAAAATGTCATTTACTACTTAGAATACAAATAATATAAGATCAAAAAATAATATTAAGAAACTTATACCTGGAAACCTGATGATTTTCACTCTGATATAATGGGTTTAAATATTGTATTGGGAGATCTTAATAGATTTTGCGTATTTTAAATTGAGAAAGGTCAAGTCTCGAAAGCCCTCAAATAAATTAGCGAAATGAAATTTCAAATTAAAAGCTTGACTTGTAAAAAAATACCTTTCTACCTTTCAAATATATGTTATATAATTATTTATAATAGCTATTTAGTAATCAACATGAAATATAAACCATATATTTTTTTATAAATTTCAGTACTTCGTGTGAATGTTCTCCAATCTCTATCTGGCTCTCATTCGTTTGAAATTGGTTTGTATAAACACGCTATATCTTCACACGACAGTTATATTATGATGCATTAGCGCGACATCTGTTATCAAAATTCGAAACTATTATAGACGCGTATGTTTCTTTTTAAAATTAAACAATTTCTACTGTCCTTACTACCCTCCAATAAATTTTTCCATTGCATACTGTTCTTACAACAGTAGAAATTGTTTAATTTTTAAAAGAATCATACGCGACTCTATAATAGTTTCGAATATTCATAACCCACATATATATATTTTGAAAATAGAGCAATCCACAAATACATCTTTTATTAAAAAGACATATATTGGATCAAAATATCATTAATTTCACCAATATTTCAGTTGGCTGAACACCAACCTTTATCAAGGTGTTATAACATATTAATGTGGGTCAACAACAAACTCAGCGCCACATAACATCAACAGCATTATTTCTATATGTGGCGCTGAGTTTGTTGTTGACACACATTAAATATGTTTTAATACCTTGATAAAGGTTGGCGTTCTGCCAACTGAAATATTGGTAAAATAAATGATATTTTGATTCAAAATATGCCTTTTTAATTAAAGATTTATATATATAATCTGAAAGTATAAGATTATAATCTAAAATGCGCAATTATTTTATATATTTTTAAATTCCCGAATATAGGATTCATTTTATAAATTCTATATTACTGTGATAAATAATTTTATGTGTAATTTGCTTCAAGTAATTCAAAATAAAAATTACTTAATGGGTAAATAATTATCTTTCCTATTCACACGACTGCACCTTCAATTCTCTATCTTTTTAAACTATAAAACAAAAATAATCATAACATATATATATGAGTACTTTCATTGATATGCAAATATGAATGTATGTGAAAGCATATATGAATCATATAGTCAGAAGAAAGAAGACATTTTGGTGACATTAGCAGTGTCGCCTGGTAGCCCCATTATCCTCCAGGGACATCTAAAACGGCCATTTAACTTCCAAGATGGAAGCCCTTGCTTAATGAAACTGAAACTTTAATCCTTTCTTCGCTGTGAGGATTTGTTGCGCGCCCATCACCAGCGCTATATGCCAGGTTAACTACTTCTTAATTGGAACTCTATTCTATCGGATGGAGTTTAATTTTCCATACCTTCAATTTGGAATGAATAATGTATGAACTCAGCTTTGTATTTCACTCTTCTCAATTGAATCAATGAATATTTGAAACTATTATAGACGCGTATGATTCCTTTGAAAATTAAAGGTTTAATTTTTCCATTGCAGTAAGGGCAGTAGAAATTGTTTAATTTTCAAAAGAATCATACGCGTCTATAATAGTTTCAAATATTCATACCAGATGGCGGGTTCGGTGGAAGGCTGTTTAAACCGTTCGGTTTTCGATCACTACGACCCGGGTTCGATTCCCGCATTGGACACTTTTGTCTGATTTAAAAATAAAATGCTCCAATGGCTCCCGATTCTTGCAAAAGTCTAACCCCACCAGCGAGTCAAGTAACCAAACGGAGCTCTGACATATTTGTAAGTGCAAAGTCGAACTGCTTTTCACATGTGTAGACATGTGATGCGCTTACAGTAAAAGAAGTCGCTATCTACTTACTATGTTTATCATGGCCTAAATCACGTGTACTAAGGATAATTAAAAATAATAATAATAATAACAGATGGCGCGCTGATGCATCATAAATTGAATCAATGTTTATATTTCTATTAGTGCATGTCGTGTAATCACAGTAAAAGCGGTCGTCAACTCCTAATCACCATTATTATCATGGCCTGTACAGCGTGTATAAGGGATTATACCCTTTCTTAACATTCTTTTCTTTTCATAATTTAGGTTATTCAGAGTCCTAAAAATGGCGTCACTTATATTATTCAATCTCAACCAAAGCGATCATTCTATACCCATAGTCAGGAAAAGTAATATCTATCTATATTTAAAAATGGATAAATTTTCTAAAGATATTAAATTAGTAGTATGATTTGATTTTTGAAGCTATCTGATCATTTTCAACATTATACACCATAAAAATCAAACTCTTATTTTTTCGAAATCGATTCGTATATTTAAACACAATGCATATTTGAAAATATTATAAAATTTTATTATATTCGCGAACAAATCAGTGAAGTTTTAGAGAGATTAAATTGTAATAATTATAATTATTTTTTTAAACGGTACTTTTCACTTTCCAATACACACTTGAACAAAATTTAAGGAAGTTGTACTTTTAAGCATATATATCTGGATACTCATAATAACTCTGAAAGATATTTGATACACATTGACCTTTATTGAAGAAACACGAGAAAAACAAGTCTGAACAAAATTCCCTCTGTCTCCTTAAAAAAGAGCAGAGGACCATCGATATCAAATTCACACACAAAGCTACCTAAGTTTTGCCCATTAGTGCAATTATAATTCAAATCTATTTATACACATTTATATTGACAATGAATAAATATTGAAATGGCTCAGAGTTTATTTGTCTTGAGCCATTCCAGTGGTTTCGCTAGTTCAATAACCCAAAACCGCTCTTCTATTGTTTCTCAAACTGAATTTCTTATATTCCCTGAATATGTCATCGAATACAGTAAATGGGTGTTTTAAGAGAACTATGAGCTTATGTACTCTTAGGATTGCATATATATATATATTATATTAAAATATTATTATATTCAAAATTATATTTCAAAGATACAAATACTCTGCTAAATAGACTGCCAGAGTTCATGCTTCATCTATAAAAATTAATTGTAGTTGTTTCCCATTGGCCGGCTCAAACTTTTGTACAATATATAAATAATCTTTTTCATATTTTTATTCTTACGCCTTAAGCCAGGCATTATTTTTCTCAAGTTATGTTTTATATATATAAATTTTAATAATATATATTAAAGCTATTTTTTATGATAATTAATTTCATTATAATCTTTGGCACGACTGAAAAACAATATCGTAAAATACTCATGGATACTAAAATCAAGCAGATTCTTTTTTATTTATACTATATATATGTTATATAAAAATATTATTTGATTTTAAATTATAATTTCATAGATTTAAATACTCTGCTAAATCGACAGCCAGAGGTCACTTTTCCCCTATAAAAACTCGTTGTTGTTGTTTTATCCCAATGGCCGGCTCAACTCTTTTGTACATTATGTAAATAAGTTTATTTTTTAAAATTCTTACGCCTTAAGTTAGGCATACCTTTATCAAATTATTCGAAACTATTTTAAAGGCGTAAGGGCATTAGAAATTGTTTAATTTCAAAAAGAATATTACGCCTTTAAAATAGTTTCGAATTTTGATAACAGATGGCGCGCTAGTTCATCATATTTTATTAAATTATGCTTTCTATATTCCATAAGCTCAATTAAATCTCTTTCTAATCTTTACTATTTTTATAATTATACTTTCAAGGTTTTAACCACGACTGTATTACCATAATCCTCAACATGATCAAAAAACAACAGAAATCTCGTTCATCTTATTTTATATAACATATATGTCATAATATATACTCTTCCAGGAATAATAAAGCAAACCTAGAGCCAGCCCAGAGAGAAACGAGATGTAAAGTCCAGTCACTTGAGACAGCAGCGACATTCCAAGGGGCGGCAAATGGGGCCCATCCGTTAACACCTTGGAACTTTCAAGACAGTTGGGGATTGTGTACGACACGAACGGCCGCCCGGCTGTGCCGGGCCCATCTCTCCCTCTCTCTCTCTCTCTGGTAGGCTGGGTTCCTCTTCTAAATTGTGGTGTACTTATTTATTTTCCCACCTTATTATTATACCACATATATATACTTCAGATAGATATTTAGTGTATCGAGAAAAATGCTCATTTACAAAATAAGCTCTTACGCAAGATTTCAAATATGTTTAAAGATCATTTGTTGGTTGGAAGTCGGTTTGGAAAACATACAACCACTTCAACCAATGATTTATTTAACTTCTGACGTTTCAGAGACTTCCTCTCATTCTCTTCAGGGGAATGATTTCTTTGATTCCTAGTTCTACTTATATACATACACCATTTTCTGAAATTTCTACATGTAAAGCGTTACGTATCTGTATATATAGAGAAATAAATAAGAGATTAAAAGTAAAAGATACATAACACTTTACATATATTTTAGGAAATTGTATACATATTCACGTAGAAAAATAGAATTCTTAATAATCATTATTCTAAGGGGAGTGACAGGGATTCACTGAAATCTCGGTAAACAAGTGAAAAATTGAATGATGTAGACATATATATTCCATACATTCAAAATATTATTATTTTTTCAGTAGAAAGAGTCTGTATAAGTATGAAAAGCATTCTCCTTATAAGTGTGACAGCGAATGACTGATACGTCGAGAATCAAATAAAAATGTAGTTTGAGAGATGTAGATATATTTTTTCATATCACAAATAATATCATTTATAGCAATGATAAGGCACAATTTGTATTATAGATTATAAACACAAGGTAAATAAGTTCAAATACAAATAAATAAATAGTGTGTGACGTTTCGGTAACACAATGTTGTTACCATCTTCAGACAAAAGTACTTTACATTTTCCATCATTTTCAGTACTTTTGTCTGAAGATGGTAACAACGCTGTTACCGAAACGTCACACATTATTTATTTATTTGGATTTGGTCTTATTACCTTGTGATCATTTATAGCAGTAAACTGTCTGTATAAATATGAAAATTATTATTCTGGGGATTGTAAAAGCGAGTGACTAAAACGTTGGGAATCAAATAAAAATAAATTGGATGAGACAATTAAAACAACTTTTATTGACATCTTGTCAATATTTACACTCAAAATTTATATATATATATAAGTGCATATTTAATGTCTTTTTAAAACTGCTGGGACATTGAAGTCTGCGGTTCTTTATTAAGGCAAAATTTATAATTTGAATTATTTTTACTATATAATAGTAAAATAATATAATAATAAATAGTAAAATTAAAATATGTACAAAAAGTTATATTTAAAATACAATATAACGCGGCTGATGATTGTAAAACGAAAATTGAAATTATACCGCGAATGTTTCTTTTATAAAATCGAAATTTATTTTCAAAGAGAAATAGCGACATTTCTAACTTTGAGGATGAGGTATGGAAAGGTGAAACATGAAGAGTAATGGCGAACGGAAAAATAAAAAGTGTCCAGGGGCGGGAATCGAACCCACACCCTTCTGCTTACCGGGCAGGTGCCTTGTCCACTCGGCTACCCTGGACGTATTTTTCCGTTCGTAACTAATACTTAAAGTAACATTTAAAATACAATATACTCTTGTTCATATTTCACCTTTCCATACCTCATCCTCAAAGTTAGAAATGTCGCTATTTCTCTTTGAAAATAAATTTCGATTTTATAAAAGAAACATTCGCGGTATAATTTCAATTTTCGTTTTACAATCATTAGCCGCGTTATATTGTATTTTAAATGTTACTTTAAGTATTAGTTACGAACGGAAAAATACGTCCAGGGTAGCCGAGTGGACAAGGCACCTGCCCGGTAAGCAGAAGGGTGTGGGTTCGATTCCCGCCCCTGGACACTTTTTATTTTTCCGTTCGCCATTACTCTTCATGTTTCACCTTTCCATACTTCATCCTTAAAGTTAGAAATGTCGCTATTTCTCTTTGAAAATAAATTTCGATTTTATAAAAGAAACATTCGCGGTATAATTTCAATTTTCGTTTTAAAAAGTTATATAATAGAGGATGAGGGGAGGCATACTCGGCGCGCGAGTGTTCAAAAAATTGGATGAGGTAGCTATATATTTTCTAAACATTACAAATATTATTACTTATTACAGTAAAGGTTCTCTATAAATATGAAATTTATTCACATATATTCAAATCGAGATAAAATTATTTAAAAGTTTAAAGATAGATTTCACTAAATTAATTAAATATGAATTTTAAAAAATGTGTCAATCAATATATAAAAACCAAATTTCAAATAGTACCAGGTCATTCCTAAATGACTTCCCAACAAATTCGCTATGGGAGAAGAAGAACAAATGTCCTCTAGCAACAAATCTGAAATAAATCACAAGAATATAGTTGGCATCTGACGTTAAGAACAATTATTTTTAATCATATCTGAGAGTGGATTAGGAGATTTATCTCTTCCTAAATTATTTATATAGCGGCAGCATCTGGCCCAAGCATCGATCATTGTACCAGTAGACAGTACCTGAAATATCATCATTGGATTCATCATCCTTTCATATATATATATATAGTTTATTTACATATCCACTCTTTGTGACTCGTATTAGATAATATTTTAATATTTATAATATAAATATAAAATTGTTATTTTATAATGAGAGGATTATTCATTTTCTGTTTTTGTGTTGTTGTTGTTTATAATTATATAGTGAAAGAATAGAATTATGAATTTCAAAATTAGAAATTTGAAAGAATCCAGAAGAATTTACCTGAAGTATCAAAATTGGATTCATCATATATATATATATTATCTACTTTATATTTCGTATTCGATTTTATTTTCATATTTATAATAAAAATGCAAAAATCGTTATTTTATAATCAAATGAATATACATTTTCTGTTTTTGTTCAGAATTATATTCCATTATATAGTGAAAGAATAGAACTTTAAATTTCAAAATGAGAAATTTGAGAGATTCCAGCAGATATTACCTGAATTAGCATCATATTGGGATTCATAATATTTATATATATTTAATTAAAAAGGCATATATTGGATAAAAAAATTATTTATTTTCCCAATATTTCAGCTGGCTGAACGCCAACCTTTATCAAGGTGTTATAACATTTTAAAGTGTATCAACAACAAACTCAGCGCCACATAACGTCAACAGCATTAAGTTTTTAAAATATTTTGTTATATTCAATGGGGAGAAAAAAAAAATATATATATAAATATATATAATTAAATATATTTTTCAAATTTTTCTCCCCATTGAATATAACAAAATATTTTAAAAACTTAATGCTGTTGACGTTATGTGGCGCTGAGTTTGTTGTTGATACACTTTAAAATGTTATAACACCTTGATAAAGGTTGGCGTTCAGCCAGCTGAAATATTGGTAAAATAAATAATTTTTTTATCCAATATATGCCTTTTTAATTAAAGATTTATCTATGGATTGCTCTATTTTCAAAACAATTTATATATATGTTATGATTATTTTTTGTTTTGTTGTTGAAAAGAGAGAGAGAGAGATACAATTGAAGGTGCAGTCGTGAAAAGTAGGAAACAAATTATTTACCCATCAAGTAGTTTTTATTTTGAATTACTTGAAGTAATTTACACATAAAATTATTTATCACAGCAATATAGAATTTATAAAATGATTTCTATATTCGTGATTTAAAAAAAATAGGCAGGGTTAACTATACATATTTACAACAATAATTAAAGTGGTATATTCTAAATCTATATGGTAAAAAATATATAGAACAGTCAATGAATGAAAATGAAATATATGTTTTTAAAAATATAAAATATTTGCATTTTAGATTATATAATATATATATATATATATATATATATTATCTACTTTGTTTTTCGTATTCGATACTTTATTTATTACCAGTTGCAAATAAGACACGCTATATCCGTAATTTATATTTATAATATAAATACAAAAAATGTTATTTTATAATGAAATAAATATTGTTTTTCTCTTTTATGTATGTAATATAGATACAGAAATCGTTATTTTATATAGAGATAAATGAATATTCATTTTCTGTTTGTGTTGTTGTTCAGAATTATATCAATCATATAGTGAAATAATAGAATTAAAAATTTCAAAATTATAAAATTGAGAAAATCCAGCAGACAGTACCTAAGTTATCATCATTGGATTCATCATCTTCTTATCAACGCGTATTTTCTTGTAGAAGGGCCTTCATACCCGAAAGGTAAAGATTTGTGAATTAAATTGTATTAAAAGAAACTTTTCTCCGAAAGTCTTACAATTACACCTTAACAATCATATATAAAATAATAAATGACATATATTGGATTGAATAAAAGATTTATATGCCAATATTTCGATTGGCTGAACGCCAACATTCGTCAAAGCATTTTGTATAAACAAACTCAGCGCCGCATAGGTATGTTTATACAAAAATGTAATGCTTTTATAAAGGTTGGCGTTCAGCCAACAGAAATATTGGCAAATAAATCTTTTATATTATCCAAAATATGTCATTTATTATCAAAATATTTAAATATGGATTGCTTTATTTTCAGTTTCAGAACGATTCATATATATTTATTTAAAATATTTCAATTCAAATTCGAAAATATTATGAACGCGTATGATTCTTTTTAAAAATAAACAATTTATACCATTAATTCGCGCTGCTCTATCCTTGTTTTCTATCTTCGTCGTTCCTCAGTTTAATTCTGATCTGTTTGAATTTTGTATTTTTTAAAAAACCATACGCGTCTATAATAGTTTAGAATTTTGATAGCAGATGGTGCGCTAATGCATCAAAATATTTTAATTCAATAACAAAAAGTCTTATTCTATTATAACCTAACATTTAAAGATATTTACTTCAGTAGTAAAAGGTTACAACTCACAGGCGTTTATAAGGTTTTTATGGGTATTTTATTCCCAAGTACTTTGTTTATCGGAACCTATTTGAAGGATGTGGTACCCCATGAAAAATGTATAGGCAATTTACCTATAGATATATAGGGCTTATCCATCCTATCGCTTTACCATTCGCGCCGCTCTATATCCTTGTTTTTAATCTTCGCCGTTCTTCAGTTCAATTCTGATCTGTTTGAATTTTGTATTTTAAGACCGTAATCCGCTTACGTACATCCATCTATCCTTCGACGAGATAAATTTTATTAGTTGCCGATATTGATTGGTTCCTTTTTTAAAAGATCAATATTCATTTTCATAGAAGAAAGAAACGACCTTGTTGGGGAGAGATTGTTCATCTGTAAACTGATACGGCTTGTCCTTATTTTAAATCAAATTCTTATAGATCGCCTTTTATGTAAGCTATCAAAAAATCTGTCTATACTTGCATATTGGCTATGTATTTTCAGTATTATTTTTATAAATACTTGTTTTCTAATGTCTATATTTTGAAAATGTTCTTTAAAAGAATACGTGTACTATAACACATGAAAACATTAATACGTTAGTGTTTCTTTTCACAAATAAATCAAACTTCTACTGTTCTTACTGCAATGAAAAAATATTGGAAGGTCTTGACTCATCAGTGGTTAACCTTCCCAGCGGTTTTCTCAATTTAATCTATCAGACCACTTCTTAGAGTTCTAATACTGTAATGGATCATTCTGCTTTTATATGCTACACTAAAGGGTGAAATCTTAGAAATGGTATTTAAGAAAATTATAGACATATGCTTTTAGGAAAATCGAATTACATTAAAGGTATTATGTGAAAAGATATATATATATATATGTTGTAATATAGTCCAATATATATCAATGTCTCCATGTGTTGTAGTTATAATGTAATTGCCAAGGTAACAAATAAAATTTCGAGTGAGTGACAGTCGACGCCTGTAGGAGAAAAGAGGTCGAAATACAAGTTGGGTTCCCAGGTGTGCCCCTTTCTTACTCAAACAGATTAGTCCACTTGGAGACACGATTGACAGACCCCTCTAGACAGAACTCCCCTGACCGGTATCGGCTTCACTCACTCTCTCGCCATCTCTGTGGTGACATCCAACATGTCTCGTTCTTTGGTACAATACATTCACGCCTGAACCCACTCTAACATTGAGGCCACAACGACTGCATTTAACCAACACACTACAGTCATCCTACAGGATCGACTACCTTACTACATATATATACCAAAATACGTTCCTATTCTTTCAAAAATGCCATAAAACAGTACATATTGTTTTATCACCCCATTACTAAACGGTATTTTAAATAATAAAAAATGTTCCAAAACACCAGTTTTGGCAATAAAAGGTGTCTCTTTCCGTATATAATACCGTCCTCCTACAATTTCATGTTGAAAATATTTCATTTCCTTGAATATTGATTTAATATTTCTTGCCATAATCTGTCTCATATGCGACGGTTTAATGTTTGTGTACATCGGTTCGTTCGAGAAAGGTTTTCAAAACGAGAAGATGTCCGAAAAATGCCAATATTAAACCTTTTAAAAATAAATATTATCCCTAGTAATATGTTTACAGGCAATGATAATCATGATAGGTAAAAGTTGACAACTGCTTTTACTGTAAGTGCACCACGTGTCTACACATGTGAAAAGCGCAGTTTGACTTTTGTACTTAAAAGTGCTTCAGACTTTAATTTTGTTACTTGTACTCGTTTGTGGAGTTGGACCTTTTACAACCGGGGGTCATTTGAGAATATATTTCAATTAAAAAAAAGTGTTCTATGCGGGATTCGATTCAGGGTCGTTACAGTCGAAAACCAACGTTCTAAACCATTCGTTTACTGACCCTTTGTTAAACCTTGATATGACTAAATGTTAAAGTATGTATGCTTATATTTTTAATATATATTGACTTTAATTCATTCTTAATAAGGTGAATCATTAGCACGGCATAGGTGTTGCAATCCTTTTAGAATCTTTTGTTAAAAGGTATCATTTTTTTCTGTATATTATCGAAATTTATAGATATATCCTAGATAAAAATCCCGAAATGATTACGTATAATTGATTGCCGTCATAGAATTTGAATATGATATAATATCTTAAAATTTATATTTCATTACAAACGCGGCGGATATCTCATATATGTAAATTTAAACGTTCTCCTTCAAAAATGATAATAATAAATAAATTTAATAAAAAATAGATATACATGCTAAAAAGTAAAACTATCTTAAGTTTTGTCAATGTAGGTGTAAGAATTCTTTAAACTTAATGTTAAGCTTTAGCCTTGTAAAATATAGAGATTTGCAAATGTTACACACGTGGGAGAAATAAGGAAAAAAATCTTTATTTAATACATCCGAACATTCTTTTCATTAGTTAAATATCCTGTCGCATAACCCACTGACTAATGAATTAGTTTTATATGTATTTTAAAAGACATAAGTGATAAAACCAAATATTTACCTAAATTCTGTATATTAAAACTAACAATTTACCATATTGCTCTTTTTTAATATATTAGATAATCCTTAATATACCGCGTCTTTAAATCTTTTTAGAGCGTGTTTAAAGCCATAAAAATTAATTTCCAAATGGCCATTCATAACGCAGGGAGGGGTTAAAACTAGGGTGAAGAAGAGAAAATGGATGCAGAGTTCTGTGCTTGTCAATAACTCACCAAGGAAATTCGTGCCAAGCAGTTTTTAAAAGGTTCTTTAAAGAGGGAAATTTACTTCCCCAACACTTGGTCTTAAATGAAAGAGGGTTCAACATTTTTTTCTTCCTCTTATTAGTATTAAACCTTCCTATTATTTACTGAGAAGCTGGAAAATGTAATTCATTCATCTAGGGCAGAGCACTTGCTTGCCACTTAAACTTTCTATTATAAAATATATTAAGGAAATGTGTTTTGTTTTAAACTCTCCACTTCTCCCTTTTTTATTCTCGTTTAGCTCTTTCTTTTACTTGGATTTTCATTATTGAGGAGTGTTCTTCTTAATGTTTTTGATCAAGAACTAATCTTTCTATATTCAATGGATAATTTTGTGAACTTAAAACTTGGATATCTATTTATATATGTGGAAAAGGGGCATTCCGATAGATGGTGCAATACATCAGCAACTTTTAGTTTCATGATCAGGAAATTCCCTTTTTCTCAATTTATCCACGTGATCAAAGTACAAATTCACTTTTGTACTATTTTTCACATTTATATATGTATATATCAGACGCTGTTAATTTTTTTTATCTGTGATGGCAAAATAAAAAATAAAAACTCAAATTATGATGATGAAAATAACTAAACAATAATTATAAGTATTTGATATTATATTTCTTGTGTGTGATAAAAGATTCAAGCATTCTAATTCCAAACAATGCTATCCATATACATTCATGGACTGATTTAAAGACACTGAATGGCTTTGATCTCATCGATGGCCTGTTGTTTTTTTTTTTTTAAGGAGATAGAAATTTTTTTCAAATTTCAAATTTTGACAACGATATATTAACAAAGTAATCTAAATAAGTAAATAAAATGTGAATTTGATTTCATATTTAACTAAATTTGCATAGCAACCCTTTGTACATATATCAATTGTGTTGATATATATATTTTCATTCTTCTCTTCTAACTAACTTCCATACTAATTCTGTATATATTTAAATATCTTTCTTTCTCTTCTTTAAAAATTCTGTTTATGTATAAAGTGCAAGTGTCTCTAGGGGGACATAGCGCTCTAAGTCGAAATAAAGAAATAAAATGTGAAAATAAGAAAATAAAGGTCATCTCT
Source organism: Cordylochernes scorpioides (assembly GCA_030710605.1). Classification (NCBI taxonomy): domain Eukaryota; kingdom Metazoa; phylum Arthropoda; class Arachnida; order Pseudoscorpiones; family Chernetidae; genus Cordylochernes; species Cordylochernes scorpioides. Next base: position 77,087,701 of record CP092869.1, on the reverse strand, counting down.
TGATCGTGCAACTAAAATTTGATGATGGCTTACGCCATCTGTCGGTTTAAATATCACCTAATCGTTAATTTTAATCATCCAATAATACAACAACAACCACAAAAAGCCTTTATTGAGGACCTCTCGTCCTATATAGGATTCGCCAGTTTACAGAGTAATTAAAGAGACGATAACTAAGAATACAGAGAGAAACCTATATGTAGTAGGTATAGTATAGTATTTTCTACACTGTGACTATATACAACAGCAGCAACAAGCCTTTTACTGGAATCAAAGTCCCAAACAGGATTCGTCATTTTAATCCTGACATAGATTATTTGCATATAATTATTTACATCAATTAGATTATGTATATAGCCTCCTCTTCTCTTCCGCCGTCTTCCAGAATTTGAACAACGCAAAAGCTCCAGCTCTGTTTCTCACCACCTCATTCAACAGAAGCTCCAAAGAGAGTCCCTCAAGGCCTGTCATCCAATAATTAACCAACTATCAATTCTTTAGATATAAAAGATTATTCATAGTAAGATATGTAGCGATTTAATAAATTGAAAGAAGACAAGTTTCTTTAATTATTTAACGACGCAAGCTTTCGGCCAAAAATCCTTCAACAGGCAAGCTAAAGCATAAAAACGACACTATGAAGGGTTTTTTCCCGAAAGCCTTCGTCGTTAAATGATTAAAGAAACATGTCTTCTTTCAATTTATTAATTCGCTACATATCATTTCTTTATTAATCAATAAAGGCTAACCACGTTAGCATTACGGGCTGTTATCTCTCATCAACGTGTTTCATAATGGAATTTAGTCAATTCTGTAATAATTAATAATCAATGATTATAAACAATACTTAAAGTTACACCGCATAAGTTTCTTTTTTTGTGAAAAATCAATATTTATTTCAAAGAGAAATATTTACTATTTCTAACTTTTTTGAATGAAGTAAGAGAGAGTGAAAATATGAAGAGTAATGGCGAACGGAAAAATAAAAGTGTCCAGGGGCGGGAATCGAACCCACAACCTTCTGCTTACCGTTTTCACCCTGGACACTTTTATTTTTCCGTTCGCCATTACTCTTCATATTTTCACCCTCTCATACTTCATTCAAAAAAGTTAGAAATAGTAAATATTTCTCTTTGAAATAAATATTGATTTTTCACAAAAAAAAAACTTATGCGGTGTAACTTTAAGTATTGTTTATAATCACTCGCCGCAGTCCTTTATAATGAATCAATGATTAGTTCATATTTTTTCCAAAAGATGGCACAAGATTTCAGCAACCTCTAGGTACAGGATCAGGAAATGCCTTTTTTCCCTTTAAATTATCCGCATGATTCCAGTACAATTACTTTTGTACTTTTTATTTTTCACGATATATCAAATGTTTTACTAATACTTGAATACAAAAATTTATATATTTCCTTATATTACATTATTTAGGAAAAATCATTCATGATATACCTGGAATTTTTCTTCTTGTATTGAATATTTCTAGACAAGTTGGAATTTTATAGTGGACGAGTCGTATAATCCGATGATATTATTACAAATTTACTTTTGTATTATTTTCATATTGTAAAAATAATACAAAATATAAGTGGTTTTAATATCCAATTTTGAATTTTGTTGGATTAATATTAATTATAAGTTGATGTAAGAAGTAGTGAGGAAAGTTTTAGAATATGTGTTGATAAATCCCTTTTCAAACAAAGACTCATTTTCAAATAGGGAAAAGGAGAAAAAATTACTGATTATTTTGTTGTTGTTTGGCGAATCCATACAGGGCAATTGGCCCTAATAAAAGCCTTTTTGTTGTTTTTGTTGTCGATGTGTATGCTATCTAGTTACGAAGCTATTTTTGACGCTTGATATTCTTTAAAAAATAAAACAATTTCTACTGCCCTTACTGAAATGGAAAAATTGAAGGGAGGGCCTGGCTCATCAGTGGTGAACCCTCCCAGCGGTTTCGCCAGTTTAAATATCTAGTGTATAAAGTGTGTGTGTAGGAAATTGTACGAGGTTGTACGGAAATGTATTTACGGGGTTTCTAACCAGAATGGATGATTTTTGAGCCCAGAAACGAGATTGTGCAATGTGGTGTACAGGCCAAGACAGAACTGGTGGTCAGTTATCCTCCAGTTCGGTACAGTGACGGCCAAGAGAGCGCTGTTCTCGGCCTCAGGTTCCAGGTGCGGCCCCGGCATTATCGTCGCGGTGAGATGAGACTCAAATGTACTGCAACTCTTTCCAAGGTCTTCAGCATGAGTTCCCGGGAGATGCTACTGGGAAGTAGTCAACAGAACTCCGGTCTCCATATTCTGGATAACACCGGCACAGGTACGTCATCAATAACACTTCTTTAACACTCTCAAACAACTTTCTTTATAGCATAATTCGAATTCCTAACTATATTATCAATTTTTATTTTATTTAAATATAAAACGCTATGTCCCCCTAGGCACACTTGCACTGACATATATATATATATCTATATACAGTTACGAGCGTCATTCTTCATTGCTTACTCAGTCATCTCTGTCACCGTTAGCTTTTTTTTTTTTGGAATGGCGCCCTCCTATTGGTTGGCTACGTCACGCCACCTTTGCCCCCCCACTCGCTTTTTCGTTTTTGTAACCATTGTGTTGGAGCGGGTCGCTCCTTAAATAAATGCATATATTAGTTAATAACAAAATGGAATCCTCTCTTTCATTTTCCCAGTAAGAGACGCCTACGGAAGCCAACAGTACATAGACAGATAAAGCACATAGGCTATAGTTATTTAACTAACATATGCATTTATATAAGGCGCCAATCTATAATTGTAACAAATAGTAGTTGAATCAAAACATTCAATCGGGTAAAACACGGGCGTTGCCCGAGTCATTCGGCCAGTGTTTATATAAAAGGAAGATTGATATATCGTATTTATATCTTTGCAATTATTTTAAAATCTAAGTTATATTTGATATGTTTACAGCAATATTTAACAGCAGAAACAAGTTTATTAATAGGTTTTTTACAGGTTATACGTACATATATATACGTGAATAAATAAGGAAAATATAGAAATAAGGTCAGATGTTTATATTATAAAATATAATGGCATATCCTCACCGCTCACGTTTTAGATGGCAGAAGAAGCAGATAACTTTCTCCTTACATTCTTTTGATCGGGTTGGAGAATATTTCTCCTATATGTGAAAATATACTTTTCTTTCTTCTATATATGTAAATAGATATTTTGTATATTTTATTTTGTTTGTATTTTTACCTTTATAAAAGGAGATGATGCCTGTGCCGGCAGAAGAGCTCGTGGCAGAGCGTCATCTAGTGGAACAAAGAATCAACTAAACGTTGATTTAACTTGTTCCATGTTATTTTGGCCTTCTTCCTAAAATACTCATGTGAGCATTTGGGATATGCCTATTTTGTTTTAAATATATTTAAATATATTTAAATATCTACAAAAATCCATATATAATTTGGCCATAGATTTAACCTAGCCACTTTACCAGATAAACACCTCTTTGGTAGATTGTGAAGATTCCATCGGTTCCACGCGGGATCTAATGGAATAAAGTCCGCCCTAGGTTGACGAGAGCCATTAGCCCGAAATCATGTTCTCTAGGTGGACGCTTCTCAGTATTCCAAAGCTGGTGTTGTGGCTTTGTCACCGACACAGGGCCTCTAGTTTGCGGCGATGGTCAATATATGGTTTCTAGTTTTGACACTTAATATTGACAATAGAGAATCCCTATGCTTTTTTAAGATCAATTTTCACCCAGAAAATTTCCAATATATATTAATTTAGGACGCTGACGAGCGCCAACAGCGCGAAACGCGTTCGTGGATGGCTTTTCTTGATTTAACAAGAAATTGGGTTGGCCAAATATCAGGGAACAGGCTAAATCAATGTTTAGTTGATTTATATTTCACCAGATGGCGCTCTATTTTCTAAAAAGCACATGTGCTCCTGGTCAGGATATGCCTACTTTGTTTTTAATATAAATATATATATAAAAACTCTAAAAAACTAAAAATAAAAATATTTCTCCAACCGATAAAAAACATTTCCAAATTTAATTCGAATAAAATTAAATATAGACAAAATTCATTAAAGATTCAATAAATAAGGTCATCTCATAAATCTTACCCTATTTAATAAAATCTACTCCGTAAGAAAAAAATAGGAGCCACAAAAAGATTACCTTATAATAGTTAAAGATTTAGGAGAGATTAATTTTATAAAATGTTCTTTTTTTTTTCACGCCGCTACTCAATCTATCATAAATATTTTTTTGTCCTTTTTTTTAAATGGAATCGCTTTGAAAATAATTTCAACAGCCCCTCCCCAACTAAATGGCTCAATATGAAGTTTGCTTTTACTTACACTTGACTTTGTAATAGCGATATTTTAACGTTATAGTTTAAGCTTATTAATTATATTAAGTTAATTAGAATTAATTAAATTTTATATACAGTATATTGTGATTATGATGCATTAGCGCGCCATCTGTTATCAAAATTCGAAACTATTATAGACGCGTATGATTTTTTTTTGAATTTTTTTTTTCAATTTTTCCATTGCAGTAAGGACAGTAGAAATTGTTTATTTTTAAAAAGAATCATACGCGTTTATAATAGTTTCAAATATATTGTAATAAACACACAATAGAAAATTGATACATTATTTGAAGTCACTTTATATAGACATATGCTCAGATATTTTTACATTTAGTCTAATTGTACTATTTTTACATTAAGACTTTGTGGGTATTTATAAATTAAATTGTCACAAATATTCTCTAATATTCTAAGTGTTTGGCATTTTACAGTCTCTGATTTTAGTGTCACGATCATGAGATGCCTTTTTATTAATTTACCCACCTGATCCCAGTAGAGAATTTCACTTTTGTACTATTTGTACATTAAGACTTTGTGTGTATTAAAGACAAATCATCTAAATTGTTTTTATTCTGTGTTTTTGGTAGTTTTCAGTCTCGGCTTTTATTTGCACTATCAGAAGAAGCGTTTTTCTTAATTTAATTACCTAATACTAATAGAAATTGACTTTTATGTTATATTTTCATTAGGACTCTGTGTATATTCATTAGTTAAATCGTAAATATAATAATCTGTGTGGATTTGGCAGCTTACATTCTCGGTTTTAGTTGAACTATCAGAAGAAGCACTTTTCTTTAATTATCCACATAATACTATTAGAAATTCACTTTTTGTACTATTTTCACATAAAGACTCTGTATATATTCATTAGTTGAATCGTCAATATTTTTCTGTGTGGGTTTGGCAATTTACATTTTTGGCTTTTAGTTGTAGGATGAGGAGATACCTTTATCTTAATTTATTTACCTGATCCTAGATCAATAATTTCACTTTTGTACTATTTTTACATTAAGACTCTGTGTATATTCATTAGTTGAATCGTCAATATTTTTCTGTGTGGGTTTGGCAATTTACAGTTTTGGCTTTCAGTTGTAGGATGAGGAGATACCTTTATCTTAATTTATCTACCTGATCCTAGATCAATAATTTCACTTTTGTACTATTTTTACATTAAGACTCTGTGTATATTCATTAGTTGAATCGTCAATATTATTCTGTGCGGGTTTGGCAATTTTTACAGTTTTGGCTTTTAGTTGTAGGATGAGGAGATACCTTTATCTTAATTTATCTACCTGATCCTAGTTATTAATTTCACTTTTGTTTTATTTTAACATTAAGACTCTGTGTATATTCATTAGTTGAATCGTCAATATTATTCTGTGCGGGTTTGGCAATTTTTACAGTTTTGGCTTTTAGTTGTAGGATGAGGAGATACCTTTATCTTAATTTATCTACCTGATCCTAGTTATTAATTTCACTTTTGTTTTATTTTAACATTAAGACTCTGTGTATATTCATTAGTTGAATCGTCAATATTATTCTGTGCGGGTTTGGCAATTTTTACAGTTTTGGCTTTTAGTTGTAGGATGAGGAGATACCTTTATCTTAATTTATCTACCTGATCCTAGTTATTAATTTCACTTTTGTTTTATTTTAACATTAAGACTCTGTGTATATTCATTAGTTGAATCGTCAATATTATTCTGTGCGGGTTTGGCAATTTTTACAGTTTTGGCTTTTAGTTGTAGGATGAGGAGATACCTTTATCTTAATTTATCTACCTGATCCTAGTTATTAATTTCACTTTTGTTTTATTTTAACATTAAGACTCTGTGTATATTCATTAGTTGAATCGTCAATATTATTCTGTGCGGGTTTGGCAATTTTTACAGTTTTGGCTTTTAGTTGTAGGATGAGGAGATACCTTTATCTTAATTTATCTACCTGATCCTAGTTATTAATTTCACTTTTGTTTTATTTTAACATTAAGACTCTGTGTATATTCATTAGTTGAATCGTCAATATTATTCTGTGCGGGTTTGGCAATTTTTACAGTTTTGGCTTTTAGTTGTAGGATGAGGAGATACCTTTATCTTAATTTATCTACCTGATCCTAGTTATTAATTTCACTTTTGTTTTATTTTAACATTAAGACTCTGTGTATATTCATTAGTTGAATCGTCAATATTATTCTGTGCGGGTTTGGCAATTTTTACAGTTTTGGCTTTTAGTTGTAGGATGAGGAGATACCTTTATCTTAATTTATCTACCTGATCCTAGTTATTAATTTCACTTTTGTTTTATTTTAACATTAAGACTCTGTGTATATTCATTAGTTGAATCGTCAATATTATTCTGTGCGGGTTTGGCAATTTTTACAGTTTTGGCTTTTAGTTGTAGGATGAGGAGATACCTTTATCTTAATTTATCTACCTGATCCTAGTTATTAATTTCACTTTTGTTTTATTTTAACATTAAGACTCTGTGTATATTCATTAGTTGAATCGTCAATATTATTCTGTGCGGGTTTGGCAATTTTTACAGTTTTGGCTTTTAGTTGTAGGATGAGGAGATACCTTTATCTTAATTTATCTACCTGATCCTAGTTCAATAATTTCACTTTTGTACTATTTTAACATTAAGAATTTGTGTGATTATAAAACAAATCAACACAAATATTCTCTAATATTCTGTTTTTGGTCACGGCCTAAGTTTTACAATCAGGAAATGCCTTTTTCTTATTTTATCCACTTTATCCCAGTAGAATACTTTTACTTTTGTACTATGTTAACATTATAATTTTTTATTTATTCATGAGTGATATTATCAAAATTATCATAATATTCTGAGTGCATTTGGCAGTTTTCGGTCGCGGCATTAAGTTTCACAATCAGGAAATGCCTTCTTCTCATTTTATCCACTTTATCCCAGTAGAATACCTTCACTTTTGTACTATTTTAACATTAACACTTTGTATGTATTCATGAGAGAAATCATCAGAAATATTCTAATATTTTATGTGTAATGGCAGTTTACAGTCTTGACTTTTAGTTGCACGATCAGAATTATATCTTTTTCTTAATTTAACCACTTAATCCCAGTAGAATACTTTCACTTTTGTACTATTTCTACATTGAAACATTGTATGTATTTATAAATGAAATCATCAGAAATATTATAATATTCTATGTGTAATTGGCCGTTTTCAGTCTTGCCTTTTAATTGCACGATCAGAATTAAATCTTTTTCTTAATTTAACCACTTGATCCCAGTAGAATACTTTCATTTTTGTACTATTTTAACATTAACACTTTACATGTATTCATAAATTAAATCATCAGAAATATTATAATATTCTATGTGTAATTGGCAGTTTTCAGTCTTGCCTTTTAGTTGCACGATCAGAATTAGATCTTTTTCTTAATTTAACCACTTGATCCCAGTAGAATACTTTCATTTTTGTACTATTTCTACATTGAAACTTTGTATTTATTCATATACTGAAAGGTTTAAAATAATATAATATTCTGTATGTGGTTGGCCGTTTTCAGAATCGGATTCTAGTTGCACGATCAGAATTATATCTTTTTCTTAATTTAACCACTTGATCCCAGTAGAATACTTTCATTTTTGTACTATTTCTACATTAAGACTTTGTATGTTTTTATAAGTGAAATCATCAAAAATATTCTAATATTCTATGTGTAATTGGCAGTTTTCAGTCTTGCCTTTTAATTGCACGATCAGAATTATATCTTTTTCTTAATTTAACCACTTGATCCCAGTAGAATACTTTCATTTATGTACTATTTCTACATTAAGACTTTGTATGTTTTTATAAATGAAATAATCTCAAAATATTTATAATATTCTATGTGTAATTGGCAGTTTTCAGTCTTGCCTTTTAGTTTCCCGATCAGAATTAGATCTTTTTCTTAATTTAACCACTTGATCCCAGTAGAATACTTTCACTTTTGTACTATTTCTAGATTAAGAATTTGTATTTATTCATAAGTAGAATCGTTTAAAATAATATAATATTCTGTATGTGGTTGGCCGTTTTCAGAATCGGATTCTAGTTGCACGATCAGGGGATGTATTTTTTTATTTATTGACCTGATCCCAGTACAATATTTTCACTTTTATACCAGGTCTATTAGTATGAAACGCAAAAATGGCCGCAAGAGGGCGCTGTGCAACTTTATTTAAGCCGACGGTGGCGCTGTTGAAGGCGTTTTGTTTTTTGACTCACGTGGTATCAGCACGCGTGCAGTTTTAGAAAAATTCAAATCGTGGAAAATTTCTGCTACACACTTGTACAGTTCTTAATTTTACAATTCAATAAAATTATACCTTGTATCAATATTGAGTAAAAACAACAGGCCTCTCCAGGGAAAAAGTATATTTTCAAAAATCTTTTTAACCTTTAGCTTTCGGACACGAACGCCCTTCTACAGGTGAAAACATGGAATAATATGGTATAATAATACCATTATGATGCATTAGCACACCATATGTTATGAAAATTCAAAACTATTATTATGTATATAAAATGAAAGGATTTAAAAGCACAAATATTTTTCTTATACACACTACAAACTTCTACTGTCCTTACTGTGATCAAAAAATATATTGGGAGGGCTTGGTTTTTATTATTTTTTCATCGCAGTAAGGACAGTATAAGTTTTTATTATGTATGAAAGTATCATTCGTGCTTTTAAATTCTTTCATTTTATAGGTATAGATGGCGCTTTATTGCTTTGTATTATTATGTATATTTGATTTTAAAAGAATAATACGCATCTATAATAGTTTCGAATTTTCATAATAATACCATGTTTTCTCCCGTAGAAAAGCTTTCGTGCCCGAAATCTATAGATTATAAAGGTGATTGGAATTATACTTTTACTTGTAGGCCTGATAATATTTACTCAATACTATTCTTACATTAAGACTTTGTGTCTATAAGACAAATCGTTTATAATAATATAATGTGTGTTTGTCAGTTTTCAGTCTCGGGTTTTCAGTTACACAATCAGGAGATACTTTTTTCTTAATTTATCCACCTGATCCCAGTACAATATTTCACTCTTGTATTATTTTTATATTAAGACTTTGTGTTTATTTAATTGTTAAAACGAATAGATGGACATGCGAAATTTGCGGGACACTCCTCAGTGAAATAGGCCTTGAGGGACTCTCTTTGGAGCTCCTGTTGAATGAGGTGGTGAGAAACAGAGCTGGAGCGTTTGCGTTGTTCAAATTTTGGAAGACGGCTGAAGAGAAGGGGAGGCTCTATACATAATCTAATTGATGTGAATAATTATATGTAAATAATATTTGTCAGGATTAGAATGACAAATCCTGTATGGGACTTTGATTCCAGTAAAAGGCTTGTTGCTGCTGTTGTATATAGTCACAGTGTAGAAAATACTATACTATACCTACTACATATAGGTTTCTCTCTGTATTATTTGTTCTCTTCTCTTCAATTACTCTGTAAACTGGCGAATCCTTTATAGGACGAGAGGCCCCCAATAAAGGCTTTTGTTGTAATTGTTGTATATGTTAAATCGAATAAAATATTGTGTGTAGGCAGTTTCCAGTCTCGAGATTTCAGTTTCGCAATCAGGAGATGCTTTTTTCTTAATTTAGCCACCTGATCCAGTACAATATTTCACTCTTGTACTATTTTTATATTAATATTTTGTGCGTTTATGAGTCAATTATTCAAAAATATTATAATATTTTTTAGTGTATTTGTCAGTGTTTAGTCTCATCTTTTATTTGCAACATCAACAGTGCTTTCACAATTACTTTTGTACTATTTTTACATTAAGGTTTTGTTATAAAATAAATGAAGAATACAGGGTTAAGTTTCTTGTGGAACTTTTTACTTTCAAAATTTCGGACTTGTCAGTCCTTCAACAGGAGTATCACGTTAACAACATTAAGGTTTTGTGTATATAAATGACAAATCGTTTATAACGTGTTAGATTTAGAATTCACCTAAATGTCTTTTCCCTATATTTTTGCATATTTTTGCATATCTTAATTGTAATCAAAGTTGTATTTTGTTTTCTCTGTCTATAAGAAAAAAATGTAAATATGCTAACATTTCGCCTACCATAGAATAAATAAGCTTGTATCTCTTGGAATCTCTTAGCTTTTTAGCCAGTAGAAGGGCGTGTGGCCCGAAAGCTCGCTCGCGTTTATTAAAAAGAAACTCACCTTCCTTCGTGCTTTACTTTATTTGATTATCTAAACAGGAAGAGTTCTATCGCTTATTCATATTCTGTGTGTTTTTTAGTTTTCAGTCTCGGTACGCGGACAGTTCATCTCCTATGGAGCGTGATGGTGAGTGTCGTTCTGGTGTCATGCTGGTGACAACGGACCTTGGTGACACATACGTAGCCTACCAACTTTCGAATTATTCTGCATACCTTCTTCAATTCAAAACTTATTATGTATTATAATAATACAGATGGATGTTTGTATTTTACTACAAAATCATATTTAACATGTTGATTCACACTTTTTGCCCATTTTTATTTGAAAAAAAAAAACACTAGATGATTAATAATTAATATATATAGCTATATATTTTAATACAAAAAAATTCTAAAAACCTTAGTGTCAAATATATGTTAATTTTTTATAACGATACGCAGTTTTTCTCCCCCCATGTAAAAATAAATATATAATGCATCACACACATAACACTTCGCATTATTCTGATTTTAAAAATTTACATAAACATGTAAAAGGAAAATTCGATACGTATTTATTAAGATAAGATTTTAAAAAACATATATATATATGGCAAATATATTGTATATTATTTTGACAATATTTTTTTGTCACACCATGTAAATTGTAAATATTTAAAAAATGTAAATAAATTGTTGAATTTTGAATTGGCTGTGTTTTCTTTTATCTCATGATCACTATATGTTTTATTATTGTGTGTCTCTATTTGCATATCCAAATTACTGAATACTATTAACTACACTCGTGGACAAAACTTAAGGATATCGTACCTTTCAGCATGTATATCGGTATTCAGACAATGATCCTGCGAAATATTTGATATTTTATTAATCACACACGAGTTAATCAATTGTGAACGAAATTTTCTCTGTCTACAAAAAAGAAATCAGACTACTGGAGATATCAAAGATTTTCCACTTCCTTGAGTTTTGTTAATAAGTATTTATATATATATGTGTACGTCTTTATATTGTCAAGAAGCTCAGCGGCTCCAATCACGAGAGGCCCCATGGGACGTCTGTCAATCATCCCTGGACACCGGGTGTGAGGGGTTCTGGGAATCTGGCCGGCGGGGGGGAGCTGACGTCCCTCATTAGGATTAACTTTGACTTGGGGTAAGTTTTACTCTTTGCCTCTCCCTATAAATACCCCTTATAATAAATTAATTATCCCCAAACTTGCCCTTGCTTTATTTATCTCCGCGACATATTTTGGGATAATTAATTTATTATAAGGGGTATTTATAGGGAGAGGGAAAGAGTACAACTTACCCCAAGTCAAAGTTAATCCTAATGAGGGACGTCAGCTCCCCCCCGCCGGCCAGATTCCCAGAACCTCTCACACCCGGTGTCCAGGGATGATTGACAGACGTCCCATGGGGCCTCTCGTGGTTGGAGCCGCTGAGCTTCTTGACAATATGTAAGGTGTGTGTTTGCTTTTTTGTGTTGTAAATATTGGCGAACACTCTATAAATCGAAATATATAACGTTTATAAATTTCAAATCTTCGGTTCTAAAATCGCTTAATTAGGTACCGCTCAACAAGAGCAACCTAGTTTATGATATTGCAATAATATTTGAAAGTTATTCACATATTGAACAAAATGTAAACGCGGGATTCGATCTCGGTTCATGGCTGTCGGGAATCGAGGGTGTTACCTACTCATCCACCGACTTCTATGTCTATTTCAAATCTCTATGAAAAAAAAAAAATATATTTGACTCACGAGAATCAAATAAATTATATATCAATAGAATATCAGAGTAAACCCAGCAAATTATAATTGAGATACCCCGAGGATTCCATCGACGTGTCACATCCCATATAAGGTCGCAACCAGGATAGTTTAACGCTATTGGCCAGTTACTGTCAAGCACCAGATTTAGACATCTTGGAACCACTTGTGGTTCACGTGACGCAAGCTGTCTAAAGGGTTAGCTATCCACTGAGCAAAAGTTTAGAAGAGGTTGGGATGTAGATAGGTTGTAAACAATATTGATAAACTAGACTTATATATTGACAGATATTTTGTCATTTGTCACCCACATTCACGTACCCTGATGTAAGCTCCATTCTTAGGAATCCTGTGGCATGCCGCTCTGTTCTTCCTAGGAATGATGCCTTGACACGTTTCCGAATCCTTCTCATGTGTGCCATTACCCACTCCACGCTACACATAATCTTCAACCATCACCAGGTATCCACTTGACTGCACTAGTATTCACTCTAGCACGTCTTATTATCACAATGATAAAAGAGTTGGCGTAATTTAAGCAAAAGGCTCTGTTACAGAATATGTCTTGGAAATAGAATAATAAGGAAATATTGTTATAGATGAACGAAATACACTGCGTGACATTGAAAATGGAACACCAAGAAATAGTGGCCAGAAAGTGATGAAACTCGGCAGACAGAGAGAGACAGGGACGATCAATAAGTGATCTTTATTTCAAAATGATAGTCATAATACAGAGCGAGAACGGCGTCGGCTTAGTAGCAAGTAGGACCCCGGCGGACGCCGATGCACGCAGCAACACGTCTAGGTAGAGAGTCAATCAGAGTACGGATGGCGTCCTGAGGGATGGCTCTCCATTCCCTCTCAACCATTTGCCACAGTTCGTCTTCTGAACGCGGCTGTGGCAAGGCATGCAAACGGCGTCCAATGATGTCCCAGACGTGCTCGATTGGTGAGAGATCAGGAGAGTACGGTGGCCAGGGAAGCATCTGTACATATTGCAGAGCTTGTTGGCTAATGCGAGCAGTGTGCGGTCGGGCGTTATCCTGCTGATAAAGGGCATTGGGTACCCCCTGAAGGTAGGGGAGTGTCACCGGTCGCAGCACATCATCAACGTATCGTTGGGCCGTCATAGTGCCCTGAATACGAAGTAAAGGTGACCTGGAATCATACGCGATTGCGCCCCAAACCATGATTCCACGTTGTCGCACGGTGGGGCGTTCCACAATTGCTGCCGGATTGGACCTTTCTCCACGTCGACGCCACACGCGTACACGGCGACTATCACTGGACAAGCAGAAACGCGACTCATCTGAGAACACGACCCTGTGCCATTCCGTCATCCACGTCGATCTAGCCTGACACCATTCCAAACGTTGGCGCCTATTCGGTGGGGTCAATGGCAGTCTTCTTAGCGGACAGCATGAGTGCAAGCCATTAGCAACCAATCGACGGGAAATGGTTCTGGTCGAGATGGAATGATCTAGGGTGTCTTGCACATGTTGCAGGATGGCGGTACAAGTGGCTTGTGGGGCCGCCACTGCTTGTCGAAGGATACGCCGATCCACACGTGCTGACGTCACTCTGGTTGCACCGACGTTCCTATAAATTGCCACATTTCCTTGTTCCAACCATCTTCTCCACAGTCGGTGCACCGTGGACGCACCAAGGTGTGTATCAGCTGCGATTTGACGTATGGACCAACCTGCCCTTTTCAGTCCGATCACCATGCCCCTTGTAAAAGAGTCTGTCTGCTTGAACTGCCTCCGTTTACGATGACCTGGCATTCTCTGTTATTACACGTGTCTTTTGATACAAGAACAAAATTTCTACAATGATTTTCCTTGAAGAAATAACGACACGAATACTGTCCTTTCTGCAAGTTCCTTCCCTTATATCTTACTCCATGTGCGCACGAGAGCTGCGCATTTTACATCATTTGCATAACTCGGTTAGGCGCGTCTACCCTGAAATTTGCATAATTTTCTGGCCACTATTTCTTGGTGTTCCATTTTCAATGTCACGCATTGTATATCAAACAGTTCCATCTTTGCCTACAGATACACAAGTAAAGGCTTTGTGCCTTTTCTGCTTACAATTCAATTTGTACTTGAAGACTTCAATGATTCGGAAAGCAATGTTTAATCATTATACCTATCAGCATAATCCCATAAAGCCATCTGAAAATTCTAAAATAGTGCCCACGGCATTCTTATCCTTTTTATAGTATAAAAATATATGAAGATGGATCTTATATGCACATTTTAAAGCGTCTATATCTAGAGCTACTCCTATTTCACAGATAATGATCCCTGAAGACAGATGTGCTGAGACATATGTTAACGGGTCTAAATGAGATGCCGTAGAACTATACCTTTGTTTCTTTGGGCTAGCTGTTGCCGTCTTTTTTTACCTAGGCTCCGTTTCTGGCATTTCAATCCGAATAATTTGTTGATGATTTGCTACTTAACACAAACTGCGAAACCAGAGTTTGAATGATGAATATTTTTATTTGTGTCCTAAGTTACTTATTACCATAGTTTGCTTATATACACAACCAAGAATCTTATTTAAACTTCAACTGAAACCTTTTAATTCCCCAATTGTTTATGTAAAATAGTTCATTGAATTTAGTGTTGTTGCTTGAAGCAAACATACCTCGTGGGGATATCGCGTCAGATTTAATAATAATTAAACAAACAATCCACACTACAGTGTCAGAAAAGTAAGAATAATTGTACAAAACAGTATAGGAGCTCTAAAAAGCGACATGCTAATGTTTATTGTCCAAACCGCTAGATTTCATTACTAAGAAGCTATGCTCTCCCAACATTTTAAAATCAAAATGACGACACTATAATGAATTTGTTGTATTCAAATAAGATGAAAAAAAATTGCATTTTTCAATACTTTCATTTAAAATAGATAGAATTTGAAATTCCAATGCGAGGTTTTGTATCATGATCTATATATTAATAATGAAAATTTGTGTTTGATTATAATTACAAAATAATAATGATATATAAAATATATTTATTAATAATTTACATTAAATAAGAGATAGGTAAGGATAAAAATGTCGTTATGTAAAAATAATAATACAAAATTAATATTCTGTTAATTAATCATAAAAAATAACAGGTTGTTTGTGTACAATATCATGACTATTGCCGTTATAAAAATAGAGCACAGCCTGTGTATCAATCTTTCCTATAAACCAAAACTATGGCATACACATTGGAGTTGTTAGAATTCATCAAACCTCGTATTATAGCTTATATCATTAATCATAAATGGTGGGAAATATGCAAAGAAGAAAAAATAATTTAATTGCTCTAATATTTAGCTAACGCATTCATATGCACTTTTAAAAGGTAAGTGGCTTTTTTAACAGATAAATATAATTAGATAATAAAAAGGCATATATTGGATTTAATAAAATATTTATTTTGACAATATTTCGGTTGGCTGAACGCCAAACCTTTATCAAAGCATTACATTTTTGTATACACATACTCAGCGCCGCATAGTGTTATAATATCACAGTTGAAATAATTTTAAAAATACAAAGTAAAGGTAACTATTAAGTTATAACACCAATTTTGGAATATTCGACCGAAATCAAACATGTATACCATAAGAATACACTAATGGACAAAACCTAAGAAAGTGGAAAGTCTTTGATTCAGCAGGTATTCTGAAGAGATTGTGAGCTTTTCAGAAGTAGGAGGCAATTTGGTTCATACTCATTAATCTAGTGTGTCTTCAATAAAGGTCACTGTGTTTCAAAACTTATGGAAAAAACCTAAGCTGAAAGTCTTTGATTTATCTTGTCCTCTGAGAAATTCTGAGCTTTTATGTAGAAAGAAGCAATTTAGTTCACGCTTTTAATCTAGCCTGTTTACAATAAAGGTCATTGTGTATCTAAACTTATGGACAAAACTTAAGTTGCAAGTCTTTGATTTAGCTTGTCCTCTGAAGAAATTCTGAGCTTTTATGTAGAAAGAAGCAATTTAGTTCACGCTTTTAATCTAGCCTGTTTACAATAAAGGTCATTGTGTATCTAAACTTATGGACAAAACTTAAGTTGAAAGTCTTTGATTTAGCTTATCCTCTGAAGAAATTCTGAGCTTTTATGTAGAAAGAAGCAATTTAGTTCACGCTTTTAATCTAGCCTGTTTACAATAAAGGTCATTGTGTATCTAAACTTATGGACAAAACTTAAGTTGAAAGTCTTTGATTTAGCTTGTCCTCTGAAGAGATTATGAGCTTCTCAGGATAAAGAGGCAATTTAGTTCACACTTGTTAAGCTAGTGTATCTTCAATAAAGCCAACTATATATCAAATAACTTCAGAATTATTGTCTGAATCGTGATATACATACTTGAATGCACAACTTCCTTATGTTTTGTTCATGAGAATGTTTATAAGTATAAAAAATAAAAATATAATTGGATAACATTAAATTACAAAATGAGATACACTTATGAAATCAAAATAAATCAAAATACTGTTTTTAGAAATAAGAACTACCACTTTTGATACATATAACTCTTAAAAATAAAGAAAGCATATCCTGACAACTACCACATGTACTTTTTACTATATAACTATATTAACTATATATTATTCTATAAATATATATTACTATATAACTATATATAAAGTTCTATCAACAAATAAAAGACAATTAAAATAATTTGATTGAAATCTTGTCAATACATGCAAAGTGCAAGTCTGTACTATTTTAAAAATATAATATGCATTATATACACTATTAAGAAGAAGGCATCTCATTATCGTGCAACTGAAAGTTGCTGATAGCTTGCGCCATCTATCGGAATAAATGTCAACTATTCTCGTTGATTTTTAATTATTTCAATTCTGGAATAATTGAGCCATCTATCGGAATTAATATCAACTATTCTGGAATAATTTAAAAATCAACGAGAATAGTTGATATTTATTCCGATAGATGGCGCAAGCTATCAGCAACTTTCAGTTGCACGATAAGGAAATGCCTTTTTCTTAATTTATGCACCATATCCCAGTACAATATTACATTTGTACTATTTTTATATACACTATGTACAATGAATATGGCGCCTCTGCCAGCGCTGCAGAGTTTGGTGGAGAAACACCAGCAGGTCTCCAGCGACACCACGTATTTCGTGATCTACGAAGAAAACATAGATTGTGTACTTCGACGCTGAGGAGATGGTGATGGCGTGGTCCCCAAGATCAACTGAAAATTCTAGAACATGATACAGAGGTGGTTTATTTGGCGACAGTCTGCCCTATCCTGTATTCATTGTGCAGCAGAGATGTGATAGGTGTCACTGTAGTTACTGGATTCTAACCTGAGAACAGACAACCGACCATATTCAGATCCAGGACTGTAGGTGGGGTGGCCGGCCGATGAAACAAATAGAAAAGTAACACAGGTGGATACAAATATATTTTAATATAGTCAGGCGAGCAGTTATTGAATAAATATTAATTCCAAATCATATATTTATGACGTTAGTCTGATTACACATGGGCACGTGTGCCACTAATTGGCCTAACTGTTAGTCATTAGAACCAAATTATTTTCTAAGAAGGAATTAGCTAAATAATGTATATATAGAGCTGGCTGTAATTCATTTTGTTTAATTAATTCGTGGACGTGCTCCGACATTTTCACCAAATATAGGCAGACACAATTATCGAGATTATTATATTATCTATATATAAATGTTATAAATTTAATATGAGATTTTAAGAGAAAATAAACTATAAAGAGAGATATAATACTTCAAATAATATATATTATTAAGGGCAGTAGAATTTTATATTGTATATAAAATAAACATTCGTGATTCAATCCTTTCATTATATAAATATAGATGACGTGTTATTGCTTTGTGTTAATTTATGCCTAACTGGCCTTGTCTTTATTGTTTGCGGAAGAGCATTGCTCGATGCAAATATTTATATGTAATTCTACTGTCCTATAAGCTTATGTCCATAGTTTTCTTAAAAACCATTTCTGATATTCCACCCTTCAGTGCTGCGTATATAAGTAGAATCGTCCAATACAGTATTAGAGCTCTGAGAAGCGGTCTGGTGGATTAAATTGGCGAAACCGTTGTGAGGGTTCACCACTGATGAACCAAGCCCTCCCAATATATTTTTTCATCGCAGTAAGGACAGTAGAAGTTTGTATTGTGTATAAAAGAAACATTTGTGCTTTTAATTCCTTTTATTTTTTTATATAAAGATGGTGCGTTATTGCTTTGTGTTAATAAACTACACAAGTTTAGCCAATTGAAAGATTGGTAAATAAATTATATTTTGATCCAATATATATTTTATACTTTTTTGTTATATCTGTGTAAAAAAACTTTATAAAATAATTATATTTATTGAAATAAATTTATTTTATATATTTCGGAAGTAGTCTCCGCATTCAATATTTTAAAATACAATTTGAATTATAATTGAAACACATCTATATGTTTTTATCAATAATAAAGTTTAAACATAATATAACAGTATTTGTATGTATTAAATGAAAATTTTATTTCGATATCAAATATTTTAATAATATCACATGCGAAATACACTTATAATATGTGATATATATAATAGTATTAAAATAAATTAAAATTTATTTTACAATTCATGTTTAAAATATATACCTTTTAGCCATTTGCTGTTGCATTTACGATTTGAAAAACAAATTCTGAAAAATATATAGTACACTTTTTAAGTTATCACTTTTATAAACAATTAATATTGTTGCACCAGGTTGCGGCTTGGCAGACTCTTCAGCCTTGATTCTCTCCTGTGCTGGGTCTTGCATCTTACCAGAGCGTGTTTCAACCATCCTACAAATTTATAAAAGGGAATAATGAGATAAGTCTACTTTAAGTAGCCTCCAGAATGATCTATTTATTTTCACACATCAAAGAGAGCAGTGAAGTTACAGTGTACATAAATACAAATGATGGTAATCTAAATAATCTGTTTTAAATAAATATCATAGAATATTTGATATAAAAATAAATAAATATATAATTTAAATTTCAAATATATTAAAAATAATATAAGAAATACGCCATTAATCATGATGTAACACTTCCCCCCCTCCAGAGGTCGTCACGTCCTCGTGATTGACCTCATCAATTCTTTCAAAATAGGGTTTGATTCTTGAGACATGGACAATCAATGGGTCTTGGCCAGGATTATCTTTTGGTTCAATTAAGTAATTTACGTTGGACAGCTTCTTTAATATTCTATATGGGCCAAAATATTTTCTCAGTAGTTTCTCACACTTTCCTATTTTCCTAATTGGTGTCCAAACTGCTACTAATTCTCCTGGTTCGTAGCTTCTTTCCATGTGTTTCTTGTCATAGTTCTTTTTCATTCTTTCTTGAGTCTTTATTGTGTTGTTAATAACTAATTTTCTTGTTCTGTTTATTTTGTCTAAGTGATGTTTTATGTATTCATCATAATCATCCTTGTCAATGTCCACCGAGATATTCCTGTCGTCCAAAAGAGACGTGGGTTCTCTTCCAAACATCAGGAAAAAGGGAGAATATCCTGTGGTTTCCTGAATTGTAGTATTGTAAGCGTGAGTGATGAATGGGAGTATTTCGTCCCAATTCTTCTGATCAGTGTTCACATACATACTGAGCATATTGATCAATGTTCTATTTAACCGCTCTGTCAATCCATTAGTCTGGGGATGATAGCTCGTTGTGAAACAATGTTTAATCTTGCACGTTTTCATCACCTCTTTCATTAAATTACTGGTAAATTGAGAGCCTCTGTCACTAATAAGATATTGTGGGGCTCCGTGCCGGAGAAAAATATCCTCTACTAGAAATTTAGAAACTTCTTTCACTGTTGCTTCCGAGACTGCTCTTGTTTCTGCATATCTAGTGTAGTAGTCCGTAAGCACGATTATCCATTTTTTCCTGTTTTTCGTAGATGGCAGTGGACCAACAAAGTCAATTCCAATTCTTTCGAAAGGAAAGTTGGCTGGGGGGATGGGCTGTAGTAGTCCAGAAGGTAATTGGTTTGAGCCTTTCCTACTTTGGCAAAGGTGACACGTCTTAACGAATTCTGAGACATCCTTTAGCATGGATGGCCAAAAGTATTTACTTTTTATTCGGTACATGGTTCTGGCGACGCCCAGATGGCCATTCGACATATGATTGTGATATTCTTTCATAATTTCTCTCTTTTTCTTCTCTGGAACCACAAGCAACCACGCCCTGCCTTCAGGGTTCTTTTTCTTAAAGAGGCATCCATCTTCTTCTTTAAAGTTTTGCGCAATTGATCGCCTGCTTCCATTAAGGTTTTTCTTAACACTTTCGATAAATTTATCCTCTTCGTCTGTTATTTGATTTAAAAATAGCCTTTCAAAATCCTCATCCCAATCAGTTTCTGGTAAGGGTCCCCTAGATAAGCCATCGGCGTCCAGATGCTTCTTTCCTGATTTATGTATTATATCGAAGTCATATTCTTGAATTTTCAATGCCCATCTTGCCAATCGACCTGTTGGATCCTTCAAGTTTTTGAGCCAGCATAAGGCGTGATGGTCTGTTACTATTTTAAAGTGTCTTCCATAAAGGTAGGGTCGTAATTTTGAAATTGACCAGACAACGGCCAGACATTCTTTTTCAGTGGTTGAGTAATTTTGCTCTGCTTTACTTAGGGTACGACTCAAATATGAGATCACCTTCTCTTCCCCACCGATGTCTTGGACAAGAGTTGCACCTATGCCGATGTTGGACGCATCAGTATGAATATAAGTAGGCGCATTTGGATTGAAGTGCCCTAAGATTGGTGGACTTAATAGTGCTGTTTTTAGGGTTTGAAACGCTTCCTCTTGCCTTTCTGTCCAGGTAAATGATACACTTTTTTTAATAAAGTTGGTCAAAGGGTCAGAAATTTTTGAGAAATCTTTGATAAATTTTCTATAATATGAGCACATTCCCAAAAATGATTGTACTTCTTTGACCTTTGTGGGCCGAGGAAAATTTCTGATAGCTTTGATGTTATGTTCCGCGGGTTTTATACCATCTTTGCTCGTTATATAGCCGAGAATCTCCAATTCTCCAAAAACAAATCGACATTTTTTGTCGTTTAATCTTAAATTAGATTCACGAAAACATCTAAAAACAGCTTCGAGTCTTTTGAGGTGCGTTGGAAAATCCGGGCTATATATGATAACATCATCCAGATAACACAAACAAATTTGCCATCTCAGATTTCCAAGCATATTCTCCATATTTCTCTCAAAGGTAGCAGGCGCGTTACAAAGTCCAAAAGGCATCACGTTGAATTCATATAATCCATGCGCTGTAGTGAAAGCTGTTTTCTCTTTATCTCTTTCTTCGACTTCAACTTGCCAATATCCAGATCTGAGGTCTATTGCTGAGAAGTATCTAGACCCTTGGAGAGTATCCATAACTTCGTCTATTCTAGGGATCGGATAGACATATTTTACTGTCACATTATTCAGTTTTCTGTAGTCCACACAAAATCTGTATTTACCATCTCGCTTCTTGACCAATATCACTGGAAAAGACCAGGGACTAGAAGATGGCCTAATTATGCCTTCTGTAAGCATCTCGTCAATTTGCTCTTTTATAATATCTCGCTCTTTAACACTTACCCTGTAAGGCTTGTGTTTAATTGGCTTCGCGTCTTCTGTGTCTATCCGATGTTTTGCCAAATTGGTTCTCCCTAATCTCGACGAAAACAGATCTCCATACCTTTCTAAAACTTGTTTTAACTCCTTCTGTTCCTTTGGTGAAAGATTTTCGTTTATTTGGAATCTAGGTTCTTCGTTCTCTTCTACCTCTCTTTCTCGATTCACATTTATTTTCGCTGGACTACTTCCAAAAGCCAATGTTTGGTTTTTCATTATTTTTAACGGTCGAGGATACGGATTAGTTATCCAGATGTGTGTTTCCCTATTTATAACATTGATCAAACTTCTTGCTAGACGAAGTCCATTTGTTTGAAACATTTTGCTGCTCTCCTCGATAATATATTCTCCATCCTCTGTTTCTACCAATGCCTTGATCAATTTCATGGAACATTCCGGTACAATGGAATCCTTGGCACTCTTTATTTTCAACATTTCAAAATTGCTTTCGTCATGATTATTCGTCAAATCGTATTTTATAGTTTCTTGCTTACAATCTATTTTCGCCTTCATTTTCTTAAGGAAATCTCTTCCAAGAATTAATGTCCGTAAATGCGTTTTCAATATCACAAATTTGTGTGATAATGTTTCGTCATCAATTTTTATATTTAAAAATATACTTCCTACCATGTCTAATTTTTTTCCATCGGGTCCTGCACAAGTTTTTGAGAGTTTATTTATAACATGGCCTGTTTTAAGAGCTGTACTAAGGTCGACCACTGAAAGATCAGCGCCTGTATCAATCAAAGCTTCGCAGATACCGATTCTATCCACGTTAATGTTCATTTTATATTTGGGGTCCAACTTTTTAATTCCATTTATGGTCGACTTGCTTTGATTGACGGACTCAGGCGCGATGCTTAGTTTAAATCTTCTAATGCGGCATATCTATTCCTTGTAGGGATACTCGAGTACGGGCTATTACTTACGTCAGCGTAGAGCAGAGGTCTCGACTTCTCAGTTCCATTATCCATTCGGATTTCTTCTTCGACCTTGTCTTGTGTAACTATGGGGTCCTCTTCCACAATTCTTACAAACCTGACTCTGCAATACCGCGCTAAGTGTCCTGGCTTGTTACATTTGAAACATATTGGTCTCCCGTCTTCTGTCCTATTCCTGTTTGAATTTGGACTCTTATTGTATGTTTTACTTGGGTAAACCGGCTTTGGCTCAGGATTGGGAGTGTAAGGTCGTCTAGGGGCAGATACCTGGGGCAGAGGCTTGTTCTGGTAGTACCTCGGAGTGGGGGCCTGGGGCTTGGAGGTGTTCTGGTATGGTCTTCTGAACGACGGAGCGTTCTTCCATTGCTCTTGATGATGGGGACGAGGAGAGCGTGGTCCATTATAAAGAGCTTTTGATTTTTCTACACGTTCTTGGTAATTCTTTTCGAATAAATCCAGCTTTTTACAAATTTCAAGAAGTTCATTGGTATTTTTAGGAGGGTTTAGGTGAAGGGCAAAAGAGTATTCTTTCTTTAACCCTCCAATAACCCAGTTTATTTTAGTTTCTTCTTCCATTTGGGGGTCGACCTTGTTGCACAGTACAAGGATATCCTCTGCGAACCTGATTGCAGGTTCATTCCACTGTTGTATCCTGTTTAATCTCATCCTCATTTCTTCTTTGTTGGCGTCTGAGGCAAAATCCTCAATTAGGCGGCTCTTGAAATTTTCCCAGCTGGTGAAACTTACTTTGTGTAGGTTCAGCCAGGTTTTGGCGCTACCAATCATATTCATGGCAGCATAACGGGAGATAATGTAGTCTGCCCAATGGTACAGGAAGCCAATTATTCAAGAGATTCAATCCATGGGCGAGGGTCTTCTGTTCCATCATACTTGGGGATGTCGATGTTGGGATTCAGGACAACTGGGTCGGAACTAGCATCTCCACCAATTGTTGCACCAGGTTGCGGCTTGGCAGACTCTTCAGCCTTGATTCTCTCCTGTGCTGGGTCTTGCATCTTACCAGAGCGTGTTTCAACCATCCTACAAATTTATAAAAGGGAATAATGAGATAAGTCTACTTTAAGTAGCCTCCAGAATGATCTATTTATTTTCACACATCAAAGAGAGCAGTGAAGTTACAGTGTACCTAAATACAAATGATGGTAATCCAAATAATCTGTTTTAAATAAATATCATAGAATATTTGATATAAAAATAAATAAATATATAATTTAAATTTCAAATATATTAAAAATAATATAAGAAATACGCCATTAATCATGATGTAACAATATATTATATATACCTTATTTTTTAAATAAGAATAATACATGACGCGATCTGTTATAATTCTTCTAATCAATTGTTACAGAGGTTGAGAATATATAATAAGATAGTAAATAAAGGGTTGATAAAATGTAGGGGAATATATATAGTTGTGTTTGTGTACAAATTTCTTCAGCAAGGAAGGCTTCCTCCTCCAGACAAGGTCTTCACTCCTCAGTTCCACACCGAGGAAGTACTTATAGATGTGTGTCTTGGTAGACGTCAGGATGGCCAGGGTGTCTTCGTCATCACATAAAAGAAACTAGGCGATTAGCGTTGTATAAGTACCAGATGATATCAATGAACGTTGGATTCAAGATTTCCATGTCATCATTCACTAATATATGTCATATAAACAGTATCAACAACCAAAAATAAGACTTTATTAAGGACATTCGTCTCATACAGGATTCTCCCGAATGAGTAAACAAAAGTATATTAACAGTTATTCACAGAAAGTGGTGAATAAGATGAACCTTTCTTCAATATGAATTCATCATCTGTATTGAACATATTGTCTGTGCTGTTTTCCATAATTTGTGAAAATCAAATGCATTGGGTTTGCTTTTTACTACTTTTGCGATTAGAACATATGGTGACTTGTTTTTTACCCAATCTTTTGAAGGATTTCATAAACACAGTATCAATATATATGGTTACGAAGTAAATTTACACTGCTATTATATAACAAAGTTTTATTATTGTTTTTTTTTAATTGTTTATTTGAGATAACAATGACATTACCTCGAAACACTTAGAAATTTACAGGAGGACACAAAAAGTTTTTTTTTTCCGGGGGGGAATCAACGAAAAGAATAATACTTTTGGATCACACATCTCCTTCAAGAAAATATATCTAAAAGATACTCTCAAATTAATTTTTTTATAAATATATATATGATAACCGAGGGTCTCTCGCTGTGGTGTGGTAACCGAGAGGGGCAAACTGTAGTAACCGAGAGGGACAGTCAGGGCGTGGAGAGTTTTCCAGTACCTCTCTGCACCTTGGAAGACCTATAACAGTTCTAAAACAATACAGGCAGTCGTGGTCGAGGCAGAGTGGAAAGCTTGGGAATGTACACATAAAAAACGAAGAGACACAGTTTTAGTAGAAAGGTTCCGTGAACAGATACGAGTCGAGCTAGGAGCAAGATGGAGATAGAAGAGTTCTTACTGTTCTACATGATCGATGAAGTGGACCTGGGTACAACTGACGAAGGCTTCCGCTGATGGTGAAGTTACTATATTCTCGGCTAGGGTGGAGGTCTTATATATCGTTGCCGAGAGGAAGTATGCGGAAGTATTGACTTTCAGCGAATGCAACAAGAGCGTGAAGCGGAAGCGATATTGTACTCTCTGTTAATGACCTGATGGCAACGACCTGACAAATTCCTCTTTAGGCCTCGTTGGACTTCTATCTTAATCTCTTGCTTTTTCTCAATTCTTAATCTATTAGAGTTTTATTTATTTATCCTCAGTTTGTACAAAGTACATTACATGTGGTGATGCAATGACACATGTCAATCATGCGTATTATTATTTATAGATGTGTTTCTATTATACAACATGGCAATCTTGTTATATTATATACAATATAAGGTTGTTGGTTTAAATTACCATATATATATATATGTTATGATTATTTTGTTTTGTTGTTGAAAAAGATAGAGAATTGAAGGTACAGTCGTGAAAATAAGAAAGATAATTATTCACCCATCAAGTAAGCTTTTATTTTGAATTACTTGAAGCAATTTACACATAAAATTATTTTTCACACTAAAATTGAATTTATAAAGTGAATTCTATATTCGTTAATTTAAAAATAGGTAGGTTAACTATACATACTTATAACAAATATTCAAAACGTATTCTAAATCTATGGTCAAAAATAAAATAACAGTCAATGATGAAAATAAAATACATGTTTTTAAAAAATTACATTTTATAGATTATATAAAATATATTTATATAATATATATTTTTTACCTTTCTATTCAACTACATATAAACTCGATCGGCAAATTCTATTTGATAAGAGTGGAATAAAGCCTAACTGAGTGATAAACTTATTAAGAATAAATATTTGGCGTGAAAATTGTGTTCAATTGAAAATTGCGAAAAGCATATTCTATGCTTATTTTATGGTGTGGGTCATGTTCCCTCATGTTTTTTTTTTTCGTATAGCTATACAAAATATTTGGAAGAATAACTGATATTAATGATAATTCCCTTTTATAAATGCATTAAATAAATCCAACAAATAATACATTCATTTGATAATCTATTAACTGAACTTTCTCTTTCACCTACTGATCATTAAATAAACTCCACATTTACATATATTAATGTTGCATATAACTTTACTATTATATTAATAAGGTATAATATATATTTTCTCCTACGACACATTTTGTCTTCAAAATAAGAACATCAATAAATCACGGTAAACAAATTACTCACCAATTCTCAAGTTTCCCAAGTATTCCCAAACATACAAATTATTGTCAGACGAAAAGCAAGCTCCACTTTAAAGTTGTCAGCCGACCAAAGTAGCAAAACAGATGGTCAGTGGCCTCCCATCAAGACTTTACACAAACACATTTGCCGAGGCAACAACTAAAGTCGACTTGGCTTCTATCCAGATGGTTAAAGTTTTATTAAAACAAATGCTCACACCCAAACAGAGAATCGATAGACAAAAGTTTAAATATTTATTTATTCAAACTCTACAAATCAGAATATATTCAATATTATATAATAAACAAACATACTTATTACATACTTCTCATATATTTTTAATTAAATTACTAAATTTGTAAGTAATTTGAATAAAGTATTCCTTAGACGATAAATAAATTACATTTTGTTGCAAATAAAATAATATCCAAATATTCACCAAGATTTTTTATAGATATATTCTATATCAATATGATATATCTTTCTTCTTATATATATAAGTCAATGTCTGTTGTCTGCTTCTCGATAAACTCAAAAACTACTGAACCTATTGGTACCAAATTTTGCACGTCGATTTTTATAAACCTGAGGAATATTTCGGCTAAATTTTGATTAGTATTTTTGGCTATTTATTTATTTATTTTTTCTATTGAAGAACTTTTTTACGCGGAGTAAATACGAGAAGAAGTAACAACACCAGGCCAATTAAGCGACCAATGAGCGTTCTGCATTTTTTCCTCAAGTTGCTTGCGAACTTTTTTTTTAAATATCTTTTTATATGAGTGTTACTTTTTTTTACAAAGGTATTGAGAGATAAATTTATAATACTAACTAAGTTATGGTAAGTGAACACAATGCAATTAAAAAAATACAAAATCAGCGTTACTGTATGTAAATAATGGCTTTCGTATTTTTTATTAATTTTTGTTCTGGCTTTTATTTTTTTAATCTATTTTTAAAAATAAATCGTTTAAAATGCAGTCGTTGTAATTAGCAAACACATATATTTGCCTAATTTCAATGTGCTCTTCGATATTTTACATAAAAATATTTACATGCCAATATTTTGAAATAATTATTTTTATAAACCTATTTTTTCTTATTCTTAATGAGAAGATTGGAATCGCAGCCAAGATCCATCGCAGTCACTCACTCAACTCAGGCAATTTCAAGGGTTAATGCGCTGGTGCGGGTACCTCGCGGGTTGAGTGGAAAAGCTGCCATCTATTTAAACTATATAGATTTTGAAACAACTAAATGGATTGCAAAATATAATTGAATCAAATACCTGAACACTAATATAATACAATTTTGCCATCACACACACTTTTTGCCTGTGGTTTATGTTTTACTTCTGTATTGCTATACCATGGCACTTCTACTATTTATTATTGTTGTACTTTCAGTATGAAGGGAATTGCACTCAGGGGAATTTTCGGGCGAAGCCGGGTCATTTTTCTAGTATATATATATATATATATATATATATATATATATATATAATTTAGCCCATGTTTCAACAATTTTATATATAAACAGATTTGAAATATTAATATTTAATATTATAAGAGCATAAAAATATTAAAAACTAGATGCTATTTTTGAATAAGTAGTAAATGATGATTTATATTTATTGCAGATGCATTAGATTTAAGACTGGCATGTCTTCTCTATCAAATTCCTCCAAGACGTTTTATTATATTTCTATTCTTGTAGTAAGATGGTAAGGTGGTAAGATGGTTGGTCATTCATTGTGAATATTTATGAAAGAAAAATGTGGTAGAGAGATCTCACTTGTCTTTTACATCTATACGTTTATACCTATTAGTAGGATCATCTAAGTATAAATCTGCTTCCAATTTCAAGGTCAAGTTAATGCATTCTTCCATTTTATTAGGATAAATTAAGAGACATCTCTCTGTGTCTTTTCGACTTCAGCTGGTCAATAATTGTGATTTTTCTTGTTAGAATAATGTGGTTGTGAGAGATATTGAGATTAAAACTACTTTATTACAATGTCCATATAAGATTATTTAAGGTTAAATACAGATATATGAATAAATAAGATTATATAATGATATATGTCCTTAAATATTTATAAATTATATATACAAGGTATTCATTGGTGGCGCCCACCGCGGGAAAGACTCCGCCACCGATGGACTGCGAGAATTCTTTCCCACAGAGTGGGTAGGTCGATGTGATGGCTGGTGTTACCCAACTCAAGACCAAGATGGTACTTGTAGATGGTAGCCTTCGCCACACTTGTTAGTTATATTGATTCGTGATGTAGAACGAAAGCGACAAAGAGATTTCACTTGGCTTTCAAATACATACAACATTACATAACAATAGGTTCATCTAACTTTATATCAGTTTACAATTTCAAGAACAAGTGAGTGAATTCCTCCATTTTATTAGTATGGAGTTGGAGACATCCCAGTTTCTGTTCACACCTTCTGGCCTTTCCGCTCTAGGATGCAGTCGAGCTTTCACCATTTGGAATTCCCAAGTAGGCAATTTCCCTTCCTAAAAAATATATATCTTATATAGTAATGTAATAAGAATAGACATCCCAGAGTAATTTGCCAAATTCCAAATCAATATTAAACAACTATCATTAAGTATATCTCACTTTCCCTCCCCGTGCTCACTTTCAGTTGTAATTTACACCGTTAAAGAGCGAAAGCTCGCGGTGTTTTAATTATAAAGAAACTTAATGCATAAGGTTTTAATATATTTTATAAAATATATCGCATAATATCTCTCTCTCTCTCTCTCTCGCAATCTTCTTGATTTTTAATATAGTAATGTATTAAATAAAGTAAAGCACGAAGGAAGATGAGTTTCTCTTTTGATAAACGCGAGCGAGCTTTCGGGCCACACGCCTTTCTACTTCTAAAAAGGCTAAGAGATTCAAAGAGATACAAGCTTTTTTATACTATGGTAAGCAATATTTTAGCATACTTTTACTATGGTAAGCAATATTTTAGCATATTTACATTTTTTTATATAGATGGAGAAACAAAATACAACTATGATTACAATTAAGATATGCAAAATATAGGGAAAAAGACAATGAGGTAAATTCTAAATCTGACACATTAGGGGAGACCGGAATATCACTGTGAAGGGAAGACAGCAAAAACACGTCAGGACAGGAATACTTTATAAATATCTGGTATGTCTATTTTTCTATTAAACCTTTTCAGATTGACAGAGGTTATAGCCTCCAACACCAATCTTTGGTGCTGGTTTTCATCTTAGCACAAGCTTAGTCCCCCCCCCAACCCTCCAACAGTTTACAGATCGACATGTATTTTACCCTTTTCCTCCCACACAGTTAACATCTCAAAAATCCTTAAAACATATGGCATCCACACATATTTCAGTAATACCCAAAATTTATCCACACACCTCAGACATCCCATAACCACATCAGACTCGCCCCCTGATCTCCTCCATAGTACCAGCGCGGTCTACTCTGTCTCATGCACGCAATGTGCTGCCACATATGTGGGTGAGACAGGTAGAAACGTGGCTCTTCGAATATCAGAACACACAAGGAATATTAAAAATAGTGACCCCCGCTCCTTAATCTACCAACACATGTCTTCCACAGGCCACACATTCAACCTCAGCCAGCCGACCATTCACTACCATCACGTTCCAAACCAGCACCAAAGATTGGTGTTGGAAGCTATAACCTCTGTCAATCTGAACAGTTTTAATAGAAAAATAGACATACCAGATATTTATAAAGTATTCCTGTCCTGACGTGTTTTTGCTGTCTTCCCTTCACAGTGATATTCCGGTCTCCCTTAATGTGTCATATTTAGAATTTGTATTTTGTTTCTCCGTCTATAAGAAAAAATGTAAATATGCTAAAATATTGCTTACCATAGTATAAATAAGCTTGTATCTCTTTGAATCTCTTAACCTTTTTAGCCAGTAGAAAGGCGTGTTGCCCGAAAGCTCGCTCGCGTTTATTAAAAAAAAAATCTAATCTTCCTTCGTGCTTTACTTTATTTGATTATCTAAACAGGCAGAGTTTTATCGCTTATTCATAGTAATGTATTACCCAAAATCTTCCAGGATATTTAAGTTATATATATAAGTATAGCCATCTAAACGAACATTTTCTCAAAAGGTCTCTAAGCTTGAAACCCACATGTTTTTGAGAATATTAAATTACTCATTCATAAATAATTTGAGAAAAAGAATGAACTTTATGAGAATATTTCAAACAAACATTCTATAGAGTTACCTAAAGCTATACAAATTTGTTTAGTACAAACAGGTCTCAGGCAGTTTCCTACAGCAGCAATTAAATATTGTCATAGCGCCTTAAACCCAGAAGATTAAAAAGCAGAATAAAAAAAATGTAGAATCGTCTTTTGCACGCTACTTCTTGAAAATAAACTTATTTCAGTTTAATCACACGAATTTAGAGTTTATATTTTATTCATATTTAATATTTTAGAAAGGATTGTTCTAGAATATTATTTAAATCTTTTTCTCTCTCCTAACGTAATTTAAATTAAAGTTGATAAGATTTTCTATAACGCTCTTTCTGAAATGTATTTTATAAATTATATGAATATTTTTAAGTGTATATATAAATGACAAATGGAAAAATGGGTTTTTATAATTATATTTTCTTATATAACTATATATATATATATATATATATATATGTCGTGATCGAATAGAAGGGTGCCACCGTTATACTTACAATCCCCAAGAATTAGTTCCAGTCAAGTGAGCAGCGCACCCGTGACGTGCCGTAGCATTCGCCCGCGATGTCTGCCACGTTTATTTTTTACAGTTTTTATAGATGGATGGATTTGCATATTTACATTTTAACACAAGCTTAACATATTTACATACTTATTTTGGAGAAATTATACCTCTTTGATATTATACAAATTATGACATATATACATGACAATTTAGGGTGACTCCCCGTTCTTAAGAAATATTTTGAATATTTTGTATATAGAAATTTGACCAATCTCCCATTTTCTTGTTAAATAAAAAGGCCGGGAACAAACGCGTGTGGGGCTATTGGCCCTCGTCAGCCAGGCTGTACTTCATTAACAAAATTTTGGTCCAATCATATCTTCATATGTATATCAGATCCTGAATCCTTTTATAATATAGTGCTTGAGATATTTTCTGAAAACAACATGAACTACCTTCCATGTTACACTTGACGAAAATGGTAGCTCTAGTTAAATAAAAAATATTCGTAATTAAAATGCTTAAGAAAACATTGATTCTGAATTGTGTGAGTCGTATGATAAGATAGAATAGCATTCTAAATAGGTTGTTTGAAGGATGCATTGAAGGCAAGAAATTAAAAGGACGGTCTGTTAGCAAAATTGTGTACCAACTAAAGAAGGAAACCATGATAACCGAGTCTTACAACCTTTCAACACTACGGGTATGTTTGATCATCTTGTTGGATCCTGATTGAGAAGATATATTAGTCTTAGGACTGATTCATCTAATTCATATTTTTGCCACTGTCCCGTTGAATAATTTACTTTAATAAAGAAAAAACTTGTTATTAATATATAATTTATCGGTAAAATGATAAATACAAGACAGGAAAGAGTTTTTTTTTGTATATATAACGGCAATACAAGCTTTCAGGCTTAACAGTCCTTCGATAGGTATAACTATGTTACTGATTTGTATCGTTATACTTGTCGAAAAGCTATTGAGCCCGAAAGCTTGTATTGCCGTTATATATACAAAGAAACTCTTTCCACAGTGAATTGTCTTTTATTTATAATTTATTCCAGTTTGAACTACACTTTGATCTTGGCCAAAAGACCGAGAAGTTTAAAGAGTTAATAAATCTTTAGGACAAGAAATTCTATATCGATTTTATAAACAACAAGACGGGTGACCCGGGCTTCGCCCCGGGATTGACCCGTGTGCATATCTACCCGTACAAAAGCTACATACATATACTTTCGATATTTGCGGACCTATAATGAGGTATTGTTAACAATAGATTATTTAAGGAGCGACACGCTCCAACACAATAGTTACAAAAACCAAAAAGCGAGTGGGGGGGGGGGGGCATGATGGGGGGGGGGGGGAGCAAAGGTGGCGTGATCGTAGCCAACCAATAGGAGAGCGCCATTCCAAAAAAAAAAGCAAACGGTGACAGAGATGAAGAATTATTAAGAACGCATGACGCTCGTAACTGTATATAGAATCCACTGTCATTGTTTCTCTAAAAGCGTGAATGTTGCCAAGAAGCGTTCATATACTTTACGAATGCTTCTTAAATTTTCCTTTTTCATTGTTATTTCTCCCTTTTGAAAGTCATTATTTCGCATGATATTATTTGTTTCCAGACGAGTCTCGTCAACCTGACCTCTAATCGGACTAATGACAAGCGTCGTTTGTTATGTTCCCATGTAGAAGGCAGACTCTTTCACCCACCACGAAGTTGTCTTCAATCGATTTAATAACGAGGAAGAATCCTCGAACATAAATAAACAGATGAAAAGAGTTCTATCAAAATAGTTTTGCATGTGAGTTTTTTGAACAAATTTTTTCAGGCTTGATGTGAATTTACAGTCTATTTCTTATATGAAATTCACCAAAAACAAGATGCCGAACGGCATTTCTTCCGTTGTCTTATCAGGCATTCCCAAACAATCTTCGCTTTTTTAAGAGTTCACGCTGAATACTACTGCATATGCCCGTCGAAGTAAATCTTCACTTTTAGATAATACAATATTTACAGATCGGTAAGGTATGCCATCAACATACATCAAGACGTTTCCTTCTCCGATAACTTTAATGAATCAGCTCCAAACGGGACCAACAGACCTACTGGCATTTATTTTGACAAGAGAGAAGACCTTTACATTTATAGATCTAAATTCCTTCTTGAAAAATTCCCATCTATATTTTAACAATAGATAATGGCCTATCCACTCTAGTAGCTAAACACAATTTTGACAAATTGTGAAGATATAATTTGATCTCTTATTTATATCATATAATCAAATCTATATCATTATCTATATTTTGACAATAGATATGGCCTATACAATCTACTACTTGAACACATTTTTGGCAAATTTTGAAAATTTCGTTTGATTCATTCTGCCATCTAAACGCATTTTTGACAAATTGTGAAAATTTCGTGTGATCTCTTATTTATATCATATAATCAAATCTATATCACTATCTATATTTTGACAATAGATATGGCCTATCCACTCTACTAGCTGAACACATTTTTGGCAAATTTTGAATATCTCATTTGATCTCTTGTTTATATCATATAATCAAAAATCTATATCATCATCTATATTTTGACAATAGATATGGCCTATCCACTCTACTAGCTGAACACATTTTTGGCAAATTGTGAATATTTCATTTGATCTCTTATTTATATCATATAATCAAAAATCTATATCATCATCTATATTTTGACAATAGATATGGCCTATCCACTCTACTAGCTGAACACATTTTTGGCAAATTGTGAATATTTCATTTGATCTCTTATTTATATCATATAATCAAAAATCTATATCATCATCTATATTTTGACAATAGATATGGCCTATCCACTCTACTAGATGAACACATTTTTGGAAAATTGTGAAGATTTCATTTGATCTCTTATTTATATCATATAATCAAAAATCTATATCATCATCTATATTTTGACAATAGATATGGCCTATCCACTCTACTAGCTGAACACATTTTTGGCAAATTGTGAATATTTCATTTGATCTCTTATTTATATCATATAA
Organism: Cordylochernes scorpioides; assembly: GCA_030710605.1. Lineage (NCBI taxonomy): Eukaryota > Metazoa > Arthropoda > Arachnida > Pseudoscorpiones > Chernetidae > Cordylochernes > Cordylochernes scorpioides. The sequence goes on along the minus strand of CP092869.1, from coordinate 77,053,066 downwards.
TCAAAAATCTATATCATCATCTATATTTTGACAATAGATATGGCCTATCCACTCTACTAGCTGAACACATTTTTGGAAAATTGTGAAGATTTCATTTGATCTCTTATTGATATCATATAATCAAATCTATATCATCATCTATATTTTGACAATAGATATGGCCTATCCACTCTACTAGCTGAACACATTTTTGGAAAATTGTGAAGATTTCATTTGATCTCTTATTGATATCATATAATCAAATCTATATCATCATCTATATTTTGCCAATAGATATGGCCTATCCACTCTACTAGCTGAACACATTTTTGGCGAATTGTGAAGATTTCATTTGATCTCTTATTGATATCATATAATCAAATCTATATCATCATCTATATTTTGCCAATAGATATGGCCTATCCACTCTACTAGCTGAACACATTTTTGGAAAATTGTGAAGATTTCATTTGATCTCTTATTGATATCATATAATCAAATCTATATCATCATCTATATTTTCACAGTAGATATGGCCTATCCACTCTACTAGCTGAACACATTTTTGGCGAATTGTGAAGATTTCATTTGATCTCTTATTGATATCATATAATCAAATCTATATCATCATCTATATTTTCACAATAGATATGGCCTATCCACTCTACTAGCTGAACACATTTTTGGCGAATTGTGAAGATTTCATTTGATCTCTTATTTATATCATATAATCAAATCTATATCATCATCTATATTTTCACAATAGATATGGCCTATCCACTCTACTAGCTGAACACATTTTTGGCGAATTGTGAAGATTTCATTTGATCTCTTATTTATATCATATAATCCGAGTCCGCCCTGGACTGTCGAGGAATATTATCCCGAAACTATGTTCTCCAGATGGGCGCTTCTCAGTTTGCTAAAGATGCTGTTCTGTCTTTGTCTTCGACTTGAGTCCGCTAGTTTGCGAAGACGTTCAATAGATAGCTACTAGTTTAAACGTATATTTTGACTAGAGACGACTTTCATTCTTAATAGGGACTAATGAAGAAGAAAAAGTGCTCTTTAAACACAGCCATTCAAACTCTTCAGAGCAATTTTAACAGGTGGGTGTTGTTTGGCGTCTATTCAGACTGTACAGTCAACTCCCGTCAAGGGGAAGTTGCTACTCCAATAGACACTCCAAAGAAAATCTACCTTCCATTATTAGATAACACTATAGCATAACAACTGTAATATAAATAGATATATCCTTTCTGTGTAATAAAAATATTATAATTTTTCTTGAAAATAAAGATACTTCGGCCAGTAAATCTTTTTATTACCTCGACGTTTCGACAAAAATATTTTGTTCTCGTCAAGAGCAAACAAAAATTAAAACATTTATCAAGGCGAAAAAATAGTATAAATGTGATATTGTACTGGGATAAGGGGCATAAATTATAAAAAAAGGCATCTCCTTATCGGAAAACTGAAAGATTTTGATGGCGCAAGCCATCAGCAACTTTCAGTTGCACGATAAGGAGATGCCGTTTTTATAATTCATCAAGGCGTTAAAAATCGTTCTATGAGAAGCCGAATTTTCATTGGCATTGTTCTGGATACGGAAAAAAATCCGTTCTTCGGTATAAAAAAACTATTTATAGCTTATAAAAATGGTAAAATCTGCCCTTCACACTGTAATATTCCAGAATGAGCATCATCATATTTATAGGTATGATGATTTTCTTCCATTCTAGAGTCCTCAAATTTTAATTAAACTAGAACTTAAATTGAACATAATAAACAGCCAAACCGAATGTTTATTTAAAGTTATGATATTAGATTAATTTTTAACACTTTGATGAATGTTTTAATTTTTGTTAGCTCCTGAATGAAGACAAAAGATTTTTGTCGAAAGGTTGAGGTAATAAAACTATTTTGACTGAAATAAACTTTTTAGGTTAAAATAGAAAAATAAAACGGAGATTGAAGAGAAGTATCTTGTGTGAATTTTATTAGCAAGCTTTCGGATGCATGCTTCTTCTACAGGCTTGCTACTGCTTTTAAAGCTTTCAATTGTTTTTCAGGCTTTCTACTGCTTTTACAGGCTTTCAATTGCTTTTACAGGCTTTCTACTGCTTTTACAGGCTTTCAATTGCTTTTACAGGCTTTCAACTGCTTTTACAGGCTTTCAATTGCTTTTACAGGCTTTCAATTGCTTTTACAGGCTTTATACTGCTTTTACAGGCTTTATACTGCTTCTACAGGCTTTTTCTACAGCCTGTAGAAGGACATCCGAAAGCTTGCTAATAAAATTCGCACAAGATGCTCTTCTTCAATCACCGTTTAATTTTCCAATAAAAACGATTTACTGGCCGAAGTATCTTTATTTTCAAGAAATATGAACGCCGGCCAGGCATCCTCTATCTTTACAATATTATAATTGTTAAGGAAAGTTTTGATCAATTTTGTTCTATAACAAGGCGAGGTTCCGAAGAGAAAGGCCTTTAGACAAGCCTGGTTATAATTGTAACACTATAGATACTGATTATCTATGGACACTCAATATATATTATATATAAAATTTTACACAAATAAATTTACTGGCAATGCGCTTCTTTTTCAAATCTCCACAGACCTTACTGCAATGATATGATTTAATGAATGAGAGGGCTTGGCTCATCAGTAGTGAACCCTCTCAGCGGTTTCGCCAAATTAATCTCTAGACCGCTCTACTATTGTATTGGACTGGTTTTGTTATATACCATGCATTTTCTATGGAAGGCAGCTAAATGGTGTTTAGTGAACTATGGACATAAGCTTATAGGTCTGTAGAGGTACATACATATAAATTTCAAGGTATTGCATCGAGCAAAGCTCTTCCGCGCAAAACATGTTTTCATAACAATTATATATTAGTGAATTACATTTTATTGCCCTCTATCGTTAAAATTTTACACAAATAAATTTACTGGCAATGCGCTTCTTTTTCAAATCTCCACAGACCTTACTGCAATGATATGATTTAATGAATGAGAGGGCTTGGCTCATCAGTAGTGAACCCTCTCAGCGGTTTCGCCAAATTAATCTCTAGACCGCTCTACTATTGTATTGGACTGGTTTTGTTATATACCATGCATTTTCTATGGAAGGCAGCTAAATGGTGTTTAGTGAACTATGGACATAAGCTTATAGGTCTGTAGAGGTACATACATATAAATTTCAAGGTATTGCATCGAGCAAAGCTCTTCCGCGCAAAACATGTTTTCATAACAATTATATATTAGTGAATTAAATTTTATTGCCCTCTATCGTTAAAATTTTACACAAATAAATTTACTGGCAATGCGCTTCTTTTTCAAATCTCCACAGACCTTACTGCAATGATATGATTTAATGAATGAGAGGGCTTGGCTCATCAGTAGTGAACCCTCTCAGCGGTTTCGCCAAATTAATCTCTAGACCGCTCTACTATTGTATTGGACTGGTTTTGTTATATACCATGCATTTTCTATGGGAGGCAGCTAAATGGTGTTTAGTGAACTATGGACATAAGCTTATAGGTCTGTAGAGGTACATACATATAAATTTCAAGGTATTGCATCGAGCAAAGCTCTTCCGCGCAAAACATGTTTTCATAACAATTATCACTTGGGGATATCCACCGGTGCACAGAGGAGGCCCTGGAGTGGATTCGTCACCTCGACATTCCACTCTAGAGAAACTTGCCAACATTGTTGTATTGTGCTGTAAAAAACAATATCATACGCAATAATAATAATAATAATAATAACAATTATATATTAGTGAATTAAATTTTATTGCCCTCTATCGTTAAAATTTTACACAAATAAATTTACTGGCAATGCGCTTATTTTTCAAATCTCCACAGACCTTACTGCAATGATATGATTTAATGAATGAGAGGGCTTGGCTCATCAGTAGTGAACCCTCTCAGCGGTTTCGCCAAATTAATCTCTAGACCGCTCTACTATTGTATTGGACTGGTTTTGTTATATACCATGCATTTTCACTATGCATTCACTACTGATGAGCCAAGCCCTCTCATTCATTAAATCATATCATTGCAGTAAGGTCTGTGGAGATTTGAAAAAGAAGCGCATTGCCAGTAAATTTATTTGTGTAAAATTTTAACGATAGAGGGCAATAAAATTTAATTCACTAATATATTATATATACATATCCGACTGAAAGCTTGTAGAATATTAATACCTTCTAATATATATTTACAAATTATGAGTAGAATAAACTATTAATTATACATGCTTTAGTCGGATATGCAAATATGAGAACTATATAATTTTAATAGATATTCTGTCTAATGTTTCATATTTATTGTTAAGATTGTCAAAGGCCTTTTGATCGGAATCTCGTCTTGTTGAGCAGTATAATTAAAATAAATTATAGCAAACTACGCTTATATATGCCCTTTGTTAAATGTCATTTTAAGATAGCTCGTTATGTTTTTGAATCAATTTTTATATTTTAAGATATTTTGCGAAAATTGTTGCAATTTAAAATATTTATAATTTATAAAATGAAAGGATTTAAAAGCACGAATGGTTTTTTATACATAATACAAACTTCTACTGCCCTTACTGCGCTTATGTCTATGTACTAAGCTTATGTCCATAGTTCTCTTGAAATACATTTCTGAGATTCCATCCTTCAGTGCTGCGTATATAAGCAGAATCGCCCAATACAGTATTAGAGCTCTTAGAAGCGGTCTGATGGATTAAATTGGCGAAACCGCTGGGAGGGTTCACCACTGATGAGCCAAGCCCTCCCAATATATTTTTTCATCGAACTAAGGGCAGTAGAAGTTTGTATTATGTATAACAGAAACATTCGTGCTTTTAAATCTTTTCGTTTCATATGTATAGATGGCGCGTTATTGCTTTGTTTTATTTATAATTTGGAAAAGTGTTTATTTTCACATATATCATCAAATATTATGTCTACAGACCTTACTGCAATGAATAAAGTTATTGAACAAGAGAGCTTAGTTCATTAGTAGTGATCCCTCTGAGCGGTTTCGTCAACTTAATCTTCAGACCACTCTATTCTCGTATTGAATTGGTTTCCCATATATCTTACATTTACTGTATATACAGTATTTGACGCTGATGCTCTGGCAAAATACAAGATAATCAAATAAACTCTGAGAGAAAACTGACTAAACTATAACAAGACTTAGAACAAAACACTATAAAGGAATGGCAATGCATCCAGATGGCACAAGAACTTATAGAGCATGCAAAAACTGTCCTGGTGTGGAACTAACACCTACTCACATATTCTCATGCCCAACAATGGCCGCAGACTTTCAGAGAATTGACTTAGACCCAGAGAAGCAGATTTACACACCCAAGATCGTGGACATTGCTACTGCTGTGATAGAGATGTATGGAGACATCTGAGACTCTTCTTTGGACACGACAACAACAATAACTAAGGAAGCAATCTTAAGGGTTCTTATGGAACATATAAACATAAGTTAGTTTCCAGAATATAGTTAAATAATTAGATATACATATATAGAAAAATTCTGGTGTTGATATTGAAAACAAAAATAAGGTTATCCTAACTACTCATGGCACTATGCCATATATATAGTTCATGTTAGCGGTCAGTATATGCCTATTTGTTTTTAATAGTTAATTAAGTATGCCTGTTTGAAATTTACATGAATACTAGCCGAATGGCCCGGGCAACGCCCGGGTTTTACTCGATTAAATGCTTTTATTAAAATACTATTCGTTACAATTATAAATTGGCGCCGTGGATGTCATTCTTGTATAATATATAAATAAGTTTTAAAAAAAAAATGCATCGGCCGGGAATCGAACCCGGGCCGCCCGCGTAGCAGGCGAGAATTTTACCACTGAACTACCGATGCTTATGAGAAATGGCCATATTTGGGTATTTATTCCATTCACATAAGCAAACGGTGACAGAATTAAGAATTGATTAATGATTCTGACACCTGTATATTTTAATTCCAAAACTAGTTTTTTGGGCCACTATTCATTATCAATAGTAACTTTTAGTTTCACGATCAGGAAAGGCCATTTTTATCAATTTATCCACCTGATCCAAGTACAAATTCACTTTTGTACTATATTTCCCAATAGTAAAGCGTTCAATTAGAGTGATAAACATAATACGTATAATACCGAATAGATTTAAAAAGGATAAGTTTCTTTATTTAAAAAAAATTAATTCGAGCTTTCGGGCGTAAGCTGCCCTTCTACAGGAATAATGGATACGATTTCAAGTAGTCATGTATGTACAGTTATATATATTTTCTTTAAATGGTTTCTCGCTTTGGTCTTGTATAGCGTGAGTGGATCTCATACCCACGTGATTTAGTTTAAATCAAAGAAAAGCCTTGATAAAGAGAGGTGTGTGTGTGTGTTGCCCCTAGAAATACTAGTTGATTAACAATTAATATCCAGTATATGCCCTATATCTATTTATACATATATATATATATAAGCTATTTTTTGCATATCTAGGATTACGTATAACGCATAACAATATACGTATAACGTTCTGATGCATATTTAAAGGGAGATGTCACAAAATGAAGTCCCAAATACTTCTTATTTCTTTAAGAATCCGGATAAACAACGTCAATAAACAACTCACAGCTAAATCTTCATACATTATGTAATGGGGGTCGGTAGTAGTGGACCCGTTGGTATTCGACCACTACGACCCGTGATAAAATCCCGAAATGAGCACTTTTTTCTAATTTAAAAGAAATAAATTCTCCAATGGCCCCCTATTCTTGCAAAATTCCAACCCCAAAAGCGAGTGTAAGTAACCAAACGGGGCTCTTTAAGTTTTAAGTGCAAAGTCTAACTATTTTTCACATGTGTAGACATGTTGTGCACTTACAACAAAAGGAGTCGCCTACTTCTACCAACAATGATTAACATGGCCTGTTCCACGTTGTTATTATTGTCGTGTCCAATGAAGAGTCTCAGATGTCTCCATGCATCTTTATCACAGCAGTCGCAATGTCCACTATCTTGGGTGTGTAAAGCTGCTGCTCTGGATCCATGTCAATTTTCTGCAAGGCTGTGGCCATTGCTGGGCATGGGGGGGGGGGGGGGGGGGGAGAAGTCCGACCACACCTCATTGTGGTCCCTCTGGACCCTTGGAATATTCGATCAAATTCTGGTTCGTTTCCAAGGAGACTAACGTGGCAATGGCACCCATTTTCCAATGAAGAGTAAAACATGTTCCACGTATACTAGGTATAAGCAAAAAAAAAATAAAAAACATTAAGTAACTGAGAAAAATTCCTTAATGCAATCGCAGGTCTAAAATGAGTCTACTCTAACTAGATTAATCATCTATTGGACCACGTGTATCTAAAACTAATTTCCTAAATACGCTTAATTACAAATTTACTCAATTTTATTACATTTCTGACACTCTTTCCTTACCCTAATTGATGATATAATAAATGACATATAAAATTAATCTAGATAGCGCGTCTGAATAATCGATTTTAATTATAAATTTGACGACCTTATATATACACATGTGTATAATTTACTGATATATAGCTTTGCGCAGAAACGATATCATAGCCAATGAGGATCTACCGAGGCCAGATTATTGTTATCTTAAAGATAGAGGCTGCCTGGTCGGCATTCATAATTCTCGAAAATAAAGATACTTCAGCCAGTAAATATTTTTATTACCTCGACGTTTCGACAAAAATCTTTTGTTCACGTCAGGAGCAAACAAAAATTAAACATTTAGCAAGAATGATTTTTAATGCCTTGATATATTTTTAATTTTTGTTCGCTCCTGACGAGGACAAAAGATTTTTGTCGAAACATCGAGGTAATAAAAAGATTTATTGGCCGAAGTTTTTTTATTTTCAAGAAAGATTACACTGATAGACAAAACTTAAGGAAGTTGTACCTTATAGCATATATATATCTGGAATGAAAGCGATAAAAACATGGTGATTTTCTTTTAATTGTAAAAAACAAGCTTTCAGGCAAGAATGCCCTTCTTCAGGTTACAACTTGGAAATATTTTAAAACTATGGACATGAAAGATAGCCAAATAAAGTAGGTAAATAGTTCAGCTGGGGGGATTGGCGAGGTAAAACACGGAGTATTGAGGTGGGAGGTCGATTTTTCGGTTGAAACTGGGCGTGCAATGCGTTATATATCTTAAAAAGATATATATAAATAAAAATATCTAGAGATAAATTACACGATCTTAGCAAAAAGGCCGAGAAACGATATTTTATATATAGAGATGACCTGGCTTCGTGTGTCTTCTGCTCGAGTGAATGTTTCGCTGGTAGAATTTTGTTCCTGCATACTGAAAATTATTATCTGGCTTCGCTGTGGTCTGCTTTAGTGAATATTCCCCTAAAGAATTTTGTTTATGTCAATCAATCATGATACAGCAATATTGTCATCATCATTTCTGACTAAAAAAAATATTGTTGCTCAGTACCTGGTTATTATAATTTTTCTTGGTTAAAGCGCGAAAAAAAAACTCCTCCAGATTTAAATATCTGTCCTGTTCAAATTTCAGCGAGATTAGTTACATATTGAGGGCATGCATAGCCGACAAACATATAAATATGTTCCCGGTTTCGCCTGATTTTTACCCGAGTAATAGTTTGCCTAACGAACATTTGTTAAAACGATTCTAGCAAACATCCAATCCCTATACTGAATCTACACTTGTCTATACTATCGATAATTAGAATTTTTTTTTCCAGGTCCCTTTAAAAATGCTCGATAAGTTGAATAAAATAAATATTAATTGGTCCACTCGGTAATTTGAAGTTGAAGGAATAGTATCTTGCCACAAACGAACATTTGTAAATAACTGTTGATGTATATTCATAATATTTATTGTTTAATTATTTGTGGCCATTGACCGGAATGCAGAATTTGCATAGGTAATTATTATTATTATTATTGTAATGTAGCTTGTGCTGTAACGACTATTAAATCTCTAGTAGGTAAAATAAATGTGTGATCCTTAAATCTTAAATACACCACATTCAGCGAATGTACCCGGCTTCGCCTGGTTTTTACCCGAGTAAAAGTTTGCCTAACGAACATTTGTTATAACGATTCTAGAAAACAATCAATCCACATATATATAGCTTTATAAACGTATATACATTTTGTTATATGCGTTTGAATATTGTTACATCATGATTAATGGCGTATTTCTTATATTATTTTTAATATATTTGAAATTTAAATTATATATTTATTTATTTGTATATTCTATGATATTTATTTAAAACAGATTATTTAGATTATCATCATTTGTATTTAGGTACACGTGTGACTTCACTGCTCTCTTTGATGTGAGAAAGAAAAGAAGGGATCTTGGAGGCTACTTAAAGAAGACTTATCTCGTTATTCCCTTTTATAAAGTTGTAGGATGGTTGAAACACGCTCTGGTAAGATGCAAGACCCAACACAGGAGAGAATCAAGGCTGAAGAGTCTGCCAAGCCGCAACTTGGTGCAACAATTGGTGGAGATGCTAGTTCCGACCCAGTTGTCCTGAATCCCAACATCGACATCCCCAAGTATGATGGAACAGAAGACCCTCACCCATGGATAGAATCCCTCGAAGAGATTGGTTTCCTCTATCATTGGGCAGACTACATAATTGCCCGTTATGCCGCCATGAACATGACGGGAAGCGCTAAAACCTGGTTGAATTTACACAAAGCGAGTTTCACGAGCTGGGAAAATATTAAAATCCGCCTCATTCAGGATTTTTCTCTGGACGCCAATAAAGAAGAACTAAGAATGAAGCTCAACAGAATGCAACACTGGAATGAACCAGCAATCAGGTTCGCGGAAGACATCCTAGTGTTGTGCAACAAGGTTGACCCCGCAATGGAAGAAGAAACAAAAATCGATCATGTTATTGGAGGACTGAAAAAAGAGTACTAATTCGCGCTCTACCTGAACCCTCCTAAAACGACCGATGAACTTCTTGTCGTGTGCAAGAAAATGGAATCTTTTGAAAAGAAGTATCGGGAACGTGTGGAGAAATCCAGAAACCTATATAACGGCCCACGCTATTCTAGACCCCAACAACAATCGAGGTACGTGCCGCCGACTGCCACACGAAACTACCAGACCCCTTCCAGGTCCCAAGCCCCTGTTTCCAATAATCACAACAAAGACTTCCCTCCTACTCCCAGGCAGTATCGAAACAACTTGACCCAGCCCTTTAACCCGAGACGTCCTTATAATCCAAACTTTGTGCCTAAACCAAACCTCCAGATAAACACCTACAATAAAAGTCAAGAAGTGAGCAAAAATAGGACGGAAGATGGAAGACCAATCTGCTTCAAGTGTAACAAGCCAGGGCACGTGGCCCGTTATTGTAGGGTCAAGTTTATAAGAATCCTAGAAGAGGATCCAACAGCTACCCAAGAGAAGATCGAAGAGAAATGCCAAATGAATGAAATATCAGATAAATCAGGACCTCGGCTTTATGCTGAAGTATGTCATAGCACACAGACAAATATTCCTACCCGGAATAGATATTCCGTGTTGGAAGATTTAAACTAAGCGTCGCGCCTGAATATGTCAATCAAATCAAGTCGACCATAAATGGAATCAAAAAGTTGGACCCTAAATACAAATTAAAAATTCATGTGGAGAGGTAGGAACTTTTGAAGCTTTGGTTGATACAGGCGCTGACCTCTCAGTGGTCGACCTCAGAACGGCCCTCGATACAGGCCATGGTATAAGTAAACTCGCAAAAACTTGTGCAGGACCCGATGGAAAAAATTAGACATAGTAGGAAGTATATTGTTAAATATAAAAATTGATGACAAAGCATTATCGCACAAATTTGTGATTTTGAAAACGCATTTACGGACATTAATTTTTGGAAGAGATTTCCTTAAGAAAATGAACGCGAAAATAGATTGCAAAAAAAGAAATAATAAAATACGATCTGACGAATAATCATGACATAAGCAATTATGAACTGAAAAAAATAAAAAGCGTTGAAGATACTGTTATACCTGAACTGTCTATTAGATTAATTAAGGCCTCAATTGAAGCAGAGGATGGCGAATATGTCATCGAAGAGAACAACAGAATGATTCAAACAAATGGCCTTCGATTGGCAAGAAGTTTGCTTACTGTCACGGATAGGAAAACTCATATCTGGATAACGAACCCTTATCCTCGACCTTTAAAAATCATGAAAGACCAAACATTGGCTCATGGAAGCCTTCCTGCAGAGGTAAAGTTCATAGAGAAGTTAGAGCAAATTAATAATGACGAAATCCAATTTCAGATAAACAAAAATCTATCACCTAAAGAACAAGAGGATTTGAAACAAATTTTGATTAAGTATGCTGATTTGTTTTCGCCGAGGTTAGGCAGGACCAATTTGGCAAAACACCGGATCGATACAGAAGATGCAAAACCGATAAAGCACAAGCCATATAGGGTGAGCCCCAAAGAACGGGACATTATAAAAGATCAAATTGATGAAATGCTCAAAGAAGGCATAATTAGACCATCTTCTAGTCCCTGGTCTTTCCCTGTAATACTGGTCAAGAAGAGAGATGGTAAGTTCAGATTTTGTGTAGACTATAGAAAATTGAATGAGGTAACAGTAAAGGATGTTTATCCAATCCCAAGAATTGATGACGTAATGGATACTCTCCAAGGATCGAAGTACTTCTCTGCAATAGACCTTAGATCGGGATATTGGCAAGTCGAAATTGAAGAGAAAGACAAGGAGAAGACAGCTTTCACTACGACCCACGGTTTATATGAATTCAACGTCATGCCCTTTGGACTATGCAACGCCCCTGCTACTTTTGAGAGGAATATGGACAATGTGCTTGGAAATCTAAGATGGCAGATTTGCCTTTGTTATCTGGACGACGTTATTATATACAGCTCAGACTTTCCAACCCACCTTAAAAGACTTGAAGCTGTCTTGAAATGTTTTAGTGAATCTTATTTGAAACTGAACGACAAGAAATGCAGATTTGCTTTTGAAGAACTTGAGATCCTTGGTCATATAACCAACCAACAGGGTATAAAACCGGCCGAATATAATATCAAAGCCGTTAGGGATTTTCCTCAGCCCAAGAAGGTCAAAGAAGTACAATCGTTCCTAGGAATGTGTTCCTATTATAGAAAATTCATTAAAGATTTCTCATTAATTGCTGACCCATTGACAGGACTCATCAGGAAAAATGCGCAATTTACCTGGACAGAAAAACAAGAGGAAGCATTTCAAAACCTTAAAAAGCTCTGATAAATCCGCCAATTTTAGGTCACTTTGATCCAAATGCAGCCACCTACATTCACACAGACGCCTCTAACATCGGCTTAGGTGCAACACTGGTCCAAATTATCTGTGGGGAAGAGAAGGTGATATCATATTTGAGTCGAACTCTAAGTAAAGCTGAGCAAAATTACTCAACCACCGAAAAGGAATGTTTGGCTGTGGTGTGGGCGATATCAAAACTACGACCCTACCTATATGGAAGACACTTCAAGATAATTACAGACCATCACGCATTGTGCTGGCTGAAAAATCTTAAAGATCCAACAGGTAGACTTGCAAGGTGGGCACTGAAAATTCAGGAATACGATTTTGACATAATACACAAATCGGGTAAAAAACATATGGATGCTGATGGCTTATCTAGAGGACCCCTACCTGAAACGGATTGGGTCGAAGATTATGAACGACTATTTTTGAATCAGATAATAAATGAAGAGGATGAATTCATAGAAAATGTTAAGAAGAGCCTTAAAGGAAGCAAACGAGCAATCACACAGAATTTTAAAGAGGAAAATGGATGTCTATATAAGAAGAACCCAAACCCTGAAGGCAGAGCATGGTTGCTGGTAGTGCCGAAGAAGAGAAGGAAAGAAATCATGAGTGAATTCCACAACCATATGCTGAATGGCCATCTAGGCGTCGCCAGAACCACATACCGTTTGAAGAATAAATATCATTGGCCTTCCATGCTGAAAGATGTTTCAGAATTTGTAAAGACGTGCCATCTTTGCCAAAGTCGGAAAGGTTCAAATCAGTCGCCCTCTGGACTTTTGCAACCCATCCCCCCCAGCTAACTACCCTTTTGAAAGAATCGGGATTGACTTTGTTGGTCCCTTGCCATCAACGAAAAGAAGAAGGAAGTGGATAATTGTGTTGACTGATTATTATACCAGGTACGCTGAAACAAAGGCAGTCTCAGAAGCAACAGTGAAAGAAGTCTCTACATTTTTAATCGAACAAATTTTTTTACGTCACGGGGCTCAAAGGTTTCTTATTAGTGACAGAGGTTCACAGTTCACTAGCAATTTGATGAAGGAGGTTATGAAAATGTGCAAAGTTAAACACTGCTTCACGACGAGCTACCATCCCCAGACTAACGGACTAACGGAACGGCTAAATAGAACTCTAATCAACATGATAAGCATGTATGTAAATACAGACCAGAAGAACTGGGACGAAATCCTCCCTTTCGTCACCCACGCGTACAATACCACGATTCAAGAAACCACAGGCTACTCTCCATTTTTCCTGTTATTTGGGAGGGAACCCATGTCCCTCTTAGACGACGATAATATCTCAATTGACAGTAACATGAACGATTATGACGAATATATAGAAAATTACTTAGATAAAATAGCAAGGACGAGACAGGTAGTCATTAACAACACAGAGAAGACTCAGGAAAGAATGAAGAGAAACTATGACAAAAAACACAACGAGAGAATCTATGAACCAGGACATTCAGTGGCAGTTTGGACACCAGTCAGGAAAATCGGAAAATGTGAAAAACTATTGAGAAAATATTTTGGCCCATATCGAATATTAAAGAAGCTGTCTAACGTAAATTACTTAATTGAGCCGAAAGATAATCCTGGCCAAGACCCATTGATTGTCCATGTCTCAAGACTCAAACCCTATTTTGAGAGAATTGATGAGGTAACTCACGAGGACGTGACGACTTCTGGAGAGGGGGAAGTGTTACATCATGATTAATGGCGTATTTCTTATATTATTTTTAATATATTTGAAATTTAAATTATATATTTATTTATTTTTATATTCTATGATATTTATTTAAAACAGATTATTTAGATTATCATCATTTGTATTTAGGTACACGTGTGACTTCACTGCTCTCTTTGATGTGAGAAAGAAAAGGAGGGATCTTGGAGGCTACTTAAAGAAGACTTATCTCGTTATTCCCTTTTATAAAGTTGTAGGATGGTTGAAACACGCTCTGGTAAGATGCAAGACCCAACACAGGAGAGAATCAAGGCTGAAGAGTCTGCCAAGCCGCAACTTGGTGCAACAATATATTTTTGAAACATAATTTTTTTCATAAACATAATTATATTTTAAATAAGCTATTGTCACGTTTGTTGATTTTATAATTAATTATTTCTTTTTTTTTCAATGAATTATATATATTAATTTAAAAATTCATTTTTGTTTTCATCATCACATACAATGTAAATTTTTTAAATGAAAAAACGATAAAAAAACAACAACAACAATTAAATTCGCATCTCCATCATTATAAAACAACAGCAAATTAAATTAACAATGTAAAAATATATTTCAACATTACAACATTTTAACATTTAACACAAAAACGTTACAATATTTACTTTAAATATATATTAATATTAAAATCCCAAGTTTTCTACAACGTCTTTGGAATATTATATTACTATATATTTCTAATTAAATTTATTATACTTGGAATACATTCCAGCATTTTTACAATTTATAAATATAATTTCACCAGAAACCGCGAGAGGCGCTGCTTGCGAGTGAAAGTAGAAAATTTGCAAATAAAATTGCAAATAATATTTATTTCAAATCGAATTCAAACCAGAAATCTTCCCAGTAGTATAGTGAATAACTTCCTGAAGTTTCACGGCGATTGGATAATCTTACCTTTTAAAAACATTCATCGTGTGAACAAACTAACATTCATCGTGTAAACAAACCACGTGTTAATTATTAACCAATCAAATTCATTTATCGTCGCGACCAGTGCTGCACCCTAGCGGTAAAAGGCTGGAACTAACGCTTCTTGGTTTTGTATTTAAAAAAAAGCACAATAACTTTTTTAGTTTTTTAAATAGCTTATATGTTAAACGAAATTTCCAGCTACCTACATGCGAAATTTCATAATGATTGATTCTGTAGATTTTGCGCAACGCGATAACAAACATCGATTTTGAATTTCATTTTTATAGATATAAGGATATATAATATATATAAAAACTTATTTATATATATCTACTCTCTATATATATGGGCAAACAGACGAAATAAATACGAAATAAGTTTTTGTATTATTTATTTTTACGATCGTTTTATTTTTTTCAAATTTTCTACAAGAAGTCCTTAATCACTTGTGATAAAAAATAGTTTGGGAAAACTTTATTAAAAAGTTAACAAATCCCACTTTTTGTTAAAATCCTTTTGAAAGGTAGACCAATTGCAGCTTCAGGTTTCAGAAGTAAATATTTTATGCTCATTAGTAAAACTGTTAGTTAAAAGAAAGGAAAATATTTGGCTTTATATTTCATATTGTGAAATTTATTACAATAATATTTTATTAATAATATTTTGAAAATTTATTGAGTCAGATATAATTGTTTGAGAATATTCTTTTTACTTTTTAATTGTGTTTATATAACGAATATTTATAATATAGCTTTATAAACCGTTTAATTATTTATTTACTAATGATATCATCTGTTGTTGAAAACTGATATTAATAAAGCGCTTATGTTTTATTCGTCTTTTTTGTTAATAAAATAAATTCTATTCTTATTTCATTTTTTTACTTATCCATAGTAAACGTGGTACAGGGTACGTGGTAATAATTATGGTGGGTAGAAGTAGGTGGCAGCTTTTACTGTAAGTGCACCACATATCTACACATGTGAAAAGCAGTTCGACTTTGCACTTACAAATGTGCCAGAGGTTTGGTTATTTGCCCTCGCAGATGGGGTTGGACTTTAACAAGAATCGGGGGCCATTGGAGCCTTTTCTTTTAATCAGAATGAAGTGCCCAATGCGGAAATCGAACCCGGGTTGTAGTGGTCGAACACCAACGGTTTAGACCATCCTTCCACAGACCCCCTCATACTATTCTTCTTAAGAAGAAAATTAAAATAGTGGAAGAAGAGAGAGAGAGAGACCTGATTCATTAGAGTTTCGCCGATTCAATTTACTATATAACTTTAAAATTGTTTATAACTGATTTGCATATACACTCATGGACAATACTTAAAAGAAGTTTTACCTTTTAGAATGTTTATCGGGATATAGACAATAACTCTGAAAGATATTTGATACATAGTAACCTTTATTGAAGACATGAGATAACAAAGTTTGAATATAATTGCCTTGTCTTCTTCTTCTTCTTAAAAAAAGACTACCGGAGACATCAAAGACATTTCACTTTCATAAGTTTTATTCATGAAGGTATATTCAATTTAAATACTTGCAGTATGTCATTTATATAATTTTTATCAACGCTGATATATATTTAGTCACTTTTAACCATGTTTGAACTTTTAACCATGTTTTCAATAATACAAATTAAAACACCCAAAACGCGAATGTTTCTTCTCACAAATAAATCAAACTTCTACTGTCCTTAATGCGATTGATTCATTTGTGAAAAGAAACATTCCCATTTTGGGTATTTTAATTTGTATTATATATGGTACGTTATTACTATCTATTAATATTTTTCTATCTATATTTTCTAGGAATTATATCAAGTTTAGAGAAAACAATTGCAACAACTTTATAGTTCAAAATTACTTTATTAGGTACCGCTCAACAAGAGCAACCTAGTTTATGATAATTGAAACAGTGAATAATATGTGAAAAACAAAATTTTAACGCGGGAATTAATCCCGGTTCATGACTGTAGGGAATCGAGGGTGTTACCCACTCGTCCATCGACTCTATATAGAGAAATCCTGAAAATATAAAATTGAGGAGAAAGAAGTAAAAATATGACCCATATATATCATTCGTCGTATCAACTTTTTTTTTTATTTCAAAATAAAGTTCTTTATGGAATATATTTCGTGAAAGAAAAAATATGTTGGGTTGTAAAATCTTATTGTTCCGTTTATTAAATATTTGTGATCGTTTGAATGGACGCCATCTTGCTTCCATAATCCCAGAGCAATAAAATCTGCAGACTTCCTGCCATGCTTAATAAACTTTATTACACATGCCAGTGTATAACTTTTCTATCTTGTTTTAATTCTTTCTTAGTTATTAGTGTTCGAAGTTTGATAACAATAGCCAATATCGCGAAAGAATCAATAACTTTTTATAATATTCTTCTATCATTCGTATTTTAATATTGTTTAATCTATCTGTATATATTTTAATATATTATTGTATTATAAATTGATTCAAATATCCTGTGTATTAATCAACCAAATGCTACAGGTTTTCAAGAAGTTGGGTAACTTTATCTTTATTAACATATTCTCGAGCCTTCTGGAATCTATTTTCTTCTACAGGGGAAGGTGCTAAATGATTCATATATACATTTGAATATTAGGAAAGATGAAAAATCTATCCTAATACACGTTAAACCTGTCTATAGCGCCCTCTCTTGGGATTTACCAATATATGGTGCTATTGAGAGGGAGTGCTAGAGACAGGTCACTTTTAATGTTTAAAATCGGGCGCTATAGAGAGGAAGGCGCTATTTAGAGGGGGCGATATAGACAGGTTGAACTGTATTATAAAATAAATGTTTAACTGTAATTAAAGGTATTATAGTTGGCATCTTAAAGGCGTTTATATGTTTCCGTGTACACCTGTAGAAGGAGAGATACCTGAAAACTTGAGATTACGTTAATAAAGATGAAAGAAACTTATCTTCAGAAACCTGTGGTATTTGTTTGATTATACCATTATTCAAATGTATTGCAAATATAAAGAAACCTTTTTCAGGATATATATATTATATAAAAATGTAATATTATTCTGAAAATAGAAATCCATACTTAAATCATTAGATAATAAAAAGGCATATATTGAATTGAATTAAAGGTTTATTTACCAATATTTCGGCTGGCTGAACGCCAACCTTTATCAAGGCATTATATTTTTGTATACACAAACTCAGCGCGGCATAGTGTTATAATATCACAGTTGAAATAATTGAAATTGTTTCAATTGTGATATTATAACACTATGCGGTGCTGAGTTTGTGTATACAAATATGTAATGCCTCGATAAAGATTGGCACTCAGCCAGCCGAAATATTAGCAAATAGATATTTTATTCAATTCAATATGTGCCTTTTTACTATCTAATGTTATTTTCTTTTTAATTATAATTTATACAACAAACTATTCTGTTAAATCGACCACCAGACGTGGCATCTTTCCTTTTATATAAACCTATTGTTGTTGTTTCCAGTTGGCAGGCTCAAATCTTTTTGTAGATATGTAAATATATAATATTTTATTTTCTTCTCTTTACACTTCAAATCAGGTATTTATTCCTTAATTATGTCTATAGGCACAATAAAATCTAATTGTGAATGAAATTGATTCTATTGTATTTCTGCCACCCCTCCACAATAACATAAAATACTCATGTGTTCAAATATAATCATCATCACAAGTAATAATTATATAACTCTAATTCCAAAATCAAATCTTTTTCGTAATATATATATATATATATATATATATATATATATATGTTATATAAAATTTTTATTTTATTTTAAAATTATAATTTATAGAAAATTTACTCTGCTAGTCGACCGCTAGAGGTCGCGCTTTCCCTATAAAAAGCTTATTGTTGTTGTCTCCCGTTGGCCGGCTCAAACCTTTTTGTATATATGTAAATATGTAATCTTTTATTTTCTGTTCTACTTCGGCTCAAAAATCATTCATTCTGGTTAGCAGCCCCCTAAATAAATATATTTCCGTCTCCCGTTGGCCGGCTCAGCTCAAATCTTTCTGTAATTATGTAAATAATATATATATATATTTTTTCTATTCGCCTTAAAACAGGTAGTACCTTATCAAATTATGTATTTATGTTCCATAAGCTTAATTAAAGCTATTTCTGATCTTACCTATTTATACTTTCAAAATTTTTGCCACGACTGCATTACCAATACCATTTAGGACTAAATATAACCAGCAAATAATTCTCATATCAAATTTAATATAAATATATATATGATTAGATATTCACTATGACTTTTTAAATTCTTTATATCTGACGTATTGATGATCCGTTTGAACCCATTTCATGGAAAACAAATTTTATAATATTTATGTCTCCGAATTTATAAAGATATATCGGCAAAGATAAACAGCATTATTACTTTGAAAATAATGACAGCAGGGAAAAGCAATTTGAGTATTTTTGGATCACACAATACTTAATTAATAATTTTATATAAGGGTAAAAGAATATTATTCATATTAATATAACAAAAGATTAAAATGTAGAATTTTGAAAATAGATTACTAAATCATCAAATAAATTAAAAAGGTATATATTGAAAAATATAAAAAAAATTGATTTGCTAATAATTTTTATTCAAATAAAATATGCGATATTATTATCTATAGTTTGAAATATGGATTTCTCTATTTTCAGAAGAAGAATATCAATATATTTTCAAATTAGTATAATAATAAATAATTAATTTAACACATTTTGTAGGTATTCAATAGATGAATATCAATATTAAAAAAAGAGGTAAAACATTAAATATGCATTTATTGTAAAATATAAGAAGTTATATCTTCATAAAGATGAATCACATTAGTGCCTTTTAATTTAATTTTCCACATAATGGCCTAATGATGTGGAAATGATGAATTGCCATTTGGCATCACAAATACATTACCTGGCTTCTATGATGGCTATAGAAAGCCTTCAGAATGTATCTATCAGGTTAGCAGACGATCTTGAAATATCCACTTTTAAAAATATTTTGTTTTAATTACTCAATTCTTTAATGAATAATTAAATTTAGGAAAGAGAGAAACCAAACAATTTTTCTATATTTAATGAAAAATTAATGATCATTAGGTTTGATTTATTTTACATTTTCGTGTATAATTAAAATTAATTTTGCTCTCCCCTTTCAGAAATTTTGTTAAACAATTATGTGGTAGTTGAATTTAATTTTAGTACAATACTTTATCGATTTGCAAGAAATTTTAAATTATCTAATTAGAATATATAAAATATATTTTCTATATATTTATAATCGACATTTTATTGTTTTTTAATCTTAATTGTTTTATTTTTTCAATTTAAAGCGCTATATCCCCCTAGGAACACTTGCGCTATGTCTGCGTATGTCTTTACATTTGTCTATACATATATATGTAATGTGATGATGAGTTGCTGTCGACTTATCTGTGATGAGATCCTGTCGACTCATGTAATGAGATGAGAATTCCAGTAGCTTTTGTAGAGTTCCTGTCGACTACTGAAATAAAAGTTGAAGTCCTGGTAGCTCTTGTTGTACTGTGTTGACCGAGAGGAACAGTCAGGATGTAGAGTTTTCCAGTACCTCTCTGCACCTTGGAAGACCTTTAAAAGTTCTCACAAAATACAGGCAGTCGTGGTCGAGGCAGAGTGGAAAAACTTGGGGATATCCACACAAAAAACGAAGACACAGTTGCACTAAGAAAGTTCCGTAACAGATAAAAGTTGAGCCAGGAGCGAAAGATGGAGACATAGAAGTTTCTTGCTCGTCTACATGATAGTTGAGATCGACATAAGGTACGACCGACGTGAGCTGACGCTAAGGGTGAACTAAACTCAACTGTACTGAACTGTACTGAGCTGTCAAGCCACTGTAAGGTGATGATTTATAGGTTAAAGACGGGGTGACCTTATGTGACAGGGGCGTTTGAGAAAGGGCGCCTTTACCTGTCCAGGTGTGAGAGGGGTCTCTGCATTCCACCACATGTGACAGTGTGGGTGGCCTGTCGTGGGAATTGTGAATCTACCTGATTTATGAGTTCCATCTTTAGACTGTTGTTTTGGTAATACTATGCTCGATCTCTGCTTTAGCTCAACTCTTAAATCTATTACAGATTTTATTTATTTATCCACTTTGTACAAATTACATTACATAGGGTGATGTAAAGACACAGATTAATCATGCGCATAATTATTTATAGATGTTTCTATATACAACATGGCAATCTTGTTATAAGTTATCTACACCATATGAGGTTGTTGTTTTAAATTACCATAGATGGGCCCCGGGAGTGAAAGGGTTTATCCGGGTTTAGGCGGGTAAAGCCTCTCTAACACAGGTAAGTAATTAAAATTTCTTTTAATTAATTTAAACTGTGAGGGTTAAAAAGGGCTATAACAAGATGATATTTGTTGGATATATAAAAGCGAAATAAAAATGACATTGTGTTTGATTAACAAAAAAGATGATTAAAATAAAATGATGACATAAAAATTCACATTCTAAGAGAATATTGGTGGGCGTTGGACAGGGTTAGTAGTTAAAGAAAAGCAATTGTGAGATTTACACATGCAATCAAATACTTAGGTCCAGGTGCAAAGCGAGGATATGGACTTGAGCGTCTTCCTAGGCAATGTTTCACCTGTGATCCTGTATAGGGTAACAGTGCTTTGTCACAATTGTAGTGTTATTGGGTTGAAAAGTTGTTGAAGAATATGTAATTGTTAGAAGTGCTCATGTAAACCAAATACTCAGATCCAGGTGCAAAGCGAGGATATAGACTTGAGCTGTCTTCCTTGGCAATGTTTCACTTGCGATCCTATATAAGGGTTACAGTGTTTTGTCACAATTTTAGGATTATTGGGTTAAAAGTTGTTGAAGAAAAGTTGCTTATTAATATGATTGAGAAAGGAGTGAAATAGAGCCATGCGATAAGTAGAATTGTAGCGACAGTAGGTGATCTGACTTGACTCGAAATCAAAGGTTGAATGTGGTCCGCTAGAGCTGAAAAAAAAGTTGAAAGTTGAAAAACGTGAAAGCTTTGTGAATGCGTTGGTGATTTGCTCTGCGGATGAAATGAAATAAACTCTTGAAGCATGTTCAGACCAGAAGTTTGGATTGGTAAGTCTGGGGAACGGTGTTCTCAAAGAGAAAATTACGAAATCAAAAAATAAATTGTCAAGCAGTGCTGTCGTTTTTCTACGTTGTTGTGACGCAATGACTGAAAAGATAGTGATGAAAAATATAGGGAATTGGTTAAAGAAAATGATTGTTGAAAACGATTGTTGTAGATGCCCGATAGTGGATGATTAACTTTGTCAGATAATAAAGGTATTTAAACAAATAAAATATAGTGAATAGAAATATAGAAATATGATTGCGGGTACAAAAAGTGTAAGTGGACAAAATTAAACCTGTAATATATAAAATATATAATAAATAATAAAATAAAAATAATTTTTGAAACAATTAGATGTTTTACAATACTAAAATAATATCATGAAAAATAAAAGTAAATTTGATTAAAGGGTTTTTTTTTTTTTTTAAATGTTGGATTAAAAAATTTGTTTATATAATTGAAAGGTAAGAATATGAATAATTATTCAAGATTTTATACAAAATTTATAATATAATTGAAGGTTATTAATGATTGGATAAATTTTAAGTAGTGCAAAATTGAACAAAAATTGTCTCTTTTGACGAAAAGTTACAGTTGTGGTGTGTGACTAGATTATATCCCTTTGGTAACATCGGTGTTTCTATGACTCTGAAACTGGGAATATGTGAAATGATCTTTTCGTTTGTCCTCAATGCTGGTATGTAGAGAATGATTTCTCTTTCCCGTTAAAAAGTCTATATAAGACTTAACCAAATTGTTTTAATTGGTGTTATCAATTAACATGTAAAATGTTTAAAGTATGTTGTGTTGTGATATCTCGTTGGTGAGATTTGTGAGATTCTCGAGGAAATCTAAATGAGTAGTGTGACACATGTGTTCAAAATGGCGTCATGAAGCTAGCGGTCAAGAAGATCTGCCTTGAGGGGGAAGAGAGGGCATGTCCAAAGATATTCTCAAAAGATAGTAGTGACCAAGGGAGTGGCGTCAAAAAGGGCGTCCACTTCCTTTTCCTCACGGAAATTCCATTCTTGGGGTGGTCACACATGTGGGATGGTTCTCCAGGCCTGAGATTCACTTGAAACTGACTTTCTCTCTCTCTCTCTCTTTTGTCGAGGTTGGCAATTTTCTGTTATAAATGAAAAATATAGTTTTCTCGATGTTCGTAAGTGGTTGTGTTTTCGAATTTAGTTTAGACTTAGAAAAAATGTTATTAGGTGATGTCAGGTTTAGATGTGTGGTGAACGTGCGACTTTCGACGTAGACACGCTTTGGGGTGAATTGTGGTGTCACAGGCGTGAAGGGCGTCTTTGGCCTGAAAAGTGAAAAAGTTTTGTGTGGTGGCACCGTGACACGAAGTGAGAAATGTGAATAAAAAGGTGTCACGTGAAGTCTTAGTTTGGTACAAATCTAACTGTTTCACCCGGAATAACAAATTTAATAAAGTCATGGGTGGTTGTTGTACGAAACACATCGAGAGAATATTTGACTGTTAGTGGATGTGGCACGCTTAATGTGAAATTATTTTATTGTGGTGACGCGATATAGAGCTAAGTGGCGCTTGTGTGGCTCGAAATTTGGATTTGTATGTTAAGTCGCGCACTAAAAATTGTTGCCAATTGGAGAAAGTGATGTGTGAGGGTGTTGTAGATTTTGTGGAGAGAGATGTATGGTTGTTTAATTATGCATGTAAAAAGTAGAGACGAGGGAGTGTATCTAAGTTAGAATAACTTGTTGTTAATAAGTTTGGTAGGTTGTGACCTAATTTAGCTACTGGCGATGAAGTGGAGGGAATCTTTAATTTTAACTTGTTTTGGGAAAGATAGTTGTTTTCCCTAGTGGTGTTTTTGAAGATATTGTATCTTCCGATTTTTACAATTAAAAAAAAATGCGTTTCACCTATGTTAATTTATATTTAAAAATTGATATTTTTGATCGTTGATTATGGTAGCGTGGAAATGTTCCTTGTAAAAAGGCAATGCCGTGATAGTGACAAAAATAATTTGAATTGGGCGCTTACTTAAAATAGTGAACATTACCAAATTTTAAGAATTGATAAAGATATTGGTCTTTTGGTATAAAGATAACTAATAAGTAAAACAAAAATAAGTTGAGAATTATGATGAATGAGAGATTTTTTTAAAAATATAAAAATAACGATTTTTTTTTTAAGTTATAGATTTGGATAATGCCGTTATAGATAAATTTTGGATAGACATGTAAAATTAGTAAATTGGTAAAAATGCGTGATGGGCGAAAATTTTTTTTTTTTATGAGTAAAATTGAGAGTAATAACTTGAAATTTATAATCTGATTAAAAATTAAAGTAAATTTGATAAAAATGAGAGTGTGAACGTTTTAAAAATTGAATAAAAAATGATATAACAAGGTAAAAATTGATTTTAAATGCTTAAAGTGAAAATATAAATACAAAATTTAGGTTGAATCAAGTTGTGAAGTTGAGGATAAGGTTAAGGTAGGTTTTTAAAAACTTACAATTTGGATGAAAGTTCAGTCAGGAGACTTAGTCTTTGGTGGTCGTCCTGCTGTCGGGGAAGTCGCTTCATGTAGATCTTGTAGAAGCTTGTAACTTCTGGAAAGTTGTTTGTCGCTTGTTGCCTTGAGCATTGTCTCGATGATGTCAAGTCGAAGGTGGAGAACTTCTCACAGGGTTTGGGTACATCGCTGCTTGGTTTCCATGACTTGCGGGAATTTCGGGGCTGTCGTTGGCGCGGTCAGCTTGCTCCCGACGTTGGCGATCGGTTAGCAGGTATGCGGAAGTCCGTTGGGGCGGCGTTTCTTCCGTAAATATCTTGGGGAGAGATTGCTTGGACGTTTCGTTGGAATGGTCGGGCTTGTTCCTCCATCTTCGCTCTTTCTCACTTCCTATCTGAACAGTCTTCTTACCTCTTCGTTGTGTCATCCTTCGTTTTGGTCATCCTGTCGACTCATGTAATGTGATGATGAGTTGCTGTCGACTTATCTGTGATGAGATCCTGTCGACTCATGTAATGAGATGAGAATTCCAGTAGCTTTTGTAGAGATCCTGTCGACTACTGAAATAAAAGTTGAAGTCCTGGTAGCTCTTGTTGTACTGTGTTGACCGAGAGGAACAGTCAGGATGTAGAGTTTTCCAGTACCTCTCTGCACCTTGGAAGACCTTTAAAAGTTCTCACAAAATACAGGCAGTCGTGGTCGAGGCAGAGTGGAAAAACTTGGGGATATCCACACAAAAAACGAAGACACAGTTGCACTAAGAAAGTTCCGTAACAGATAAAAGTTGAGCCAGGAGCGAAAGATGGAGACATAGAAGTTTCTTGCTCGTCTACATGATAGTTGAGATCGACATAAGGTACGACCGACGTGAGCTGACGCTAAGGGTGAACTAAACTCAACTGTACTGAACTGTACTGAGCTGTCAAGCCACTGTAAGGTGATGATTTATAGGTTAAAGACGGGGTGACCTTATGTGACAGGGGCGTTTGAGAAAGGGCGCCTTTACCTGTCCAGGTGTGAGAGGGGTCTCTGCATTCCACCACATGTGACAGTGTGGGTGGCCTGTCGTGGGAATTGTGAATCTACCTGATTTATGAGTTCCATCTTTAGACTGTTGTTTTGGTAATACTATGCTCGATCTCTGCTTTAGCTCAACTCTTAAATCTATTACAGATTTTATTTATTTATCCACTTTGTACAAATTACATTACATAGGGTGATGTAAAGACACAGATTAATCATGCGCATAATTATTTATAGATGTTTCTATATACAACATGGCAATCTTGTTATAAGTTATCTACACCATATGAGGTTGTTGTTTTAAATTACCATAGATATACAATAAATTTAAGCCGTGAATAGAATAGTCATATGATATTAATTATGAGAAAGATGAAAAAAACGAGAAAAAGAACTGTGTACAAAGGAAGAAGTGTCAAAATGTCAACATGTACAATAAGCATAATATAAATTATCAGTTTATTGATTGTTTTTATAAAGGTTGTTCTTTTAAATTGTATTTCCCTGAAAGCGGTTTGTTAAAGATTAAATATAATATATGAATAATTCACATATATTCATCAATTTTATATATTGTGAATTTGCAAGTAATAGAATAAAAAGATATATAGAACAATTGCTCTTACAATATTTTCTAAACGAATATTTTCTCAAAATATATTAAGAAAAATAATATAGCTCTATTTGTTTTTATTTTATATAAATTTCTCTCCTAAATGGAATATGGGCCAAAAATACGTTATATATAATATGTAAATAAATTTATGAAATCTACACCATATGAGGTTGTTGTTTTAAATTACCATAGATATACAATAAATTTAAGCCGTGAATAGAATAGTCATATGATATTAATTATGAGAAAGATGAAAAAAACGAGAAAAAGAACTGTGTACAAAGGAAGAAGTGTCAAAATGTCAACATGTACAATAAGCATAATATAAATTATCAGTTTATTGATTGTTTTTATAAAGGTTGTTCTTTTAAATTGTATTTCCCTGAAAGCGGTTTGTTAAAGATTAAATATAATATATGAATAATTCACATATATTCATCAATTTTATATATTGTGAATTTGCAAGTAATAGAATAAAAAGATATATAGAACAATTGCTCTTACAATATTTTCTAAACGAATATTTTCTCAAAATATATTAAGAAAAATAATATAGCTCTATTTGTTTTTATTTTATATAAATTTCTCTCCTAAATGGAATATGGGCCAAAAATACGTTATATATAATATGTAAATAAATTTATGAAATCTACACCATATGAGGTTGTTGTTTTAAATTACCATAGATATACAATAAATTTAAGCCGTGAATAGAATAGTCATATGATATTAATTATGAGAAAGATGAAAAAAACGAGAAAAAGAACTGTGTACAAAGGAAGAAGTGTCAAAATGTCAACATGTACAATAAGCATAATATAAATTATCAGTTTATTGATTGTTTTTATAAAGGTTGTTCTTTTAAATTGTATTTCCCTGAAAGCGGTTTGTTAAAGATTAAATATAATATATGAATAATTCACATATATTCATCAATTTTATATATTGTGAATTTGCAAGTAATAGAATAAAAAGATATATAGAACAATTGCTCTTACAATATTTTCTAAACGAATATTTTCTCAAAATATATTAAGAAAAATAATATAGCTCTATTTGTTTTTATTTTATATAAATTTCTCTCCTAAATGGAATATGGGCCAAAAATACGTTATATATAATATGTAAATAAATTTATGAAAATGTGTTTAATTCCTGTGACAAAGAATAAAGGCCACAATAAAATTGCATATTTAGGATGGTACTGCAATGGCACCTGTGGAACAATGGAGATCCACTTCGGGACATCAGCCAGCGACGGCTCGGGTGACTGTAAACAAACAAGCCCCGGCGGCGCCAGCCGGCAACAAAGGAAGAGAGCACGGCCTGGTCTGCTGACCAGTTTGATGTTTTCCTCTGTCCTCTTAACATGTTTTAAATAAAGTTAGTTTGAAGGAGACTTTTACCCTCTCCTTTCTGCTATTTTAGTGATCTGATTTAAATCCTTGCAACAGCCCAAAAAAAAATCATCACTGCCAATTCTTCTACCGAATTTCACATCAGAGTTTTGTGAAATGATTACCAGACTTTTCTTCACAGCACCTGTTTGAAATATAAGCAAAATATTGTCACATAAGAAATGGACAAATCTCAAAAGTTGCAAGCAATTTATATCAATGCAAAACATATCAAAACTTTAAAAATAGCAAGATTTCAATGAGGAATAGTTGTGCAACGTAGTTAAACAAATATTGTCAAGTAAAGCAAAATATTGTAACATAAGAAATAGACAAACCTCAAAGGTTTCAAGCAATTTATATCAATGCAAAACATATTAAAACTTGTATTAAAACTTGAAAAGCTCCAGACAGGCAATTAGGAATATTTGCAGCGCGCGCAATATAAACCAAATATCTGAATAAAAATTATTTTCATTAATTATAAATATTTGGCTACATAAACTTTGAAAAGTTGCAATAAAAAGAAAAGGAAATATTGCAGATATCCTTTAAGGACCTATGTCGGAAAGACTGGAAGGTCAAAAGGAACCGAAAACTGAGGCTCTTATTCGAAATGTAAGAATTAAGAACAAACAAAACCCAGGTTATGCCAACATCAAGTTGGAGCAGAGTCATTTTGTATATGTATATGTTGTAATATATTCCAATATATACCTATGTCCCATGTGTTGTAGTTATAATGTAATTGCCATGGTGACAGAAATAAAATTTCGTGTGAGTGACAGTCGACGCCAGTAGAGGAAAAAGGTCCGAAAATCATGTCGGGCCTCTCAGGTGTGCTCCCTTCTTGCTCAAACAGATTAGTTCGCTTTGAGACACGAGGATTGACAGACCCCTCTCTAAAGATCTGTCTTGACTGGTGTCGGCTTCATTTACTCTCTCGCCATCTCTGTGGTGACATCCAACATGTCTTGTTCTTTTGTACAATACATTCACGCCTGAACCCACTCTAACATTGAGGCCACAACGACTGCATTTAACCAACACACTATCCTACAAGATCAACTACCTTACTACATATATTATTGCACCAGGTTGCGGCTTGGCAGACTCTTCAACCATGATCCTCTCCTGTGCCGGGTCTTGTATCTTACCAGAGCGTGTTTCAACCATCCTACAATTTTATATAAGGGAATAATGAGATAACTCTACTTTAGGTAGCTTCCAGAATAATTTATTTATTTATCACATCAAAGAGAGCAGTGAAGTAACACAGTGTACCAAAATACAAATGGTGATTCTATAATACATATATTATGTTTAATAAAATAAATAAATATAAAATATAAATTTAAATTTAAAATATATACAGGGTGTACCAGGTAAATTGGGGATTTCAACAATGGTATTTTAACTGAAATTTTTTGCAAGTAAAAATTAAAATATCCGAATGAAATTTGACATAGTAGTAGATAAAATGATATAGTTTTTATTTATTCAATGTAGTTTCCATTATTAGCTACAACAGTCTCGAGGCGAGTGCGGAATGAAGCACAGGCCTTGGCGACGATGACCTTGTCCATTTGGGTCATCACCGTGTGAACTGCTTTCTTGACAGACTGGATGGTGGTATGAGGAGCTTTGTTGACATCTCTCTCAACAACGCCCCATACATAGTAGTCGAGGGGATTGCAATCTGGAGAATTAGGGGGCCAAATATCAGGACCCCAGTGACTAGGGACGTTAAGTGTCAGCCACGATTGTGTCTTTTTTACCTTATGGGCTGGAGCTGAGTCCTGTTGGAAGACATACAACGGTCTCCAGAACATTGATGTAGGTGTCAGCGTTCATCCTAAGGCCCTTCTCAAAGAAATGGGGAGGCATGACATCACCTTCACTGCTGATAACGCCAAGGACCATTACGGAGGCAGGAAATTTCGTGTGCATCACGACAGGTATCTCTGAGGGGTCTTTACAGATCCAGCGATCATTCCTGGGATTTACCTTTTGGTCCACGTCAAAGTTCTTTTCGTCAGAGAAGAACCTTAGCATGCCAAAAGAGTCGTGTTTCAGGTTGTTGAGGAGGGCAGCAGCCTTTCCTTTTCTGTTATTCTTCATATTCTCAGTCAGCAACTGACCTTTCCGAAGGGCATAAGACTTGAGACCAAGGTCCTCATGGATAGTTCTGACAATTGTCATAGAGCCAACGTCCATTTCCTTGGCTATGGCCCTCATGCTCTTCCCAGGGTTTCCATCAATCTTCTCCTTGACATTTTTGACAAATTCTTCGCCTCTTACCCTGTCCGATCGACGCGAGTGCTTTTTCCTTGTAGCTATCCCCTCTTTGTTACTGTCGGCCTCATCAAACTGCTTCTTGACACGATAAATAGTGGTTTTGGGCAACTTAAGAAAATCCACTATCTCTTTGGGGCTCCTTCCGGCGCGCAGAGCAACGATGATGGCAGCTCGATTTTCAAATTCTCGGTTACTCTTCATCACTACACTGCGCACACATGTACTGTTGCATTTTACATGAATATGGCTACGTAATGAAAAAAAAAACAAGTTTTTAATCTCAAGTAGTTTTTGTTTTATGGATTGTCAAAGTTAGTCCCAATTTACCTGGTACACCCTGTATATGAAAAATAATATTACAAATTAAAATAAAATAGGTTCATTAGCCATAATGCAACAATATATAAAATAAACAAAACGAATATCGAGAATGAGATTTTTTTCAAACAAGAAACTCATTTTCGGAAGTAGTTTTGTTTATTATTTATATGTATTGTAGAGGATTCCACCTTCTACTTCTTGAGTCTATATATCATTTCTTCTATTACAGTACCATTTCTGAAGAAACACCAGAGGCTAGTATTATTATACCAATTTCATTAGATTGTACGCATCTCTTTCCCTCTTTTGACTGAATCCATTCATCCAACAAATATTTTACTTATTCGAAATTGGCTAAGTGTTGTCCAGCTAGGTCATTTGACATAGCTTGGAAAAAATGATAATCTGAAAGCACCATTTGTGGTTAATAGGGCGTGTTCGGCTACAAATTCTATTTCAGTGCTTTGATGGTGTCCTGGACGATGCATTCGTTTACCCTTTTCATATGTTTAGCGTATTAACGTAAATTCGGCCTTAAATACCTATTTATTGGTTTCAGGAAGCCTCTAGAACAAAATTGATCGTAGAAGTACAGTCTTCATCAGTGACGAGGGCCAACATACTGAAACGACTACGTGGTTGGCTTTCCTTGATTTATCAAGAAAAGTGGTTGACCAAATGTTATGAAACAACCTAAATCAACATTTAGTTAATTTCTGTTCCACTAGATGGCGCTATGCCATATGCCATCTAAAGCGCTAACGTGCTCCTGGTAAAAATATGTATTTTTTATATTTAAATATATATGTAAACGTTGCATTGAATTGCTGTCGAGTATAGCGATAATGAGAAGTATAAAAACCGAAGACAGGGATTTGGGGCAAAATCTTTTATTATTTGATTAACATCTTTAACCACCTTTGCCGGTCCCAAGCCCGGATGAAAAAGGAGGAGGGGGAGCAGTAACAAGCTCACTAAAAAACCTGGGCTCAGCTGGCCCGGCTGATAGTACCCTGTAAGGGCTCCTAATCCAGGAATACAGGATGAGCAGTGTCTGTACTCCATGTTAGGAGCGGCTGCACATGGCGTCTGTTCCTCATGTCAGAGGTGGCCATTTCTTTTGGAGCTAAGTCGGCCTGCCACTGAGTAGTGCTCCCAGTCTTAATGACAAAGGCAGACGCATTCTACTTCACCCAATCATGATGGTTGTCAAATCTCAAACTTTACAAGCCTGACACCCTAATATGATTGAGTGGAGATAAGAAAGAAGAAGAAGACATCTTTAAAGGTGTGTGTTCTCTCGGACCTTATCCTTTTCAGGGGCTCTCTTTTTTAAATGATCATTACAATTTAATTTGTTGTTTTTTGTAATATACCTTAACATCGATGAATATCTTTGTTGCAAATGCTTTTTCTTTTAGGCTTCAGATTAGAAATATAAATCATATCGAATGGCAAGTTTAATATTCGATGTATTACTCTTTGAATGCAAAATACGCTTCAGATATTCTATGTGTGAATGTATTAGTCCAATTATACAGAAATTAACTTATTTAGAAAGATGACGGAATTCATTAGCGACTTTCAGTTTCATTGTAAACCAGTGGTTTTCGTCCACTACGAGCCGGGATTGAGTCCTATCGATACTTCTTTTATTTAAAAAAAAAATACTCTAATTACCCACGATACTTTTAAAGGTATAACGGCATCAGCGAATACAAGTAATCAAAAGGGCTCTGACACACTTGAAAATGAAAATATCTAGCTACTTTTCACATATGAAGATATTAAAAATAAAGGAAGCATGTCCTGACCACGAGCACATGTGCTTTTTAGAAAGCAGAGCGCTATCTAGAGGAGGAAAAAAATAAACTAAACGTTTATTTAACTTGCTCCGTGATATTTGACCAACCCAATTTCTTGATAAATCAAGGGTTGGCCAAATATCACAGAGCAAGTTAAATAAACGTTTAGTTTATTTTTGCTCCTCTAGATGGCGCTTTACTATCTAAAAAGCACATGTGCTTGTGGTCAGGATATGCTTCCTTTATTTTTAATATCAACACCTTTTTTTAAAATTATCCCTAGTATATGTGGTACAGGTCATTATAATCATGGTGGGTAAAGTAGTTATTTTACTGTAAGTGCACCACATGTCTACACATGTGAAAAGCAGTTCGATTTTGCACTTACAATATATCAACACCTGACCCACTTTTTTAATTATTTTTTTTTCTATTGTTTTTTCATATGTAGATACGAGTATGTGATGCATTTACAGTATGAACATTCGCCATATTCTATCTATCATTATTATCATAACCTGTACTACGGGTTCTAAGGATAAATAAGTAAAGGTGACTAAATAAATAAATACTTTTTACTAAGCTGTCAATATTGTTCAAAAACGGTATATAAACAAAATACATATATACACAAATTACAATTTAGTTAATTAGATAATTATTTTATGTGTATATATACAGATAACGTTTTCCATATATTAGCTATATGGAATTAACTTAGAGTTGTAAATATACTTTGAATTTACGAAGGTAATTTTAAAATTGAAATACAAGAAAAAAACATTTGATTAGGTTGCGAATGTTGTGTTTTCGCTAATGATGATGCCCTTTAATTAATGGTTGTTTCCATTCCCATTAGCTAATAGGACATTTATTTTTATATTCCACAAACCTCGTTAAATATTTATATATTTTATATATATATATTTATGTGTTTTTTTAATTCTCTTTATCTTGTGTTGTTACCACACAAAAATCCTAAATATTTATTTTAAAACTATTTTGTGTATTTGTATATTTCATTTTTATATGTATTTGAAATATATATGTAATAAATAAAAGTGATATTTCTGTTGATTTTGATCATCTTGAGGATTATGCTTTGGAAATTATTTGCTGGTTCTTTTTTGTACTAAATGGTATTGGTAATTCAGTCGTGGTTAAAAATCTTAAAAGTATATACTAACAATAGTCTTGATCAGTAATTGCTTTAATTTAACTAAAGGAATATATAAAAACCATAATTTGATAAAAGTACTGTCTGGCTTAATGCGTAAGAATAAAAAAAAAATGGAAGACTTATTTACATAATGTACAAAAGGTTTGAGCCGGCCATCGGGAAACACAACAATCGGTTTTATATAGGGAAAGTCCCGACATTTGTTGGTAGATAATATATTTGGTGGTTGAAATATATTTTCAAATGAAATAATATTTTAATATAACATATATACACCTTACCATATTATACACCATTTTATATACCACCTTACTATAATATGAAGCGCAAAATCCTTATATATATAAAAATGAAATGCGAAATCGATGTTTGTTATCGCATCACGCAAAATCTACTGACTCAATCATTATTGAATTTCGCATGTAGGTAGCTGAAGATTTCGTTTAACATATAGGCTATTCAAAAAACTAAAAAAGTTAATGTG
The DNA here is from genome assembly GCA_030710605.1 of Cordylochernes scorpioides. NCBI lineage: Eukaryota > Metazoa > Arthropoda > Arachnida > Pseudoscorpiones > Chernetidae > Cordylochernes > Cordylochernes scorpioides. The sequence continues at coordinate 77,019,297 of CP092869.1, read as the reverse complement.
CTTTTTTTTTTAAATAAAAAACCAAAAAGCGTTAGTTCCAGTCTTTTACCGCTAGGGCGCAGCACTGGTCGCGACGATAAATGAATTTGATTTTTTTAAAGCATCGGTGGTTCAGTGGTAGAATGTTCGCCTGCCACGCGGGCGGCCAGGGTTCGATTCCCGGCCGATGCATTTTTTTTTAAACAATTTTTAAAACTCATTTATATTATATCTTCTATATAAATGGAAATTTCATAAGTGGTGTTCGCTAAAAACTTTCGTTACAATGCATCAATTTCGACCAAATTTTCAACATTTATGTAAAACGAGATGGAGCAGGTTTTGCTTAACATCAAAATATTTTTCCTACCTTTAAAATACATAACTTTGCTGTTATCGATAAAATACAAAAAAATTCAACAGAGTTAATTTTATTTATATATAAATACAAAAAAGAAATTCAGCAATTCATTCAACTCAATCTAAAAAAATATTCAAAACAAGCAATTTTAAGATAACACCATATGTAAAACAGTCGGCCAAGAAAACAACAACGATATTACATCTTTCTCACATATTCACACACAATCTTGATTAATAATTAAAACTAATCTTTAGCATTGTTTATTATACTTCATAATATATAATATTCGTTAGGCAAACTTTCACTCGGATAAAACCCGGGCGAAGCCGGGTACACATCCGCTAGTGTTTATATATATATTGGTCTGATTTATTTACGCTCTTATTGGCTGTTTACTGTCAAAATATTTTTGCTTATCCCTAGTATACGTGGTACAGGCCATGGTGATAATCATGGTGGGTAGAAGTAGGAGACTGCTTTTACTGTAAGTGCACCACATGTCTACACATGTGAAAAGCAGTTCGACTTTGCACTTACAAATGTGCCAGAGCCCCGTTTGGTTACTTGCACTCGCTGGTGGGGTGAACTTTTGCAAGAATCGGGGGCCATTGGAGCATTTTTTTTAACATAAAAAAGTGCCCAATGCAGGAATCGAACCCGGATCGTAGCGGTCGGAAACCGCTACTGTCACATGACCTTAATCAACAACTTATTAAAAAAATCATCGTGCAGTGTTTCATTTTCTCAAGGGATTTCATTGCAATCACGAAATTCTATAATAAGTATAAGATAGTGGATTACGGTAAGTTTATAAATTTTCTCAATATTAATTTAAAATATCATTTTAATATCCTTCATCCATACTTTTGTAAATACGTTTAATTCCAGAATTGTATATGTATCCTTAGGGACAATTTTATTAGTCTTCTTTTTCATCTCCATTCAATCATATTAAGGTATCAAGCTTGTAGAGATTGAGATGGTGTCTGCTGGGGATGAGTAAATATCAACAAAGGATATTTTAAATCCATAATGATGGGGTGAAATAGAATGCGTATGATTTTATCATTAAGACTGGGTGTACTATCGATTAGCAGGCTCACCTAACTCCATATGGCCGCCATTGACATGAAGAACAGACGCCATGTGCAGCTGCTCCTAACATGGAGTACAAACGCTACTTATCCTGTATCCCTGGATCAGGAGCCCTTACAGTGTACTATCAGCCAGGCCAGCTGAGCCTAGGTTTTTTACCAAGCTTGTTCCTACTTTCCCTCTTCCTTTTTTAACTTGGCTTGGAACCGGCAAAGGCGGAGTTAACTTTAATAGTGGTATTGAAGAATAAGTTATTAATTATTTTTATATTATACAAATTTTATATGGTTATATCAATGTGGAATAAGACTCCTGATCTTCTTATTCTATAATAGCATATTTTAGTGTCGTAAGACTTGTTCGAGCTTTTGTATTTTAACATATTTTCGGTCTTTTTGAAGTGTAAAGTTTTATGTGCGAGGGGCTATTAATAATCTATAATATAGACGCTGAGAAATTATAACAACGCATTTTGTGTAAATAAGATAAACGGCATTTGACGTTCAAATATTATGAGCGAATAGAAAATTTATTGTAGCTATATCAAATAGACGATCAAGAAATTATCTTTAATTATATTATATTACTTGATAGATATACTTTACTTTTAAAATCAACAGAGTTCTTTTATTCAGAAAATTTGTTCCGAACATATTCTTATTGGTGTTCGGAATGTAAATAAAATCAAATAATTTTAGAAAGTGTAAATGGATAAATAGAAGATATTCAGCAAATTACAGTGTTAGTGAATAGATATAGCAACCCCTGAGTGTCTTAAAAGTAATCGTTTATCTCATTTTTAACACAATATTCGTATATTTTGTTGAACTGACAATTGATGTTACAAGAAGAGAAATCCTTCACCTCAATGAATCAGAAAAACATTTGTATATCTTTGATTTATAACGTTGTTAAGAATATGAAACTGTCTATTTTTATTCGGACAATTTGTTTCGCAGACTCTTATCGGTGCACGAAATGTAAATATAAGCAAATAATTCAGAAGGTTCTAATGGATAAATAGATAATTAGCTATTTACATTCTTAGTGGAGAGACATAGTAACCACTAAGTGTCTTAAAAGTAACATTTTGTCTCATATTTAACGTACTATTACCTGATTTTGTTGAAATCATCAACAGATGATACAAGTAGATAAAACTCTCAAAGGTCAAAAAATCAGAAAAACACTTGTATATCTTTGAGTTGTAACGTTTTTAAGCATATGAAACTATCTATTTTTATTCAAACAATTTGTTTTACACATTCTTCTCGGTGTACGAAATGTAAATAAAAGCAAATGATTTTAGAAAGTGTAAATGGATAATTAACTATTTACAGTCTTAGTGGAGAAACATAGCAACAAATGAGTGTCTTAAAAGTAACATTTTATCTCATTTTTAACCCAATATTCCTAGATTTTGTTGAAATTCTCAACAGATGATACAAGTAGATAAAACTCTCAAAGGTCAAAAAATCAGAAAAACACTTGTATATCTTTGATTTTTAACGTTGTTAAGCATATGAAACTATCTATTATTATTCAAACAATTTGTTTTACACATTCTTCTCGGTGTACGAAATGTAAATAAAAGCAAATGATTTTAGAAAGTGTAAATCGATAAATAGATAATTAGCTATTTAGAGTCTTAGTGGAGAAACATAGCAATCACCGAATGTCTTAAAAGTAACATTTAACTAATTTTAACCCAATATTCCTAGATATTAATGATATTCTTAACTGATGTTACAAGAAGATAAATCCTTTACTGGTTAATCAATCAGAAAAACACTTGTATATATTTGATTTTTAACGTTATTAAGCATATGAAATGCCTACTTTTATTCAGACAATTTTGTTTTCACAAGCTCCTCTTGGGGTTAGAAAAGTAAATAAAAGTAATTAATTTTCTAAGTTTTTCAATGGATAAATAGATAATTAGTTTTTACATGCTTAGTGGAGAGACATAGCAACCACTAAGTGTCTTAAAGTTAACATTTTGTCTCATTTTTAACCCAATATTCCTAGATATTATTGAAATCATCAAATGATGGTACTAGTAGATAAATGCTTCACTGATTAATGAATCAGAAAAAAAACATCTATATCGTTGATTTGTAACATTGTTAAGCATATGAAACTGCCTATTTTTATTCAGACAATTTTGTTTTCACAAACTCCTCTTGGTGTTAGAAATTTAAATAAAAGTAAATAATTTTGGAAAGTTTTAATGGATAAATAGATAATTATCCATTTTTATTCTTAATGGAGAGACATAGCAACCACTGAATGTCTTAAAATTATATTTTGTTTGATTTATAACTCAATATTTATAGGTTTTGTTGGAATATTCTCAACTGATGGTGCATAAATAGTACAAAAGTAGATAAATCCCTCACTGGTCAATGAATTAGAAAAACACTTGTAAATCTTTAATTTGTTACTTTGATACTGAACTACGTATTTATTGGCTTTGGTTCCATAGCCTAGAGAAACTGAAAATATTATGGGATATAATACCGTGAATTTTATCACCGCATAAATCACAATTTACGAAAGAGAATTTCTTCTAATATTCTATAAGTGGCCGATGATAAAATAATGTTAAGATAATTTTTTGTTGTACAAAGATCATTTATATTTGAAATAAAAGATTGAAGAACAATGATTTTAGACTATTTTAGCTATATAGTAAATTCATTAGTAGGATATACAAATTTTAAATCGTAAATGATTCAATATCAAAGATATTTGCAGCAAATTTGCTTTATTACGAATCTAAAAAATATTGGTTTAAAATATACTCATGGAAAAACTTAAGGATGTTGTACATTTTTGCATATATATCAGAATTCAGACAATAAATCTAAATGATATTTGATACAAAGTGACCTTTATTGAAGACACACAAGATAACCAGTTTGAACAAAATTGTCTTTGTCTCCTTAAAATAAAACATACGTCTGGTAATATCAAATACTTTCCACTGCCTTAAGTTTTTCCATAAGTTTCTATAATGTACATTTTGAAAGGTAAAACTTTCTTCAAAAAAGAAATTGAATAAATTCGTCAAAGACCCACATAGTGTGAGCTTCATGCATTGTCTACTAATATAGTCTCCAGTTAGTTTTTAAATAATCCTTTGGAAATTTTATTAAAAAATCCTCTTTTTATAATTCTTTGTCTATAAGTAGCAGTGTTATTTATTTTTCTTTATTATCTCTGGTGTAGTAGAATGCGTCTGCCTTTGTCATTAAGACTGGGAGCACTACTCAGTGGCAGGTCCGAATTATCTCCAAAATAAATGGCCGCCTCTGACATGAGGAACAAACGCCATGTGCAGCCGCTCCTAACATGGAATACAAACGCTGATCATCCTGTATCCCTGGATTAGGTGCTCTTGCAGGATACTATCAGCCAGGCCAGCTGAGCCCAGGTTTTTAGTGAGCTTGTTACTGCTCCCCCTCCTCCTTTTTCACCCGGGCTTGTGACTGGCAAAGATGGAGTTAGTTCTTAATAATATAGAAGTGAGAAGAATTCAATTTGTGCATATTTCGAACTCGTTTTTATATACTTTTTTCACATGAATAATATTAAGCATCACAGAATTGGAGAGGATTGGACTTCAGGAATTGGTTTAACCATGGAGATAAGCACCACCACCACCATAATATTAAGTATTCTGAAAACTAAATACTCTCTGAAATTGAATAAAAGCCTTTTCATATACTAATGAAATTTATATAAATAAAATATTCACACCTTTAAATAAATACACTTATGCACTTCAATTGAATAAATCCGTTTATACACATATATAAATAATTCAAGAGGAGTTCATTTTTTGTCGTTATAAGAAAATATTATTCATGAATATGAAAATATTAATATAAAATATGCATATACTTCTATTTATTCAGTATAATTTATATTAGTAATTTTACAAAATATTTTATTATTGATGTTTTATATTGACAATTATTTTTAAACTTAAGCTTTTTAACAGAAAGAAGATTAGTTTTTAAATACTGTTTAAAGGAAATACTTCTAATAACACACAAGCTCTATTTTATGTCAATCTCCCTACAGCGATAAATATTTTCAATTTGAATATTTATCACATATTTATTAATGAAAATATGTGAATATAGTGGTTCAAAATGTATTTAAATAGTATTTCGATTCGAAATTGATTAAAAATCTGTTCAATTTATATTTAAATATAAAATTATATAAACAACTTTCAATTCAGGTTTAATGACTCATAATAGCCGAAGCATTTCTGTATAAAGTTCTTATAACAAAGTAATGACAAACATAAAGATAAAACAAACCACTTTTAAGTTAATTCAGTCAATCAATTAATGTCTTTATAAACTAATTATCCTTCTACATATAATATATAAATATAAAATATCAAATATACTATAAATTTATATAAATAATGTAAGTATATAGAGATAAAGGCGGAAAAGGGGAACATAAAGATAAAACAAACCACTTTTATGTTAATTCAACCAATCAATTAATGTCTTTATAAACTAATTATCCTTCTACATATAATATATAAATATAAAATATCAAATATTATATAAATTTATATATATAATGTAAGTATATAAGAGAGAAAGGGTGGGCGGTCTATAGACAATTGTCATTGTGGAACTGTCTATTCCAGGAATAGAAATGGCGCAAGGAATGCCAACGACATACAATTGGTCAATGGTTTTCCCCGTCACACAAAGGGCCAGTTTGGTAAATGCTTATCTATGAAAATAGTAGGAGGCATAGATGCATCTATTTAATATGGATTCCGTAAATATTTCCATTAGACCAATGGTGTTATTTATCCAGGAATTGATCGGATGACAGGAGCGTGTCAATTTATTCCAATTAGGTGTCCAGTCAGAGATACCTGGAGACCGCTGAATAGGTCGCTTCCATGACAGATAACCATACACTAATGACTTCTAAATCGATAATTAAATTAATTAACTTACTGGATTTTCTAGAATTAATGCTTAGTCTACCATCAACTCGACATTTTTTTCTGTCTTGTTGTTATTTTTTTCTTTGTTAATGATGTTACATCTTTTCCTATGCTGAACGATTTGATTTTCTTCTGTATATTTGACATCTTTATATTCTATCTGTTTCATATTGGAGATAAAGAAATTTACTTTAGAGATGTTTTATATATATCGATTCAAACTTTATTATATTTTTATATTGAAGCAAAAATATTATTTGTAGTTTAGTTAATAATTTTCGGTTATTGATGGCTATTATTATATATACAGTTACGAGCGTCATTCCTCATCTCTTAATCAGTTTTTGTCTCTGTCACCGTTTGCTTTTTTTTTGGAATGGCGTTCTCCAATTGGGTGGCTACGATCACGCCACCTTTGCCCCCCCCCCCCCCCCCCCTTCCCCCACTTAATATACCTCATTATAGGTCCGCAAATATCGAAAGTATAGGTATGTAGCTTTTGTACTATTAAGGTGTATATATATACACATACTCTATGTATACATACATTATGCTGATGCAAACAAATAGATAATGCTAATAACAAACAATTATTTTTTAAATATCTTATCTAAATATATATCACTCGGGTAGATATGCACACGGGTCAATCCTGGGGCGAAGCCCGGGTCACCCGTCTAATTAATCTATAATAGAGTGTTTTCCTAAAATTTCGATGACCCACTACTTAAAGTAGAGTGAACATAAACTAGGCTGATTTTTTTAAATACACAGATATATAATATTAAATTTAATAATAATAATAATAATAATTTAATTAGAGAGATATATTTATGGATTGCTCTATTTTCAAAAAGATGTATAATATGAAAGAAATAATCATTTTTATTAATATTAAGATGTAAAATCAGACTTCCAAAGTTTCTTTTCAGAATTTTTATCCACAAATCTCTTGATTCGGACAAGGTATATTTCTTATTTAGAAGGTCTTTCGTTCCCGATAGCTAGAGATTTGTAAATTTTAAATTTTAAAAAAATTCCCTAGAAGCTTGATATTTCACCTTAATAGTGATATAAATATAAAAATTAGTATAATTTAACTTTAATTAATTGAACTTATATTTAAACCTTAATTAAAATATTAAAAACTAACAATATATAGTTACTTTGATATAGGTTATTTTGCATTTTTTTCATTTATCAAAGTTTCATTCGTACGAATTTCAAATTTTATCGTTTTATCTTTATATATTCTCATACTATACCCATATTTCCAATATTTATAGACAACTTTCCTCTATTTCATATTTTAATCAAGCACGCTGAAAGCTTGAAATTTAAAATAAAAAAAGAAACTCTCTCTCTCTGAGAAAATAGTTATAGTTTTTAAAACTTCCTCTCTTCATCGATAATATTTTGTGATTTAAAATTAATCACGTGGGCAGGCGAGCAACTATTTCTATATAGGAACATGGGAATAAACTATCTGATGAAAAATTTGCCACACAATGAATTTTTGAAGCTACTTATAATGTTGAGAAAACGGCAAATCATTTAAAGAGAACGTACTAACCAAAATGAAGAAAATGTACATATTCACAAACCCTTGTCTATATTAGTAATCAAAAGATTTTATAATATCGGGGAATTCAAAAATGCCTAGAAAATTCAAAATTCTACAAAGAAAAACACAATAAACATGTTCTAAGATAAATTTACTAAACTTGAATCAAAAAACAAACAAACATACAAAAAGCCTTTATTGAGGACCTCTCGTCCTATATAGGATTCGCCAATTTACAGAGTAAGAGAAGAGAACTAAGAATACAGAGAGAAACCTATATGTAGTAGGTATAGTATAGTATTTTTTACACTGTGACTCTATACAACCGCAGCAACAAGCCTTTTAATGGAATCAAAGTCCCATACAGGATTCGTCATTCTAATCCTGACATAGATTATTTGCATATAATTATTTACATCAATTAGGTATATAGCCTCCCCTTTTCTTCAGCCGTCTTCCAAAATTTGAACAACGCAAACTAAACTTGAATAATTTTAGAGTGTGTGTATTAATTCCATATTTTTTAATTTAAAAGCTAAATTCATAAATCTTGAAGTTTCTAAGGTAATGACGTTTATTTTATTGGTGTTTCTATCATATTTGAAATACCTTTGAATATCTATCAAATGTTCTGTGTATGTTGAGTCAGTTACTAACCTTCATGCTCTAAAAGAACCTGCTTCCTGTCACTATGTTCAAATAAGACTGGAAATCTTTGAAAGATTATTAGAGTATATATAATTAAAGTCGTTTAAGGTATTTTCTTTATTAACGTCATACACGTTCTAAAATTAAACAGAATATTTGACTGTAGCGTGAATGAAAAAAAAAAACAATAAATGGGTGAATACTGAATATAAAAAGAAACAAAAATAAAGTTTCACTAACCAATATTGAAAATTCTGAGAACTTAAAAAAAAGCGCTTTTGTATCATTCTTATCTCGGGAAAAAAATGTCAAAGTGGTCCCTGTAGGTATTGATATACGGATAGAAATGTCACATCGTATAATGACGTATCATATTGTAACGACGATACTCGAAAGAAGATTCGGCATGATCATGGTGACAAGCTGTCAGGGAGAGTCCATTTGTGAACACATGCGCGCCAAGAATAGCTGAGTAGAAGGTGATCAAGGGATAAAAAAGGAAGCCCTTACTGGCGCTAGTCGGATTGGCCCTGCGGCATCTTAATTTTTGAAGCAAATCCTAGTTTTCACAAATATTCAGCTCATACACTTTATGTACAAGTTGGGGCATATCTCCTTTAAAATACATTAAAAGTCTGAATTTTCATCAATAGAACTCTGCGTATTTTGGGAAGAAAATATCTAGAAAATGTATTGTTATATAATGCATTTTTAAGGAGAGAGGTTTTCATTTTGGTTGAGGAATACTCTTCTCTCCCTTCCTCACACACAACATATAAACATTACAAATGTATATAATATATAAAAGTATTATGTGACAAATAGACACTTCGGCCAGTTAGAGTTTTTTTTTCAACGTTTCAACAAATATCTTTTGTCTTCGTCAGGAGAAATGAATAAAAATAAAGTATTTGGCAAGGCGTTGAAAATTGCCTTGCTAAATGCTTTATTTTTATATATTTCTCCTGACAAAACAAAATATTTTTGTCAAAACGTTGAGAGAAATAAAAAAACTCTAACTGGCCGAAGTGTCTATTTTCCATAGAAATATAAATGCCGGCAAGGCAGCCTCTATCTTCAGGGTATATAAAAAAGGTAAACAAAGCTTTTATCCACAAACATTACTCAAAACTCTTCGCTGCAAGATTCTAATGGTAAATTTGGTCATCAATGATATTAATTAAAAATCAACGATTAGTTTATATTTATTTCAAAGATGGTGCAAAACATGATCATCCTTTAGTTGCACAATCAGGAGAAGCATTTCTCACTTTAAATTTATCAACCTTTTTTTAATAATCCCTAATACACGTGGTACAGGCCATGATAATCATGGTGGGTAGTTAGCGATTGCTTTTACTGTAAGCGAACCACATGTCTACACATGTGAAAAGCAGTTCGACTTTGCACTTACAAAAATGTGCCAGAGCCCCGTTTGGTTACTTGCACTCGCTGGTGGGGTTGGACCTTTGCAAGAATCGGTGGCCATTGGAGCATTTTTTTTATCAGAAAAAAATTGTCCAATGCGGGAATCAAACTCGAGTCGTAGTGGTCGAAAACCAAACGGTTTAACTAGCCTTCCACCGACCCCCAACCTCAATCAACCTGATTGAGTACAATTCTACTTTTGTATTATAATCTTCTAATAAAAATCAATGTGTTACCTATTAATAAATATTAAAAAACAGAAAAATAAAATTTAACTTGCCATATTGGTGTTGTGTACCAAACTAAGTTAAGAAGTTCCATGAAGACGATGCCGTGATGCGAAGAGTTCTAATTTGTGGCTCGATGGAGATTGATCAGTGGATAATTCAGCTATTAAATAGATATCTGGGGGAGTTAATCAATTCCCAATACCGCCCGCCATCTGGAACTCTAAACGGAATACTATTGGCTGACCTCGCTTTAAACTTCAACGATATCTTTGAGCTATTACTTAGAAATGGGACTTTTGTTTACTTTCGAAGAACGTAAGGCAATATTTATTGGCCCCTCTCTATATAAGAAATGCATTAAAATAATGGATTTTGGTTTATCATCTTATTACAGAACATCATAGTGGTGATTGTGAATGTGCCATAAACTATTTTTAGCAAATTTATAAAAAGCCAACTTGTATATAATATGTATTATCACCATAACGTTTTGTTCTTAGGTTCTAACCCATGCATTAGAACAATGTATTTTGGCTCAAGACTACAGTATAGAACATCATGGTGGTGACAAAGAAAGCCATAACACTAGTTTTATAAATTTATAAAAATGCAACCTGTATATATTCTTTATTTTTAATATCAACACCTGACCCACTTATCTTTTATTTTTTTCTATTGTTTTTTTCATATTCTTTATTGTAAGCATTACTTTTTGTTCTGAAGTTCTGAACCACGCGTTAAAACAATGTACTTTGGTTCATCTCTACAGTATATAATATCATGGTGGGAATAAAGAATGTATCATGACCTTAGTTTTGACAATGTGAAAAAAAAACTGTATACAGTATTCATTATCACTATAACGTTTTGTTCTGAGGTTCTGAACCAAGCATTATAATACAATGTATTTTGGTTCAATACTACAGTATAGAGCATCATGGTGGTGATAAAGAATCTGTCATAACACTAGTTTAGACAAATTTGGGAAAAGGCCATCCTGTATAGAGTATTCATAATCACTATATCGTTTTGTTCTGAGGTTCTGAAGCAAGCATTAAAACAATATATATTTGGTTCATGACTACAGTATAGAGCATCATGGTGGTGATAAAGCATGTATTATAACACTAGTTTAGACAAATTTGGAAAAAGGCCAACCTGTATACAGTATTCATTAACACTATATATTTTCATTATGAGGATCTAAACCAAGCATTAAAACTAAGTATTTTGGTGCATGACTACAATATAGAACGTCACGGTGGTGATGAAGAATATGTCATAACACTAGTTTAGATAAATTTGGAAAAAGGCCATCCTGTATACAGTATTCATTATCACTATAACGTTTTGTTCTGAGGTTCTAAACGGTGCAATAAAACAATGTATTTTGTTTCAACATTACAGTATAGAACGTCACGGTGGTGATAAAGCATGCATTATAACACTAGTTCTGATAAATTTGGAAGAAGGCCATCCAGTATACAGTATTCATTATCACTATATATTTTTATTATGAGGGTCTAAACTGTGCATTAAAACAATGTATTTCGGTTCATTACTACAGTATAGAACGTTATGGTGATGATAAAGAATATGTCATAACACTAGTTTAGACAAATTTGGAAAAAAAGGCCATTCTGTATAGAGTATTCATTATCACTATAACATCTTATTGTGAGTATTTAAAAAACGCATTAAAACGATGTATTTTGGTTCAACACTACAGTATAGAACGTCACGGTGGTGATAAAGCATGTATTATAACACTAGTTCTGACAAATTTGGGAAAAAGGCCATCCAGTATACAGTATTCATTAACACTATATATTTTTATTATGAGGGTCTAAACCAAGCATTAAAATAATGTATTTTGGTTCATGTCTACAGTATAGAGCAGGGGTCTCCAAACTACGGCCCGAGGGCCACATCCGGCCCGCAGACAGATTTTGTCCGGCCCGCGGAGACATACTTGAAAACTCCTTTTAGAGAACAAATATTTTTATAGCAAATAAAATGTTTGTGATAAGTTGGATAAAGAAACACACAGAATGGTAATGAGTAAAGACATGTATAATTTATGCAGTAAATTTAACTTCAGCATATAATAACTAACAAATTATTGAAATGAATCCAACTTACATTTTATACATTGTAAGTAATGAACAACACATACCTTATAACATGACATATGAAATGCTAATGAGATGTATGTAATTGAGATTTTCCACCGACAATAGTTTGTAGTTGTGGACTAATTTTACTTGTACCAATTATTAAAAGAGATTTAAGATGCTCGTCAGTTAATTTAGATCTGTATACATTTTTTGTGTACTTCATTTTGGAGAAGGTTTTCTCACACAAATAAGTAGTACCAAAAACGGAAAACAGCCCACGAGCAAATTTATGCAAATTATCAAATTGTGTCAGTGGAAGACTCTTATAAAATTCCAACAAAGATGAGTTTTCATATTTGTTCTTAATTATATCACTGCACTGAAGATCAATCATTTCCATTTGAAGTTCCGGGGCTAGGGTTTCAATGTCAGCATCAAAAGGATTCTGAAAAATCTTAATTTGATTCGCAATGGCATCAAAGTCCGAGAAACGAGTATCAAAATTTATCTTCAAAGCACTCAAAGTTTCGATTGCAAAATCGATAGGAAACTCAGTCTCAGTAGTGTGGCTGAATATTTCACATGTTTTAAAATGTGAAAAACATTTACTTCGTAGTTGAGATTGAAACAGTATCAATTTCATCCGGAATGACTTGATATTAGTGTATAAATCAGGAAGATGCTGGTTTTCTCCTTGCAATCTCAAATTCAGTTCGTTCACATGTTTTGTCAAATCAACATAGAATGCTTACTTCCATAGCCATGCGTTGTTTTGTAATTCAGTAAGAGGGCGGTGCTTTTCATTCAAAAAAATTTCGATCACTGCTCGAAGTTCAAAAAAGCGCTGAAGGACTTTCCCACAACTAAGCCAGCGTACGGCAGTATGATAAGGTAAGTCTGTTTCTCCAATCTCTGCAATAAATTGTCGGAATTGTCGGTGATTCAGCCCAAAAGATCTGATGAAATTAACAGTTGATATGACTGGTTTCAGAACGTCAGAGACATATCCAAACATTTTCCGCACAAAGACTGTTGATGAATGATACAATGTAAGACTAATGGCTTTGAGCCGCCGTCATTTTCTACAGCCTTTGACACAAGAGCGACCACTCCTTTATCTTTCCCACTCATGTTTTTGCCTCCATCAGTTGTAATACATTTCAAGTTTTTCCATCGAAGGTTCTTTTTATTAATGGCCATTTCAACTCCTTTAAAAATATCGGTACCAGTAGTTGTGCCATGAATACTATACATATCAAGAAGTTCTTCGTGCACTTCAGAGCTTTTATCTACTCCTCTAATATAAATCAACACCTGAGCAGTATCTGACACATCCGTTGACTCATCCAAGGCCAAAGAAAACCACTCAACATGTCCATTTTTGTCGAACAGTTGAGAGGATATATTTTCAGCGATGTTTTCTACCCTTCGAGCCACAGTGTTTGCTGACATACTGACAGTTTTTAATAAATTTACCTTTTCAGGGCACATTTCTTCGACTACTGCAATTATGCATTCCTTGATCATTTCTCCATCGGTGAATGGTTTTCCACGTTTTGCAATTTCAAGAGCCACACGAAAGCTGGCACGAGTTGCCGCCTCTTGTTCAGTTTTGACTTTTGTAAATAAAGATTGCTGCGATTTCAATCCGCGCTTCAAAGCTTCGAATTTTTCTGTCCGCATAATTCCTGTATATTTTGAGTAATTTTGAGAATGTTTTGTTTCATAATGACGTTTCATGTTATATTCTTTGAGAACGGCTATGCTTTCATTGCAAATCAAACATAGCGCCTTGTTACTGGACTCAATTACGAAATACTGAATGTTCCACTGATCTTTGAATTTTCTGCATTCACTATCAAATTTTCGCTTCTTTTCCATTCTGCTAAATCACACACAAAAGCAACAATTAATAAAAACATTTAATAACAAATAAACATAACAATTAATACAGGAAAATTAATAATATGCAGTGTTGCCATCTTGGCCCTCGGAACTTACTGGAGTAATCAGTATGGCCCTAAGGCTGGAAAGACCCCATCAGTATGGCCCTAAGGCTGGAAAGTTTGGAGACCCCTGGTATAGAGCATCATGGTGATGATAAAGAATCTGTCACAACACTGGTTTAGACCAATTTGGAAAGAAGGCCATCCTGTATACAGTATTCATTATCACTATAACGTTTTGTTCTGAGGTTCTAAACAATGCAATAGAACAATGTATTTTGGTTCAACATTACAGTATAGAACGTCACGGCGGTGATAAAGCATGTATTATAACACTAGTTCTGACAAATTTGGGAAAAAGGCCATCCAGTATATAGTATTCATTATCACTAAAACGTTTTGTTCTGAGGTTCTAAACGGTGCAATAAAACAATGTATTTTGGTTCAACATTACAGTATAGAACGTCACGGCGGTGATAAAGCATGTATTATAACACTAGTTCTGACAAATTTGGGAAAAAGGCCATCCAGTATACAGTATTCATTATCACTATAACGTTTTGTTCTGAGGTTCTAAACGGTGCAATAAAACAATGTATTTTGGTTCAAAATTACAGTATAGAACCTCACGGTGGTGATAAAGCATGTATTATAACACTAGTTCTGACAAATTTGTGAAAAAGGCCATCCAGTATACAGTATTCATTAACAATATATTTTTATTATGAGGGTCTAAACCACACATTAAAACAATGTATTTTGGTTCATGACTACAGTATTGAACGTCATGGTGGTGATAAAAAATGTCCCATCATACTAGTTTTGGTAAATATGGAAAATATCCAAACTGTATACAGTATTCATTATCAATATAACGTTTTGTTCTAAGGTTCTAAACTGTGTTTTAAAACAATACATTCTGGTTCAGCACTACAGTATATAAGGTGGTGATGATACATGGTACATGGTGGTGATAAAGAATGTGTCATAACAATAGTTTTGGCAAATTTATAAAAAAGCTAACCTTTTGACTTGTATTCATTATTAATCATAACGTATTTTTCTGGTAAGAAAAACAATGAATTTAAACAATGCATTTTGGTTCATAACCACATTATAGAATGTTATGGTGGCGTGTGTGTTTTATATATATACTAGCCGAATGACCCGGGCAACGCCCGGGTTTTACCTGATTAAATGTTTTATTAAAATACTATTCTTCACAATTATAAATTGGCGTCGTGGATGGCACTCTTTTGAAACTTCCCGCTTCAATCTTTGTGTGTTTTTAAAATACAAAAATAAAAATGTAAATTTTCGCAACGATATTTGAAAATTGTATTATTTAGATTTTTTGTATGAATATATTTTAAATCTGATATATATATAATATGATATGATAATGATAGCAAGTGATTTCTTGTTCCTACCCTGTCATTACGTCACTCAAGGTCACCGTCGCGCCACGTGGTGGCGCAGCAAACGGTGACAGAACGCATGACGCTGATAACTGTATATAGAATATATTTCACTAAATATTTAACCTCTTCATTCAATATAAGATTATCATCCCCGCCTCTTTTTTGACTCGTATAGATATAAGTTTTTAATAGCGAATGCTGAAATATTTTATACATTTTAATGAATTTTTATATATATTTTCAAATCTCGTTCAGTAAATTTAGTGATTATATATTTTTAAATAGCAACCCTTATTTGAATAGAACTTCGAAGAGCCAAAAGGTTTTAATATTTTTGTTACTTGATTGTCGAAAACCTATTGATCGAAATCTTGACAGCCGATAATAAAGAAACGCATCGCGTCTGAAATATGTCGCAATCTTTTGATTTGTATTTATACTCTTAGATTTAAGCTATTATTGATATTTGATTTGAATATATTCAGGGTCTGGTTAGGTAATGTAATATACAGTTGATTTTTATAGCTACAACATGGTATCGAATCTCGTGTTGAGCAATTTTTTTGTTTTATGAATAAAATAAATATATTCTATGCATTTTTATATATATAGGGGTCTTTTTGAAAATAGAGCACTCCATAAATAAATCTTTAATTAAAACGGCATATATTGATAAAGGTTGGCGTTCAGCCAACTGATATATTGGTAAAATAAATGATATTTTGATCCAATATATGCATTTTCAATTAAAAATATATAGGTCTAATGAAGATGATGAAAAATAGTAGTCACAAAATAAGTAAATTATTGTTTTAAGACTTTAGGAGATTCTGATGTTATTTTTTTTAACAAACACAAAGTTAAAGTAACATTATCTCATGAATGAAAATTCTTAGCATTAGAGATAATTATATTATGAAAAATTTGAATATATTTTAAATAAACTGGCGTAACAACTGAGAGGGTTCACCACTGATGATTCAGGCCTTCCCATTAATTTTCATTGCAGTAAGGGAAGTAGAAAATCGTTCAATTTGTAAAATAATAATACGTGTCTATAATAGTTTTCAATTTTTATATTAGATAATTATGTTTGCATGTTTGGTTAAACCTTTCAAATGTTAGATATAACAACAAAATCCTTTCAAAATATAACAAAATTTATTTAATTAAAAAGGCATATATAGGTTCAAAATATCATTTATTTTACCAATATTTCAGTTGGCTGAACGCCTACCTTTATCAAGGTATTATAACATATTTAATGTGCGTCAACAACTTGTGTGTCAAAATTTATATTATAAAATTAAAAACAAATGTAGGGACTAAGTATTGATGATATTTCACAAACAAGAAAATACATTTAATGTCAAACGAATTCTTTAATAATAAGAATGAAGCCTTGTGAAAGAGAAAAATAAATAAACAAGAGAGATAAAATTATTCCATAAGATAACAAACCTCTAGAATTCTGAGAAAAATAAAAATATATAACCAGAATATTAAAGTTAAAATGAATGTTTTATTAACTAAATTATTCATAAAATAAAAATTAGAATATTGGATTGTAAATTTTAAAAGTAAAATTAAATTTGTTATTATTCAGATTTTTTTTATAGTGAGTACATTGTATTAGAAATTACTTAAATTATGGGCATTATAACCATTGTTGATGTCTTGAGAAATATTTTCGATGTATTCTCTATGAAAGAAATAATTTAGATTATTATTTATTCTTTATATAATTCAAATAAAATGTCTTAATTAAGTATGTCTTCCATAATTATATATATTGGAATCTTTCGAAATTGTAAAAATGTAAATATTTTCTTTTATTGAAATGTCTGATAATCTATATATATATAAATGAATGTGTGTCTGTCTGTACTCAATAGATTCAAAAACCATACATCTAATTGCCATGAATATTTGGGAAATTATTAGGTATATCCCCGGGAAGGTTTTTAATTTTTTTTTTTAAATCAGAGTTAGGGTTCTAGCACTACTAAGATAAAGTTCACCATCAAATCATCAAATATATTATTCATTTCATAATCATATTTAACAATTACAATTGTTCAATTGAAATTCGTTTGCAATATTATTTAATATTACAGGTGAAGAAGGATGTTTATTCTACTATCAAGTATGTATATCTATGTCTTGTACATAGGTTATATTCAAATGACATCTATGTAGGGATAGTTTGATTGATAATTTTCATTTTGATGTATTGTATACATTTGATCATTAATAAATTATGTTTTAGGTATCAAAACTGCATTTTTGTTCAAACAGAGCAATGTGTGAACGGGTACAGCTAGGTGGAGCAGAGTATCAAACATAAAGTTATCTTGACAAATATAGATTCAGTAGGGATTGGAGATGTTTGCTAATATCGTTTTAACAAATTTTCGTTAGGTAAACTTTCACTCGGGTAAATACCGGGCGAAGCCGGGTACATTCGATAGTTTAATATAAATACGTATATTGGAAGATTTAAGAAATTGGAAATGCTTTGTACTATTCTACCTAATATTCAATAGGTAGTGTGGTTTCTATTAAAAAAAAAAAGAGATTGTATTCTACTGTTATATATTTGTATAATATTTTATTATTACAGAATTATCATACGAACTAAAAACATGAATATCTCACGCTGTATATTGATTACATCACACAACAACAACCAAGTCCTTGGTCAAAACCATATAAAAATATTATATATCACAGGATACTTTATTGTTAGTGTTATTTTCTCTTTAATGGAAATTCGCCTATTATATAAATACTAGTTGAATGATCCGGACATTTATTAACCCATTGTGTAATTATACAAGGTCATGGAGACTGAATTCATGGATTAAATTTATAATATTTGTAGAGTTGGAATATAGGTCCTGCTTTGAAACTCTCATACATTCCGAGAGGTGATCTATCCCATTGTGGTTTATCCCACATTCCAAAATATCTTCAGGCTTTTGTTTTAGGTACCAATGATGGTACGTTAACTGATGTATTTATGTATTCCTGCTGTTTCTTTTTATGTATGCATTTGAAAGAGTCTAAACCAAGGTCTGGGTTAGGCATTATTGTTGATTCTGCAATCGCATTAATACAGTCTTATACTATGAAGTGAACAAAGTGCTTTGTATTTGATTAATAATCACTTCTATTTCTAAAATTCGCGGGAATTTCGCCTTAACACAAGATTATTCTTGTCAAATTCCTTAACATAGTCATCGAGCATGCTGAGGATACGGATTCCATAACTCGCAAGGGCCTGTTTGAACTTAAGGCGGCTTTAAGCTCCTTATGAAATCCAGACGTCCCTCCGTCTGTTGTATATATATCTCCCTATTTTAAAAATGGCTGTAAACCTTCTCCCTACTGTTGACTAGATGTCAATAAACTATTTATAATTGTCAATTGTCACTTCTCTCAAAATAGTTGATGTCATTTATAACAAAGTTTCTTCAACTATCTAGTTCACAATGAATGGATTGATCCTGTTGAAGGACTGACAAGTCCGAAAGCTTTAAAATAAAAGGCTGTACAAGAAGCTTAACCCTGGAAGCTTTATTTATTTTATAATATTGATACATTTTGTTTCTAACTCGCTAAGACAATTTTTCTAGTTTCAAACGAAGAACTAAACTTATTATTAATTCAAATCTGCCCCAAAATAGAGGTTAGATCCCATTAATCCAAATTAAAGATGATGGAGTGAGAAGCAGATTCCGGAAGGCCATTGTTATTCACCAAGCGGCGGTCAGGGGGGAATTGATGAGATCCGAAGGCATCACGCGTTGCGTGCATAGGACCGACGCCCAGCAAATTGAAAGTTGGACCTGGAATACCTCTCTCTTTCTCTCTATCCAGAAAAAAAGTGTATTTCAATTTCGATATTTATAATTATATATTGTTGCACCAAGTTTGCAGCTTTACAGGGTCGTCGACCATGGTTTCTTCCTTCTTGGTGTTATACACGTTTCCCGAGCGGGTTTCCATATTCAAAGCAAATAAATAAAAGTAAAAAAATAAAATTAAATAAAAATAAATTACTATAATAACGTATAGAATCAATAAGGATAAGTTTCTTTATTTGTAAAATCAATTCGAGCTTTCGGGCGCAAGCAGCCCTTCTACAGGAATATTGGAAATAATTTCAAGTAGACATGTATGTACACATATAGATGGTATTTTGCTTTGGTCTTGTATAGCGTGAGTTGGATCACATGCCCACGTGATTTAGTTTAAATCTAAGAAAAGCCCTGATAAAGAGAGACGTTTTTCACCTAGAAATATTGGCTAATTAATAAATTTAGATCCAATAAATGCTTTATATTTATCTATACATATATAAAAGCTAATTTTTGCATATCTATATTACCTTTTAAAGTTATTGTGTTTAATCATTCTTGTCTTCCTCGTAGGTTGCAATCCGCAGTCTTCGTCTAGGTCCTCTCCCGCTCCAATTAGCAATAAAGATATATGTACAATAAATATTACAAAAAGAGAGAAACTATAAAAAGGAATGATGATAATCTAAATATTCTGTTTTAAATGAATATTAAATATCATAGAATATTTTGAATAAATGTAAGGCGCATTAAAATTGATGTAACAATATATACTTTGATTTGAGAGAATCTTTACACGAATTTGACAACTATCATATACAGTAATAAAACATAATGTTATGGAAGGATAATATGCATATAAAGATGTATCTCTCCCTTTAATTATGAATCCGAACGAAGCATTACCCCTCTTGTAGGAAGTAATGAAATCGAAGCCGCCCCTGTACTGATGAGGGTCATATCCTGATACCATGGTATATAGGATAGCCTTTGTCTGAATTCGTCAAAACTGGTATTTTGGTTCAAATCTTCATTATCAATAGTAATGCCTTTCTCTAGAGTGATGCACAGTGCCATCGTTCTTATGTAAAAACAAAGAGAGATGCCTCTTTTGATACATACTCTAATATTGTATTCAAAATAGAGAATCCATAAATAAATATTTAATCAAAAAGGCATATATTGGATCAACATATCATTTGTTTCACCAATATTTCAGTTCGCTGAACGCCAACCTTTATCAAGGTATCATAACATATCAATCTGTTTTTAACTATGTACAATGAATATTGCACCTCTGCCAGCGCTGCAGAGTTTGGTGGAAAATCGCCAGTGGATTTCCAGCGACACCACGCATTTTTTGCAGACTATGCACTTTCCATGTATTGACAAGATGTCAATAAAATTATTTTAATTGTCAATTGTCAATCTGTTTTTAAGCTTATTAATCTGTTGTTAAAACGTTAATATGTTATAATACCTTAATAAAGGTTGGCGTTCAGCCAACTGAAATATTGGTAAAATAAATGATATTTTGATCCAATATATGCCTTTTTAATTATACACTAATGTGTAAAATAAGTTATTATTGTTAATGAGTTATATAATCGGTCTTATGTAATACACTGTGGCTTGTGATTGTAAAACAACACTTGAAGTTACACCGCATGAGTTTCTTTTCAACTAAAAATCAAAATTTATTTCAAAGTGAAATATTGACTCTTTCTAACCTTTTTGGATGAGGTATGAAAGGGTGAATTATGAAGAGTAATGATGAACGGAAAAATAAAAGTGTCCAGGGATGGGAAACGAACCCACAATGTTCCGCTTACCGGGTAGATGCCATGCCACTAGGCTACCCTGGACGTATTTTTCCATTAATAAATAATACATAAAGTAACTTATAACACAATATAATACACTGCGGCTTGTGAATGTAAAACAACACTTGAAGTTACACCGCATGAGTTTCTTTTCAACGAAAAATCAAAATTATCATTACTTTTCATAATTCACCCTTTCATACCTCATCCAAAAAGGTTAGAAATAGTCAATATTTCACCTTGAAATAAATTTTGATTTTTCGTTGAAAAGAAACTCGTGCGGTGTAACTTCAAGTGTCGTTTTATAATCGGTCTTATATTTGTCATCGATGTTGCAATGCTCTGATCCTTTCAAGGAAAACCATTTTTATAGTCAAGAAAAAGATCATATCCTGATCGTGCATCTAAAAGTTGTTGATGGTTTTCCAAATCTGTTAAAATAAATATCAATTAATCGTTTAATTTTGAAAACAAGGTAATAAGACCATTTCCAAATAAATAAATTGTGTGTGACGTTTCAGTAACAGCGTTGTTACTATCTGCAGACAAAAGTACTGAATGAAAAATTTTACCACAGCATGGTTTAAATAGTTATCAAGTGTGTAAACAAAATAGCAGATAAGAAGAAGATTGACTCACGCGACACAATAATGGAAGGCAAATAGTTACTTTATTATTATGAATATATTAAGTCGAAATTATAGATAATTGTGATTGACTAACAACTAGTTAAATGATACATAATAAATGTATGAATACAAATCTAATCGAATGTAATATATATATTCTTGTTCTCGTTCCAAATTCACTTTATGTGTAACGTTTCGGTAACAGCGTTGTTATTATATTCAGACAAAAATACTGAATGAGAAATTTTACCACAGCATGGCTTAAATAGTTACTGTTATCAAGTGTGTAAACAAGATAGCAGAGAAGAAGAAGGTAGTTTTTTGAAAAACACAGATAATTATTCTTAGAATTAAAAGTGAAAAAAAAAAACACTTTTTTAAAAAATAAATTAAAAGAATATCTATAAATATTATTGATATTTGCTCTTTCTTCCATTCTGTTAATTGTAACACATTTCTTCTGAATTAAAAAGGATTCTTTAAATTTTCTCTTAAAATATTTTTTCTCATAATCTAGTATCTCTTTTTCTTTTAGATTAAAATTATTATGCCCTGTGATTTTTCTATGTTCTACAAGTGCAGAATTCTCAATTTTATCCCATTTTAGAGCGTATTCATGGTTTTTCATTCTTTCTTTTAAAGTTCTGGATGTTTGTCCTACATAGCATTGGTCACATTTTCCACATTTCACTTCATAAATTAAACCTACTCTTTTTGGTAAGTGAGTGTTCTTATGGTTGTTGATATATTGAGAGATAGGGTTACATGGTTTCCATGCAATGTTTATTTTTTCATACTTTTTAATATATACGTAAAATTTCTTGCAATTTTTTGGTTTATAAATGGCAATGTGTTAAATTTGGCTTCTTTGTTTTTGCACTTTAGATTTTGAATTAAAGTATTATTCTCATATTTTTTGTTCATGTCTTCTATGTGCTACAATTAACAGAATGGAAGAAAGAGAAAGAGAAATTTTATTTTTTTCCAAAAAGTGTTTTTTTTTTCACTTTAAATTCTAAGAATAATTATCTGTATTTTTCAGGTAACTACCTTCTTCTTATCTGCTATCTTGTTTACACACTTGATAACAGTAACTATTTAAGCCATGCTGTGGTAAAATTCCTCATTTTTCCCTTGCCACCTGACATCGCGTCTGCAGCCATGATGAGCCATGAAGAGGGGGCTAGAAGTCCATGCCCATTTTGGACAATTAGCCCGGAAGTGAAAGTCAGTCAAATTCCTCATTCTCTGCGGTCTCGGACCGGCATTCTAGAACCAAATTTCTCATTTAGTACTTTTGTCTGAAGATGGTAACAACGCTGTTACCGAAACGTCACACATAAAGTGAATTTGGAACGAGAACAAGAATATATATATTACATTCGATTAGGTTTTTATTCATATATTTATTAAGTCTAATATAACTAGTTGTTAGTCAATCACAATTATCTATAATTTCGACTTAATATATTCATAATAATAAAGTAACTATTTGCCTTCCATTATTGTCGCGTGAGTCATTAAAAAATACTCAATATCAAGATAGTAAACATTTGTTTTGTCAAACTTATCAATGTCCTGTTGCTTGACAACACTCCAATCTATACTGAAAGAGTTTTCTAAGGCCAGGAGATTTTTTTTGTTTTCAGAATCCTAATTATTTTTTTTACTTCACCTTTTCTTTGCTTTGCTTTATTTTTTAAAAAAAGAGAGAGCGTATATATTTGACTAGCCGAGTGACCCGGGCAACGGCACGGGTTTATCCGAAGGGCCCGCAAAGACATTAAGAGTAGAGATAGTGGTTTGAAAACTGTAACAAATTATACTTTATAATAATACCATATAATAAAGTAATTATAATTGAAATAAAAGTAACAATTGATTCAGAAATATGAAATATGTATTAGAAATTAATAAAAACAATAGATACAGATATTTATAACCCAGTTTCCTAGAAAAAAGCTATAAGACAAAATAACGTGTTCAAAAAAACAATTTGAAGATAATAAATAAAAAATAAGATAAGTAACAAATAAGATAAGCAACATTTAAAGGCAAAAAAAAATCAACGATTGTAAAATCTAACAAATTAAAAATGAATAAATCTATTAATATTTGGAAAATAAAAATAAAACGTTCATGTGAAGCAAAAAATAACGCAAAATTTGGTATATAAATAGCTATTTATAGTTGAGTATCTTTGGAGGAGATAGCTTCAAACTTTACAACTGACAACTCTGTTAGCCTTTTATCTATATAGATAAAAATAATTTTAAAAGCAAATAAATCAATTATTCGGTCAATTATGACCTTTTTTTTCTCAATTTGGATCAAAATATACAATAAAAAAGGTTAATATTTATGAAATCAAAATTTCATGGTATTATTCAAATTAAGGCTTAGTTACTATTTATATTAATAGATGACACTTTATGATATGAAAATTCTTATTTCATCAGAGAGTTGTATTCATCAATTATTCTTGAATTTCTTTATTCCTTGACCTTTCTATTATTCACTGCCACCCTTCTTAGAAGAGAAATCTGGAAGTGAGAGGTTCACAATATGTCAGAAAATAAAGAAATGTAATTATGTGTGTGGCTGGTGTAGATTTTTTTTATTTAAAAACAAATTCCCAACAAAGAAAAATAAGTTTTACAAATCTTTCAGATAGTGCCTTAGCAATAAATATTCTCTAGTTACCATTATATTTTCAAAAACGCGTATGCGAATACATGATAGCTAGCAAAAATTGCTTAAATTTATATAGAAATTTTAATCAAAAGATATCAAAGTAGATTTTAAAATTGAGGTATTTTTATTCAATATATTTTTTCTCCATTTATAGATTCCCATATAATTACATGAATATATATTAAAAATTGTATTATAATGGTTATATTTACATATTTAAAAATATTTGGCTATATAATGACAAGTGAAAACAACCATAACAAAGTTTGAAAGAACAATAATTTAGAAAAGTAATTTATTCATCATTTTGTTATGATGCTTTTGGCAGATTTCCAAATTACTGCCCTATTTAAACCCCCCACGATTTTATCCTTCCTGACTCAATATATGTAAATATTTCTCCAGCCATTCATTCGCTTGGGAAGCCATTAGAGTTGCTTTATTGGCGAAAGCTTCCTTCAATTTGACATCAAGATCACTTTAATTGACAGCATTTTCCACTTATAGCTTTTATTTGTTATTGAATCGTGTTATAAATGAGTTACCGTAAATATTTTAAGTTGTTGTTATTGTTGTCGTGTCCAATGAAGAGCCTCAGATGTCTCCATACATCTCCATCACAGCAGCAGCAATGTCCACTATCTTGGGTGTGTAAAGCTGCTGCTTTGGGGTATGACAATTTTCTGCAAGGCTGCAGCCATTGCTGGGCATGAGAATATGTGAGTAGGTGTTAGTTCCATACCAGGTAATTGCATGTCTTGTAGGTTCTTGTGCCATCTGGATGTATTATCATTCCTTTATAGGGTTCAATATTTAAAGTGGAACTAAAATAATATTACATAACATATTTCAAAATTGGATTGTTATTATTAAAGAAAATAATGTATCAAATGACCATTAAACTGAATGTTGTTGATGCGATGCGCCTTCTATTGGAATTAATTGCAATTAAATGGCGATTGAAAAAAAAATAATAATATATGTTCGATGGAGCAGTTGTGTAATGGATCAAAAGACACACAAAAAATAAGAGAAATTCACAATGATGGAGTGGGAAAGAAAGAAGACAATTAGAGTCCAGATATATGAGCGCTGCTGACGCCATCTAACGACCCCGAGTGACATGCAGGCTGCGGCTGGTCCAACTGCTCAGGGTTTCCCCGTAAGCTATTGTAATATAGATAATTCTCTCCTCACTGTTTGACAAGATATCCGAGAGGAAGGAGGATGGCCCACGTGTGTGTGGGGTGGACAGGCGCCAGGACGACATTCCAATGTGGGGGGAGCAGGATAGTCGGAGAGATAACGGCGGTGACAACAGACGCGACAAGTTGGCTACGGGAAGTGGGCTCCGGGCGTGGGGCCGTATGGACTGACCGGGAAGACGGTGACGAGGAGGATCCCTCTGGTGGCGGGCAATGAAGGCAAGTACTGTATATAGTTACTGATCTACTCTTTAAAACTCTGGGAATAAATATACCGTACTAAGCTGTATCCACAAAGAATCCACATTGTTCTCTTAGAAACCTTGAACGCAAACATCGACGGCTGAAAAGCGTCGTAACAATATATTTGTAATGATCGGAAAAGATTGAAACCCTCAAATTTCTGTAGTCCTGACAAAGATGTGTCTCTCTCTCTCTCATTAATTATATCTTCTATACTCTAAATGGGGTTGGGTGGAAGGATGGTCTAAACCGTTTGTTTTCGACCGCTACCTTCCGGGATCGAATCCCGCATCGGGCACTTTTTTTAATAAAAAAATGCTCCAATGGCCCCCGATTCTTGCAAAACTCCAACCCCACCTGCGAGTGCAAGTAACCAAATGGAGCTCTGGCATATTTGTAAGTGCAAAGCCGAACTGCTTTTCACATCTGTACAAATGTGATGTACTTACAGTAGAAGCAGTCACCAACTTCTATCAACCAGTATTTTAATGGCCTATACCACGTGTACTAGGGATAATAATGAAAAAAAAAAACTTTAAATAGAATGTTTAGCCTAGATGCCTCTGTCTCACATCAGTAAACTCTCGCATTCCGCACTTTTTTATAATTAAAAGATGCTTCAATGGCCCTCGATTCTTGCAAAAGTCCAACCCCACCAGCGAGTGCAAGTAACCAAACGGGGCTCTGACATATTTGTAAGTGCAATGGTCGAACTGCTTCTCACATGTGTAGTGATGTGATGTAATTACAGTAGAAGCAGTCGCCAAATTCTACTCACCAGGTTTATCATGGCCTGTATCACGTGAACTATGGATAATAATGAAAAAAAAACTCTATTCTAATAGAATGTCTAGCCTGGATGTCTCTATCTTACATCCATAAACTAAACTAAATACAAATTTGAATGACAAGTTAACCAAATTCTAGTTCGTTTCCAAGGTGTCTAACGTGGCAACGGCACCCATTTTACAAGATAGTAGACATTGCTACTGCTATTATGGAGATGCATGGAGACATCTGAAGCTCTTCATTGGACACGACAACAACAACAATGAAAGGTTAGACTACAAACCATATATGATTAATGAAATATCTTCATTTCCTATAAAACAGTGTTTCCACAATGAACAAAACGAAGATATTCGGAGCTATAAAGTTCAATATTTATGTAGCCATTCGACGTAATGGCGTACACCTTATCGCGTTTAAATAGGAAGGCAAACAGCAGGAACATTTTTATAGGGAGTGACAAATGGGACCGCCAGGTGAGGAGAGACAATAGAACGGCGCAGTCAAAATGTTATTTATATTGGCGACTGTATTTGTTTAGTGTGTTATTTCACTTCTCTTCACATGTGTGTGCACATCTATTTCCCCTGGAAAATACATTTGATACGACTCTATTATCTTGCAACTGTGATTTGTTTAACTTTTCCGTTTTTATCTCAATGTATATTTGTCGAATATTCCTAGCTACTATAAAATACGCATTAGCGTATACTACATAAATAAAGGCAGTCTTCTATATATAACACAATATTATTATTTATTTAAGTAACCCAGGTTCCTGGAGCGTACAGAAGTCACCAACTACCCGGGATGTCCTTCTGACCTAAGTCTTCTTGGATTTATATACAATGCCAGTGGAAGTCCAATTAATGAGGTGTCGCCAGGCAGATTTCTTTCTTGGGAGATTTTCTAGGGATGCTGGACATATGTTGGTGATACCTAGGAGAGTGGCTGTCTGGAA
The DNA here is from genome assembly GCA_030710605.1 of Cordylochernes scorpioides. NCBI lineage: Eukaryota > Metazoa > Arthropoda > Arachnida > Pseudoscorpiones > Chernetidae > Cordylochernes > Cordylochernes scorpioides. The sequence goes on along the minus strand of CP092869.1, from coordinate 76,991,308 downwards.
TCTTTGGTATTGAAAGGTTGGGCAAGTGAAGAGGAGGTGGTCTACGGTTTGGTCTTCATCTTGGCAGTGGGGGCAAATTGGGTCTTCTTTCGATACCGTTGCAAGGTCTGCCTGAATGTAACCATGGCCGGTTAAGATTCTTCAGTCTTCTATATATAACACAATAGTTCACGAATTCATTGGGTTTAATTTGAGATCTCGAGATATCATTCGACCAGAACGTATATATATTTTCAAAAATTGTTTATAACACACAAAGAATGTAATATATATTTTCTTCCCCTTTCAATATAATCAATATTTAAAATATGTAAAAATTATTTTTTTATATATATAAAAATGGTATATATCATCAATTTATTATCATGATACTCCTGTTGAAGGACTGACAAGTCCGAAAGCTTGAGAATAAAAATTTCAACAATAAACATAGCCCTGGAAGCTTTATTTATTTGATAATATTAGCGTATACTTTATAGTGTATATAAATATTATAAAACAAAAAAAGATATTTCTATTGTATTTTAGAATTGTTGAGATTATGCTATGGTAATGCAGTCGTGGTTAAAAATCTTGAAATAAAAATAATGATGGTTTTGATCAGAGGTTGCTTTAATTGAGCTAAGGAATGTATAAAAGACATAATTTGGTAAAAGTACTGCCTGGCTTAAGGCTAAGAATAAAAAATGAAAAGCTTATTTACATAATGTACAAATGTTTTGAGCCGGCCATCGGGATAAAACAACCACAATGAGTTTTTATAGGGGAAGAGTGAACTCTGGCGGTCGATTTAACAGAGTATTTGAATTTATGAAATATAATTTTTTTTAATGGAATAATATATTTATTTAACATATATACCATGTTTTATTTCAGACTTAGGCCTTCATTCGTACAAGGACGGTTTTGATTTCTTTTGTTTTTCGAGATTTCACCATATTCAACACATTTTTGGAAGATTTGACCGATATCATAACTCCTTTATTAGGATGTTAGGAAATCGAAACTGCCTCTGTAATGATAAACACCATAGTCCGAAACCATGAATATTTTTATTTATTTGACATATCCGACGTGATATCACAGCTTGGGATTCTTGCGCCTAAATACAGCAGCTTATATACAATTCATTTTATATACAATTCAATAAACAATACTAAAAACAAAACTGAAAAGTTGGTTTTCTCAAACAGAAAAGAAAGTCTAAAATGAATTTACAAAAATTATTGAATTTTACATAGGTGTCTTTGTTATATACAAATTCGCACATTTCTTCGATGGAATAAAAATCATTACTTCTGTAGATGTGAAATAACGGGCATTCTATCAATAAATGTATTGAGTCTTGATGTTCTTTTCCACAGAAGCAGCTAGGATCATCTGTTGCTCCGACTTTCGCCAGAAATTCTCAAAAATTACATGATTTGTAATTAATTGTGCGTTATAAATATTTGGATGAAAATAGTAAAGAATTCCAAATGGGAAAATTTCCCGAATGTTTCTTTAGTGTTAGCTATTGTTTCAGCCATTCTTGATTCTACATGATGTACAAGTTGAATTTTTATCTAAATTTTCCTATACTGGTGATAGGCTCATTTTCTATCAATACCTTTAGGTTTTTACTAATGTGATAAACAAAATTAATTTTTATTGCATATTCAAATATTGCATATTAAAACATTTTTAAAATCTGTAAATTGCTTTTCTCGAATATACACAATACTTTACAATTTGATTTCATTTAACTGAATTTGCATACCAACCTTTTTACTATATCAATTCGCGCTTTTATTTTATATGTATAGATGGCGCGTTATTGTTTTGTGTTAATTTATTCCTAACTGGCTTTGTCTTTATAGTTTGCTGAAGAGTATTGCTCGAAGCAAATATTTGAATGTAATTCTACTGTCCTATAAGCTTATGTCCATAGTTTACTTGAAAATCATTTCTAAGATTCCATCCTTCAGTGTAGCATATAAAAGCAGAATGATCCAATACAGTATTAGAGCTCTGAGAAGCGGTCTGGTGAATTAAATTGGCGAAACCGCTGGGGGGGTTCACTACTGATGAGCCAAGCCCTACAAATATATTTTTTAATCGCAGTAAGGACAGTAGAAGTTCGTTTTATGTATAAAAGAAACATTCGCGCTTTTAAATCCTTTTATTTTATATATATCAATTGTGTTGATATTTTTTTATCTTTTCATCTAAATAACTTGCATACTAATTCTGTACATATTTAAAATATCTTTCTTTCTTTTTTTTCAAAATTTTTGTTCATCTTTAAAGTGCAATTGTCCCTAGGGAGACATAGCGCTCTAAGTCGAAATAAAGAATAAAGAATTCTAAATTCGACGTCTATATATATAAAAGAATACATTCCAATATCAGAATATACTGGTATTTTAATCTAGCGAAACCGCAGAGAGGATTTATCACTGATGATCCAAGATCTCCAAATATTTTTACTTATAGAGAAGAATAGAAACAAATTCTTTCATTCGATAAATAAAAATAATCGCATAATTACTCTTTTTTTTTTACCTAAAAATCAATATGTGCATATACAAGCTCATATATTTATATTTATCATATTTATATTTTATATAAATCCTATATATAATGAATGAAGACACAAAAACGCTAATGTTTCTTTTCACAAATAAATTAAACTTCTCTATTGTCCTTACTGCGATGAAAAAATATTGGGAAGGTTTGTCTCATCAGTGGTGAACTCTCCCCATATTGCCATTCGCCATATGTTTCAATGGCAAAGTAGTTGAAAAACAAACCAATACATTAGCTTTTCACATTCTTGAAAACCGTACACACAATAAACGCAACACAGATTTTGAATTCAACTTGAATAAAGGTTAATCATAATATTCACTTTCTTTATATAATTATTGTTTACTTTTCTATTCATGATTCAAGATAAAATTGTGAAAAGGGTTTAAAACTACAAACTAATTTTCTCACAATAAGTTTTTATTTTTAAATACAAGCGTTCAAGCGATAATCGGTTGAAGACTCTAGCTGTCATTGTGGCAAGGAAATCCAGAACTCGAGACACCTACTGCTGGAATGTCCACTCTTCTTCACCGCTAGACAACAGACAATGTTGTAGATCTATATCAATTTGTAAATAGCAGAGAGAATTATCATAGGTTTAACTATTTCTGTAGATATATTTATGATTATCTTACTAACCTGTATGTTTCAGGTTCCTAATATATATTATTGTTTCTCTTTTTTTATTTTTAATTACTTTTTCTTGTATAATATGTTTATAACTGTTTCTGTTAAAAAAATTGTAAATCGACGCAATCATCCCTAGTCGGGATATCGCGTTTTGTGTGTTGAAATAAAAAATAATTCAAGCGATAATCGCTTTTCAACGGGTAAGAAATAGTCGATGTTTTAATTAAGGCCGTTAAAGAGCGATTATTGCCCGAAATCTTGCAATTTAAAATAAATAGGAACTCATTTTGAGAAGAAAAATTGTAGTTTTTGAATGCTCTGTTCACTCTCTCATTTGGGTAAATCCTGTATGGAATGAGTATCTTTAATAAAGGCTTTTTGTTGTTATAATTTATAAAAAAGTAACTCATTCTGAGAAAAGATATTTGTAGTTTTAATGTTTACTTCTGTTAACCTATATGGGAAAATCCTTTTTGAGACGAGTGTCTTTAATAAAGGATTTTTTTATTGTTGTAATATGGAAAAATTAAACTGCTTAAAAATATATTTGTAGATTTAATATGTTTATTTTTGTTCGTCCATCTGGGAAATTTCTTTATGGGACAAGCGTCTTTAAAAAGGATTTCTGTTGTTGTAATTTGAAAAAGAAACTCATTGTGAGAAAATATGTTGTAGTTTATAAATGTTCTGATTACTCATCTGGGAAAAATATGGGACGAGGGTCCTTAAATAAAGGAATTTTGTTGTTGTAATATGAAAAAAGTAACTTATTGTAAGAAATTATATTTGTAGTTTTTTCTATGTTTACTTCTGTTTATCCATATGGGAATATTCTTTATGGGACGAGGGTCTTTAATAAAGAATTTATGTTGTTGATTTTGAAAAAGAAACTCATTATGAGAAATTATGTTGTAGTTTATAAATGTTCTGTTTACTCATCTGGGAAAAATATGGGACGAGGGTCCATAATAAAGGAATTTTGTTGTTGTAATATGATAAAAGTGACTTATCGTAAGAGAGAAAATATATTTGTAGTTTTTTCTATGTTTACTTCTGTTTATCCATCTGGGAATATTCTTTATGGGACAAGTGGCTTTAATAAAGGCTTTTTGTTGTTGTAATATGAAAAAAGTAACTCATTGTGAGATAATATATGTTGTAGTTTTTAAATGTTCTGTTCACCCATCTGTGAATATTATGGGACGAGGTTCCTTAATAAAGACTCTTTGTTGTTGTAATATGAAAAAAGAAACTCATTATGAGAAAATATGTTGTAGTTTATAAATGTTCTGATTACTAATTTGAGAAAAATATGGGACGAGGGTCCTTAATAAAGGAATTTTGTTGTTGTAATATGAAAAAAGTGACCCATTGTGAGTAAATATATTTGTAATTTTTTCATATATTCTGTATACCTATCTGGGAAAATCCCCTATTAGACGAGTGTCTTTTATAAAGGTTTTTGTTGTTTTAATTTGAAAAAAAATAAACTCATTGTGAGAAAAGATATTTTTATTTTTTATATGTTCACTTATTTTATATGTTTACTACTTTTGTGAGTTAAATATTTATTTTTGACTCGTGCTTTAGATGTTGTACAAAATTTGAAATATGTCGTGAGAACGCCCTTGGAACCTTAGAATAATTATTGACGCTTTGCCAAATGTTTTAATTTTTGTTTGCTCTTGACGAGGACAAAATAATTTTGTCGAAACGTCGAAGTAATAAAAAGATTTACTGGCCGAAGTATCTTTATTTTCAAGAAATGTTTATTTCTGTTTACCTATCTGGAAAAATATTTTATAGAACTAGTCTTCTTAATAAAGGCTTTGTTGTTTTATTAGATATATATAATTTATTTATGTAAATAAACCTGTGAAAAAATAGTACAAATGTGATATTGTACTGGGATAAGGTGCATAAATAATTCCGAAACGCGTCCGTGGTTAGCTTTTCTTGATTAATCAAGAATGGGCATTTGGCCAATTCTGGAATAATTAAAATCAACGAGAATAGTTGATATTTATTCCGATAGATGGCTCAAGCCATCATCAACTTTCAGTTGCACGATAAGGAGATGCCTTTTTCTTAAGTAAATAAACCTATATTATGAATGTAATTTGACCCAAAATTATTGTCAGAGACTTTTTTATTTGCTAATCAAAAATGTATCTATAAGAATTTACGTACCTATTGCTGACTTTGAACTGAATGTATATAGATAGCAATGTGTGGGTGTAAAAAGTCAAGTGATTGTAGTGAAGGAACAGGAAGATGAGTTAAGAAGGTGGAAATCTGGCTAATGGCTTGACGACAGCCGGTGGCTTCGTGCAGTTCCATGTCCTCCACTATGATTTATCACTTCCGCACATTGCACGCACACGTTAATATGCATTTCTTTAATTACTTCAATTAGAATTTCTCCAGCAACATAAAGCTAATGTTTGTTAAGTCACGTCTAGCGTTTGAAGCCTGGTTTGACAGGTCCCCCCATTATCATTTGGAGCATGTGTTTGCGTGGTTGCACCCATGTTACACTTCTTTAATGACTTTTTCATTCTTTTTATATATAGAATGTAGTTGGCATCTTCGTTTTTAAAATTTAATATATTCAATAAAGAGTGATTATATTCCGATCACATATTTCCAGATTATGAAAAGCATGAATATTCATATTTTACATTAAGTTGAATATTCATGCATGCTCTTTAAATAGCATAAATGTATTTTGGAATTTTCGTTTATTTGAATATGATTAGTCTCTATTCAGATCTATTCAACAGACGCATTATCTTAATGCATTTACTCTTCAGAAACACTCACAAAAACTATTTTAATGAAATGCATTGGTCTTAGAGAAGATTCTCCTTAGAAATAACAAGACAGACAAACTGTGGAATATAGGAAATACCTAAACATAGAATAAGTAAAGAAAACGAGAGAAAGAATTGCTAGTATTTCAGATTTTAAATTATGGGAAAAAGGATTATCTTGATTATTTCTATATTTAACTTGCAAACCTAACCTTATTTTCAACCCGACTTGGTAAAATTGGAAGGGCTTACAGACAAATGTTACGTTTGACGGTGGCAGTAGTGAAGATCTTATAAGAATCTAGGTTACTACGTTGACATGTTTGGGAGACTGCAAGAATTATTCTTAATTCTTAGAGCAAAAAACAGTGAAAAAGAAGGTAAGCCATCAAACTTCGGGATTCAAATTTGCCTTTTCGCATACTGAGAAGTCATAATCTTTCTAGAAATCTGAGCGGTCTTCAGTGGAAAATAGCTAGAGAATATTCTACCGTGCTAAGAGTCTCTTAATAGGAAATGGTATTTTGGAGAGCAGATATTCATCAGTCAAAATTAAATTGCTTAGATGTTGGTAAAATGGTTATAGTGAATGGACTTCAATATTGTTTTTTTTTTATCTTTGAATATATATATTGCTTGATTGAAATACGTAAGATACTTGATATTTATCTTTGCAGAATGAGAAAATCTTCGCAGTTTTTTTTTTTAATAAGCAGAACACGGAGAATCGAGAACACTGGAAAAAAATAATAAATAAATTTCGTTTATTTATTAACCCTCTATTTTATTTTTTATTTTATTTCGACTTGCAGCGCTATGTCCCCCTTGGGACACTTGCACTATAGAGGTAAACTAAACATTGAAAAGAAAGAAAGAAATAAATTTGAAATATGTACAAGAATTAGTATGCAAGTTAGTTAGATGAAAAGAAGAAAAATATTAACACAAAAGAAATATGTACAAAGGGTTGGTATGAAAATTAAGTTAAATAATATCAAATTGTAAAATATTATGTTTTCGAGAAAACAATTTACAGATTGAAGAAAGATTTAAGGAATATTTTGTAATGAAAATATGCAAGAAATTAGAGAATTGTTCAATTAAAATTATTCTAAACAGAGTTAATTTCTAAATAAAAGCGTTCCAAAGGAATTTAGTAATTTTTCATAAAATTCAAAATAAATCTGCAAAATGAGTTGAATTTCATATATTTGTCTTTTGTTAAAACTAGATCGAACGGGTTTGTTACATTTAGTCCATTGTTTATTCTATACTCTTGGAAGACGGGGAAATTTAACCGCAGATGAATCGGCTATAATAGTTTTGAAATATATTGATTGTACAACTACTCAAACCAAGGGTATCTAGCTTTTGCCATAACAGTGTATGCGGAACAGTGTCGATGGTTTTTCTAAGATTAACAAAGAAGTATGAAATTTCCTTTTTAAGGCTTAATGGCACATGAATAAGAGAAGTAAGGGTTAAAAGTGATATAAGACAAGAATAAACCTTTCAAAACCCCGTTACAAGGCTGCTTAGGTCATAAATTAAACCTGAGACAATAGCACGCCATCTATCGGTACGATATTAAACTAGTAAGCGCGAATATTTCTCCCTGAATTAAGGATAATTTCATAATATCCTTCTTCTTCTTTCTTATCTCCACTCAATCATATGAGGATATCAAGCTTGTAAAGCTTGACAACCATCATGACTGAGTGAAGTATAATGCGTCTGCCTTTGTCATTAAGATTGGGAGCACTACTCAGTGGCAGGACGACTTAGCTCCAAAAAAATGGCCGCCTTTGACATGAGGAACAGACGCCATGTGCAGCCACTCCTAACATGGAGTACAAATGCTGCTCATCCTGTATCCCTGGATTAGGAGCCCTTACAGGGTACTATCAGCCGGGCCAGCTGAGCCCAGGTTTTTTAGTGAGCTTGTTACTGCTCCCCCTCATCCTTTTTCATCCGGGCTTGGGACCGGCAAAGGCGGAGTTCTTAATATCCTTATTGTGATAAAAGGGTAATCCGATAAAGATTGTATTCTATAGTTTCACTCCGTACATATATTAATTTAGGCATTATTACCTTGTGTTTAACTTTTAAATTTAGTTTGAGGTTTGTTTGTTTATGTTTTTTATTTAATACCATAAATAACAATGATTTTATACATAATAATAATTATAAATGCATATATATATATAGGCAAAAAAAGTACCACAAAAATAATGGGCTTTGTATTTTATAACCTTTGAAATATCTACAATTTTGTCCCATTGTTATTCTTTTAAATTGATTTTCTACGCAGACTGTGATTGTTGGCTAAGCGAAATTTCATCTATAGATTTTTTTCTAAATATGACGATTGTTTAATAGCTATTAAATCCTCATAATTATAAAATGGCTCTCAAAATTTTATTTGAATCCATTTTTATTTTGTAATGAATTAAAGATGAACTTTTATTAATATGATAAGAGAAAACATTATTTAAATGATAATTCTGTTCCAAAAATATTATTAAAAGGTTTTCTTTTGAATTAATCGACGAATAAGTTTGAACATAATTATGTTCTTTTTTTTTCACATTGGAAAACAATTTCAAGATAAATCAAACTAATTTTCCAGAGAAAAGTTTAAATTGTTTATAGCGAAATTTCTAAAAATAATTAATTTAAAAACTTTCTATCAATAAGGCAAACGCTTTGTTCAGGTTTTACTCAATGGGGGATCCGGTTTTAATTTTCAGACTTTATGAACTAAATATCATTAAGTAAAACCATTTCCCCTAATATCGCCGGAACTGCTAGTTTGAAAAAAAAAAACTTTAACGTCGAGAGAAAATCCTTTTATTTGCATGTTTTAATAAATATTTCTAGCGAATTGTTCCCATCCTACATTGTATATTTCTCAATTTCTAGCTCCCAACTCTATTTTTATAAACCTTTCAAATATTTTCTTGATGAATTTAGAACGTATGCTTTTCTCTCTAGCCTCTTCCCAAAATGGTATCTATTCTATTCCTATTCTGGTGATTCTCCACCAAACTCTGCAGCGCTAGCAGAGGCGCCATATTCATTGTACATAGTGTATATAATCCATATTATCTTTTTTTTTTTCAATAGTAAAGACTGTGTACTTTGCATGTATTGACAAGATGTCAATAAAATTATTTTAATTATCAAATTATCTATTCCTAATATGAAATGGCACTGATATCATTCTATGCATGTCCACGTTAATATAACAGAAATCAAAATACAAGGAAAATAAGAGTTTCTTCCGTTTATTAAGGTTTATATATTTAGGAATTTTAATTGTACAACCGTTAATATATATCGTAAAGAAAGAGGTAGCCTGGCCGGCATTCATATTTCATCCTGACGAAAGCAAAAGATTTTTGTCGAAACGTTGAGAAAAAAAAAAAAACTCTAACTGGCCTACGTGTCTATTTTTCATAGTTAACGTATATATATATATTGAAGAAAACCTCTTGTTATATATTTTCTATATTAATATGAATAAGGATATTGGGAACAATTTAATAATCTTTATTGTATACGTGTTTTCTTTTTTTTTTTTAAAGTTCCTATTGAATATAGCTGTTATATGCTGACCTATGCACGGTGGAATCTGTGGCCACTAGGGATGCTTTTAATTGAAGGCTGTTGTCGAAATTTGTGTTGATTGTAGTATAGGAACTCCATCTATGCTTCCTTTATGATATGAATCTGTATAAGACCGGTGGTCTTAATAAATCTATATGTGTATGTGTCATATATTGAGCTGATTGAGAATACTTTTCAAATTCCTGCATATAAAATACTTGATATACTTATCTCTGATATGTTTCAAATAAACTTTTTAATACTATTCTGAAAAAGAGAGAGAGAGAGAATTTGAATCCATCAACGACTCTCTCTTCACTTGACTTATTTCTAATATATACCGGCGACTTCACTGACGCGTTCCTTCCTCAGGGAAAATTTTTAAAGAATAGAAACGACATCTGAAAGTCAGGAAATAAAACACTCAAAAACGGTTAGATATATCTAGGTTTTGCGAAGGACAGTTCCTAAAGAATTAGCTTAAAGTATTTCCATATTCAAATTTATCTGGAATTTTGTTAAAAACATGCTGCCAACCAGATAATGATATATACACATTATTTCACCATTTAATAAATTTTTTATTATCAACAATTATCTTTTATCTCTAATTTATTCTTTGAAAATATAAGAAAACATACAATTTGAATCACACTTTATTCATTTTATTAACATCTTATAAAACGATATCCCAAACTCAGGGATATTTGGTTCAATACATTTCTTTACATCATATCAAATTGGCTATATACAAGTTTATACAATTCAATTATTTTAGATAATTATCCAAAGAAATTTGGTCAAGTTGAAAAAGACAAGCATACAAAAGCAATATCCATAAAATTTCCTTCCCTCTCTTTCCCAGTTCAAAAGGATCAAATCAAACTTGGTTATCTCGTGTGTCTTCAATAAAGATCACGGTGTATCAACTATCTTTCAGAGTTATTGTCTGAATCCCGATATACATTCTAAAAGGTACGTTCCTCAGGTTTTTTTTTCATGAGTGTATACACACTAGATTATCTCTTGTCTTCAATAAATGTCATTGTAATATCTTTCAGAGGTATTGTTTGAATCCCGATATACATACTAAAAGGTACAACTTCTCAATTTTTGTTCATGAGTGTATGCACACTTGGTTATCTCCTGTCTTCATTAAAGGTCACTGTAATATATTTCAGAGTTATTGTCTAAATCCCGATATACGTGGTAAAAGGTACAACTTCCTTGAGTTTTGTCCATGAATGTTCATTAAAGTAGTAAATGTATGGTTTTTTAGAGTTGGCCATTATTTAGACAGATGCTCCCAATAGCTTTCTGCGTAGTAGAACATTTGAAAGTATTTTTATTTCAGCAAAGGGAAAAAAAGGTATCGCGCTAGATAGATAATTTTCCTATTAATTTATGGCGCCATATTACTTTGAATTAAATATTCTTTTGTAAAATACATCTATAAAAATAGTTCCTTTCTTTAATAATATATGAAATGAATCATTTAAACATGAATTTCTCTTATACACACAAAACAAACTTCTAGCACCCATACTGCGATGGAAAAATACAGTATATTGTAAAATAAACATTCGTTTCTTAAATGCATTCGCATATAGATGGCGCGCAATTGCTTGAAAATAATGGATTTAAATTTTATTTCCTATTAGTGAATTTTCGCAAAGGCATAAATTTAGTTATAATTTATAATTAAAGTAGAAAATAGTTTATATATTTCCCCATATCTCAATAGTAGAACGAAGATTGACAATTATACCGCAAATTTTTCTTTTAAACGAAAAATCGAAATTATTTTAAGGAGAAATAACGATTATTTCTAACCTTAGAGATGAAGTATGAAAGGATGAATTGTGTAGAGTAATGATGAACGGAAAATCATCCTTTCATATTTCATCTCTAAGGTTAGAAATAATCGTTATATTTATCCTTAAAATAAATTTCTATTTTTCGTTTAAAAGAAACATTTGCGGTATAATTGTCAACCTTCGTTCTACAATCATATATGCCGCATTATATTGTATTATGAATATCTAAATAGTGAAAAATAGTACAAATGTGATATTGTACTGGGATAAGGTGCATAAATTATGAAAAAAGGCATCTCCTTATCGTGCAACTGAAAGTTGCTGATTGCTTGCGCCATCTTTCGGAATAAATATAAACCATTACGAGAATTGTTGATATTTATTCCGATAGATGGCGCAAGCCATCAGCAACTTTCAGTTGCACGATAAGGAGATGCCTTTTTCATAATATTTCAATAGTTTATACTTTTTAGCTTTTTATACAGGTTCGTGACAATTTCTTTGAGTATTTTAAACCAATAAAGAACTTAAATATATTTTTTTTGTCGTTAATATATACTAATGACACGTATGTTTCTTTTTGAAATATAACTGTCTACTGCCTTTCTGCGATAATAAAAATAACGGGAGGTCTTGGCTCATCAGTGGTGAACCCTCCCATTTCGCCAATTTGATCTACCATAACGCTTGTAGTTTTTATTTGTGAAGGTTCAATGCTCAAAGCATGTATATATATTATATAATCCAAAATGCAAATACACTGGTTCGCAAAATTAAAGGAACAACACATGTTTAAGAAAAAGAAAAGGGATACATATCAAGTTTTGGTATATTCAAAAGCTTCCATGAATTAAGAGAGTATGTAAAACAGAAAAACAAATAAAGTTGTTCCCAATATGCAAAATACCACCGTCTACGTTGACCCTGCCTCCAGCACGTGCCTGAGTCTTTCTCAAAGCGTCCTAATTTTACGCTCCGCTAGATTTTTATTGAACTCTTTTGTTTTTTAAAGTTTTCATGACTTATAGGCAACATTTATCACAAAAAAAAAAATGGCAAGCTATCAGAAGGATGGAAGCAGGCCAATCACAGGCAGAAGTAGCAAGATGGCTTGGAGTGACAAGAAACGTTGTCTCAAGTCTTTGGAAAAAAATTTCAAATGACAGATAATGTTGCCAGACACCCGGACAAGGACGGCCAAGGGTCACAACGTTAAATCAAGACCGTTATTTGAGTCTCCTTGTGCGTCGCAATAGAAGAATGACAGCATCGCAACTACGAAGTGACCTCAATGCAGCTACAGGAGTCTTAGTATCAACTGATACAATACGCAGAAGACTTCACAAGTAGGGACTCTATGCTCGACGACCCATAATTTGTGTGCCATTGACACCAACTCAAAAGAGAGCAAGGAAACTTTGGTGCAGACAACATGTCGCCTGGAATCCAATGAATGGAGGCGTGTAATGTTCACTGATGAGTCCAGATTCTCTCTAAACAGCGATTCTCGTCGTGTCTTTGTCTGGAGAGAGGTAGGAACCAGAAATAATCCTCGGAATATGGTTGAAAGGGATCCCTACAGAAGCCAAGGTTTTATGGTCTGGGCTGGAATTTTCTTGGGCGGTCGCACAGCACTCCATATTTTTCGGCAAGGAACCCTGACTGGACAGAGGTATCGGAACGAGATCTTGGCAGCATATGTGATGCCTCAAGCATTGGAAATGGGAGAAAACTTTCTTCTAATGGATGATAATGCCCGTCCACATAGGGCTGGCGTGGTCGACACTTTTCTCCAAAACTATGCAATTGCTCGGATGAATTGGCCAGCTCGATCTCCAGACCTAAATCCCATTGAGCATGTATGGGACAACCTAGGACGGCGGATCTCATCCCTCCAACCCCCTCCTAGAAACACTCATGAGCTAGAAACAGCCTCAACACAAAAGTGGGCGTTGATTCCACAGGAGCTGATAAACTCCCTAATTCTTAGTATGGGTAACCGATGTAGAGCCTGTCTATCAGTTAAAGGCGATCACACCCCATATTAACAACAATATCCAAGATATTTATGCACTGACTGCAAGAAGAGCATTGCTTGACCGGCTAATTTGCATAAAATACGTGTTAGAATTCTTTGATTTCGGGTATTCTAATCAAAAATGGAATAATAAATTTGTGTATAAAATTTCATTGATAAAATGTTCGATAAAATTTGAGATAAATGAAAAAAATATGTTGTTCCTTCAATTTTGCGGACCAGTGTATTTCATTAAAAAAACATGTATTTTATTTTCATCATTAACTATTCTTTTATTTTTGACCATAGAATTATATCACTTTAAATATTGTTGTAAATATGTATATTACTGTGATAAATCATTTTATTTTTAATTTGCTTCAAGTAATTCAAAATAAAAACCACTTGATAAGTAAATAATTTATTTCCTATTTTCACGACTGTACCTCCTATTTTATCTTTTTCAACAACAAAACAAAATATTAATAACATAATCGTATAAAATAGCTTCTGCTTTATCATTGTGATCTTCTTAGTTATCCATTACTCTATACGTTACAATATGGCCACGTTGAAAATAAGGAAAGACAAACATCAGGATAACACAGCAATTTATTTAAGGCAAGACCAAATTATATTCGATAAAATATAGGATAGCAATGAGGGAAGTTTACAGAGTAGAAAAATATACACAAACAAAATTGATAATCTGTTAATAAAATAATAAATATTTTGCTACATCGGTTCTTCCCTATGGGAGCTGTGACTCACAGCTTGCAATTATTGTAGTTACTGACATGGATATTTTATGTTTCTGACAAAGATTCCATCGAAGTCTTGGAACATTTTCCCTAGTACCTTTGCGTCCTTTTTCTTGCGGCGTGAAGAGCGGCTTTGTCGTCGTATCGTCTATAGGGACATCGTTATCTTGGAAGGAATTATTGGCTTTGACACGGCGGTGGAATCCTGGAGTCAATGTCTGAAAATGTAGATCATAGCACCCATGGCCTCAAAGTATTCTCGGCGATCTTTAGTTTGTATTTCCTAATTTACCCAGCATCTCCACCAAATCACCACGTGGAAATACAGGAAAGACAAACTTCAGAATAACACAGAAATTTATTAAAGGTAAAAACAAACTATATTAATAAAATATAAGATAAGAAATGAGGGAAATTCACAGAGTAACAAAATATAAACAACAAAATCGATAATCTGTTAAAAAAATAATAAAACCTTTACTACAATATCATACTATATTTATAAACAGGGGTTGAATTCCTATAAAAGAGATATGCTAAATGACTTTTAGTTTTCTACAAATTGACTATTATCTAGAGGGAATGAAGGCAATCAGTCACAATGCCATTATTTTTTATTAGGTTGTCATCTAGAGAGAAAAAAAGATCAATTTCGCTTCCAAACCCAATGATAAAAGGCAATAATGTGTGCGAAACACGCAGCTGACATTTTATTCCTTTCTCACGTCTAAATGATGAAAATAAATATTTTGCACGTTTGTTTCACTACATCCTAAACAAGATTATAGAGTTTTTCGATATATATATACGATTATTAAAGAGAATTTGAACTACAATACCTTTTTTATACAAACAAACAACGATTCAATATAGAACTGACTTATATATTTTATCAAAGGCAATTAGGATATGTATATAAATGAATTTTGTTTAGGAAAAATTCTACTCTTTCAGACATTTTTAAAAAATAAAACAATTTTACTGCCCTTACTACAATGGAGAAATTAATGGGAGGGCCTGGCTCTAATTTTTCTATTGCAGTAAGGGCAGTAGAAATTGTTTTATTTTTGAAAAAGAATCATACGCGTCTATAATAGTTTCGAATTTTGATAACAGATGGCGCGCTAATGCCTCATATTACTGAAATATATTGAATTTTAAATATAATTAAACATTTTTATTGCATACTCTATTTACATTTACTGACAATGATTATAGAATTTATAGTCATGTTTAACAAGAATGGTGATCGTATTTGTCTACAATATAAAAAAGAAGAAGTAGATGTACAGGGTAAATTATATTAAAAAGCCACACAAGCAGGAGTATCATTAAATAAAAACGCTGGTTGAAACAAACAAGGTAATTAGGAACAAAATTAATGATGGTTTCTTAATTAATGGTTTAAAAATCAAAGTTCCAGAGTTACGCACAGAAACGAATCCGCTAATGAACTAATATTGACCAAGCTCTCCTATTTGGTAACGAATAATTCTGTGTCTGGAAGTAGGTTCTTGAATGAAATTGGTATTTTATTGCGTAGTGAGTTTCGTCTTTTTTACATTTAATTAAATTTACTGCTAAGTTGTTTGATACTTTGATTAACAGATATTAAATTTAATAACATATCGTAGGATATTTAATAATTTATATTATTAACAACAACAATTGTAATATTATCAACACGATCTACAAGCTTGATACCCTAATATGATTGAGTGGAGATAAGAAAGAAGAAGACAAGCTTTCACACTCAAAGAATAATCATTTTCTTGCTTCAAATACAAACCTCTACTGACCGAAGTGTCTGTTTTATGAAGAAATATGAATGCCGACCAGGCAGCCTATATCTTTAAGATAAATATTAACTATACATAGATTTAAATACGAGTTAGACCAGCAGAGAGTCCTAGAAACAGTTTCAACCCTATACCGATTAGTCCGACAAAGAGTTAATTATCATATTCTATTTATACATTTCCTAATTGTTTATACTATCTTGATAAAGCGTTGAAACGTTATAGTTCCAACTGCGAAATATGCTAATTAATCTTATACGAGATTAATTTGCATATTCCGCTTTTAACCTGTGCATACACTATCTCTTAAAATGAAATTTCAAGATGATATAGTTATAATCTCAGAATATGCAAATATTTATATGATATTAATTTGAATATTTGTTTATGTTATGAATAAGGATAAAATATATTATATTAATTATATAGATTATATATATTATATGTTTATATATATTATAAATAACGAAAAATACGTGGTGTAATTAGCTTGGAGTTTACTTTAGAGTATGCCAGACAAGTTAAAGATTTAACTCTTCTCAACCAGTCTAACAGTAAATCTAGATGTCAAAGAATAAGATTATAGATGGAAAATGTATATAAATACCTAGAATATAAGGCAACACACTTATACCAATACTTTACCAAATATATGCATGCATTAATATGAGTAGAGAAGGAATTAAAACTTCCAGAAGTTAGTGATGACAAGAAGACTACGTTCCTATATAAAGGCGTCATGACATGGCTCTAGCAATGAGACTGTCCAGTACAGTCACATCTCCTTTGAACTCTACCAACAACTGTCTTCTAACAGCCCAGACTCTCCTTTTTAGCTGGAGTTCCTTCTATAGGAGACATGGTCAACCTTTTCTGTTCCCTGTTTCCCTGTTGTAAAGTTGTATGGCGCGGGTTGTCACGGTTATCTCTGAGGACTTCAGCCTTCCTTCAACTTTATCATTTTCAAGCCAATTACAATAATAGGGGATATTTAGATTTTTATATTATATATACGAGGTGTGTTCAAAAGGTATCGCGACTTTTGTGTTTTTTCAAAAATTATTTATTTATTCATGAATACCTATTTTGTCCCCTTCAAAGTAATTCCCATGAGATATTATACACTTGTGCCAACGGTTTTTCCAATCTTAGAAGCACTTCAAAAAATCATTTTTTAAAAAATCTTTTTCAGCTCCTCCTTCGATGCCGTCTTTATCTCGTCAAGCGTAGCGTAACGTCGTCCTTTCATGGGCCTCTTCAGTTTAGGGAACAAGAAAAAGTCACAGGGGGCCAGTCTGGGGAATACGGTGGCTGCGGCATCATTAGTGTGTTGTTTTTGGCCAAAAAGTCGCGCACAAGCAACGATGTGTGAGCAGGGGCGTTATCGTGGTGCAAAAGCCAATTTTTGTTCTTCCACAAATCCGGGCGTTTCTGGCGGATTGCTTCGCGCAAATTGCGCATAACTTGCAGGTAATATTCCTTATTGACCGTTCTACCCTGTGGCAAGAACTCATGATGCACCACGCCCATGCAATCGAAGAAAACTCAGCAAAACTTTCACATTCGACCGAACTTGGCGCGCTTTTATCGGTCTTGGTTCATGCGACAGCTTCCATTGAAATGATTGAGCTTTGGTTTCCACGTCATAACCATAAACCCACGCTTCGTCACCAGTTATGACCCTCTGGAGCAAATTTGGGTCGTCGCGGACAGAGTCCAACATCTCATTAGCAATGTTCATGCGATGCTGTTTTTAAGCGCAATTGAGCAATTTTGGTACGAATTTCGCGGCGACCCGTCTCATGCCCAAATCATTGATAAAAATCGAATGGCACGAGCCAATCGATATGTTTAGGTCCTCAGCAACTTCTCTAACGGTGATTCGACGATTGGCCAATATCATTTTCTCCACTTCATTAATTTTTCCGTCTGTTGTTGAAGTGCTCGGGCGTCCGGCACGCTCTTCGTCGTTCACATCTTCTCGGCCTTCTGAGAACATTTTGTACCACCGATAAACGTTGCTTCGGTCCAAGGTAGCTTCTCCGTATGCCACAGTCAACATTCGGAATGCATCCGCGCACTTAATTTCGTTTTTCACACAAAATTTGATACAGGTTCTTTGATCCATTTTTTTTAATAGGTAAAAATCGAAGACGATCCAAAACACCTGCAAGCAAAGCAGCTGTCAACAATTAAGTGAACATTCAAAATGACCGAGCTTGTCGGCATAAGTGAGAGACATGAGTACATACATAAAGCCACAAAAAGATTAAATTCGAATAAACGTAACCCGCGAAAATTCAAAATTCGCGATACTTTTTGAACACACCTCGTATTAGTGTTTTGAAAATAGCGCAATCCATATTTAAATCATTAGATAATAAAAAAAACATATATTGGATTTGATGAAAGATTTATTTGCCAATATTTCGGTTGGCTGAACCTTTATCAAGGCATTACATGCGGCGCTGAGTTTGTTTATACAAATATGTAAAACCTTGATAAAGGTTTGGCGTTCAGCCAACCAAAATATTGACAAATAAATCTTTTAACCAATTCAATATATACTTTTTATTATCAAATATATTAGTGTATTTCGTCTAGTTGATAAATAATGATAAAAGAGAAGGAAAACAATATACAATTATTATATACAATTAGAATACCTATATGCAACACCTTTTAGAGAGAGATAAAAAGAGTATACACTATATTTTCTTTATTGAAGTTGCTGTTTTTTGAAGGAATATAACAAAAGTAAGAATTAACATAAAGCAATAACGCGCCATCCATACATATAAAATGAAAGGATTTAAAAGCACGAATGTTTCTTTTATACATAATACAAACTTCTACTGCCCATACTGCGATGAAAAATGTAATTCTACTGTCCTATAATTTTATGTCCACAGTTTATTTTTCAAACCATTTCTGAGATTCCATCCTTCAATGCTGCGTATATAAGAATAATCGTCCAATACAGTATTAGAGCTCTGAGAAGCGGTCTGGTGGATTAAATTATCGAAACCGCTGGGAGGGTTCACCACTAATGAGCCAAGCCCTTCCAATATATTTTTTTCATCGCAGTAAGGGCAGTAGAAGTTTGTAGTATGTATAAAAGAAATATTCGTGCTTTTAGATCCTTTTATTTTAAAAGTAAAAATATCGAACAAAGAATAAAAGTTCCCTAGTCTTAATAAAACATCATTTATGAAACTAATTAAAATATATCCATTAGTTTTGTATAACCTCCCCAATCTGGATCATTCGTCTAGTTGGTTAATAAAAAAAAAAGACAATATGCAATTATGGAATTTCAAAAGGTAATATGTATCTAAAACCATTAGCTCCCGGGAAACAAGGCTAACATTACAGTACATTAGCATATGTCTCATTAACGATCAAGAGAGAAAAATGTGTATATAAATATTTACTCTCAATTAAGTAATTAAAATAAAAACACAGGAACGAGATGAAAAATGAGAGGGACAATTTAGAAGTTTAATAAATTGAGGTAAACAGATGACACAAAGCTTTACGTCTAATGAAAAAATAATATATAAAATGTCTCTTGTACGTTTTGTTTTCCTCTTCATTTGTATTTTGTATCATAAGTGAGATTAGACGAATCCGATATTTCGATCCATTCTAATGTAACTGCATTCCAATGTCTTAAGGAAATATTGCAGATGTCCTTATGCTTTTTCGTGACAAATTATACATCTTTCAATTTTTATATTAAGGCCTTCTATAATATATGTTAAAATCAATATTTCATTCTTAAAGAAAGCGGTTTGATGCGGTTTGAATCTAATTTGAAATTGAATCTAAAGGTTTTTAAAAATCGCTATATTTATATAGAAATATTGAAAACAAAATAAGCAAATCCTGACCGCTCAATTTATATATAATGAGCTTTACTCTGAAATATAAAAGGGAATTTTCTAAACGGTTCTAATTTTTTACATTTTATTCAGATTTCGATTTTTTTTATCGTAACCTACAATAATTCGAAATTCCAAAATGAGTATTGGTATACATATATACATGTGAATATATTTGTTCTGGATTTGGTATATAGAATTATCGAATGTTTTGATGAATTTTATTTCTGTTATTCCAATGCTGAGCATTATATTTCCAATCACAGGAATCTACAATTCCAAATTTACACAGGATAACAAGATGTTACCGTCTTTATATTTAGTAAAATATTAATCATAAAGTGATTGTTCGCGTAGCAAAAAAAGTATTTATTTTTATCATGAAATGTTAAATTTAGTTAAAACTCATATATTATAATACTATACCCTATTTAACAAAGATTATTTGTTCTTCCAAAGAGACAATACACACAACAATTTCGAATAAGAAATAATAACTTTTTTGTGAAGTACTCTAAGCGATAGTTTAATAAAGGTTTTGAAATTATTCTCATACACTTAATAATAACTTGGAAGTTAACACATATATAAACTTTACTATATACATAGCAAAATGTTGAAAATATGAAGAGATGCGATTTAGAAATATAAAACAATGGTCATAACAACAAAAATTATTAATAAACTAATTAGATTTTAATATTTAGATATACAAATAATATATGGTTATTTGGATGCATCATTCACACATTTTTAAGCTTTCACACAGTATATGTTTCGGCAAAAATGAATAAAATTAGTTTGTATCTACGAGTATTCATTAAAACATATCTATTCAATATCATATTATATTGAATCTAGTTTTAATATATCATCAATAGCTCTGTTAAAAACTCGTAGAATACTTTAAATATTGTATATTTACATATCTTCATTCCTTCAACTTATAGCTCTGCTTGTAGATGTATTAAAAAGATTCGCAAGCTTGTACTTAGCACGAATAAAGAAACGCATTACCCCTTTATATTCGTATTATATAATTTATAGCAATTTTCTCTTCTAATCAAATATTTTATAATATACGTATAAAAAAGAATTATATTTTAATTATTTATTTAGCCCACACAAAACAATGTTGTTAAAAATAAAAGAAAAAAAAATAATCAAAAGATTTTCAACAATGTTGAGTATCGAGATTGAATTTATTTTGCCACAACTCGGTGGAAATTTTAAAGATTCATGACCAGAACGCCACGGAAGAAAGTAGACACAACTTTTATTCATGGGTGTCGCCTCAAGAAACCCATAGATGGACGCATAAATCTTCGGCTGCTAACTTTTATTCTTCTGTCCCATCCTTGGTAGCGACGGAATTGTTTTGTCAACAGCCGTGTCGTCTCAACTTCCCTCTATAAAGTCTATACCATTGCCTGGTACTAATTTATTAATACGTTTGCATAGTAAAGTTTCTGATTTTATATTATTCTGAATATTAAGTAATAAACGCTTGATAGTCGATATTTTGTTGTTAGGCAAGAATTCTTTCCTCAGTAATATCGTCTGAAAATATTTCAATAAAATCTTATTATCTAACCATTGTCTGGTATCATTTTATAAATACTTTGGAATAGTAAAGTTTCTGAATTTATATTATTCTGATTATTAAGTGATAAACCCTTGTGTTAGTAAACAAGATTTTTCAATAGTCACATCGTCTGAGCATATTTCAATATCTTAGTATCTAACAATCGTCTGGTGCCATTTTATATTCAATTTGAATAGTAAAATATCTAAATTTATATATTATTATAATGATTAAGTGATAAATACGTGTTAGTTGACAATAGTTTTCATCAATCATTTCGTCTGAATACAAGTTCTAAGTAAGGTAAGTAACTTTTCATCGTCTGCTTGCCATTTTTATATACTATTGAATAAAAATATTTCGAATATATATCGATTTAATAATTGGATGAGAAATATTTGTTAACATATAAGTTTGGTTAAATTCCATGTCGTCTGAAATTACCTAAATATTCTATATCAAATATTTTGACTCAGAAATTAATATGTTGTTGTTGGGACACGTTTTTGAAACCATACCCCAACAGAAGGCGTATGTATAATCAAATCAAATGGATACATGGCTTCCCTCCCACATAGACTTACAGACCACTTTTTGCCCAGAAACCTAGACAATTGATGACACCAGACTTCCATGCCGAAAGCTGATGCCTGGTGAAGAAGACACCAGTGACATCCAGAGACATCCGCGCTGGAAGCTGTTGTTCCATATGTACATATATTCCCCTCACCAAAAATTTAGGTAAAGGTGACCAGAAAAAAAAATGGAGAAGGAAGATCTCTAAAAGACTGAACCTTATAAAATATCCTTCCCGAGAAAGGAAAGCGTTATATTACAGTTCAAGTGAAAAGGGGCCTGTGTCGATTTTTAGCTAAGACGGAGGGGGGGCGATATATATATACCGTCCCGAGAAAAAGGGAGGATAGTATTTCAATCCATGTGGAGGGGGGGGCCTGGGGTCTGAAATTTTACACTATCGCCGTAGCTGTTGCTCTCTTTAGATTTTTTTGTTTTGGTAATACTATATGTTCTATTTTGATGGGAGAGGCCTGGGGCGTCTATGAAATTGCATACTGGAGCCGTTGGCCATTTTGATTGGTGTTTCTTTCGGCGAATGAAAATGCCAACTAATAGAAACTTTGGCTCGGCAGCGAATGAAAACGGAGAGAGACATGAATAAAAGAGGGTTTCTTGGCCAAAAGGCGGATTGAATCGGAGTCGCTCAGTGAGAGGACAGTTTACAGACGGGAGACCAGACCTTTGCCGGCACTTTCGAGAAAAGGTAAGCCATTTGTCATTAAGACTTAGCGCCCCCCCTTTTTTGTGTAGTAACCAACCTAGATTTCGCATGGGCCCTAAAGGGCTATAAAGTAACTTCAGGTCACCTCTATCTAAATTTTTACTATGTAAATAGCATATCTCGTCAGTATAGACATGTTCCCAAATTTTAATTTATTTAAATAAATATCTAGAGAAATTTTCTTGTTTCCTCTCATACATATTTCATTCCTTTTGCTTAATGGTACTACCCCCCACACCTTAATTTCACAAAGTGTACAAATTATAGAACAACCGACTCTGTTGAAATAGAGTTGTGTACTATATCTTTGCTGTGATATATTGACACAGCAACAGTTGCAAAATTACGACTTTATTAGGGCTACTTTGAGGGTAATTATCTGTCAGGTTTTAGTAATGTTTGTACTTTTATGTGTTTCAGTGCGTTATTCCATCATATTTACCATTATACCATATTTTCTGATTCCTCGGGCTATTTTTACGCTGTTAGGAGGGTACGGCATGATGCAAACAGATTTGTATGTTTGACTATTGTTTTTGTTATTTGGGCTATAAAAATGCCTTAATGTGAATCTATTTACAGTTGATCTGTAGAAATTATAGAGATCTGTTGCTATAATTTTCCTCTATGAAATAGCTCCCAGCGTCTTCAGTGGGTTGCTAAACCTCCAGAAGGAGTCTTTTATAGATTGCCCAATTTAATAACGATTTCATGGGTTGTCTGATGAAATTGTATACTAGTGTCGTGGTTGTTTCCATCTTTAGACCTTTGTCCTGACAATATTATATGCTCGATCCCTGCTTTAACTCAAACTCTTAATCAATTACAGAGTTTCCCCCGTTTTTTTTTCTTTATTTATCCTGTTTGCACAAATTGCATTACATGTGATGATGTAAAGACATATGTCGATAGTGTATCATTGACAGCTGTGCTTCTATTATACAACATTAAGGTCTTGCTGCGGGTTATATACATGGGGTTGTTGGCCTAAATTGCTATATATATATATACTTAAGTAAGGAAACTTTAATAAGTCACATCGTGTATCCTCCCTTTTCATCTATCCAAACCGGGAACGCAACAATGTCGCCCGCCGCGGGGCTCGAATTTAGTATATGTTTCATCCCCTATACTTTAGAAATATATACCTAATGAAAAGCCATACTATTTTTAAGTATTGGTGAAGTAGTCCACGCATCCTGAGATTAACAGTCTATTATAAATCGTGAATTCTAATTTATGCTTTCCGTTTCACTGGCATTTTATCAGGCAATGAAAGTTATGTTGAGGCGGTGTATACCGCATCTCCCGCCGCTGTCCTTTACGATTCACATTGTTTGTGGCAAAACCTTAATATTATCATTGATTTCTGATATCAAAGTAAAACGTTTATGGGGATGAGTATCTTTTATTCTGGTCTTCTCAAGCTTTCGGGCTTATCCGTCTTTCTACAAGGGAAACATATGCAATATACCAAGAAAATATAACGCCGCCTGAAGCTAGAACTATTGTGATTCTATGTACATATATACATATATATATATATATACATTAGGATGTTTTTTGCACATTGTCTGTTTTCTTAAGATATATATTTTTTTTCATTTGGTTAAGGTACTTATGCATATTCTACTATCGTTTGCTATATTCTATGAATTATCTTATAGGTTAGAAATTCTATTATTTAAGTAGTTTTATATTAGTTATTGGCTATTACATATAAGTTACTTATATGACTGTTGATATTATTAGCTGGTACTAGGATATATTGTGTTATATGTTTCGGGCAAATCTATTTTCTATTAATGCTATTGTGTTTTCTGAATAATAGAGAATCAATTATAAGCCTTTGATATTTGCTGTTTATGTTATTGTAATGTATCCTAGGTTCTCCTAATGCGAAAGTGTGACCTGTTTCTTTGCAGTGTAGGAAGAATTAGAGATCTATTGTCTTGATTAATAACGTTGCGTCTATGTTCATATATTCTATTGATGTCTCTCCTTCCTATCTCCACCACGTACTTGGCTTAGCAGTTGTTGCACCCTATGGAATATATTGCCTTTTATGTCTGTTTGGTTAGTGAGTTTTATGATATTAGGATTATTTAGATAGTGGATTTTAATGGTGGAGCCTATGTTAGGGGAATTACTGTAATATGTTTAGATGCCGAAGTTTCTTAAGTGGTTGGCTATTGCTATAAATGTTTGTGAGTATGGAATGTAACATATCGCCCTATAGATATTTGTGGTTCTGTTTATCGGGTTATTGATTGTTATACCTTTTGTGGAAGTGTTTTAATATAAAGGTGGTTGGGTATCCTGCTTTCTGGACATTTCTTAAAATGTTATGTGTCCCAATCATTTTGAATTCTGTTGCGAGCACCATTGATTACAATTTCTTTATTTTACTTTCTCAAATTATTATATACAGTATGAGAAATGCGGTTGGATTTCCCATGGTTCAAATTTAGAACGGTGATCAGTGTTTTACAGTAGTCTACTGAAATGACTTAGCATTTTTTTTTCATCATAGCTCTGATATAATTTTCTCACAGCAGAGGTGAGTTCTGATAATTATTGCTGGATACAAATATCTTAACTTCATTTTAATAGCGCTTTCTATCAAATCATACTAGCTTGTGCATCCAGATATATGAGCCTTAAGGTGAAAATAGAATTGAAGATCCAGTTAGCGTACCCGTGAAGAGAGAAGTTTGATCACCATAAAAAGACGCGTCAGGCAACCGACTTTTTTTTTTCTCATGATGCCTCCAACTGCATATGATCTTAAATATCCTGTATACACTCTGACAAGGGAAGGTTATCCTGAATTGACAAATGTATAATTTTTGTCTTTAGTAGAGATTTCCAAGATTCTATTTCTGAAACATTTTTTTTTTTGGATGAAGACAAATAAAACCATCTTGATAGTATTGAATTTTACAGTAAATATTTGCCAGCAGAAGGCATGATGAGATTACATGAAATTTAAACCAGTTATATGCTTAGTATGTTTCTTCAGCTGTAATTTGACACAGTCATCAAATGAAGAAATGGGCAGTACGCCATATCTTGATGCTGGACACTTCTGTGTCAGGAAGGTGTAGTTAGTCTGTTTAATGAGAATTTCAATAATTATCGAAATTTAGCAGATTATCATTGGGGATTTGAACAACTGTCTTGAAAATTTTTGAACAGCCTGAGTAGATAAAGGAATCCTGGAGTTAGAGTGGAGAATTAGTAGTACAGACTGACCACTCGACGCAGATAACTCTAGGGAACAATTATTGTGTTAATCCGCCGTAGACAAGAAGAACATTGATTCTCAGGATATTCGATAGGCAGAATTTTGAGAATTGATAAGGTCATGGTTAAAGTTTACACAGGCATATGGGAGTAAAGACAGTGATTTAAACAAGATAAGAGGCAGCCTTGTGTCTTAAATACTTTCAGTGGAAGCAGATGCCACTGCAAATATTCAGGTCTAATAATTTCCAAATTTGAAGTCATGCATGACGGGTTAGCACGGGATTGACGCCTGAACTGGCTTTCACTGGGATTAATCGAGCTTGCGAAAGAACTAGAAGAAGTGTGACATGTCACGCCACTGTACTAAATTAATAATTGAGAAGATTTATGTTGAGCCAACTGAAATTAGTAAAGAATTAAGAGATTAAGGTCTTATTCTTTGAGTTTTACACTAATTTCAATTACGCGATATGGACGGCGTTATAAGTTGGGTGGAAATGATTCGGCCGCAATGGGATGGTCTCCTGGAGGTGGTACGATCAAATACTACTTATTGAATGCCGGGCGGGATCGCATGAAGCATTAAATGACATCAAGAAATGCTTAAAGAAACACCCTAGAAGATTGGGGATCGACAAAAATGACGACATGGAAAATGCTCAACATTGTACATTGGCAGCAAAATGATATCTTGCTATTGTATGGACGACCACTCCTTCCTGAAATGTGCAGCGGATGTTAGTCCCAGAATTAGGTCCTTTGAGGCGACACTTTCCTTTGCAGATGACATAAAGACGCATGACAAAACAGCACATGAGCATTTAAACTAACTTCAATTCCTGCCATTAATTAATTTAGTTGACCAATAGCTATAGAACCGCTGGAGACCTCCATACCCTGTGTGAATATTTTAGTGAGAAATGAGCGATTCAATTCTATGAGCCATGAGGTATCCTGTAAGATCAGAGCTGTACCCCATTCAATTTTTTTTAATAGTAGCCAGTGCGAGATATTTCCAGAATGTTTGTTTCTTTTTTCTAACTGTCATATAATTCGGAAACTAGAAAACTACACTATTTTGATACAGTTTACATCTAGCATCCATGTGAACTCAATATGACTATTGAACGTAGATTGTAGATTAATGAGCGAGCCAACCTAAAGAGAACGAGTTTAATAGGCTTACAATCAGTAGTTGAAACAGACTGTTCGCACAATTTTGTTATGTTCTCCCTCTAGCTGATCTATGACATTATAGATTTTTTTTTTTAACAAGGTGACTACCCCGTCGAGTGTATATGAAGGTATAAAGGTTTAAAGGTCATAGGCTGTTGGAATAATAATACACTAGTAATAATTATAGTTCATTCTGATGTACAGTAGAGGCAGTGAGAACAGCGCCTCTACCATCATGGCTAGTTAGTTTCAATACACCCAGAAAGAGCATTGATCTAAGATTACTATCCACCCACATGGATGAACATGTACCTCTCCCATTTCCTTCCCCTTTGGGCCATGAACCCATCTTTCACCCCTCGGTTCCCTGCCCCCATTAATACATGAGATTCTCTTCTCCAATCCCCACTACTAATCTGGAATATTTCAGACAGCAGACTGAGAGAGAACTGAGAGAAAAGGCTGAGAACTTTCAATAACGGGGACTTAGTCCTAGTGGAGAGAATGCATGAGACGAAGGGGCGTCACAAATTTGAGCCAAGGTATGGGGGTCCATATGAGGTACTAAGAAGAGCTGGTGATACTGTATATCTCTTGAAGAATCTAGAAACTGGGAATTTGGATAAATACCATATAGATAGGTTAAAACAATACCATATACCAATTAGGATTTTCCCCACAGAGGAGGAGGAAACTAGTGATGGTAATTCAAGTCAAGGTTCCAGTGATGAAGATCATTGGATTCATCTTACAGGTCCAGCTTATCTCCCTAATAGGTCCGTTAATGTAATGGTTCCACAAGGGGTGACAACCAGAGCGTACTCAGAAGTAATGAGACGAGGGGAAGTTGACAGAGTTAGTGTGAACAGTTTAACTTTACGCAGGTCTACAAGGGTGAAAAGGCCCACACAGTGTAAATTCTGCTTAGACTGTCGCCACTAACTAGGATTTTGGAGTGTGTACGGAGAATCAGCTCGATAGAATGAGAAGTTTAGAGATTTCAACCTTTTTTTTTTCTCTTTTTTTTCATTTAAAAACCTTTTTTTTTAAAGTAGAACTTCATTAGGATTCCTTTTTTTTTCTATACAAACTATTTCTTGTTAAAACCCGAGTTTCAAAGACCAATGAGAATAATGTATACCATTGTGAATTAACTATTTAGTATAAATCTGAAATTTTGGTTGTTATCGGGAGTAATAGATGAAGGAAGGTGTAGGAAATCACAACTTAGAGGGGGGCTATGTCTAAAACAACAAACCTAATAGGCATCCTATGGCTTGTGTTGGGTAATTCAGAAACCCTATAATCCCTGGCCTTCAGGTAGTAGCTTTGAAATAGGTTTCTAATGAGAACATGGAAGGTCAATCTCTCAGAGTGAAGTTGTGAAGTATAGGGACCCTAAGCCAGGGGTAGAAGTTAAGTAGGCCCAGACTGTAGTCGATCCTTGGAAAGCACTTGAGAATGTTAGTGTTGGGTAGTGAATCGTAAACCCTATAAATCCATCTTTCAATAGAGTGCTGAGGTAGGACTACTGCAAAGGGGGCAGACGCACGAGGAAGTAAGAAGAAAGTGACTTCACCCACGGTGGCTAGGGGAACGACTCAATTCCGCTTTTATGAGGTGTCACGTTTAATGGTCCTTTATTCGCCATTATAATTTGTGTGTGTCTTTATAGAATTGTCGTGAATAGTCACTTAGTGTCAAAGCAAGGGCAGTTTTTGAAATTACATTTTTTTTAGGTAGGTTAGCTTTCAGATTATTTAGAATTGTTAACCATTTTATTAACAATCATTTATCGAGTATAAAGTATCAGTATATATAGAGCTTATTAAAATAAAAACATAAATCCTCCAGGGAAAAGATTCTTTTAAAATATTTTAAATAAAAATATTTTAAAAGAATCTTTTCCCTGGAGGATTTATGTTTTTATTTTAATATTGATTCAAGGGATTATTTTTATCGAATATATAGAGCTTGTACAGAGGCATTTTCTTTTGAGTAACCTAGGGCTTTAGTTCCCAATTTGTTTTAATTTTATTATTTTATTTGGTTTCACATTTAGTCCTGGAGATTAGTAATAGTTAGAGTAAATGTTAACATTGACGATTGAAGTGCTTTGGCTTTTATAGTAGTTTCTAGCTTTAGTTTATGTGCAAGATGCGAATGAAATTGAATGAATGGGAAATCTTAGTGAATGTGTCCAAGGATAGAAACAATTATACTGTTAGACCAAAGGTATATTAGAATAGTGTAGGGAATTAATAGGTTCGATTTTTTAAATTTTGATTTCTTTATTTGTTAGGATCGGAAGCCTCACAGGACAACTACAACTCTATCTAGTTAGAAATATTCGCTCCCTTTTGTTAGGTCCCTCGTTAGGGGGTATAATTTTCCTTTGATTTTCTTTTATCTTAGTTTAGCTTGAATTCTAAGGATTGTGGATAAATGATCCCTATCCCGACCCTCAGACTTGGAGATAGTGGAAGGCAAGGATCAAGCCGAATTTCCCACTCAACTCCTCCTCGCAAGAGGAAACGAAGAGGTATAGATTGAATTTTATGCAGGATGGGGGATTTGTTTTAGCCATGCCGTATAGCCTGGGGTATAACGGCGCGACCTTGGGTAACCGATCTGACACCGTAGTTTCGACGCTTTTAGCGTGGCTGGAGCGAGGGTATTCCAGACGGGAGGTCCTGTAAGATTGGCAAGTAGGCAGAGATTGCCCAGTTATTCTAGACGAAGTGTTTCCGTCTATTGAATTTTTTTTGGTACCAGTTTGATCCCCCATAGCTAGCGGAAGTTTCTTCTAATAAAGGATTCGCCCTGCCATACGTTTTGTTGGAATGAATTCGAGCATAAGACCGATTCGAGAGACAGAATAAGTAATTATTAGGACCTTCAACGAGTTTAGACTCGTTCCATGATAGGATAAGATTTTAAAGTATTAGTTAACTATAAGGACCGCGAACGAGACGCCAGAACGAGCCAATGAGTCAAAGTTTTAGAAGTGTTGTATTGAGGACAGTAGAATTAAGAGCAGTTATACAGGGAGTAGAATTCTGAAGGAATTTGTAAAAGGAACCAAAATTTCAGATTGATAAAATTCAAACTTATAAGATGTAGATTTATAGGATTCAGGTCAATGAATAGAGGGTATATTAGTAGATGAAAGTAATGTGAATTTCTTGGAAGGGGGAGGTAGCTGAACTGTACACACCCCAGAGGCAAGGTAAACGGAGCCACAAACAAAATAGTAGAAATTGATTAGTCGCTCTGCCAAAACAGAAATTTTCTCTTCATACGGTTGTCACCCTAGATTCAAAAGGACTGTGTAGTTTAATAGAGGTCTGGGCTATGTTCCATTTGACCAAGATTCTGAATGACGTTCCCACCTGGGTTGAGAGTATTGTAACAGAGGAATCTAACACATAAGAGAAAACACACCCTCCAGTAGGATCGGGATAGACGAATATTACCCAGTGACCAACTCGTGATTCCAGACTGAATAAGATTGAAAACTTAACTGAGATACTAAACCTTGATCCTTCAGCGCACAAATATATATAAGGTGTTTTCATTTTCTTATTGAATAGGTTATTATTTTATTTCATTTATATTATATTATAATCATATACTATTCATTTCAACAAATTTATTTCCTTTGATATTCATGATATTAGTAATATTTACCTGCCATGTTGCATTTTTTTTAACATGTTGTCGTGGCTTATTCTTCCCTCAAGGCATGATCTATTTTATCCTTATTGTCTTTTATCCGCCTTACTTGTATATGTATATATATTTTGTCATCATATATAATTTTGTAGTGGTTTTCTTTATCATCTATCATGGGATGATTTTTATCATATTTAATCACTATCTGCATGATACGTGTTTTCTTCAATATATATATTATACCCATCATATAACATGGAAGGATTCATTTTATCATTACATATTTCGTGCCTTATTTAATAATTACTTTCACAATTTGTTTCTGTAATTTTTTTTAATTTAGCAAAAGTCATCATGTCATAGGCTAATTATTATATACCAAGATATTTCTTTCAGCTAACTATAATTATCCTTTCCTTGATTGTATATGTATAACTATACCACACGAATGTCTTGATTGGTACTTAAATAAAGATGCTGGCATGTTTTAGGAGTTGGACTAGTCAGTTATTTCTAAACGACTTCTTGGCGCCCAATTTTTTTATATATAATATGTAATAGGGAAATGTTGTAACTGTATTGTTAACAGAAAGAAGGTAGCAATGAATCCAGCACCCCAAGAGGCAAGGATGGGGTTGAGAGGACTTACCACAAGGAAGGCCTACTCCTCAAGGCCAAAGAAGAATGTGGAAGGGTGGTATATATACCCATGAATGGTAAGACAGATGACCTTGCTTACTTCCATACATATGATATGACTGTCCCCCATAACCTATGTTGATAACAGTGTGCTGACAGAATAATAACACATAAAAAACCCTTTGCCAGGATGCGCAATGCCCACTAATGTTCGGAATAATAAACATCTAGAATGGCATACCATCATTTTGACTAGCCTTATCTTCCCTATAGGTTTCGGTACATCTGGCTTCACCTAGTAATGGAAAATGCATTTTGCTAGAAATGGGCCTGCTTTCATAGTAACTGATGAAAGGCAGATGAATAATGAGTAGCACAAACGCATTTGTCCATTACTTGGCAGGGGGAGGATTGTTGGGACACTTTTTGAAACCATACCCCATCAGAAGGCGTATGTATAATCAAATCAAATGGATACATGGCTTCCCTCCCACATAGACTTACAGACCACTTTTTGCCCAGAAACCTAGACAATTGATGACACCAGACTTCCATGCCGAAAGCTGATGCCTGGTGAAGAAGACACCAGTGACATCCAGAGACATCCGCGCTGGAAGCTGTTGTTCCATATGTACATATATTCCCCTCACCAAAAATTTAGGTAAAGGTGACCAGAAAAAAAAAATGGAGAAGGAAGATCTCTAAAAGACTGAACCTTATAAAATATCCTTCCCGAGAAAGGAAAGCGTTATATTACAGTTCAAGTGAAAAGGGGCCTGTGTCGATATTTAGCTAAGACGGAGGGGGGGCGATATATATATACCGTCCCGAGAAAAAGGGAGGATAGTATTTCAATCCATGTGGAGGGGGGGCCTGGGGTCTGAAATTTTACACTATCGCCGTAGCTGTTGCTCTCTTTAGATTTTTTTGTTTTGGTAATACTATATGTTCTATTTTGATGGGAGAGGCCTGGGGCGTCTATGAAATTGCATACTGGAGCCGTTGGCCATTTTGATTGGTGTTTCTTTCGGCGAATGAAAATGCCAGCCAATAGAAACTTTGGCTCGGCAGCGAATGAAAACGGAGAGAGACATGAATAAAAGAGGGTTTCTTGGCCAAAAGGCGGATTGAATCGGAGTCGCTCAGTGAGAGGACAGTTTTCAGACGGGAGACCAGACCTTTGCCGGCACTTTCGAGAAAAGGTAAGCCATTTGTCATTATGACTTAGCGCCCCCCCTTTTTTGTGTAGTAACCAACCTAGATTTCGCATGGGCCCTAAAGGGCTATAAAGTAACTTCAGGTCACCTCTATCTAAATTTTTACTATGTAAATAGCATATCTCGTCAGTATAGACATGTTCCCAAATTTTAATTTATTTAAATAAATATCTAGAGAAATTTTCTTGTTTCCTCTCATACATATTTCATTCCTTTTGCTTAATGGTACTACCCCCCACACCTTAATTTCACAAAGTGTACAAATTATAGAACAACCGACTCTGTTGAAATAGAGTTGTGTACTATATCTTTGCTGTGATATATTGACACAGCAACAGTTGCAAAATTACGACTTTATTAGGGCTACTTTGAGGGTAATTATCTGTCAGGTTTTAGTAATGTTTGTACTTTTATGTGTTTCAGTGCGTTATTCCATCATATTTACCATTATACCATATTTTCTGATTCCTCGGGCTATTTTTACGCTGTTAGGAGGGTACGGCATGATGCAAACAGATTTGTATGTTTGACTATTGTTTTTGTTATTTGGGCTATAAAAATGCCTTAATGTGAATCTATTTACAGTTGATCTGTAGAAATTATAGAGATCTGTTGCTATAATTTTCCTCTATGAAATAGCTCCCAGCGTCTTCAGTGGGTTGCTAAACCTCCAGAAGGAGTCTTTTATAGATTGCCCAATTTAATAACGATTTCATGGGTTGTCTGATGAAATTGTATACTAGTGTCGTGGTTGTTTCCATCTTTAGACCTTTGTCCTGACGATATTATATGCTCGATCCCTGCTTTAACTCAAACTCTTAATCAATTACAGAGTTTCCCCCGTTTTTTTTTCTTTATTTATCCTGTTTGCACAAATTGCATTACATGTGATGATGTAAAGACATATGTCGATAGTGTATCATTGACAGCTGTGCTTCTATTATACAACATTAAGGTCTTGCTGCGGGTTATATACATGGGGTTGTTGGCCTAAATTGCTATATATATATATACTTAAGTAAGGAAACTTTAATAAGTCACATCGTGTATCCTCCCTTTTCATCTATCCAAACCGGGAACGCAACATTGTTAAATATATTTTGATTTGATAAAGAGCATATGCTCGAATATTTTTGTATTTCTCGTGAATAACAAAATTCTGAAGCATAATATTTCCTTTTTGTTGCTAGAAGAGGACGGATTTTGCACTAAACATTTTGATATTATAAATGATCTAATGACACACTCTGTAATCTATATCATTTTACTTATCCCTAGTACGCGTGGTACAGGCCATGATAATCATGGTGTGTAGAAGTTGGCGATTGTTTTTACTGTAAGTGCACCAAATGGCTATACATGTCAAAAGCAGTTCGACTTTGCACTTACAAATGTACTAAAGCCCCGTTTAATTATTTGCACTCGCTTTTGAGGTTGTATTTTGCAAGAATAGGGGCCATTGGAGAAAATTTTAAATATAAAAAAGTACCCAATGCGGGAATCGAACCCGGGTCATAGCGGTCTAAAACTAACAGCTTATACCACCCTTTCACCGACACTTATAGTATTTAATATAGTCATCTATACTAGATATACAAGAGATAATCATGGTGGCTAGTAGTTGACGACTGCTTTTAATGTAAATACACCACATGTCTATACATGTGAAAAGCAGTTCAACTTTACATTTACAAATGAACCAAAGCCTCCTTGATTACTTGCACTCACTGGTGAGGGTGGACCTTTGCAAGAATCGGGACCATTTGAGAATTTTATTTCTAATTAGAATAAAGTGTCCAATGCGGGATTAGATCCCGATTCATAGCGGTCGGAAACCAACGGTTTAGACCATCCTTCCACCAACCCAAGTAACAAAATGGTTTCTTGGAATCGTCCAGTCATAGGCGATTTTTGTGAAAAGGATAAGTTTTCACAACGAAATTTGTTTATTAGTTTTTTTTTTACATATAGGAAGAATTTCAACGATTAGTAAATGGAAGCTGAAAAAGAATTTAGAAGTCATTGGAGCATTTTTTCAATTAGAAAAAAGAGCCCAATGCGGGATTCGAACCTGGATCGTAGCGGTGGAAAATCAACAGTTTATACCACACTTCCACCGACACTTCTAGTATATAATATCATCATGTATACTAGGCATACTAGAGAGAGAAAGAACGAATTATTAGTTACTATATAGAAGCGAATATGGTATTTAAGGAAAAGACTAAACTACCTGTATATATGTGTAGAAAAATAAATTAGATTTTACGTTTCTGTCAGTGTAATTAGAACTGCGCCAAAACCGCCCATCTGGGAAATCTTCGATGCTCTTCTTTAACACCCTCCTTGATCTTTTCTATTCTTATCATCATCGGACAGGGTATCAAGTTGCACATCTGACAACTTAAAGTATTTACATATTTACCTTATTACAATGTGTTAATTGTTAATCAACAAGCTTATTTTGCATATTTGCGGCATAATGTTAACATAAGTATAGAGTATGAGTAATAGAATGCACAACATATGATATTTCTCTCTATCATTCTAATTTATTAACTATAATATAGTGTGATGCAATCCCGCGCGTGCACATGCTAATATATTTCGTTTCATTTGATTTTAGGAACAGCATCATTTTGTTGTTATATTTATTATTAAATATATATAAAAAGTTTAATTGCGCCCTCCCTTACAACTACGTCTCTGAACGCATTGTCAGAGTCTCTTAAAGATAAACAATATAACTGCTACATATAAATCTCCATTCAATTTGAAAATATTCCTACGCCACCCAGACACTAAACAAATTAGCAAATTAGAAAACAAAACAATGTAATTTAAAAAATACCATGTAATGATTGCCCCGCCAAATACATAGGAGAAACAAGCAAGCCTCTAAAAGATCGAATCAATCAACATAAATCTAGTTTAAAAAATTATAATCCATTATCACTCCTTGTAGACCACGCTTTGAAAAAGAACCAAACACCGGACTTTGATAAAACAGATATTTTATACCAGAACATAAATGAAAAACTTTGCCGATTATTTTTGGAAAGTTGGACCTCCGCAGAAGACAAAGATAGTATTAATAGGAAAATTGAACTACCAGAGATATATTCGCAATTTAGATCGTCATATAATATTTACAGTTTTATTTATTTCATTTTGATATTTCAAATTCCCAATATTTTAGGCCTATATTTAATTTTATAGGGAGAGGTACACATTTAGAAACACGTAAAATGTTTTAATACTTAAAACGCATTTTTACTTTTATGTCTTTTTTTAAAATTTATGTAACATCGTTTAAGTTTATTTCAAATACAATATCACACACTTATTTTATATTTATGTATATATAAATTTATTGATAGTTCAATGCCTTCAAGGGTTTTATTTGTGTGATATCATTTTTTAGAAATATTTTTCCAATTTCAACTTATAAATTATTTCAAATTTCACAATATTTTAAAACATATTATTAATATTTTAATTTAACCAACTTTGCAAACATTTTATGCACTTTGTGTTTTCGATTAAAAATTTTAGTTCAGCATTTCATTTATAAATAATTTGTTATTTTTATTTTCATACGAAAAAGCTTTTAACACATAGTACAAATGATTGTAAATATAAAATAGGCGTTATTGTTAATATTCAAAATATTCACACCCTTATTAAATCTATTCTGTCCATAATATAAATATATATATCAATTTTTATCCTCCCCATTGAATATAACAAAATATTTTAATAACTTAATTATATTGACGTTATGTGGGGCTGAGTTTGTTGTTGACACACTTTAAAATGTTATAACACCTTGATAAAGGTTGGCGTTCAGCCAACTGAAATATTGGTAAAATAAATGATATTTTGATCCAATATATGCCTTTTTAATTAAAAAAATATATATGCATATATGTTCTTGTTCAAAATCACTTTATTAGGTACCGCTCTTTTCTTTTTGCCCGTAAAAGATAAAATTTCTTGAACGCTTTCAACACCTCAAAAATAAATAAAAGTAACTCTTTGCTTAAAAGCCAATTTTTCTCATCTAAAAGAATATAGTATTTACTTTAATTGTTGCTGTTGTTTCCAAATTATCAGCATAGCTGGTTTTCGATTAAATCGGTTTTATCCGGTAAAGCAAATGATTAGAGGCTTTGAGGACGAAATAACCTTAACCTATTCTCTAACCTTAAATAGGTGAGAAGTGGGGTTTGCTTGATTTACTTCTATTTTATTTGATGACAAGGCAGACGTATTCTACTTGATCCAGTGTGGAGATAAGAAAGAAAACTTCTATTTTACTAATATTTGAATAATTATTCATTCTCCTTAGGATCGAGATTTAAACAGTCTTTATTGACTTCCAGTAAACATCAAAACAAAATTACAAGATCACAGCTATCAGTAATATAAATTAAATATATACATTGGTTATATATTACTCTACCTCGAGGCCTTCCCCGTGGGACGTCTGGACCATATCATATCTCCTGAGAAGGGAATGAGTCGCCTAAACATCGTGAAATAATTCAAGAAAGATTTATATATCTATACTAGCCGAATGACCCGGGCAACGCCCGGGTTTTACCCGATTAAATGCCTTTATTCAAATACTATTCGTTACAATTATAAATTGGCGCCGTGGATGTCATTCTTATATAATATATAAATGAGTTTTAAAAATTGTAAAAAAAAAAAATGCATCGGCCGGGAATCGAACTCGGGCCGCCCGCGTGGCAGGCGAGCATTCTACCACTGAACCACCGATTGTTATGAGAAATGACCATATTTGGGTATTTATTCCATTCAAAAAGCAAACGGTGACAATTGATTAAGAAAGAATTGATTATGACGCTGATAACTGTATATATTATTTGGTTTTCTGTACATGCTTTTCTGTTTTTCCATATATTTTACAATTGAATATTTCTAAAAAGCTTTTGAGAGAAAAAATATTCGCATAGACAGATCGAATATGATTAGATATAACCTTTAAAATATTTACATAACTGAATCAAGAAGTATTACATATATACCGTGAAACTGAACAAAGATAAAAAATCAAAACCTTTAGAATTAAAAAATATCTTAAATGAAGATTGAATAAATATATGGGGTGTATTATTAAAATTAAAATCAATACATTTATAATCGCATTAGTCTTTCTAATTTTTTTATGGCTGATATTATCATTTGATTTTCCTACTAGAGGTATTAAGAAAATGAGAATCTACATAATGTTTCGATTTTTACAGATCAATACATATTGGATTTGTCGAAAGGGGTCATTTTTAAATCTAACCTTACCAAACATGTCTCTTTCCTTTTATTTATTTAAGTTTACATCGAAATCTTTTACACCCCTTTCATGCCATTTATTGTTATTTTATATACAACTTGCTATTGTTATGTCTAGGTTTTATAGACACATATATATATATAGATGGAAAATTTTCCGGGAGGAAATTAATCCATAGAAGCAATTGTAGCTTCTCCCGTCAAAATAAACGTCAGAATCTGACGCCATCTATTGACCGTCGCCGCAACTAGCGGCCTCGGGTCGGTGACAAAACCACAACACCAACTTTGGCATATTGATAAGCGTCCACCTAGACTGACGAGGGCCATTAGCCCGAAACCATGGTCTCTAGGTGGACGCTTATCAGTTTGCCAAAGTTGGTGTTGTGGCTTTGTCACCGACCCGAGGCCGCTAGTTGCGGCGACGGTCAATAGATGGCGTCAGATTCTGACGTTTATTTTGACGGGAGAAGCGCCCTATGCTTCTATATATATATTATATTAACATATTATTCTATTTAAAATAATATTTCATAGATTCAAATACTCTGCTAAATCGACCGCCAGTAGTAACGCTTCTTCTATTAAAAATTTATTGTTGTTGTTTCCCGATGGCCGGCTCAAACCGTTTGTACATTATCTAAATAATCTTTTGTTTTCCTTGTTCTACTCGCCTTAAGCCAGACAGTACTTTTATCAAACTATGTTTTTATATATTCCTTTAATTCAATTAAATTACTGATAAAAACTATTTTTATAATTTTATTTTCAATATTTTAACCACAACTGCATTACCATAGCATAATCCTCAAGATAATCAGAAATCAACAGAAATCTCATTTTATTTATAACATATATATATATATATATATATATATTGTCAGGAATATAACATTTTCATTAGTTTTGTGTTTGGAAATACATACCTAGGTTTATCCCTGAGAATTACATTCTAAAAAGCTTTTTTTTTTTTTTTTGAATAACAACACACACAATACTCAACTAGGGTGTGTGTGTGTTTCGACCATAAATAATTGTCTGAGAATATATTTCGTCTTTTAGATGAAGACTGTTGAATATAAACTCGTCGCCGTTAGATTTTATCTCTTAAACCTTGAGAAGGTTTTATCTTTTAGCGTGTGTATCGGGATTCAGAAAATAACTCTGAAATATATTTGATACACAGTGATTTTTATTGAAAAGACACGAGATAACCAAGTATAAGAAAATTGCCTCTATCTCCTCAAAAAAAAAGAAAGAAAGACGTCAGGAAATATCAAAGATTCTTCACTTCCTTAAGTTTTGTTCATGAGTTTAAATATTAATATACCTTGACACTCCATAGTTTATTCAATAGGTTCTACATGTATTCGTGTATGTTAGGTTTGTGATTCTGTAACCTCCTCTGATTGAATCGTATTTCCAAAAAAAAAGATAACCAATTTTGACTTAATTTTCACACACACACACACACACACACACACACAAAAGCCTTTATTAAGACACACAGGTCTTACAGAGGATTCTCCTTGGGGTTACAAAACGGAGAAACCTATGAAAGTGGGAAATAAAAATGGAGAAAGATTATATACATTTGGTAAATATATACAGATTATAAGAAAGAATAAAAAAATAAGAAGAATAAAAAAATCAAAAAAAGAAAAAAAAAAATTTTTGGAAATATGGATGGGAGAAGTGGAGAGCGAAAAGAGGAAAGAAAACAGGTATTTACATATGGAACAAGACAATTTAAGCTCTCACACAGCACAGGTGGGCCATGTATTTTTTAAGAAATCTTTAAGAGATTTCCCAGGAAAATCCGCGTGTTCAGGGTTGTAAGGTAAACACCGTTTTATCAGTGTGGGGGTTAACTTATCGTACCTGCCTAAACAAATAATTGGTTGTTGGTTCTGTCTTTCTCATCAAACAGAAATTTTTGGTATGTTTGAATGTTCGGTTAAGTCTTTCTTTTTTACAGCATTTTTATGGAAGTTATATAGATTTAGAGCTACTGAACTATTGTCTATAAAGTTGGATAATAAAGAATATAATGTGAAGTGTGTATGGCCTATCTTAGAGAAGAGTATTTTTCTTTCCGTGTCAAGAGGCATGCATTCAAATATATAATGTTCTAAAATTCATTTTCGGTTCTATTTTTGCATAGTTGGCAATACAAGTCTTCTGTCCTTAGATATTTTATATGGTCTTCTCGATATAAAACAAATAGAATTCTCAATTGCGCAATGAGGCGTTTAGCCGGCAGTGGGAGTTCACTTAGTAGATAGTTCTCTGCTGCGAATGTTTTATGTAAATATTTGTAGTGTGTGTGTAGCTTCGAATTGGTTATTCTTGATTGATCGGTTTGGATAGACTGTTCTATAGTGATTCTGATAATTTGAGGTATTGCTTTCTGTAGAATATTGGGGTCTGAACAATTCTTTAACCACATGAATCCAGTTGAGTTTAGGATATTCATTAAATTTTCTGTAAAACCTATAAAGGCATTCGTCAGAGTGGACGTTTCCCATAATTGGGCTAGACAGATTGCGGGCAATCTGGATTTTTCCATTTTTAATATTCTTAACCAGAACTTTAGAATTAGTTTGGTTGCTGTGACTCCTAGTGAGAAGCGTCCGGTTTCCATGCGTAGTATGTAGCCTGGTGTGTTACTCGGCAAGTTCAATAGTCGTCGGAGATAGTTATTCTGAATTTGGTCCAAGATTTTGTACTTTTCGTTTGCCCAAATTGGAGCAGAATACAGCAGAGTTGACAGGATAATCGAGTCTAATAGTTTCATTGATGAACCAAATGAATTCAACCTGGATTTCTCCATAATTTTCCATACTTCGCCGGTAGCTGCAAGCGCTTTGCCTTTAAAGTATGAAGCCACTTGACTAAACGAAAGTGTTGTTGTGAGGGGATAGCCAAGATAGAGATATTTCGATGTCACTGTCAACAGTTGGTCTCCCCAGAACCATTTGTCCGATTTTGCAGGGCGGCCACCATTTCGGAAAACCATTATCTTGGATTTTGATTCGTTCAGGGTTAGATGATTTGTTTCGAAGTATTTTTTCAACATGTTGATTTTTATTTGTAGATTGATTTTTGATTCTCCTATGAGAATTATGTCGTCGGCATACATCAAAAGGTGGACCGTTCCAAAATTAGGGAGGTATATGCCTGGTAGAGTAGAGTCATTAAAAATGTTGATTAAATCAGTTACAAAGAGTATAAATAGATAGGGTGATAAGGGTTCTCCTTGTAACACTCCCGATCGGATTTTGATGGGTTCAGTAAATAGTCCATTCCATCTCACCGTCGTTGTCATTTGTTCGAAGTAGTTCCTGATAAGGTTAACAAAGCGGAAATCCAGACCTAATTCACCCAATTTTGACCACAGAAGTGAGTGGGGAACAGTGTCAAAAGCCTTTTTTAGGTCCACAAAAAAAGCATAGAGTTTTCTTCTTTTACGTCTGAGAGTCAGCTGTATCAAGGACAACAGTGTGAATATGTGATCTTGACAGGAGTAGCCTTTTCTGAATCCGGCCTGGTTTTCTGGAATAATTGATCTACCTTCAATCCAGTTGCGTAATCGCGATTTTAGTATTGATGTGAAAAGTTTTGACAGATTACTAATAAGGGCAATTCCGCGGTAGTTTGATGAATTATCCCGGTCACCGCTTTTAAAAATAGGATGGATGATAGATTTAGACCATATTAAGGGATATGAACCAGAATTAATGATTCTGTTGAATATATTTTTTAGAGTAACAAGGTGTTCGAAAGGTAGGGTCTTTAATGCTTCATTCGGAATTTCGTCAGCGCCACAAGCTTTTTCATTTGCCAGACTGGAGATTTCTCTAGTTATTTCTGTTATGGAGATTTCACAGTAGAGTTCAGGATCAATTCGTGAGAGAGTAGATAGGTCGCTTCCTATCGTCGTTTCAGCAGAGAGCAGTTTGTTGTAAAAGCATTGCCACTCTAAAATTGTTATATTTCCTTGTATATAGCTTTTGTCTTTCAAGGTAGCTATAGTTTTCCAAAGGTTTGCGGAGTCACGGGCATTTTTAAGAAGTTCTTGTTTTTCCTGAAGATATTTTTTCTTGTTGAAGTTTATTAAGGTCGTGTACCTTTTCCTATTTGAGACATAAATATTGCGGTCTACGTCAGTGTTCGTTTCCTTAAAGGTTGTGAGGCTTGCCTTAGCAGATTTTTTGGCTAAATAGCATTCCCTGCTATACCAGGGTTTCGATTTTGGGTGGCCAGGTCTGACCTTAATGCGCATATCTGCAGCAAGCATTGCGTTTAGTATTTGTTTAGAAAATGTATTAACTAGGCTGTCAAGATTCTGGTCTGTAGAGACTTGATTGTTGTCAAGATTCTGCGAAAAGAGGGATGTGTTATCAGGTGCCCATCTGTACCTTTCAAAGCAGGGATAGACGGTTTCTTTCGTTCGTTTGAGATTAGATAAGTTAGACATGTTTATTGTTAGTGGAAGGTGGTCCGAGTATGGGTTATTATCTACTTTGAGGTCAACAACGTGCTCCAGCAGGGAATATGAGACAATAAAATAATCGACAACAGATGAGCCACGACTTGAGATAAATGTGCAGTTTCCAGTTTTGTCACTTATAGTTCTGCCATTAATTATTGTCAGTAGATTATTATCTAGGAAGTTTATGAGTGACTTAATTTTTACAAAACCTGAATTTTACAAATCATAAGAACTTCAATAGCGTTTTTAAAAAAGAAAAAAATTAGTGTAAAA
This sequence comes from Cordylochernes scorpioides, assembly GCA_030710605.1. Classification (NCBI taxonomy): domain Eukaryota; kingdom Metazoa; phylum Arthropoda; class Arachnida; order Pseudoscorpiones; family Chernetidae; genus Cordylochernes; species Cordylochernes scorpioides. The sequence goes on along the minus strand of CP092869.1, from coordinate 76,948,482 downwards.
TTCAATATGTGTAAGTGATTTCGATGACAAATTTTAAAGACAACTATTGCTGGTTTGTTTAATATTTGAAGAATAATCAAATATCAAATTGAGATAATAGAATCTGACTTTAGCAACCTTAACTCCATAAATGATTGCTGTATCATATAATACGTATCAGAAGAATATCAGATAATTAAATATGGAAATGTGAAAAACATTCCAAAATTACAAAATATTTTCTCACAATTAATTTCTTTTTATTTCAAAAGGCTAGCTTTCAAGCGTTTGTAAATATTTATTGTAGGATATAGTCGATGTTTTACGAGTATGTTTTACGAGTATAAAGCCCGTGGAAGAGCGATTATCACTTGAAAGCTGGCGTTTTGTAATAAAAAGAAACTCATTGTGAGAAAATATTTGTAATTTCAAAATATCAGATAATACCTATCTGTTATATTTCTATATGATGTATATATGTGTGTATAAGTATATCCTGTATATGTACTTGTATATCTAAATCTATATTCATGATAAAATTGTGAAAAACGTTTTGAAATTCCAAAATATTTTTCCACAATTTAGCGTGCGTGTGTATATTTTTTATAAATATTTCAACTTGCTACCTTCATTATCTCAGTTCTCTGAAGTTATTTTTCAAGAATCAGACGAACCAAATATTTCCCTACTAGCTTTTACATTTATTAAGAAAGATATTTCAAATATAACTTCTTGTTTTGCTTCAAAAATCATAATGAAATGTTGTAACTCATTGTGAGGAAATATATTTTGTAATTTCAAATATCTAAATCTATTGTAGTCATTGTCTTGTGAATATTTTAAATATTTCATATACAGTAAAACCTCCATTTAATGGACACCCCGCTAGCGCACACCTCTCTACAAAGAACAGTTTTAATTTGCAAAATTAACATTTTTACTATTTAGAAACTCTCCGGTAAGAGGACACCTCTCTCTAAAGGACACTTTGGCTCTGCAATTAGGTGTCCTTTACAGAGAAGCTCTACTGTAGTAGTTTTCTAGAGCAAAAAAGGGTAAAATAAACTTTAATTTAATTAATGTAAATAAACATATCTTTAATTAATGTAAATAAAAGGCTATGTTACTGATATTCTACTAGGTAACGGTGTCCTTTACCGTAATTTGCGATTTGATATTGAAATAAATAAAAAAGAGAGAAATTTATTCATGTAAAAATGAAACCATGTTCAATCTAACGAATGTTTACTTTTAAAGTCAGTCATAATGAGTAGATATGAATACATATTATATACACCACGCAAAATATTAGATTTTTATTTGAAAAAATATTAATATTGGCTATTTGTCCTGATATATGGCAATTTCGAAAATATTGTGTTTTCAAGCCAGCAAAAAATATTTATTTGCACGGTGTATTTAAAATCTCCTTAATACAAATATTTCTCGCAAAATATATTTTAAAGAATAAATTACATTAAATATAGTATTTTTGGGTTAAAATAATATTCATTTATAAGTTTATTAATTAGAGCCCATTAAATAAAAGTAAATTTGATTATCCATTTGTTGAAAAAAAAAAAGATGAAACAAGAATGAACCAAGCCCTCCCAATATATTTTTTCATCGCAGTAAGGACAGTAGAAGTTTGTATTTTGTATAAAAGAAACATTCGTGCTTTTAAATCCTTTCATTTTATAAGAATGAATCATGATACCTTAAAATGTGAGAAATAGTTACCCAAAAATATTTGAAAAAGTAAAAATAAATATCAGTTGAAATTTTTCTTTTAATTTAAATTTGCAAGCTTTCGCTTGAAGAGCGAATCAGCCCGTTGAAGAGCAGTACATTTGCTCGAAAGCTTGCAAATTTAAATTTTAAAAAAATGTTTACCTAATATTTATTTATACTTTTTCAAATACCTTAAATTGTTTGTGTAGAAGCAGCAAATCTCTTTTAAACAATTTTCAAAAATTTTATTGGAGCGTTTTTCAGCAATATTCAATCAGAAATGAAGACAAAGGATTACCGCATTGAATTCTAATTGTGAAAGCTAAACGAGAAATCACATCTGAAAACATAAAGTATCTCTATAACTTGATAGAATATAAACAAAACCCGATCAGCAAAATATTAGACATCAGGCTCGTTTTCTTCTTGCGAAATGGCTTCAGAAAAATGAGAGAATTGATGGTAACAAGTCAAAAATATATTTTTAAGAAAAACATGCATTTTTCTTAATAAAATGTGTTGTGAAAAAAATAGTATAAAGAATGAATTGTATTGGGATCAGGAGGTACCTTTTTCTTAATAAAATATAATATAAGTTGAAAATTAACTGTTTTAATTCATAATATTATCAACTCCCCTTTGCCGGTCCCAAGCCCGGATGAAAAAAGGAGGAGGGGGAGCAGTAACAAGCTCACTAAAAAACCTGGGTTTAGCTGGCCATGCTGATAGTACCCTGTAAAGCTCCTGATCCAGGGATACAGGATGAGCAGCGTTTGTACTCCATGTTAGGAGCGGCTGCACATGGCGTCTGTTCCTCATGTCAGAGGCGGCCATTTCTTTTGGAGCTAAGTCGGCCTGCCACTGAGTTGTGCTCCCAGTCTTGATGACAAAGGCAGACGCATTCTACTTCACACAATCATGATGGTTGTCAAACAGACACCATCAAGGGTCACAACTTAATATCCTAATATGATTGAGTGGAGATAAGAAAGAAGAAGATAATATTACTAATACAAACGTAGAAATTAGTTTACAGCTTATTTTATAGAGAAATATTACTCAATTAATATAATTATTAATAAAATATATATTAATTTATAATATCAAATAAATATATTTTCAACACGCTGAAAGCTTTTTAAAGGATATATATATAAACTTAAAGAATATGATCTTTAAAAATATTATTCTCTTGAATTAATCATAGAATAAAATATAGAAAAAGTTTTAAAATATTGTTACGAAGTATTTATTTTTTTACACAAGCATTTATTATTATACACTAGTATTAACAGAGTATCATTTTTTATGTTTATCCTTCATAGCTTGTTCTTGCCTGAAATAAATTGCTATCTCATCCTGAAAAAAAAACAATACCACGTGGAAAATTAGGGAAGACAACTACAGGATGAGACAGCAATTTATTTCAGGCAAAAAAAACTATGAAGGATAAACATAAAAAAATGATACTCTGTTAATACTAATGCAAAATAATAAATGCTTGCAAAATAATAAATATTCCGTAACAATATTTTTTTTCTATATTAATATAAGGCTACACACCTCTGCTTCCCAAATCAAACCGATGGAATTGAAGTTCAGGGTCAATTTGTTTTACTCGCCGTTAGATATATATCCTGGAAGGTTTGAGATTTATTTGATGTCCGATCAAACCAATTGGAAGAACTATTTAACGATTCAAATCACTTTTGTTACAGTTGTCAATGCCGCCGTTGCCATGGTAACGCCAGGGGTTAATTTCACAGTCGTCTGCCCAGCAAAATGTTGCACAGAAGTCAAATGCGAATTTAAAATATGAAATATAGAAGGTATAAATATTTATCTATTATCTTCATTTTATCTTTATATATATTTTATAGATAAATATATAACAATATATATTTTCTCCAATTACTGAATATATTTTTGTCTTTAGATTTTTTTTAAAGTTATAATAAGAAATAGTATTTTATTTTCTATAATTGAATAGCGAATAAACAAGCATGCGTTTGAAGCTGAAATTATTTTTATTTTCATTATGATGTTTTATATTGTGAATGATCCTACACAAATATAAACGTATATAATAATACAAATATTAATCACATGACAATACATACTATAAAATATCTTTCTAATATATATTTCAAAAACATGGATTTTTAATAATATCAATTATTTCTGTTGTGTGTTCCACTACCATAAACTGGGGTTAAAAAAAAATAGTATGTCCTTATTGTTTGCGGAAGAACATTGCTTGATGCAAATATATAAATGTAATTCTACTGTCTAAAAAGCTTATGTCCATAGTTTGCCTAAATACCATTTCTATGATTCCACCCTTCAGTGTAGCATATAAAAGCAGAATGATCCAATACAGTATTAGAGCTCTAAAGAATCGGTCTGGTAGATTAAATTGGCGAAACCGCTGGGAGGGTTCACCACTCATGAACCAAGCCCTACCAATATTTTTTTCATTGCAGTAAAAACAGTAGAAGTTTGATTTATTTGTGAAAAAAAACATTCGCGTCTTAGTGTCTACATTCGTTATATATAGATGGCGTGTTATTGGTTTGTATTAATAATATTTTATAATAGGCTTTCCTTCTTATTTTTTAAATATATAATATCGTTTTAAAATTTAATTTCATTAAAATATTAAAACAAATTTCAACGCACAAAAAGGTAAATCACCGATATTTATCATTACTGTTATTTCCTTTTTTAAAATCGTCATCAAAATTTGAAAACTATTATTTTCAAGGTAATTTATACAATCAAACTATATTTTTTATTTTAATTTATATTTTATTTAAAAGGCACGGAATTTATAGAAATATTGTTTCTCAAAATAAAATAGTTAAATAAATATTTCACCTTTTTGTCCCAAAAATTGATGTTGGTTAATGCGTTTTTTTTTTTGGCGATTCCTTGAAATGCTCACTTTATATTTATATTATAAACCCTCTGCTACAGATGCTATAAAATCGTTGAACTTTACTAAACACCATTTTAAAAACTGATTAGATTTGTTTTATACGACGATTTTAATGATGTATCTTATATTATTACTTTAGTTAATTAGCATAATAAGGCAAAAAATATCAATATTCGCACAATAGTTACCCAATATTGTGAAAATATATGTTTGAATATCTTCTATATATATATAAAAATCAATGTTTGTATTTTTGTTTGTTTGTATGTTTGTTTGTTTGTATGTCCGGTATACAAATTCGCAGTAGTTCACTAATTCAAACCAAAATTTTCATACATAGGTAAAAATATACGGGGAAGACGATAGGCTATTTTAAAAAAATATATAAATCAATTATTAAAACTATATATTCAAATTATTCTACTTCGATCAAGAACAGCGCCCTCTATCAACGATTAAATTATGCTGATGCAAACAAATAGATAATGCTAATAACAAACAATTATAAAAAAATTGTATCTAGATATATATCACTCGGGTAGATATGCACACGGGTCAATCCCGGGGCGAACCCTGGGTCACCCGTCTAGTCTGTTTATATTTGAAATTTTCAACTTTTTCACCGCCAGCACATGGCTGCCTGCTATTAGCAGCCTTTCTTTAGTTTACCACACTTGTACTTGATCCAACCTTCAATCTTCTGACTCAATCTGAATTATATTTTCACTGTATTTTTCTCAATATACATAGATCTCAAGAGAGAGAGAGGAATTGTAACCACTATATCGTTCATATAAGAATATATAAGAATAAATATAAAATAAATATATATGAATAAATGATATTAAAAACAAAATTGACATTTCCTGACCGCTCACATGAGAATTTTAGATGGTAGAGCACCATCAATTGAAACAAAAATCAAGTAAACGTTGATTTAGCTTGTTATAAAAATATTTGGCCAACCTAATATCTTGATCAAGAAAGGTCAACTACGTAAGCGTTTCTGGCTGTTGGCGTGGTGCAGACTATTCCTCTACGACCAAATATTTGGTCCCAGAAGCTTCGTGAGATAACAAGAAATAAGGTATTTCCAGGAATATTAAGAACTGCGATAGAGCAAACAATACAAAATGACTTAACAAGAATAACCCAATCAAAGTTATATTCCCAATATAGAGATATATATACAACGTTTACCACCGAAGAATATTTCTTAAGTGAACTCCCTTTTCCTGTCATCAGATTAATCGCACAATTTAGAACCCTTTCAATTTTTTTCAGAGAACACCATCTGATTTTATTGAGGCGTGAAGATCTGAAATGCACTTTCTGTGGATCAGGAATAACAACGGAGATGTTGCACTACTTATTTGACTGTGCTGCTCTGTCTGAGGAAAGACGAAAACTAAATGATAAAACGGGGCAACTTTGTCCTTCATTTCCGGCACTAATTAATGAAATATCAAAAAATAGGTATATAGCGATGACGATATTTGGATTCCACAAGACTATATCCCGGGAAAAGGCCACACAGTGTTCTCCCCATCCATTGTGAACTGGCGAATCCTGTATAGGGCGAGAGGCCCTAAATAAAGGCTTTGTTGTTGTTGTTGAAATAGGTATTTAAGGCCAAGTTTGAATAAAGATGTTTTTATATGTATAAATAAAAAGTCACGAATATAAAAATAGTCAGGTGTTGACATTAAAAACAAAATTGGCATTTCCTCACAGCTCGCATGAACATTTTAGATGGAAAATATAAAAGATAGAATGAGATTAAATAAGGATAAATATAGATAAATATAATCAAAAAAGGCTTATCCTGGCCACGTTCACATGTATCCTTAGATGGCAGAGCGCCTTAAATGTAGAGAGAGAGAGAAAGAGAAATTGAGATTTAAACTAATTTATTACAATGTCCATATAAGATTATATAAGTGTTAATAAAGAATAAATATAAATATTGATAAATAAGATTATATAATAATAAATATTATTTTTATTTCCAATATTTCGATGGGCTAAACGACCATCTTTTTCTAGGATCTCATCCCTTTTCGCGGCAAGCCGCGCGTTACACTTGAGACACGGGCGTCTCACAATCTCCCCGGGCGAAAATCATCCATCGAAATATCGGAAATAAAAAGATTATTTATTGAATCCAAGATGTGCCCTTTATGAACAAATATAACAATATGGATTGCTCTATTTTCAGAATAATAAATATATGAATAAATAGATTAAAAAAATATATAAATAATTTTTAAATACGAGGTATTCATTGGTGGCGCCCACCGCGGGAAAGACTCCGCCACCGATGGACTGCGAGAGTTCTTTCCCACAGAGTGGGCAGGTCGATGATATGGCTGGCGTTACCCAACACAAAACCATGTAGATGGTAGCTTTTGTCAGACTTGTCAACTTCATTGCCTCGGGATGGAGGCCGACACCGAACAGCCAGGCCTGCAGATCCAGGGGCACTTCTCAGGAAGCGAACACCTCCCGGAGCAGGGGTCGCACGAATCGGCAACTCCAAAATCTGTGGGTCAGCGACCCGTCGCTGGACCCACAGGCAGCACAGGTGGCACGCCTCGAGACAGGGTGGTCAGGATGAGGTAGAGCGTGTAGGGCCAACCGTAGGGCGACATCTGCGTCGTGCCAGAGAGACAGAAATTATTAATAAATACAAAATTCAAATATAAAGGATGTATTGTTCGCGATATACATCAAAAGTTCACAGAGTGGGCATCTGATTAGGTAGCTGGGATTTCTAATTCAAGACTGAGATGGGCTTAAGAGAGAGAGAAGATGTTTTACTATCTTACTCTATGAGAGTACGTAGAACTTTCTATGTAGAACTGCCATGGCTGGGTAGTGAGTACATTGAGAAGTTAATGAGAGACTTTTAGCGGATGACTGTTCGAAGGTTCGCTGCCAGGGAGGAGGAGAGAATTAATTAGTGGAAATTAGGTCATTAATGAGAAAATAATTTGGCGGCTGGGAGGGAAGAAGCTGTCCATAGAATTTCTCATCAATTGTGATTAGAGCGGCCTGGAGGTTCGCACGGTGGGTAGTTACATTGCTGGAGAGAGTTCTGGAGGAAGGAATTTTACCAATATCGTACTGTTGCCGTTGTTGGATGAAAATGGCTTGTTTTATTTGATGATTTACTGGATGTTTAGGGGTTGGAGGGGGAGTGATAGGTACTGTAGATTATTGAAGCCACAATCCGGGATCGAATCCCGAATTAAGAAACTTTTTTTCAGAATAATTATAGCTTCAATAACCATCAATTGTTATACAACAACAACAAAAAGCCTTTATTCAGGGTCACTGACCCTATACAGGATTCACCAGAGGTATGCATAAGAACAAAGCAGTGAGACGAAGGAAATAGCGATATATACAGAAGAAAAGGAAAAAAAAACAAGAAAGAGAAAGAGGGAAGCAAGAAAAACAACACAAAAAGAGTAGCAGTAAGAAAGTGAGGAGTGAGTGTCACTTGGCCTTCTTCTGAGATATGGACTTGTGGAAACCATAAAACGCCGTAGCAATATACTTATTCTGGGTCATTTTGTCAATTATTGATGGAAGTGAAGCACAGAGTTGCTCAGTTTTGAGCATAAGGGTTCTTCTTTCTTCTTTCAGAGCATAGCAATCAAAAATATAGTGAGTGATTTCATTTTTTAGTTTTGAATTACAGAAGGTACAAATCGGGTCCTCACCGCAGAGCATCTTGGTGTGGTTTTCTCTAAAAAATTTCCATCTGCTATTTGCTTTTGAATATATGGAGACAGTTTATCTAAGTTATGCAGCTGTATTTGGTTTGGAGGAAGGTATACAAATATCAAACAGATAACATGTTGGAGGGCTCTTGTGTTTGTTGATAAAAAAATAGATATCAATTGTTATAAAGGTCCAACCCCACCAGTGATTGCAAATAAATAAACGGGTGTCTGCCAAACTTGTAAGTGAAAATTTCGAACTACTTCTACATGTAATGCACTTATAGTCAAAGCGTCGCTAACTACCTTACATTATTTTCATGGACTTTACTACGTTTACTCGGAGTAAGTGAAATTTAAACTGTATTTTTTCATAAACCTAAGTGTGCCTCTCGTTTATAAAGTTAAAGTTATGAACTTATGAATACTCTCAGAAATAAAGCTCTAAACGCGATCATTACTTTACACTCATGGACAAAACTTAAGGAAGTTTTACCTTTTAGCATGTATATTAGCATTCAGACAATAGCTCTAAGAAATATTACAGTGACCTTTATTGAAGACACCAAAGATAACCGAGTGTAAACAATATTGCCTCTGTCTCTTAAATAAATAGTACAAAAAATGTACAACCATACACTTATATATATATACATATGATTCTTTGAAATAGTTACTATTCGAAACTATCTAAAGTCACATGAAGACCGGCTTTGTCACGAAGCAAATAATCTTTTTTTTTTTGCCATTGAACCTGTCGTTTCAAGCGATATATTTTCAAACAGATGCTGTATAGCCTCCCTCAGGGTAATGTTGGATTACTGATGTTTGAACAAAATTTCTGAAATTTTAAGGAATCTTTTTTCTTGGAACCGAATTATTTCAGGGCGTCCCGGTGACTTTGTTCTGAAAAATAATACGCCATTTTGTTTTAGTTTCAAATACTAGACTTAAAATTTATTTTAGTGTCATGGTTTTACTATTTGTTTTAAAAGACGTTGTGGGTGTGTATTCGTGTAGAGTTGTTTTATGATAATAATATCCGAATCATATACATATATATATATATATATATATATATATATGAAATGTAAATAATAAAGTTTATCAAATAAAATTTTAAATCTTAAATATAAATTAAATTAAGTTGATATTATAGAGTGAGTTATATGTTAATAGTTATATTTTTGTTATATTATATATATATATATTATATATATTTTTTATTATATATATTTTGTTATATATATATATATATATTATATGTTAATTAGTTATATTATAAATGAATTTGAAGCATAATAAATGTTTTATTATTCAATTAATTTATAATTTTAATAAAAATGTAACTTATATCAATGAAAACAAAATTTTAATACATATTTTCACAATCTTTAAAATTTCTAATGATTCTTTTCTGACAGCTTTTCTAACTTCTAACAATTTTAAAAATAAGATTTCCTAGAAAAGGGAAGGTTAATTTTAGAACAGTGTCGCGGGTCCCTGACAGACAGATGTTACATCCACACATGTGCGCTGTCTCGAGGGAGCAGCAAACGCCACTTTGAATAAGTAAGTAAACAACCTCCTTCTATGATATCTAATATTAATTTAATTATACAGTTTAATGGTCGAAGAGAAATCAATCCATAATGAAGTAAGGGTGAAATGGGTTGTGGTATTTTCATCTGAAGAGCCCTGGTACCACAGATTTCTCTCTCCAATAGATTTTCCAAATCTCCTTTTGTGTAATGTCCTGGTCTACCATTAGGGTTCCAAAAAATAATTTCTAATAGGCAAAGATTTAAAATATGTTTATCTATCCTTAACTAGGCAAAAACATTATTTCATATTATTCTTACTCTTAGGAAAAAAAAAAAAAATTAAAATTATATTTGAAAAAAAAAATTATATAAAAAAATTACAAAAACTATTAATTAACTTTAAAAAAATACTAACAACCTTTCAATTCTCTACCTGTTTGAAATAAAAGTGTATGGTTCTTTCTTTATCTCTTTCCTCTCTTTTACTAAAAAATAAATATATAATCATTATAAATCTCTTCTTTATTCCTATTTATTTTAAGAGTATGTCTAAATGACGGGTAAAAGCCGATGCTAAAAGACGTTACGTTGTTAAATCTTCTTTTCTTGTTAAATTTTCTTTTTATTTTTCAAAATTTTTTTTTTTTCTATCTAAAATAAAAACATATTATTCTAACATATAATTACTTTTATTACATTTTTCTCTCCTAAATAAGATATAAATATAATACATATAAAGAACTTTTTAATCTCATCTAACTTAAACACAAAAATAATTATCAACTTTTATCTTATATATATATATATATAATTCAAAATATATATTCGTATTTATTATTACAAAAGAATAACATAAATATACCGGAAGCAACTATTTAATTTATTAATACATAAGTATATTTTGTGATAGACATCCTTATGCCCAAATAATACTAAGTTATAGATAAATATTATTATTATCTTAAGTACACACATAGTAAAGACCATGGTATTCATTGTGGGTAGAAGTTGACGACTGCTTTTACTGTAAGTACTGTACATCACGTTTGCACTTACTTACTAAATTTCCAGAGCCCCGTTTTGTTATTTGCATCAATTGCGGGGTTGGAATTTTGAAATAATCGGGAATCTTTAAATTTTTTTTTTCATAAAAAAGTGTCCATTGCGGGAATTCGAACACGGATCATGGGGAGGAATAATTGGGGGCTTATACCAATTGTCCACCTTAAACTGTCCATTTGTCAATAAATATTCAAATAAAAAATGTATATTTCTTTGTATATCATTGGATAAAATTTCCAAAAATGATATGATACAAGGGTAATACAATTTTTAATTGAAGTCTTAGTAAAACAATTAATATACATGTATATCGTTAAAATATAGCACAAAAGAGAAAATTTACTCGGATCAATTGGATAAATTAAGAAAAAGGCATCTTCTGATCGTGAAACTAAAAGTTACATGATCATAATATACTCATTTTCTCAATTATTATATGACCGATCGTAATTGAACGCTATTTGTCTCTTATCCAATACAAGAAACCTATCCCTTTGGAAGATTTTCTCCATATTAGAAATTATTTTACTATATATTTTACGTTGATATCTAAAATAAAGTAAATTTTTCAAAAACAATAATTTTGTGTTATATATTACTTTTGTAATAAATTAAATTATTGTGTGTTGATTAAAGTAGCATTTATTCTCGGCCAACCGTTTCATATTTTCAAATGTCTGACGATCAAAAACGGTTGAGAAATGTTGGAATATATTATTTTAAGATTGCATCAGGCCACCGTTGATTTGATTATGAAAATAATTTTAGAATATCAATTGTGCGTGTGTGTTGTGCTTACACAAGGAATCAAAATCATAATCGTTTAAGAGGATTGCAAATAGTTTAGGATATTGTAATTTGTTGGTATTTGGTGGCATCTATATAGATAATACCGTAACAGAGTTTTCCATTGTAAAGTCCTGAGCTATCTCCTCCGAAGATTCTGAACTACACATAACGATCTATATACCAAAATTTTCGTTATTTTTTTCTTCGTATGATAGGCCTGTTTTTATTTTCCTAATGTTAACAGTTATTTTTATCTTTTAATTTAATCTATTTTACAATCGTAGATTTTTTGCATTTATCATCATCAATTCTTTTGTTTTGAAATGCGTTCTTTTGTTTACCTTTTACTAATTCTTATTTACTAATTTTTACTAATTTCTGCTTCATTTGATTATGATTATAATTTGTAAGTACTTTGTTATAATTTTTCATTTAAATAGAGCTCAATTTTTGTGTATGTTTCTTATTTGCATTATCTTTCCTAATGTCTTTGGCAACGTTTTTTTTCTCATAAATAGGCTGAGGTTATATTATTTTTCGAATTGTAGATTGAAATATTTATTTATGTCTTTCTTTTGCTTAATTAATTCTTCTTTATATTTGTTCTTATTTATTCTTTTTTTTACTCTTTCACAATCAAATTTTGAAAATGGCTAAATGGCCCCACTTCTCCCTATTTGCTTTTGCAGCTTTTCTTATTAAAACTTAGAATTAAGCTTTGCTTTTTATATACATGTTTATTACACATTTAGCAATACTTTTTCTTTATATTTGCTCTTATTTACTCATTTTTTTACTCTTTCACAATCAAATTTTGAAAATGGCTAAATGGCTCCACTTCTCCCTATTTGCTTTTGTAGCTTTTATTTAAAAAAAATATTAAAACTTAGAATTAAGCATTGTTTTTTTATATACATGTTTGTTACACATTTAGCAATATATATACCAAAATATTTTTTTGAATACTTAACTCTTTTAGTGAATTTTTGTCAGGGGGGCTGCAAAAGTGCCGTACTTATGCAGTATTTTGATGCTTTTCCTGTGACAAGGATAATGAAATTTAAAATTAAGCTTTGCTTTTTTATATACATGTTATTTACACATTTAGCAATATATACACAGAAATATTTTGGAATATTTAACTTTTTTGGTGAATTTTTGTCAGGGAAGCTATGAACTGCCGTAATCATGCATTATGTTGATGTTCTTCTCATAAAAAAAATATTTGGGTTTGGAATTGGGCTTTGATTTTTTGTATACATGTTTTTTACATATTTAGCTCCATTTTTGTGTCTTATTTTCTTTTTTGCAGTATCTTTCATAATGCCTGATTTGATTACTTGATCTATTATAGTTTTTCATTTGAATTTAGCTCCATTTTTGTGTCTGTCGTTTTTTTTTTCTCATAAATAGGCTGATGCTGTATTTGTGTACTCAATTGTTGCTTTTTGTGTCTGGTTTCTCTTTTGCAGCATTTTTTTGGAATCCTTTTTTTTTTCTTCAATTGTTTCCTCACATGCTTGGAATTTTCTTTTTATGCCTGTCCTGGCTTTCAGTTTTATAGTTTTCCTCTGCTTGGTTCTTATTTTACCTTTTTTTTTCAGCGTCTTCTGTCATGCCTCGAAAAGGCCGTGGAAGACTCACTCCCCTAACCGCTAGGCGTGCTAATATGACTCGCCGCAGGAACAAAACCACGATTGCTATTTCTCCAGTTTACTTTTTCACCAATGTCTATAATTTTTCACCTGAAAAGATTTTTTATTTTATTTGTTATTCAATAAACTATTATCACTTATTTTTGGTCTTCTCTTTATTTACTTATTTTACTGGGGGTTGGTGGAAGGATGGTTTAAGCCGTTGGTTTTCGACTGCTACGACCCGGGTTCGATTCCCGCATTGGGCACTTTTTTCTGAAAAAAAAAAAAAATGCTCCAATGGCTTCCGATTCTTGCAAAAGTCCAACCCACCAGCAAGCGCAAGTAATCAAACGGGGCTCTGGAACATTTGTAAATGCAAAGTCGAACTGCTTTTCACATGTTTAGACATGTTGTGTACTTACAGTAAAAGCAGTCGCCTACTCTACCCACCATGATTATCAAGGCCTGTACCACGTGTACTAGCGATAAGCAAAAAAAAAATTATTTTACTCATTGATCTATACATACAATTATTTGCATACAATTATATACATACAAATATATGCATACAATTATATACATACAATTTTCTACATTTTTGCACTCTGCAGTATGTTGTTAATAATAGGGGTTTTAGACAAATATCAACTGTTGAAATTTGAATTTCAAAATAGTTGAATTATCGAAAGTGTCGAATTAGTTTGTCATATGATAGGCCGTAGGTCGAGACATCAAAAATGGTTGAATTATCGTGTGTTGATTTAATTAGATTATATTGTATATATAAAAAAATAGAATTGTTGTTTCTAATGAGGTCTTTTAAATGAATTTATTCCTTTAATATGTTGTCATATCTGCAATATAGTTGTGTTGTTTGCAATTTTTTTTTTCCTTTCAAATATTTGTGTCCACTCTGAAATATAGTTTGTGAATTTATATTCCAATTTATTTTCTTATATATATATATATTTTTTTTTATTTCCAAAATATTTATTTAGACTTTCACCAATGCCTTTAGGATCTTTGTGATGGAACACGTATGGTGTTTCAGCGCATGTGCTCTCATGTCCTTGAAGCACATATACTGACAGTGCCCAAAGTTGAACACACTGTATAGTGTCTGAAATATCTTTGGCCCCTTCGGATACCAACCTTCGCTTCATTCTAGAGAGGCGTTAGTTTTCACTAAGGTTGGCTTTTGCTATGACTATAAATAAGGCTCAAGGACAAACCTTGGCTATAAGAGCCTGTGTTTACGCACGGACAACTTTAAGTGGCTTTTTCAAGTGTGCGAACATTGGATAGCATACATGTAAAGATGACCCATATCTTTTGGTCCTTCAGATTTCAGACTTCCATTCATTCTGAATATTTGGGTTCTTCCTACAAGAGCCTGTGTTCAATTTTAAAGTGGCTGCCTTCGCCTCTGTAATACCTTTTTACCGGTAAAGTTGTATTTAAACAACAATCAACCTTGAAAATTTTATTTTTAAAATGGTCGAATTATCGAAAGTGTCGAATTATCGATAGTGTCGAATTATCGATAGTGTCGAATTGCAGTTTGTTTATTTATTTTTTAATAAGGTCCTCTTATCTTATCTGCAATATAGTTGTATTGTTCATAGCACATATATTGACAGTGCCCAAAGTTGAACACACTGTATAGTGTCTGAAATATCTTTGGCCCCTTCGGATACCAACCTTCGCTTCATTCTAGAGAGGCGTTAGTTTTCACTAAGGTTGGCTTTTGCTATGACTATAAATAAGGCTCAAGGACAAACCTTGGCTACAAGAGCCTGTGTTTACGCACGGACAACTTTAAGTGGCTTTTTCAAGTGTGCGAACATTGGATAGCATACATGTAAAGATGACCCATATCTTTTGGTCCTTCAGATTTCAGACTTCCATTAATTCTGAATATTTGGGTTCTTCCTACAAGAGCCTGTGTTTAATTTTAAAGTGGCTGCCTTCGCCTCTGTAATACCTTTTTACCGGTAAAGTTGTATTTAAACAACAATCAACCTTGAAAATTTGATTTTTAAAGTGGTCGAATTATCGAAAGTGTCGAATTATCGATAGTGTCGAATTATCGATAGTGTTGAATTATCGATAGTGTCGAATTGCAGTTTATTTATTTATTTTTTAATAAGGTCCTCTTATCTTATCTGCAATATAGTTGTATTGTTCGAAATTTTATTTTCTAATTTGTTAATTTTTTCTTTTTTTTTTTCACTCTAATAATATTCATTTAAATCTGATAATTTTTATTTAATGCAATTTATTTAATAATTTATTTAATCCAATGTCTATAGTTTCTTCCCTGAAATTGCTTACCAAACATGAGTCAGTGTTTCCTCAGTGTTAACAGTTGGAGTGTTAGAATGCGGAGAAGCAAAATAACTCCCTACTGAATTTCTCAATAGTCTTACTCCCAGAGGAATGCATCCACACCAGTTAAACTCTAGGTTGGTGCTATTGTTATGCTTCTGAGAAGTTTTAATCCTAAGCAGGGTCTTTGAAAATGGTACACGTGTGGTGATACTGTGCATGTGCTCTCATGTCCTTAAAGTAGTGTAGTTCTGTTGTTTGCACTTTCATTTTCTGATTTGTTAAAATGTTTCTTCTATAGTTTCTCACCTGCGGGTCCTTCGGGTAAACCTGGGTCGTTGCCCGGGTCATTCGGCTATTTATATCTATATATATATCTATACTTTTAAAGTCTCTGCAGGCCCTTTGGGTAAACCCTGGGCGTTACCCGGGTCACTCGGCTAGTTTTTTGATATTTTAAAATCATATTATGGAGTAATGTAGTAAATATATATATTAAATGGTTGAACTTTATTAGATAATCATTTTAAAAATTTATTATGGATGTGAATATCTACAGAACAATTTGCCAAGTAAACTATTTTTATAACGCATTATGCTTGTTTAGGATTTAAAATATTCAACGCATATTTTTTAAAACTTCAAATGCTGACTCTTAAGCAAATTATGATATAGACAAAACTTAATAAGGTGAAAAGTTCTTTATGCTGCCTGTCGTCTATTTTTTTTAAGGAGACAATGCAATTATGTTTACACTAGGTTATCTTGTTTGCCTTTAAAAGAGGTCAATGGGCATCAAATATCTTTCATAGTTATTGTCTGAATCCCGATATACATGCTAAAAGGTACAACTTCCTTAAGTTTTGTCCATGAGTATATTAATTATAGAGATCTAATGAAATGAAATTGGTAAAATTAATAACAAGGTTTACCATATCAATGAACTCAAACTTGACAGAAATTGAAAAAATGACTTACCGCAATGACTTATCTTCTAAATTATTTTTCAGCTTCCATTTAACAATCGTGGATATTCTTCCTATATTTAAAAAACCTAATAAACAAATTGCGTTGTGAAACCTTATCCTTTTCACAAAGATCGTCCATAACAGGAAGATTCCAATAATCCATCTCGTTACCGGGAGGTCGGTGCAAGGATGGTCTAAACCGTTGGTTTAGGACCGCTAAAACCCGGGTTCGATTTCCGCATTGGACACTTTTTTTTCTGATTTAAATATTTCTCCAGAGGTCCCCGATTCTTGCAAAAGTCTAACCCTACCAGCGAATGAAAGTAACCAAACGGTGCTCTGGCATATTTGTAAATGTAAAGTCGATCTGATTTCAAAATGTGTAGATATGTGCTGCACTTATAGCAAAAGCAGTCGTCAACTTCTACCCACCATGATCATCATGGCCTGTTCCACGTTATTTTTGTCGTGTCCAATGAAGAGCCTTAGATGTCTCCATGCACCTCTATCACAGCAGCAGCAATGTCCTCTATATCGGGTATGTAAAGGGATACTAGGGATAAGCAAAAAGAAAATGTTGTTACCCTCCTTGGGAAAATGACAGTCTAGATTTAAACTTTCCGAGTATAGTTTCTCAGAAAGATATTTCAGCATATAATAAAGCACAGTATAGACTAGTTAGCCGTTGGATTATTCACCTCCCAATAAAGAGAGATGTCACGAACAAAGATGTCCACCTACCGATTGTCCGCTAGAGCAGCCAAGCATGCTCAAGCACGTAAGAGTGGTTGTCACGAACATAGGTTCATAAGCCTTGCAGGATTATATATAAATGGTAATATCCTGGGAGATTTTCGTGAATTATCTAAAGATATGTCTTTGGTATTTTTCCACCTGAAACACAATTGGCTTGTCATCTCTTCAAGTTTATCTTGATTCCAATTTTTTCATATTCTTTGTTCTTTTAGACCAGATTCTGATAATCGTGATCTTCAAGGCAATCTGTACTATCTTGATTCCTCACGCACACAAAATATATTCAACTCTTTCTTTATCTAGATTATTTATATTTTATCTTTAGATGAAATTAACTATATTGTCATCGTTTCCATGACGTTACTTCTACAATTAGGCTCCTCCAAATAATAAAATACCTGCATGCAGTTGGTTGGGAAATCAACGCTTTGAGCCCAGCATTTTTTCATCCCATTTAGAATATAGATTATCGTAGTTCTTTGAGACATATCTTTGAGACATGGCATCAAATAGCTTCCAGCATAGAGTCAAATTGTTCTCTCGATGGCAATAATCCATCAGAACATTCGGGTTCGCGATTAGGAGGTTCCCTTTCCATATATTAATCCATGAAGAAGTTCCTCCATTCCTCCGACGATCAACCTCGATTGAACATGCCAGAAATTGGTGAGTTTCTTTATATTCATTGATTTAGAAATTCCCGAGTGTTGTATAGGCTTCAGTCATGGGTGAAGCGGTCCTCGAGGCTTAATGGCAAAGGCACTCGATCCGCTCTAAGCGTGTATACTCAGAATTCATAATCGGAAATTCTTTTGTTTACGTTCGGCGTCGAAGATAACTTCAATAAATTCAGCTATGTCTAGGACCGCCGCTATGACTTCAAGAAAAAGGTAATGGTAAATGGTTATTCATATAATCTTCGAAATCATCCACGTTTTGTGAATTCGTGATTCCATATTGAGAGCTGAAATAATCTTCTTCAGGAATATGACGATGGTGTCGGTTGAAGATCCTTTTACCTAGAATGGCGATCTTTGAAATGCCTTCAATATTCTCTCGGCAAAAGATACTTGACTGAAGTCTTAGACGCCTAGTGTAAAGAGGCATACACTGAAAATCTGCACTAGAATTGTGCTTTTTCAGGAAGTATTAGGGATGCTTGAATAGTGATAAGAAATGCGATATACAATACATTAAGAAGAGAGATCTTGGGTCTATTTCTTTCTTGCTCGGATAGACACCATTGTTGTCTTTTTATTTAATTCCATTGAATGTCCCATTAGTCAATATTAAAATCTAAGTTACAAACTTTGCTGACTTCTTAAGCAAAACGTTTGATGCCCTGAATAAAGGCTTTTGAAATGTGAAATATTTAGGATATTATATTCAAAAACTCTATTCAATAGCAGCTTGTAACTTCTATTCAAATATATTATCTACACATCTAAAAATAATTTGAAATTTTTATTAAAAAATTGGTTTTATTGAAATATCGTATGATTTGTCGCTAAACTACGCTTTAAAAAGTGGAATATATTCTGTGGGTTTGATTCAGATGCCATGATCCTGAAGCAAACTTGTAGGTGTAATATATCTTCTTGTACAATGATTGCTATCTTCCTTAACACGAAATCTCTGAAAACTTGGAAGCTAAATATAAATCGAGATAAGGGTTTGTTGAATTATATGAAACGAGAAGACAGATTAACCTAATCGAATCTTTTTTGCATTTTTAGATCTTCCTGTTATAGTGATACTGATGCTAGACTCTTTGAATGGGTATTTTAGATTAACTATGGACATAAGCTTTGAGGACAGTAGACTTATATACATTTATAAATATATAAAATGCTTCGAGCAATCGTTTTTCCGCAAATATCAAATCGAGTCTTTCATTAGTTTAGCATCAGTATCACTATAAAAGGAAGATAGAAAAATGCAATATAACATCGGTATGATAGATTAAACTGGCAAACGCTGGGAAGGTTCACAAATGATAAGCCAGGCCATCCCATTAATTTTTCCATATTACATTAAGGACAGTAGAAATTGTTTATTAAAAAAAGAATCATACGCGTCTATAATAGTTTCGAATTTTGATAACAGATGGCGCGCTAATGCATCAAAATATAAAAATATAAATGTTAAAAGGTACAACTTCCTTTAAGGTTTGTCCATGAGTGTAGCTACATGAACCTTTCTTTATATATTTCCTGATGTTTTATATTTTGATTCGCTGTCACGTTCTACAGAGGAATAATTTATTGAAAATCTGGTTTATAAGTAAGCAGACGATTTTTTTTAAATCAACGCAATGCTTTAACTATTTGTATATATCGAGTAAATTTAGAGAGAAGAGGTGATTGAAAAAATAAAAGATATCGTTAAAAGTAAAAAAAACTATAATAGATAATATATACAGATATATAAAGAAGAAGAGCACGCGCCATTATGTAACTTTATCCTCAAAAAAAAAAAAAAACCTCCAAATCAGTAAATGATCTAATATAAGTAAACATTTGGATTATAATGGTTATATCTTCGATAACATGTAGGATTTAAGAAAGACAAATAGGTGACAAAAGTTGATAGCTCTTTATTTGTTCTGACATATTGTTACACCAGGTTGCGGTTTGGCAAACTCTTCAACCTTGATTCTCTCCTGTGCTGGGTCTTGTATCTTCCAGAGCGTGTTTCAACCATCCTACAAATTTATATAAGGGAATAATGAGATAACTCTACTTTAAGTAGCCTCCAGAATTATTTTTTATTTCTCACATCAAAGAGAGCAGTGAAGTCACACATTGTACAAAAATAAAAATGGTGATTTTATAATACATAAATGTGTTTATAATACATATATTCTGTTTAATAAAATAAGTAAATATAATATATAAATTTTAATTTAAAATATATGAAAAATATAATATTACAAATTAAAATAAAATAGGTTCATTAGCCATGATGCAACAATATATACATATTAAAAATAAAAAGATTTCCTGTTGTATTTTGGAATTAGATTAATATATTGAATTATTATTATCTGCTGCTTGATTTTGGTATACATGAGTATGTTACGATATTGTTTTGCAGTCGTGGGAATAATAAAATAAAAATAGTAATCAAAAATAGCTTTAATTGAGCTTAAGGAATATATAAAAACCATAATTTTATTAAAGTACTGCCTGGCTTAAGGCGTAAGAATAAAAAAAAACTTATTTACATATTGTACAAAGGGTTTGAGCCGGCCATCGGGAAAAAACAACAACGAGTTTTTATAGGGAAGCGTGACCTATGGCGGTCGATTTAACAGTGTATTTGAATCTATGAAATATAATTTTAAATAATATAATATTTTAATATAACATACATATATGATGATGATAAATAGAAGTCGATGACAACAATATTGTATTGCTAATATACAATATTAATAATTCAGAAAGTAAACAGAGATAATAGTATAAAAGGAACGTTCTATGAATCTAAAAGCCCTTACAGTAACCATTAATTATCAATATTTCAGAAAGTGAGAGTAATACCTATTATTAAGATTGAATATACAAATAAGTAAGAAGAGTACATGTTTACGCCTAATTATCTGGATGAATAGTGATCCAAAGATATCGAAGTCAGTCTAGGTTTTTTTTTTTTTTACAAAAAACTCAAGTCGAAAACAAAGAAAACACAAAAAACTCTTAACAAAGCCACTCTGTTACTTAGCGTTTCAATCTGAAAGGAATAATTTGGTACCCATGGAAACCACAAAAACAACTCCAGCTGTTTGCTTATCATTCCATACTCTCTTTTTCAAATTTAGGCCAATCCATTCTATGAAGTAAATTGTTCTTTTTGTTCGATTTGGGACGTTCAACGCGCTGCTTTCTAACAAGATGAGTATTGATTGGTTGGGTAGGTAGGTTAGGTGAATTATTAAAGGGTGTTGCGGCGTGTGATAAGCTCCCTCACGTTATCTACAAACTGATCAAATATTCATTCTCCATCCACTATATCATCATCTCATCCGACTTCCGAATTTTGAAAAAAATTGATGTTTTAAATGTGAAAAAAAAATTGCACAAATATGAATTTGTATTAGGATAAAGTGAATAAGTTAGAAAAAGTATATCCTTATCGTGCAACTGAAAGATAGCGCCATCTATCAGTAACTTTCAGTTACATTAAAGAGATGCCCTTTTCTTAAGATGTTTTAAATGTTACGTCTCTTCAGAAGAAATCCCAAATCTTGAATATCATCACTATATTTAGTGTTGATAATACTTATCCCAAGTACACCATAATAATCATGGTATGTAGTAAGTACTTTGACAACCATCATGATTGGGTGAAAAGAGAACAACAGTCTTTGATTACCAGACTTAAGTCTGGTCATCTACGGATAATGATTTTCCAGAATGGTTGAAAGGTTTTCCCACTATGTACTAAGTGCAATTCTCAACCTGCAACCCCAAAAACATTATTGACTGTATTGACTCATCCATTGATGAACTCTACTCTTCCCCGACAGACACCATCAAAAGTCTCATGCTTTACAAGCTAGATACCTTAATATGATTGAGTGGAGATAAGAAAGAAGAAGAGTAAGTACTTCTACTGTAAGTGTCTACACATGTAGAAAGGAATTCGACTTCATTACCTACAAGTGTGCCAGAGCGACGTATAGCTACTTGTTTCAACTGATAAGTTTGGACTTTTTTCAAGAATCGTGGTCCATTGAAGTAATTTTGTTTTTCAGAAGAAAAAAAGTGTTTAATTCGGGATTTGATCCCGGGTAGTGTATGTTAAAAATCAATGGTTTATATTCCTTTTACACGAGCCCTCTTCAAATCATTTGAGATATATTAGAGGAATAAATAAATTGTATATACAGTTAAACCTGTCTATAGCACCCCCTCTAAATAGCGCACGATTTTAAATACGTAGTACGATGCGATTTACATTAAAAGTGACCTATATATAGCACCCCCTCTCTATTGCACCCTATTTTGGTAATTTCCAAAAGGGGGCGCTATAGACAGGTTTAACTGTATAATTATATAAAATATTTAATTTTTTCCTTTAAAATATCAAATTTTGACTATAAGTTTGAGAAACGCCATAATATATTCATTTATATTGCTATTTCAAAATATATAATAGTGTTACTCTTTCATTCTATCATATAAAAAGAAGACAGAACTAACATTAAAATTTCGATGTTAGTATTGATGTATAAGTAAATAGGTTTATCAAGAATTGGTAGAAACTAAGGAATCAAAAATAAAGAAATATAAAGATTTCTTTAATGTTTTCTTTCAATCTTCTATTGAACGATTGAGTTACTTGAGAGTAAGAAACTTTAATAAAACAAATCTTATCAAAATCACAATTTGGAAAAGAAACTTCCAGGCTTAATCGTTTTTTTACTTAGAAATAGATAGCGTGTTATTTCTTGTTGTTTAATGTATGCCTAACTGGCCTTGTTCTTATTGTTTGCGGAAGAATATTGCTTGATGCAAAAATGTATATGTAATGCTACTTTCTGTTGTGATATTTATTTATTTATTGTTACAAAAGCACGAAGTACAAAGGACTATTGTGCTGTGCTAGTATTATTTACATATATATGATTAATTATTGACACGATGGATTAATAGTGTTTTGTAAATTATTGTACAAATAGTTCTAAACTTAACAAAGTTCTCATAAGATAGAGTATATACACAAAGAGAATTTGGTAATGTTTCAAAGTATCTACATACAATTTGATTAGTCAGAGGGCAAGTTAAAAGAAGATGCTCTGGTGATTCAACATCTAAGCGGCATTCACATGTTGGATCATTGATAGCATTCAGTTTGAATAGGAAACCTAAGAAGGGTTGTGATATGTTAAATAACCTATAATAATGTTACTTAGTGTATTTATTATTGACTATGCAAAATCATGGCATTTGTCAATTGATTTAACTTTATGTAAAATATTTCCTCTTCACCTCTATGTTTCTATTTTGTATAAAAGGAGATTACTGGATGAAATAAACATTCAGTTCAACTTGTAAAGCTGGAACGAGTTTTATTCTGATAACACTTAACTATTACAACACTGTCCTAAAAGTATATGTCCATATTTACTAAACTATCATTACTGGGATTACGCTCTTTATTGTCCTTTATATTAGCAGAATCGTCCATACAATATAAGATCTATTAAATCGACTTGGTGGATTAGATTGGCGAAACTGCTGGGAGGGTTTACCACTAATGAGCCAAGTCTACCCAACATTTTGTCATGGCTGTATGGACAGTGAATATTCTTGACAACGAAAATAAACATTTTCGTTCATGTGTCACAATGCTTGTTTTAAACTTAGAGATACTTTCAAAAATAACAATTCAATTTTTGAGAATAGACTGTTTACTTAGTACCTTAATCCATATTATATAAATATATGAAAAACAATTGAAAATAAAAATAAAAGGTGGGTCACATGTTGATATTAAAAATAAAAAAGGCATATCCTGACCAGGAGCACATGTGTTTTTCAGAAGGCAGAGCGCCATCTGGTGGAACAGAAATCAACTAATCAACTTTTTATTGTCTATAATAAAAAGATTTACTGGCCGAAGTATCTTTAAATTAAAGAACTAGTTTTATATTATATTTATTTATTTTTTAATTCATGGTTAATAATCTCTTATAGTCATTCAAAATCCGTTTATATTTAAAATACACCTATCCCCCGATTTACACGGTACTTGTTTTACACTTTTCGCTTTTACACGGTTTTCCAAATAATTTTTTTTTATCGCACTATACTAAAATTCGATATTCTACTCTATACTACCTATGTTGAAAATAATATTGGGAGGCCCTGATTCATGAGGGGGCGAACACCTATTCAGATTTGACAGTTTAATATACACCTATTCCTCGATTTACACGTTTTTTCTCAGGAACGTATCTACCGTGTAAATCGGGGGATAGGTGTATTAGCTTTAAACCTCGTATCTACTTGTTAAAAATAAAATTTTCACAAAAACATAAATCATTATAACAAAAAGATTGAGCAATCACAGAATTTGAAATTATTTATTTAAATATAATATAAACTTTCATTTAAACGTGCAAACAAAAATAAAATAAGAAGCTCATATATATTCAAAACGTTAGAACATTCACTATATTTAAAATTAGTACAAAAGTGAAATTTTTATATTTTCTTTTTTTTTAATAAAAAGTATCAACTTTATTATCCTTTTTTATAATCAATGCAGCTTAATTATAAATTTAAAAAATGATGTTGTTTAGAATCTTTAAAAACAAAAGTGAAATTGTGTGTAATTTGACTTTAAAAACAAAAGTGAAATTGTGTACTGTGATCTGTTATATAAATTGAGAAAAAAGCATCTCCTGATTGTACAACTAAAATTTATTTATATATTACGCCATCTTTTGGAATAAATAATAACTATTATTTTATTTCAATTATTTCAGAATTGATTAAATATACTTACTTGATTAATCACAAAGTGTATTTGTATAATTCAGTAATAAAATTAAAAATCAACGAATAGTTGATATTTATTCTGATATATGGCGCAATATGTAAATACATTTAAGTTGCATAATAAAGGGAAAGAGATGCATTTTTATTAATTTATAAAAAATAATTGTTGCTTGCGCTCTCTATAGACAAAAATACAATAAGATACATTTTTTACATGAAATAAAATATTTTACGGGGAATATATATATAAGACATGGTCATATATTAATAACTAAGTTCAATAAAAACAACCAAAGAAGAGGCGCTAGAGATGCTAGATCAAATAAAAAGAACTTCCAGGTCATTTGTCAATGTCATTTATTACTCTATGTTGTATTACAAGATATTTCTTAGTTAGGCCTCTAAATTTCCATCACGATATATCTGTGTACGACATATATATATATGTATATATATATAATGAATTCATTTGTGTGTTAATACAATATTTACATTACACAAGAAATATTAACATTAAGAATTGTATGTTGGAATAATATCAAAATGTGATAATGTTGGGAGAATTGTGAACTATTATTATAAATATATATATATTAAATTTATTCTTTTATTATTTTTGTAATAATGCTCTTTTAATTGATATAAAATATTCAAATTTCCTTTCTTTTTAACTTCAAATGTTTGATAAAAAGATAGCATGGTTCTGTCTTTGCTCTTATTCTTACCCTAATACCTTCATTTCTTCCTTTATTTTCTATGTTCTGCTTACATGGCGCGTAACTGCTGAGGCAACAGCGTGATTTGATCTGGAAATTATAATTTTAAAATATAGAATATAGATTTATCAAGAAATTGGGTTGGCCAAATATCACGGAGCAAGCTAAATAAACGTTTAGTTTATTTTTGCACCACTAGATGGCGCTCTGCCATCTAAAAAGCACATGTGCTCGTGGTTAGGAGATGCCTTCTTTATTTTTAATATCAACACCTGACCCACTTATCTTTTATTTTTTTCTATTGTTTTTTTTTCATATATATATTCGTATAAAAATATATAATAAAGTTCAGGTGTTAATATTATAAATAAAAAAGGCATATTCTGACCATGCTCACATGAACATCTTTAGATGGCATAGCGCCATTTAGTGTAACAAAAATAAACTAAACGTTTATTTAACTTGTTCCATATGATAATTGGCCAACCCAATTTCTTAATTTACCAATCTCTGCCATCCAGAGATGCTCATGTGATCACGGTCAGGATATGCCTCTTTCATTTTCAATATATATATATGTTATATAAAAGTATTAATTTATTTTAAAAAAAATTATTATTTCATAGATATAAATACTCTGTTTAAATCGACCGCCAGAGGTCGCGCTTTCTCTATAAATACTCATTGTTGTTCTTCCCCGATTGGCCGACCCAAAACTTTGTAATTATGTAAATAATATTTTGTTTTATTTATTCTTGCGCCTTAAGCCAGGCGGTACTTTTACCGAATTATGTTTATCCTAAAACTCAATTAAAGCAATCTCTCCGATCAAAACTGTTTTTATTATTATTCTTTCAATATTTATGCCACGACTGCATCACCAATACCATATATTACTAAAAAGAACCAACAAACAATTCCATAGCATAATCCCCAAGATGATCATAAATTCAAGCAGAAAATATCTTTTTTTTTTAAATATAATATATATATATATAGAAGCATAGGGCGCTTCTCCCGTCAAAATAAACGTTAAAAACTGACGCCATCTATTGTCCGTCGCAGCAAACTAGCGGCCTCGGGTCGGTGACAAAGCCACAACACCAGCTTTGGCAAACTGAGAAGCATCCACCTAGAGACCATGGTTTCGGGCTAATGGCCCTCGTCAGTCTAGGGCGGACTTTATTCCATGAGATCCACACGGAATCTAATGGAATCTTCACAATCTACCAAAGAGGTATTTTGCTGGTAAGGTGGCTGAGCCAAATTTTGCTTCCATGGATCAATTTCCTCCCGACAATTTTCCCATCTATATATATATAGCGCCCCCTTTTGGGCCAAAATAGGGTGCTATGGACAGGTCACTTTTAATGTAAAATATTTACATTTTAATATTTAAAATCGGGCGCTATAGAGAGGAAGGCGTTATTTAGAGGGGGCGCTATAGACAGTTTTAACTGTATATTTATATTGTATACAATACATATAATACTTTTAATATTATATTTTTTCATAACACACACATTACAAACTATAATATGAAATATTAATATAGGTATGTTCCATTTTATAAAAAATTATTATCTCAAAAATAAAAATTCTTATCTTTTAATATGGAAGAAATGGAATATATAATTAATTAGATTCTATTATAAAAAACAATAATTCAAAAAGCGTTTAGAAAAAGGTTATGAATTTCAATTTGCATAGGAAGTGTTCTTTAATCTTTAACTTAATACTTTAAAAATACTCTTATCGCCTAATATGTATGAAAATGAATATATAATTATATGATAAAGTTTATTAAAAACAATAATATAGAAGAATCCATTAGGAAAAACGATTATAAAATTCAATCTGTACATACACATTGGGGAAGTTATTAATATAAAATATTAAATATGGTTTCTTTCTCTTTAGATATTGATAATTAAAAAGAGATTTTATTAAATCGATTAGAAAGAGTCCTATCACTTCCCAAGTCGAAATAAACTTGATAAGTCATTTTCTTCTTTCCTTAATCCATTTATATCGGTTGTTTCTTATATAAAAATCTTTCTTTGTCAATTTCAAATACACTCATGGAGATAAAATTTAAGGAAGTTGTACCTTTTAACATTTATATAGGGATTCAGATAATAACTCAGATGTAGGGATTTTCCCTATATAAAACCGATTGTTGTTGTTTCCCGATGGCCGACTCAAATCTTTTGTACATTATGTAAATAAGTTTTTCAATTTTTTATTCTTACGCTGTAAGTCAGGCATACCTTTGTCAAATTATGTTTTCTATATTCCATAAGCTCAATTAAAGCTATTACTGATCTTCACTATTATTATTGTCATACCTTCAAGATTATTGCCACGGCTACATTACCTATATCATGTAGTACGAAAAAGAACCAGAAAATAATTCCATAGCATAATCCTCAAGATAATAAAAAGATTTACTGGCCGAAGTATATTTAATTTGAAGAACTCTGAATGCCGGCCAGGCAGCCTCTATCTTTACGATAATAACTCTGAAAGATATTTGATACCCCCCCCCCCCCCCAGTGACCTTTATTATAGACATTCATAATAACCAAGTATGAACAAATTTGAATCTTTCTACTTCTTCATAAAAAAAAAACAAATGACCGGCGATGTCAAAGATTTTCTACTTCCTCAGGTAATGTCCATGAGTGTATATACAAATGAATATAAATGAAATTTAGAAAGAATTCTAACGTTAATTGTCTTGTGCTAAATATATATAATAATGAGGTTTTACTACTGATGAGCCATACCCTACCTTTTCAAATATTATTTCGTTATGAATATACGGAAGAAAATATCTCGTTTCATTAATCATTAATTCTTAGATATTTATTTCTACAGTTATAGAAGCACTAGCCGAATGACCCGGGCAACGCCCGAGTTTTACCCGATTAAATGCTTTTATTCAAATACTATTCGTTACAATTATAAATTGGCGCCGTGGATGTCATTCCTGTATAATATATAAATGAGTTTTAAAAATTGTGAAAAAATAAATGCATCGGCCGGAAATCGAACCCGAGCCGCCCGCGTGGCAGGCGAGCATTCTACCACTGAACCACCGATGGTTATGAGAAATGGCCATATTTGGGTATTTATTACATTCATAAAGCAAACGGTGACATAATTGATTAATAAAGAATTGATTATGACGCTGATAACTGTATATATTAATAGGTTCATAGATCTATTAAGGTTTTCCTTATTTTAGTTTTTTTCCAACATCTTCCAAGCGTCTTTTCTATTAACCATTTGCTCTTAACATGTATCTCTGATGTAGGTCGCTATATTCATATTTGGCATTCTAAGAATCTAACAGGATTAATTTCATTTAAGATAGAAACATAAATGAAAGTACTATTGATATGAAAAAAAAAAGATGTATAACATAAGGGTAAATTCAGACAAAAGCCAATCTGTATACTATATAGTTGGGATATGGCCTTTATCAGTATTGGGAGGGTTCGACTTCATTGCACCTTACATTAGAGTTAAAATCGGTCAAAATTTCTCTCTTTAAAAAGGTGTTTATACTGGTAAACTAGCAGGATCGATTTTTATGCTAGAATAAAACATTTCAGAAAGACGTACCTGTATGATAAACAAAAAATACATTGTTTTAATGCATTCATATAGATCTATTAATCCATATATGTAATCTATTTTACATCGTATATTACCTAAATTATTCTTTAATGAGAGATTCCGCCATATTTATTATTTACATAAAAACAAAAGCATTCGGCTTAATTTTCTTGTTTAATTTACTGAAAACTAAATTTACCGATGAAATGAAATCTCAATAATTTACAGGGATGAGAGAACATACGGTAAGCAATTTATTTTCCGCATCAAATGGTGCGTCCTTTTAAATAATTTAAAATGAGCCAGACGATTAGGTGTAAACATCGGCAGGCTATAATTAAGGTTTCTTATATCTTATGGAGTCCACGCCTCATTGCGCCTCCTAACGGCTGAAAGAGTCCCTATTACCTTGTTGGCACATCGATACTGTTTCCCGTTAATTATTGCCAAATTATTTGTATTGGCTAATTAAATATCTTTGTTTGGCTTAGCGATATATTGGATAGCAATAATCCAAGACACCCAATTGCATTGGTTACTGTGAATATTATTGTTTTTTGAAATAATCTATTAAAATATTTACCTATAATAGATTTTTTTTCTTGTCTTTTCTTTAATGTTGATATAAATCTTAGATAAAATAAAGCATTTATTTATGTATTGGAAAAATGAATTTAATATATTTAATGCTTAGATATTATTGTGAGATATAATCAAACCATTTATATATATAAAAAATACCTTAACGCGATTTTTTCCCTTTTTTAAATAAAGAAAACAACCCTTTACATTGCCTCTATTATATATTATAATGAATATGTTTGATATAGAATTTTCTTAGGTTGTTTAAGGATCCATGAATATGTTTGTGATAATAAAGTCGTGGTAATATTAATAAAAATAGTTCAGATCAGTATTATCTTTAATTATGCTAATGAAGAAAATAAAATACATAATTTGAGAAAGTACTACCTAACTTAAGGCGAGTAGAATAAAGAAAATAAAAGATTACATATTTACATATCTACAAAAAAAGATTTGAGCCGGCCAACTGGAAACAACAACAATGATTTTATATAGGGAAAGCCGCGACATCTGGCGATCGATTTACAGGATAGTGTATATTATTTTAAAATAAAATAATATTCTTATATTGCAAATATATACAAGTTCTATACAAGTGCTAATATATATACTTGTACTTAGATAGTTGTCTATCTTTGTAATAACGCATCAGAACGATGTATTATCTTCATCACCCCATAGTAAATATCCCTTACAATTTGTGATAAAGCCATAGTTTTAGAAAATTAAAACAAAAGCCAACCTGTATACATATACATATATACATTGTAAAATATTGGGAGGGCCTGTCTCATCAGTGGTCAACACTCTTAGCGGTTTCGCTAGTTTAATCTATTATACGCATGTTCATCATTAATTCATCACTTTAGCCATCACAATAAAGTCATTATGAAGTTGTTTCAGTTGCATATAAAGATATTCACGCTATATTCTCTTCAATATTGTAAATTTATTAATTTCTGTATAGGAAAGTGTTTAAGCCCAAATGATTAAGATAAATAATAAAATCCTAAATGAAACTTAAAATTGGATGGCTTTTATTTTCATTTTAATTTGATCAAACAAGGGATTTATTAATTAAATTAAGATTTGTTAATGTGTACTGCTTTTACTGTAAGTGCACCACCTGTCTATACGTTAGGTTACTTGCACTCGTTGTTGGGGTTGGATACTTGCAAGAACTAGATACCATTGGAGCATTTCTTTTATAAATCAGAAAAAGGTGTCCAATGCGGGAATCGAACCCGGGTCGTAGCGATCGAAAATCAACAGTTTAGACCATCCTTCCACCAACCCTTCTTTCTATTGTGAATATCAGAAATTAATATCAAGCGCTTTTTGGAAAATGTACACATATACGTATATTAATTTTTTTTCTAGAGGCTTATACTTACACTATAATATAGTGTATATATTATAATAATATTGTATTTCACATGTAAGATGAATTATATGATTTTTTCTGTAATTTTCAATTTATCTAAATGATATTTTATTTGATTCGATATTTCTCCTGAAACTCTTCACTCCATGGTTATTGGTTATTTACGTATGTGTAAAAATATATATATGTGATGGCTACTTGAAAAATATAACATTCTCAATATGATTATTAATGTTCTTAACATCTAATAGAGGGATAAAAAACATTCTAATAAACATTTTATATGAACCAAAATATATTGTTTATGAATTTTCATCTAAAGAGTTTAATTTATTCAAATAAAAATCAGATGTTTAACACTCTGTAATAAATACTATTCTCAACCTGAAATCCCAAAACACATTATTGATTGTATTGACTCACTCATTGATGAGCTATATTCCAGCAGACACCATCAACAAGCTCTTCAAGCTTGATTCCTTAATATGATTAAGTGGATATGAGAAAGAAGAGGAATCTAATTTTACTTTAAATAAATCGTTGAACATATTCTATGTTATAATATATTCTCCTAAATTATGCAAATGAGGCTGATATAGTCCAGAAACGAGGGAGAAAACAGCGGTACAGAAGATAAAATGTCATATATTCTTGTCTAGCAGGTTCTTACATCTCGCAATAATCCACGCTCTGGGCAATCAACCCATTCATCACTTTCAATAATGACCCTTCTGGTTTTTGTGTGTTCCACGGGTTAAAAACTGTGTGTAAAATATCTCTAATATTATCTAATATATATAACCATATTTAATCATAGTGTTTATCCCTGTATATATATATTAATTGTTTTGGAAATAGAGCAATCCATATTTAATTCATTAGATAATAAAAAGGCATATATTGGATTTAATAAAAGATTTATTTTGCCAATATTTCTGCTGGTTGAACGCCAACCTTTATCGAGGCATTACATTTTTGTATACACTGTATATTCAAAAGTGTATTCAAATATGTAATGCTTCGATAAAGGTTGGCGTTCAGCCAGCCAAAATATTTGCAAAATAAATCTTTTATTAAATCCAATATATGTATTTTTATTATCTAATATATATTAATATAGAATTATAAAATTTTACATTAAATATCTTTTTATATTTGTATTATTTATTTAATTAAATTTGCAAACAAGACACGCTATATCCGATCTGGATAATTGCGTGTGAAATAATTTACAATAATTCATATTGTAGTAGAGTAGGTATTCTTTATATTATTTGGAGCATAGATAAACGAAATATTTTCTCTTTGTTTGAAAGAACAATATATATAGCTAATTCTGTGTATGTTGAGGATTGAAATATTCAATGTAATTTCTTCCTAAAACATAAAACAAATTTCTATAATAGTTGAACTGATATTCAAATGATTTTAGAAGATTTGCTTCAACTGTGGTGAATCTTTCTAGCTATTCCTCAAATGTAATGTGCTAAATCTTCACAACGATTGTATTCGGTTACCTGTAGGATATAATTGGTAATCTATGTAGAAATATACGGCTTTTACGTTTGCCTCCATATCCTTTAAGTAGAAGCGCCATATTCTAAACAAAAAAAAAAAAGTGAAATTTTTACAAATTTTAAATTATTTTCCATAGTTTATTCATAACATAATCACTAATATTAACTTTCTATGCCAACTATATGATGTGAATGAGCAATACAATAGTGTTGAATATATCTCGCTTAAGGTTGACTAGCAATTATCTAAGTTTCTCCAAATTTTCTAATCTTACTTGTTCTATATTTTTACACTAGGTAGTAGTTGGCTAGGAGATCGACATTAGATTATTTCTCACCCATGTTATATATACCTTTCCTTAGTAAATTTCCATCATCAAGATAGGACAATTTAGTAAATGAAATTTCTGTCGCCCCTATACTTCTAAAGGCCAAAGCCTGAAACTATGGTATATAGGTTTGCCTTTTGTCTGAATATGCGAAACGTGTGGCTCATTCATTTTCATCACAAGTAAAGTATTTTTTTTACTAGGGTGAAGCATAGTACCATCGTTTTGATACATATTCAAAGAGAGAGAGAGATTGAGATTGAAACTGAATTATTACCACGTCCATATAAGATTATATAAGTTAAATACATAATAAATATAGATATGATTAAATAATGATAAATATATGAATAAATAGATATAAATAGATAAAAATAATTGATAAATATATACAGTCTTCATTGGTGGTGCCCACCGCGAGAAAGGCTCCGCCACTGGTGGACTGCTAGAGTTCTTTCCCACAGAGTGGACAGGTCTAGGTGTTGGCCACCTCAAGACTAAGATGGTACTTGTAGATGGTAGCCTTCGCCACACTTTGTATTTTCACTGCCTCGGGATGGAGGCCGACGCCGAAGAGCCAGGCCTGCAGATCCAGGGGCACTTCGCAAGAGAGAGAAAGAGAAAGGTGCCTCTCTTGATACATATATAAAACATCAAGTTGCGGGAAGATTATATTCATGTATCTTGAGTGGTATCTTTCCCTTTGGATATGCATTATTATTTTATTTATTTTATTTAACAGTTGGAAGAGACACGCCATATCCACAATTAGGATAATTGCGTGTAATATTAAATTATATACAATTAACACAATTGAACATTAGGAATCATGAAAATTAAACGTTCGATGTCAAATTTTGCATATAGTAATTAGAAATAGTAGCTTGAAATATGTACAGTCAACACTTTCGCCTTGAAATATACATCATGCAGAATCTATTAAATTTAATGTAATCAGAACGATGCATTATTTAGAGGTGTTAAAACATAAAAGAAGTAAGATGAGAAGTTTTGAGGAAACTTGGCCTATCACTAATCAACTTTACGCAAGATATATTCAACTATTGTATTGCCCATTCTGATTATATAGTTTGCATAGAAAGTTAAAATCGTTGATTATGTTTGGATTAGACTAGGGATGATATTATTAAAAAATCGTAAAAAATTTCACATATTATTTTTTGTTTTGAATTTGGCGCTTTCACTTAAAGGATATAGAGGCAAACATAAAAGTCAGATTTTCCTAAATAGGTTACCAATTTGTCGGGAAAATAATATGTCAATCTTCTCTTCTGTATAGATTTCTATCTTTTGAAACTATGTAAATTTTAATTATGGTTAAAAATATATTTGTCATATGTAAATATATATATGTATAAGCTTATGTCCATAGTTCACTAAACACCCCTAAGCTGCCTTCCATAGAAAATGCAGGGTATATAACAAAACCAGTCCAATACAATAGTAGAGCGGTCTAGAGATTAATTTGGCGAAACCGCTGAGAGGGTTCACTACTGATGAGCCAAGCCCTCTCAATCAATAACTCATATCATTGCAGTAAGGTCTGTAGAGATAATATTTGATGATATTTAAAAGAAACGCATTGCCAGAAAATTTATTTGTGTAAAGTTTTAACGATAGATGGCAATAAAATTTAATTTACTAATGTATAAATGTATTCATGACTAGAAATAAAAAGAGTTGTTGTAGTTTAATGACTCTCATGTTGTTGCTTGGCTTGTTCGAGATCATTGCCAGATACCTGTCCTAGAGACAACGGAATTCCGCAGTTTTTTCTTGGAGTCGATCTTCTCCTGCATAGAGATAGGTTGGTGTTCCCCCCCCCCCCCCCCCCCCCCAGGACCTGAAATAGAGAATTTGGCGTCTAGGCAAAATAGAGCCTGGGCACTGCGCCGCTGAACGCGACACAATTAGATCCTAGAGTAAAAATACTTTAACAGTGGTAATGAAGAATTACCCACTTGACTAGCTTGAGTAAATTTGGTAAATTTGACCCATTTCATAACTCCTCTTGTAGCATGTTATGAAATCGAAACCACCTATGTACTAATGAGGGCAATAACCCATGGTACCATGGTATACAGGTTGGCTTTGATCTGAATTTGCCAAAACTGCTTTGTAGCTTATTCTTTATTAGCACTAGTAAAGTTTTTATGATATGAATATCGTATATATACTTTTTCTCAGATATATTAAATAGATTATTACTATCTCGCTCTCTCTATCTTCAATAAGGAACATCAATCGAGGACCACACCATCACCATCTCATCGGCGGCGACGTACACAATCTATGTATTCTTTGTAGATCGAGAAATACGTGGTGTCGCTGGAGACCCGCTGGCGATTCTCTGCCAAACTCTGCAGCTCTGGCAGAGGCGCCATATTCATTGTACATAATGTATAAAATGCATATTATCTTCTTTTTTTAATAGTGCAGACTGTGCACTTTGTATGTATTGACAATATGTCATTAAAATTATTTTAATTGTCTATCTTCAATAATTTCATAAATCCCAAAATGGAATATTCTTACATAGTACAGGACAGCATTATATAACAGAAACTACTAAATAACCAAAATAGTATACCTGAATATACTATTTTTTAAATAGAGTAATCCATAAATTTAATCTCTAATTGAAAATCTATAAATTGTTGACGTTATGTGGCGCTGAGTTTGTTGTTGACACACATTAATATGTTATAACACCTTGATAAAGGTTGGCGTTCAGCCAACTGAAATATTGGTAAAGTAAATTATATTTTGATTCAATATATGCCTTTTTAATTGAAGATTTATTTAGGGATTGCTCCATTTTGAAAATTTATATATATTTATATTCATATTAAAAACAATAAGGGCATATTCCGACCTCTCGCATTAGCATTTTCATATCTCTCCTTCAGAAAGAAAGGAATAATCTTCAATAAAAACAACACACACTCGGTAGTCAAAATCTAATTACTTTTAAATTTTACTTCAACTCAATGTTCATTGGAGTGTATGTTTATATATCTAATTTATTTAAGACACATTAATTAATTAGAATTCTTAATTTTTGAATGAAAGTTTTGATGATTAGGTATAAAAACCTTTCTACGAAAATATTGAGAATACGTTGATTGAACTACAAATTTATTCAATTTTGACTAGTATTGACTTAAACCAAAAAGTTAGCAGTATTTAACAAGTGGTCCCAGAAGATTGGAGGTAACATTTGAAATAATTCGATCAATAATTGGATGTTTAATGATCTTGTGGAAGATGAATTGAATCTTGGGTCTAATTAAAACACCAATTTCCTTTGGAACCACCACTTAATTAACCAACCTACCTTCTAAGATAAGATTTCCCTTATCAATGGTCCTTATGGTTTACTAATGATTTTAATGTCTAATAGAACACTTATACATCTGCCTTTTGGATATTTCCAATTATTCGCAATTATTTTCTTTATTTTATAAAAAAACATTGATTTATTTAATGTATTATTTATCTTTTTTTCTCTTTCAATATTTAACTATTCTAAAAAAAGGATATTGTAAAAATAATAGATAATGCTTTGAGTGATAATATGTATAAACAGTTCATTACCTATACATTTTTATAGGCAATTTGATCAAAAAGAGCGAAAAGAGTTATTTTAAATATAGAAAATATTCTTAGAAATAAAACGGCATTAGAACAACAGTGTGGGAGGTGAAATATATTTTTCATCGTGACATTTCCACAGCACAACAACAACATATCATACCAAACATCGTGACATCACCACATCAAAACAACATATACCACACACCGTAACATCACCCCATCAATACAACACATCAAACCACACATTGTGCCACTTCCACAACACAACAATAACACATCATACCACACACCGTAACATCACCACATCATAACAACAACAACACATCATACCACACACCGTAACATCACCACATCACAACAACAACAACACATCATACCACACACCGTAACATCACCACATCACAACAACACATCATACCACACACCGTAACATCACCACATCACAACAACACATCATACCACACATCGTGACATCACCACATCACAACAACACATCATACCACAAATTGTACCATTACCACATCACAACAACAGCACATCATATCACACATCGTGACATCACCACATCAAAACAACACATCATACCACACATTGTAACATCACCACATTACAACAACAATATATCATACCACACATTGTGCCACTTCCACAACACAACAATAACACATCATGCCACACACCGTAACATCACCACATCACAACAAGAACAACACATCATACCACACATTGTACCATTACCACATCACAACAACAACACATCATATCACACATCGTGACATCACCACATCACAACAAGAACAACACATCATACCACACATTGTACCATTACCACATCACAACAACAACACATCATATCACACATCGTGACATCACCACATCACAACAACACTTCATACCACACATTATAACATCACCACATCACAACAACAACACATCATACCACACATCGTGACATTACCACATCACAACAACAACACTTCATACCACACATTGTAACATCACCACATTACAACAACACATCATACCACACATCGTGACATCACCACATCACAACAACAACACTTCATACCACACATTGTACCATTACCACATCACAACAACACATCATACCACACATCGTGACATCACCACATCACAACAACACTTCATACCACAAATCGTGACATTACCACATCACAACAACAACACTTCATACCACACATTGTACCATTACCACATCACAACAACAACACATCATACCACACATCGTGACATCACCACATCACAACAAAACTTCATACCACACATTGTGACATCACCACATCACAACAAAACTTCATACCACACATTGTGACATCACCACATCACAACAATAACACATCATATCACACATCGTGACATCACCACATCACAACAACAACACTTCATACCACACATTGTACCATTACCACATCACAACAACACATCATACCACACATCGTGACATCACCACATCACAACAACACTTCATACCACACATTGTGACATCACCACATCAGAAAAACTGTCGTAGTAAAGTCACTACATGGTGACGTGTCGGGAAAATATTTATTTTCTTTATCAGTGAAACTTTACTCCGGTTTTTATTTTTACAAGATATTCCTCAATAGCATCTATAGACATCTAATCATTCCTTCTATTTTACATAATAAACTTATTATAACTTTACCGTTTTTCATTTATATTATACAAATTTAGGCGATAAAAACACGATATCTCAATAAATTACAATACCTAATAATATATTTAATCAATTTCAAATGAATTTAAATATAAATAAAAATGCCCCACACATCAATATCGAATCAAATTTAACTATTAAAGTAATGATATAGGTATAATTTTTATATTGATTAGGTATAAGAATATTGGCTATATATTGGTTTAGATGTATCAAAAAAATGTAACAAATGCATCTTTCTGGAAGATCTTATATGAATCGATTTACAAAGAGAAAATATATAGGGAAGATTAAAAGGACCGAAGAAAAAAAAAAAGAGGTGGTATTACAAAAGCTTTAATGGACGTCTAGATGCCCAGATATTGTCTTTCCTCCATGGAGAAGTTGATCTTGTACTAGAAAACCGATAACGACCCTCATATCCTAAAGTCTATCTACAAATAAATAGGTCATTTAATTTATTGCCAAAATGGAGCGAATTTCTTAGAATTTGGAAGGAAAATATTTAAATTGAATCTCCCAAAATTGTATTTTCAAATAGCGGTTTATATTCATATTCTATTGCCTAGCTATAATAGTGTGATTTGAGGCAAAATGTTAATAAAATCAGGGCAATAAAATTGTAAAATATCCTGCATATATGAAATATATCTAGCTTAGCTATTTGAATATAATACCATGTTTCAGAATTTTAAGTTTATTTTCTATTTTATTTGTAAACCGGAATATTTTAAACATACTATAAAATCTAATAAAATCTCCTTGGGGATATAGCGAACTTTTCTCTTTATAGCGAACCTAAAATAATTCTAAATTTCCTTTTGCGTTTATAGATACTGGGGTTATAAAAAAACTTTGAATAAACAGTTACTCTGACTAAAAACCTAACTTTAAGTTCCAAAATCATAATCTACAATAGAAATTATAGCTATATTGAAATGAATATTCAGTCCTGATATTCAATCTTGTTGGAGTTTATTGTACAAAGATATATGCAAATATAAAAAGGCATATCCTAACCGTACTCATATGAGCATTTATCGATAGCATATATTTATACTAATTTAAAATATCAAAGATCAGAAATTTATATTCCCTGAGAAGATTTAATGAAAATAGATAATCGAATTAATCAAAAGCAACTTTCAGTTTCATAATAAGAAAATGCCTTTTTCATAATTTATGCACCTCATCCCAGTACAATATCACATTTGTACTATTTTTCTATATTCAAAAGATCTTAAACCTTTTTTATATTATATTTTGAATGTTTCGGCAAACAACTGTCTGATATTTGAAGGAACACCAATATCTCTTGTTTACCTTGTATTTAGATTCTGATTGAACTGATATTAAAAGATCGTGGAGAATGAGGGCGTCAATACTTGAAAAACAGTCAATAATATCTTAAAGCGTAAACTGTTTTTTATTACAACCTATTTGTATATAAAAATGCATCTTCTCTTCGTGAAACTAAACCAATCAGAAGATATAATGTTCTTAATTTTTCATACAGATCCCAGTACAATCTCACTCTTGTACTAATTTATATTTTTGTACAAGCTTTCTAAATTTATCGTTCTTTAACAAGTGTTCTCTGTTATAGAAATATGGATTTTATACAAAAGAAAAAATATTTAGCGATAACGTGACATCTATATATAGGTAATGAAAGCATTAAAACTCGAATATTTCTTTTTCACACAAGTTACAAACTTCTACTGTTTTTATTGTCTATATATAAATAAAGTTGAATACAAAAGTCATTGGCATATGTAATATGACTTGTGCATGCATCATCTATAGCATTTTTGTAATGGTCTGGAAATTCTAATCTACGGCTGATACTCTCTATTTAATTTATTATATATCAGAACTTATAGTATTAAACTATGGGGGTGTTGGCTCTATCTATATTAGCTATATAAAAAAAATATTCTCTTGAGCCGGATTTGAACCAGTGACCTAAAGACCGCCGTTGAGTTACATCTACAGTCCTTCACTCTGTCAACTCCGCTCTGCCAAAAACAAATCGGTAGACGACCGATATAAACAGTCTATTTTCGACAGCCATGAACTGGGATCGAATCCCGAATTGGACACTTTTATATATGTGAAGAACCTGTTCATATTATTCATTATAAATAATATAAGCTAGGTTGCTCTTTTTGAGCGGTACCTAGTATAGTTATTTTATAACAGTCTCTGCCAATTGAGTTATCAAGGAATAGATTGGGTTACAAACTAAGACCTTTTTTGGAAATTGAAATGGTGGCCTGTAAAATTTATCTCGTTTGCCTTTCTATGCTATTTTCATTTTTTTTTTGCTTATCCCTAGTACACGTGGTACAGGCCATGATAATCATGGTGGGTAGTTAGCGACTGCTTTTTACTGTAAGCGCACCACATGTCTACACATGTGAAAGCAGTTCGACTTTGCACTTACAAATGTGCCAGAGCCCCGTTTGCTTACTTGCACTCGCTTGTGGGGTTGGACTTTGGCAAGAATCGGGGGGCCATTGGAGCATTTTTTTTTTTTAAACAGAAAAAAGTGTCCAATGCGGGGATCGAACCCGGGTCGTAGTGGTCGTAAACCAAACGGTTTAACCAGCCTTCCACCGACCCCCCATGCTATTTTCATAAAAATAATCAATATATAAAGAATATTCTAAATATTATTAGCAATTTGTGGCACTTTCAAAGTTAAAAATTACTAATTTTACCGATAATTTTTGAAATAGATATAATTTAAAGGTATATTTCTCTCTCTGCAGATATATGATAATGAATAACAACTGAATGGTCATGGTTATGATCATGTCTAAAAGACAGTATTAATTGGTTAAGTCTGAAGATTAAAATGTCACCGGTGAAAAGGTTCACCACTCATAATCCATGTTCTCTTTTATTCAAATTTCTATTCATTGCAATATAAGGACTGTAGAATTAGCTTTTATGTATTAAAAAGTATCGTTAAAAATGATATAATTAAGATTATCGAAAAAAAATGGCTTTTACTATCAACATAAAACGTCATTTATAATTTTGTCTAATTAAAAAATCGTTCACGACATATTATTCTTTTAGAGTTTGAAAACCTGTCAGCTAATCCCTCTTGTAAAGGTATTAAACAAAATTCTTCTTTTCTCCCTCTCTCAAACAAGCGCACCGAAAAATAAATTATTTTTTATATTTATAATACAATATAATGCGGCTTATAATTGTAGAACGACATTAGAAAATTATCCCGCATGTGTTTCTTTTGAACGAAAAATCGAATTTTATTTTAAGGAGAAATAACGATTATTTCTAACCTTAGGGATGAAGTATGAAATATTTTTCCGTTCATCATTACTCTTCACAATTCATCCTTTCATACTTCATCCCTAAGTTTAGAAATAATCGTTATTTCTCCTTAAAATGAATTTCGATTTTTTTCGTTCAAAAGAAACACATGTGGGATAATTTTTTTAAATGTCGTTCTATAATATATATATATATATATATATATAAATGAATGTATGTCTGTCTGTCCTTTATGCCTGACCAAACCACTCATTGGAACGCCATGAAACTTTGAAAAGGTATTTAGTATAGTACTGGGATTTTATTCAACTTATCGAGTATTTTTCAAGGGACCAGGAAAAATTGTTCACTAGATAAAACGATGATTTTGTAATGTAGAAAATTAGGAAAGACATAATTCAGGATGACACGGCACACAGGGACCGGGAAAAAATGTTCACTTTATCGAGAGATTCAAATTTACGAGTTTCAAATTATCAAAATATATCTATTATTTTTTTTTTTTTAGTTTATAGAGAATTATTTTAACAAATGTTCGTTAGACAAACCTTTACT
This sequence comes from Cordylochernes scorpioides, assembly GCA_030710605.1. Lineage (NCBI taxonomy): Eukaryota > Metazoa > Arthropoda > Arachnida > Pseudoscorpiones > Chernetidae > Cordylochernes > Cordylochernes scorpioides. Next base: position 76,906,178 of record CP092869.1, on the reverse strand, counting down.
CGGGTAAAACCCGGGCGAAGCCGGGTACATCCGCTAGTTTTTTTTTTTATATATTCAAAAGTTAATACAATATATCATAATAATCAATCAACATATGATATCATATATATTCTCCTCTCTCTGAATAACATATTATTCATTGACAAATATATATTTACATAATACCTTTTAAATATTTTTGAAAACGCTATTTATTCTATTTCTCCATTTTATTTGTACAACACTCGTCGTTTTGATAAAAACTACATTAGCCAATATGCAAATAAGTAAATAATAATAGAGAGACGAATAATGGATTTGTTTAAAACGCGTGAATTGATACTTGTGTGTTTAATATTTTTACAGTCAATTTTTAATCTGTATATAAATCTTGTATGCATTACCATTTTGCACATATAAAACGAGTATATATATATATTGTCATTTATTTGTTTAAATGGCGCATATTTGTTTAAAGTTTTGAGAGATTATGCAAATATGGTATAGAATAGATAAAAGGAAGTTTTGTTTGGCCGAGAGAGTGGTGCAATAAATTATATTTTTTAATTGTTTCCTAGCGTGATGCTAGATATATATATGTTAAATTAAAATATTTTATTTAAAATTTTTATCATAAAATATTATTTTTTTATTCAAAATTGTTATCTTAAAATATTATTTTATTTAAAATTTTTATCTTAAAATATTATTTTATTTTAAATTATAATTTCCTAGATTCAAATACTCTGCTAAATCGACCGCCAGAGGTCACTCTTCCCCTATAAAAACTCGTTGTTGTTTTATCCCAATGGCCGGCTCAAATCTTTTGTACATTATGTAAATAATCTTTTGTTTTCCTTATTCTACTCGCCTTAAGCCAGGCTGTACTTTTATCAAATTACGTTTTTCATATATATTCCTTAGCTCAAATGAGGAAATCTCTGATTCAAAACACTATATTTCAATATCATACTTTAAAGATTTTACCCACGACTGTATTAAATTATCATAATCCTCAACATGATTCCAAAATTCGAACAAAAAATCTCTCAATATTTTTCTATATAACATATATATATATATATATATATATATTTAAAATAAATAAGGCATATCCTGACCACGAGCACATGTGCTTTTTAGATGGCAGAGCAGGGGGGTAGGTGGAAGGCTTGTTAAACCGTTTAGTTTTCGACCACTACGACCCGGGTTCGAATCCCGCATAGGACACTTTTTCAAGTGCAAGTAACCAAACGGGGCTCTGGCACATTTGTAAGTGCAAAGTCGAACTGCTTTTCACATGAGTAGACATGTGGTGCGCTTACAGTAAAAGCAGTCGCTAACTACCCACCATGATTATTATGGCCTGTACCACGTGTACTAGGGATAAGCGAAAAAAAAAAAAAAAAGATGGCAGAGCGCCATCTAGTGGAGCAAAAATAAACGAAACGTTTATTAAGCTTGCTCCGTGATATTTGCCAACCCAATTTCTTGAGAAATCAAGATAGTAAAAAGGCATATATTGGATTAAATAAAGATTTATTTGCCAATATTTTGGTTAGCTGAACGCCAACTTTTATCGAGGCATTACAATATAGGTAAATAAATATTATTTCCAATCCAATATATGCCTTTTTACTATCTAATGATTTAAGTATTGATTTCTCTATTTTCATATACCATGGTATATAAGAAGTTAGATCATATTAATCTATACTATAAATTTGAAAGAGTTTTTCAGCTGAAGAACTTTTCAGTTGCACGATAAAGAGATGCCTTTTTTCTTTTTCATAATATATATGTATATTACCAATTTTATCAAAATTGAAAACTATTTATTATAGAATGATAAATGAAGAATGTCAATTTTATTTATAAAACATATAGGTTCTAATGTTCACTTTTTTATCTAAAAAAAATTAATAGAAATAATTCAAAAATCGAAATTAAACCCTCTCACACATTCTGAGCTTCAGCCAAAAGGTTATGCAAATTCCTGGCCTTATTTATTTGCAGCAGCAACCTGCTGGGCCCATTGAAGAGTGGAACATCAGAATAATCTAATCCCTGAGTTATTAATTATTCAGCAGGATTAGTTCCCTATATTTGGGGGCGAAATGTTATTGAAAATCTGAGGAGAAAAAAAAATTAATTCAGGGACTTCCTGTGGAGAGATGAACTGTGAAGTTAATATTTTTTTAAATAATATTCTTTTATAAAGGTTTTTTTTTTTCATATAGGTTGTCTATGATAATTTTGATTTAAATTCATGAGCTATTGATGGATATTTTTGTGATATTATAGTTTATATTGTCAATATTCAATTAGAAAGTTATGGAGTCGGTGGAAGAATGGTCTAAACCGTTGGTTTTCAACCGCTACGACCCAGGTTCGATTCCCGCATTGAGCACTTTTATCTGATTTGAAAAAAAAAATGCTCCAATGCCGATTCTTGGAAATGTCCACCCCACCAGCGAGTGCAAGTAACCAAACGGGGCTCTGGCACATTTGTAAGTGCAAAGTCGAACTGCTTTTCACATGTGTAGACATGTGGTGCACTTACAGTAAAAGCAGTCGCCTACTTCTACCCACCATTATTATTATGGTCTGTACCACGTTTACTAGGGATAAGCAAAAAATAAAAAATAAAATGTTTACTGTTTATCGATTTCGAAGAGAGACTACTTTATTTAATATCCATATATATAAATATATGAAAAAACGAAATAAAAAATAAAAGATAAAAAGATCAGGTGTTGAAATCAGTATTAAAAATGGCATATCCTGACCAAGAGCACATGTGCTTTATGAACCAAGCCAACCTTTTTTTATCGCACTATAAGCAGTATTATTTATTTGAAAAATATATCTGTGCTAAATAGTTATATTTATTATACATAGATGGCACGCTAATGTCACGTGTTATAAAAGAATTAAAATTTAGACAAAATTTTGCATAGATTGTTTCAAATTCGAAATTTAAACGATATCGAAGTTGTTTTTGTAATGGCGCTCTGCCTTCTGTAAAGCACATGTGCTCTTGGTCAGGGTATGCCATTTTCAATATAAATATATATCTATCAAAAGTGAAAACCCTATTTCCTTTAAAAATAGGTTCAGCAATACATTTCGTTTCTCACCTCGGTACAAAGCGTGAAGCCTGTGATAAAGAATAAGCCCCACACTTATTTATAAAGCATTTCAATGCTTGATGCTTGTTTTACAATAGTTAATCCTTACAATATTTTTGTAAGATCTAACATAGAAATAATTCTATTTTATCATTAATTATTGTTATAGAACAATTTTTAACGCCTTGCCAAATGCTTTATTTTTATTTACTTCTCCTGACGAAGACAAAATATTTTTGTCGAAACGTTGAGAAAATAAAAAACTCTAACTGGTCGAAGTGTCTATTTTTCATTAAAATATAAAAATTAATTATTGTTTTCTTACAAAAACAACTTCGATATCGTTTAAATTTCGAATTTGAAACACTTTATGCAAAATTTTGTCTAATTTTAATTATCTCGCATTTATTTTTATAACATATTACATTAGCGTACCATCTATATATAATAAATATAACTATTTATACAGATATCCTTTCAAATAAATCATACTACATACTGCGATAAAAAATGGTTGGATTGGTTCATAAAGGGTTAATATTTTATCTACATTTGTATGGTCTTCACAGAGGAAATGTCATTATGGTTTTTCATATAAGAAGTTTGAATGGTGTAAACAAGACTGTTTCTGCCTTTTTAATCTAAACTAAGATCCATAATATCGACAATTTATTTTTAATAAAACGTACATCATTTCGATTCTTTAGTTAAAGAATTGGTCAGAAACTTATTAATGCGGACCACTGTTGGCAAAATGCTGCTGAGCATATCAATACGCTAGGTTAGGGTTAAATTAGGTTAGTTCAGGTTAAATTAGTTTAGTTAGTTAAGGTTATAGTTAAGATTCGGTTAGATAGGTTGGTTAATAAAAATAGAACTATTTTTGTTTTAAACTAGTAGGACTATGGTGGAAAAATACTACTGCCGACATGGTATTACTGTCCACAGAAATGTTTATTTTACTTAAGGATCTAGTTACTTTATCGTAAATATAGAGGCTGCCTGGCCGGCATTCATATTTATATAAAAAATAGACACTTCGGTCAGTTGGAGTTTTTTATTTTCTCAACGTTTCTACAAAAATATTTTGTCTTCGTCAGGAGAATTATTATTATATTGCTTTATTTATTTATTTTTACTTAATTTTATTATTATATATTTTTATTTCCAAGATCATAGTTTTTGACCAGTTTAATATTTGTTTTTGACTCGCGCTTTAGATGTTGTACTAAATTCGAAAAGTCACGTGAGAACGCCTTCGCAACCTCAGAACAATTTTTAACGCCTTGCCAAATGCTTTATTTTTATTTACTTCTCCTGACGAAGACAAAAGAATTTTGTCGAAACGTTGAGAAAATAAAAACTCTAACTGGCCGAAGTGTCTAGTTACTTTACGTAATACCAACGTAAGCTTATATATGTAATATTAAAAATTATTTTATTTAAAAAAAAAATTATTTCATATATTCAAATACTCTGCTAAATCGACCGCCAGAGGCCACGCTTTCCCTATATAAACACATTGTTGTTGTTTCCCGATGGCCGGCTCAAATATTTTTGTAGATATGTAAATAAATTTTCATTTTTTATTCTACTCTCCTTAAGTCAGTCAATACTTTATCAAATTCTGTTTTTTATATATTCCCTAAACTCAATTGAAGCAATCTGTATTCAAAACTATTTTTATTATTTTACTTTCAAGATTTTTGCCACGATTGCATTACCAATACCATTGACCTAATACTAATATATTCCAAAATATATCAAATATCAAGATCATAATCTCAATCTTAAAAATAATTCCAAAATCAACAGAAATCTCATTTATTTTGCAACATATATATAATACAAACAATACCTTTTACCAAATATCGATATTTGTTTCAAATTACAACTTTCTTAATCATTGCAAGATTCTAAATCATACACAACTATTCCCAATTGGATAAAACCTTCCATTCACAAATCCCAAATATTCCTCCCACATCTTATACATTGCATCCGCAAACCTCCACACAATTAATTTCCAAACTTATCAGGTTACTAATTCAACCTCCAATCATATTTCTCAATGTTATATAACATATCCCACCCATACTCTATTCATTCAACTGTGCAAATATTCACCTTAATCTTTAATTTCTACATTTTTGTCAATATTATTCCTATATGTTATGTAATCTTCAATTAATTTGTAAAAGAAAACCCTTTTAAAATTTCGTTCAATACGACTACTTTTTATTCGTTTCATTCACTAAGAAAATCTGTTATAAATTATTAATGTTGATTTTGGGTGGGAAGACAGAGAGAATTTGCCGGAATGAAATTGATATATAAAAATAACTTACCTTCCTTCAAAATAAACTTTAAAAATCTATGCACCAATTAGTAACCGCTTCAGCAAATTATCTCTAGAGATTAAGTTGAGGAATTGAATAATCCTTAGATTCATGGTAAACGGATTGCGGATTTCGACAATTTAGAAAGAGGGGATCATATATCGCCGCAACTTTTGAGGATTATGGTAATGTAAAGCAGTCGTGGTTGAAATAATAATCTTGAAAATATAAAGTCTTGATCAGTAAAAAAGAGTTGCGGCGATATATGATCCCCTTTCTAAACCTTAGATTTTTGATTGCCATGATCCATGATCGAATCCCACGTATAACGGACTATTTTTCTGGGGTACAGAAATCTAAATAGCTCACTATCCATAGTTGCAGAATATCTATCGGATCGGTGACAAAACCACAACACCAGCTTTGGCAAATTCAGAGGGCCTATCTGTAGACTATAGCTTTAAGCTTCGATCTTCCTAATCTCCAGGTAGGTGTTCTAGATATTTCTGAGTCCTTTAGTTTGCGACGATGGTCACAAGATGGCGTATAGTTTTTGTGTCTATTTTTTATGTTCTTTTTAAATTTAAAATTAACTTCATTTTAATTAATCAACCTTGTTAATATATTACAGTCTTGTATAGATTTGAAACAAGTATACACTTATACACTTTGATATTAAAATAATATAGGCAATTTCTCAAATGATATATTATATTTTCGTAGAAATCCTGAATAACAATTAAATAATTGGGCTGTAGTTCTTTATACTCACATAGACGTTTATGAATGTATCGAAACTCAATATTTGAATTCGCGAGTTGATTTTATATTGTAATATGTAATGAGTTAATTATAATAATTGCTCATGTCGAAGACGTGTATATACGAGTATATATATATATATCACATGAGGATTTGAAATATCAGAGAGCCATCCGAAATGAAAATCTGCTCTGCCCTCTGTCTTCTGAAATGTACATGTGAGCGGTCAGAATAATATTCTTTCCGAAATATTTTAAATATTAACACCTATCCTTTTTCTACTTCTTTTCACCCTTATATATACAATAAAAATATATATGTATGTCGTAAACCCGGGTAAGACAACAAGTGAGTTGGAAGCAGTCGAGGTTGAGTGGCTAGGCGTGCAGAGTGGGAAGTCCGCACGGGACAGTAAGGACAAAGTTTGGGATCAAAAGACGCTCTCCTAGTACCGTCTCACGTGGCACCAGGACCAGGGGAAAGTTGAGGATTAACTGAGGAAAGCTCGGCGTCCTGCATAAAGCCGCGGAGGCAGGGAGGAACCAAAACGGCGGCTACATAAAATATCAACTGTAACCTAACTTACTGTAACATTCGGACCAACGCCCTTTTTGTCCCTCTCTAGATCCCCCGGGTGTCCGTTGGCAAGCTGGTGTCACTTTGAGACGACTAGAAAAGACGTCATACTTTATTACTTACATATCACATTGTTTAAATTACGATATGTAATATAGGAAGGAAGCACACATAGTAAATATATTAGATAATAAAAAGGCATATATTGGATTTAATAAAATATTTATTTTGCCAATATTTCGGTTGGCTGAACGCCAAAACTTTATCAAGGCATTACATTTTTGTATACACAAACTCAGCGCCGCATTAACACTATGCGGCGCTGAGTTTGTGTATACAAAAATGTAATGCCTTGATAAAGGTTCGGCGTTCGACCAACCTAAATATTGGCAAAATAAATTCTTTATTAAATACAATATACTTGTATGCCTTTTTATTATCTAATGAATTAAATATGAATTGCTCTATTTTTAAAACAAATAGTAAATATATATATATATATATATAAATGGATGTTTGTTGGTCCGTTGGTCTGTTGGTCCGTCCGTCCGTTCGTCAGTGATAATCTTCTACATCGCTCAACCAATCGTGATGAAACTTTGGGAAGATGTTTAGTATACTACCGGGATGGTTTCTGGCTAATTACTCTTTATAAATAACCTTTCGTTGCATTTTTATTTACAATAAAACGTAAATTCACTCGCAATCAGCGCCCCCTCGCGGCAGACCTATTGCCTGAAATAGCCTCGCATGAGCTTATTTGTAAAGTCAAGCTTAGCCTATAGGTTAGGTACACAGCTTCGTACCCCCGCAACCTAGGTTCGAGGCTCAGCTTTTTTTTTTTTTTCATTTCTTTTATATTATTGTAGCAAATTATTAAAAATATCATTTTATTTAAAATGTAGGCTTTTTAAAATAAAAATTAACATAAACAATTTTTTAATAATATTTGTAACATACCTAGGTTCGAGGCTCAGCGTGGGTGTCTTTTTTTATTTTCATTTCTTTTATATTATTGTAGCAAGGTCTGTTTTTACAGCATTATTATATTTTGATTGGTTTATTTTAAATATGTTTGTTATGAAGGCTCTATGTAATACTATTTAGATAACATTTTACATTTTAAACACCTAAGCCCCCCTCTTTTTAATATTGTAGCAAAGTATTAAAAGTATTATTTTATTTTAGATGTTTGCCATGACACTTTGGGAAGTTGTTTAGTATACTATCAGGACGATTTCTGGAGAATTATTTTAGAATAATATTTATAACAATAATTATAGCGAAATTAAGACATAGTAATTATATTCTGTGTTTGTGCATATATAAACATTTTACAGAAAATGTGAGAACGTTCTATTAGAATATCTCGAAAACAAAAAACAATACATATAAACGAGTTCACTGACATTTATTAATGCAGTGATTATAATCAATGCTTACAATGAAGGGCTATATTATCTATATATATAAAAATCACTTTCAAATTTTTACGTAACGTTCCATTCTCAATCCCGTAGGGCTTTAGATCGGCTAAAACATTTTTATCTTTATAAGTGAATATTAACTTTACTGTACTGAATAGTTTAGTATAATGTTAATTTAACATATTACAATTTAGCCACAGCAACGCGTGGCCGGGTTCGCTAGTACCTTATAAAAAAGATGTAATATATCTTATAAAAAAAAAGATGTATTATAGAAAAGATATATAATATATGAGCAAATATAAATAGATAACTTGTTGGTTATCAATAAAGGCCTAGTTGAGCGTTGCTTTGCCTTCTTTCAGGTACTCAGAACTCTTCTACATCCTGCTCGGGAAAGAGTATAAAATCCTCTAGATTAGATGTTCTTGGTGAAGATTTTTCGGCGCCGTTTCCACGCTAGTCGCTAATTTGGTGTTTCTCGGACTTACTCCTTAATCTTGCTTGCTGTATGCGTCTTTATTACTATAACCTCCACTGATCTCTCTCTCTCTCTCTTTCCTCCACGCATCGCAAGTATATATATATACAGTAGAACCTCCTTGTAAAGGACAACACCGAATTGCAGAGGCAAAGTGTCCTTTAGGGAGAGGTGTCCTCTTACCGGAGAATTGCTAAATTGTAAATGTTTTAATGTCCGTCCATACAGAGTTCAAAATAACAACTGACTCACCCGTGCAGCCAAGGTCACGCTCCGCTGCGTCACGTGGGAAAACATAGGTACATGTTTTCTTACATGTTCTCAGCACATCCCCCTTTTTAAGACTTGAAATATATATATACATTACAAACTTTAAATGCATAATATAATTAATAATGAAGGCGATCCACCTGTTTCGACGTAAAGTCCCAGCTGGAGTATCAACCATATACGACCTTGGTGTCGATGCTTTCTTCTTTACAATCCCCCAGGTTCGCATATCTGTAATCCAAACCGTGTCACCTTCGGATAGCTCCTCCATGTCCGTAGCTCCGCAGCGTCGATCATATCTGGATTTCATATCCTTTCTCCTTCTCCCTTCCTTTCTTTTCAGGGTCTGAGAGTCCACCAACCTTGGATTAAGATTCTCTGGTGCAATTGGCAAGGTCGTTCGGAGTTTACGTCCCATGAGAAGCTCAGCAGGGCTGTAACCGTTCTCCAAAGGGGTCGATCGATACTCCAGAAGTCCAAGCGATGGGTCTTGATTTTTCTTGAGGATCAACTTAGCAATTTTCACACCTGCTTCTGCCATCCCATTGCTCTGCGGGAATCGAGGACTTGAAGTGACATGTGTGAATCCGTACTGCCTTGCGAAATTTGCAAACTCACGAGCAGCTCCAAATTGCGTCCCATTATCGCTTACAACAGTTTCTGGTATTCCATGTCGGGCAAATATGGATTTGCAACTACGCACCACCACACTGGCTGTGAGCCGATCCAGCTGAATAATTTCAGGAAAGCGAGAATAATAGTCAATGACGACTAGATACCACTTATTCTCGAACTTGAACAAATCCATTCCAATCTTTTGCCACGGTCGTGTAGGAAAGTTGGTTGGTATCAAAGGTTCATGTTTTGAGACGGCTTCCTGGATACAGACCCTGCACTTTCTGACCGTTTCCGCGATCTCCTCCGAAATTCCAGGCCACCATACCGTCTCACGTGCGCGAAGTCTTGTTTTTGTAATACCGAAGTGCCCAGCGTGCAACTTATCTAGGATCTCCAGTTTCATACTTGCTGGAATAACAAGACGACAGCTACGCATCAGTAGTCCATTTTGAACGCCGAGTTCATCCTTGACATGCCAATAAGAGAGCAGAGCCGGTGACATCTTCTTCTTATCTGGCCAGCCTTGCTCAAGGTAGTTGACTACTGCTTTCAGGGTCGTATCTTCTTGTTGAGCTTCAAAAATCTTCGTCAACATCTCGTCTTTGTCGGTTATACTCGAGAGAACTGCATTTATATGCGCTGAGGTTTGCCGTTCGTTTTCACCTACCTCGGTTGTAAGAAGTGGTTGTCTGGATAATGCATCGGCGTCGAGCAGCTCCTTTCCAGGGATGTCCAATCTTGTTTTGAGCTTTTCCATCAAAGGTATTGGTACCCGTCGAGGAGTATGCACAGCATATGGTTTTGCTCCAGGTTTCAATTTGATTTCGTAAGGGTTTCCGATCTGTCCCAGTCCTTCAAATACTTCAGGGAAATCCTTGATCGGGTTAATTTTCGTCGCACCCACTTCAATCCGCCTCGCCAGGTTCAAGAGCTCACATGCTCGGCGACTCAGAAGAGGTTCACTCAAACGACGAATGACATAAATCTTCTCCTTGATTTCATAATTGCCATTTCGCAGCGTTGATATAAAGATACCCACAGTCTGAAGTTCGGAAAATTCAGCAGCTCTAAGGTTGATATCACTTTTCGCTAGTCGTTGCTGTCCCATTATCTTCTTGAAGAGACACAGAGGAACACATGTAACATCCGCCTGGGAGTCGAGCTTGAACTTCACCTTTTTCCCGTTCACTTGGATTTCTGCTGTCCATCGCCTCCTGCACTCGCGTTCATCATCATCGAGATTAGATGAATCCTCCACAGCTGAGACCTCCAGGAGAAAACCAATTTCTTCATCAAGTTCAGAAACAGCTTTGACTTCCGCAGTCTTCCCTGCTTATCTGGGCAGCAATTTGCAAAATGGCCTGTTTTTGAACACAGGTTACATTTTTGTCCTTCAGCACGGCAAGCCTGTCCTTCCCTGTGGGTGAAACCTCCGCATTTTGGACATCGTGATCTTGTTTTGGCTGACTTCTCCTTCTTCCTCGAAGGCTGCTGTTGTTGTTTAGGTGATTGTTTCTTCGATTTGAACTTCACCTGATTGACCTTTTGGCTTGTTGAGGGACGCTGCAGGTCGACTTGCTGCTGTCGAACGGCTTCCTGCTGTCGAACCAATTTCACCGCCTTTTCCAAAGTCAGTTCGCTGTCCAACTGCATTCTTTCAGATAAAGCTTTGTCCCTCACTCCAACCACTATTCGGTCACGGATCAACTGCTCATGAAGACCCTCAAATTCGCAACTATCAGCCAATTTGTACAATGAAGTGATGAATTCGTCCACTGGCTCCCGATCCTCTTGGATTCTTGAATTAAATTTCGCACGTTCGTAGATAATATTCTTTCTGACACAGAAGTGGCTGTCGAACGCCTTGAGGACGGAATCAATTTTCGTTGCCTCTTCCTCCTTTTCGAACTTGAAGGTCCTGAATATATCATCCGCGCGGTCGCCCATCAAGTACATGAACAAATCGATCTTGTCCGCCTCCTCTTTCTTCTTCATTCCACTGACCACGAGGTATCGTTCGAATCTCTTCCTCCATTTGGGCCATTCGTTGGGAGTCGAGAAGTCGAAAGTTTCTGGAGGTTGAATCTGAGCCATGTTGAATTATCTTCCAAGGTACGCAAAAATCGATATTTTGCAATATACGGGTTCGTATTTTATCCAGTTATCGCTGCCACCATGTTTTAATGTCCGCCAAACAGAGTTCAAAATAACAACTGACTAACCCGTGCAGCCAAGGTCACGCTCCGCTTCGTCACGTGGGAAAACATAGGTACATGTTTTCTTACATGTTCTCAGCACAGTAAAATTGGTAATTTTGCAAATGAAAACTGTCCTTTATGGAGAGTTGTCTTCTAGTGCGGGTGTGTGCTAAAGAGAGGTTCTACTGTATATAAAAATATTTTCATATATAAAAGTATAGGTAAATATAAACACCAAGTTACATACATTTATATATCCTCTGTTATTTATAACGTGCTTAATAAAGGAAATCTCCCGAAATATTGTAAATAAGAAAATTATTTCAAAAACCTTCCTTCAAATATATTCGAATATTGATATATTACTGAATTGATCTGAATAATTGTTAGAATAATATAGATTTCTATATATAATTCAATGAATATATTTGAGAAATATTCATTATTTTTGTAAAAACGTTCATTATATATACCTATATGGAAGTTGACAGTGATTATTTTTAAAACTATGGAATAGGCTAACATAGGTCACTTTTATCGTAAAGATAGAGGCTGCCTGGCCGGCATTCATAGTTCTTAAAATTAAAGACACAGCCTGAAACCAGGGGACATAGTCTGACACCATAGGACATAGCCCAGAAACTATAGGGCCTAGCCTGAAACCATAGGACATAACCTGAAAACATAGGACATAGCCTGACACCATAGGACATAGCCTGTAACCATGGGACATAGCCTGACACCATAGGACATAGCCCAGAAACCATAGGGCCTAGCCTGAAACCATAGAACCTAGCCTGAAACCATAGAACCTAGCCTGAAACCATAGGACATAGCCTGAAACCATGGGACATAACCTGAAACAATGGGACATAGCCTGACACCATAGGACATAGCCCAAAAATTTACTGGCCGAAATGTCTTAATTTGAAGAAATATAGGTCACTTCAGTCAAATTATTCAGATATATTGCAAATTAAATTGTAGTATTTTAAATAATTACAACTCTCTTTAAAGCAACAAAAGAATTATTTATTGCATTTAGCAAGACAAGAAAAAAAAACAACTCGGAATGCCAAACAAAACCTTTTAGGTTAATAAACCTGCAACCACCTACCGGTTAGTTCCTATTCCAAATCTAGCTTTCACACAGAGTATTGAAAAATAAAATATGACAAAAGTGTTTATAAATTATAAAATAATAAGTATTTTATAATTATCCTGAAGATAGAGGTTGCCTGCCTAGAATTCATATTTATATGAAAAAAATAGAGACTTCGGCCAGTTGGAGTTTTTTATTTTCTCAACGTTTTGACAAAAATATTTTATTTATAAATAAACGTTCTTCCCTGATTTATAATATTATAAAATAAATGAAGCTTCCAGGATTAAGTTTCTTGAACAACTTTCAATTTCAAGCGTTTGGATTTGTCAGTCCTTCAACAGGATTATCACGTTAACAATGTATTTAATATTAAATTGTTAAAGTGATAATCTTGTTGAAGGACTGACAAGTCCGAAAGCTTGAAAAAAAAAGGATATTCAAGAAACTTAACCCTGGTAGTTTCATTTATTTTATAATAAAAATATTTTGTCTTCGTCAGGACATCTTTTGTCGAAACCTTGAGAAAATAAAAAACTCTGACTGGCCAAAGTGTCTATTTTTCACAGATATATTTTATCATTATTAATAAAATAAGAGATACCTAAGATCAGTAGAGTTTTTATTTTTCGACGTTTCAACAAAATTTCCTCGTCAGGAAAAAAACAAAAATAAATTTGATTATTAACGACGGCACCATCAAAAGAAAGAATAGGAGAAGGAAAAATATAAAAGCCCCATAATCTAATATTTCCCTAGAATGTGATAAATACGAAATAAAAAGCTATATATTTTTCAAAATATGATATATTGATATAAATTACTTGAGTATGTGGGTCCCTAATTGATTTCTATTTCAGCATCGGAAGATGGAAATAAAGGATGTGAATAAATGTCATAGCAGCGCCCCCTGGGTAATCATTCTTGTTTGCTCCGTGGGTGAATTATGAAGGGGTTAAATTGGAATCCAAATTCCCAAGGAGCGACTCTCCTTTGTTTTAATTTTGAAGCGATTTGTTGATGGCGTGTGTGTGACCTGTTTGCAAACTTCCTTTTCATTTCTCTTTATCGTCTATTGGTTGGTAGCAGACAGTATTTTTGTCCACCTATAACTTTCTTATTTCTATGGGTGGTTTTTACCACTTGTGTAGGGTATCTTCTCGATAATATACCTATATTCCATTAAATTTTTCATCTAGGGCTATTCTTTTGATAAAATTATAGTATCTATTCTAGTGTTTCTCCGATTGTCTCTCTTTACAAACTACAGTTACCCTTTCTAGGGATAGTCTTTTGATAGTCTTCACACCATATATTCCTCTATTGAACCTTTACCCATTCCGAATGAAGAATTTTCAAAGGGTACAATTACATATTTTCCCATTGTAATGAATATGGCCATAAAAGGTTATGTCCAAAGTTTGCTTAAATACCATTTCTAGGATTCCACCCTTCAGTGCAGCATATAAAAGCATAATTATCTAATACAGTATTGGAGCTCTGAAGAAGCGGTCTGAAGATGTCCAAACATGCTTGTTCTCTAATTTTAACAGTTTACAAAGCATTATATTCTATCTCGATCATTATTAGAACATATTCATTATTACAAAGCAATAACGCGCCATCTATATATAACGAATATGGACTTTCAGACGCGAATGTTTCTTTTCACAAATAAATAAAACTTCTACTGACCTTACTGCGATGAAAAAATATTGAGAGGGCTTGGCTCATCAGTGGTGAACCCTCCCAGGGATCTCCCCAATTTTTAATACACCAGACCGCTTCTTTAGAGATCCAATGCTGTATTGGATCATTCTTCTTTTATATGCTGCGCTGAAGGGTGGAATCCTAGAAATGGTATTTAAGCAAACTATGCACATAAGCTTTTAGGACCATATTCATTACTATGGGCAAGGATGACATTTTACCCTTTGAAAATGCATCAAATGAATGGATTTAGGCTATTACCAAGGTACAGAGCGTAGAGATGATAATAAAAATAAATAAAATACACTACTACCTTTGTTGTCACTGAACAGACGAGGGACATAGCCTGAAACCATGGGACATAGCCTGAAACCATAGGACATTGCCTGAAACCATAGGACATAGCCTGAAACCATAGGATATAGCCTGAAACCATAGGACATAGCCTGAAACCATAGGACATAGCCTGAAACCATAGGATATAGCCTGAAACCATAGGGCATAGCCTGAAACCACAAGACATAGCCTGAAACTATAGGACATAGCCTGAAACCATAGGACATATCCTGAAACCATAAGACATAGCCTGAAACCATAGGACATAGCCTGAAACCATAGGACATAGCTTGAAACCATTGGACATAGCCTGAAATCATAAGACATATCCTGAAACCATAGGACATAGCCTGAAACCATAGGAGATAGCCTAAAACCATGGGACATAGCCTGAAACCATGAGATATAGCCTGAAACCATAGGACATAGCATGAAACCATAGAACATAGCCTGAAACCATAGGGCATAGCCTGTGACCATAGGGCATAGCCTAAACCATAGGGCATAGCCTGAAACCATTGAACATAGCCTGAAACCATGATATCCATGTGGTAGCTAGACCATTGTCAGAAAGGTCTTATTTTCACAAGAAAATTCGATTATATCGGCTCTTTATTGAGTCTGAAGACTAAGCACAATAAAAGAAAGAGATGAAATAGAAATTCAACTATCTATTTCTCTCTTTTAGCGTTCATTGTTTCTACACCTGTTGAAGAGAAAATAGATTTTGAGGGCTTGTGCAAAAGAAATTTTCGCAAAACAATTATATATTTCCAGAACTTTTTAATTAATCACATTACTTAATATGAGTAGGCGATAATTAATAAAAAAGTGAATTATACTGGGTCAGGTGGATAAATTAAGATAAAAAGGCATTTTCTGATTTTGCAACTAATTTTTTTCTGATGACTTGCGCAATCTTTCAGGATAAATATCGATAAAATAGTTGAATTTTGGCCATAAATACCTGTTATAAGAAGGTTAAACTATCCATACTATTTCAAAGCTTATGCGTATAATTGAGTTAAAATACCTTTTCCAAAATATTTAGCTTCAGTATTGGGTAAATACCAATACAGCCTAATGCAATATTACCACGGAATATTAGATTAAACGGTGAAAACCGCTAGGAGAGTTCATCAATGATGTAACTCCGCCTTTGCCAGTCCCAAGCCCGGATAAAAAAGGAGGAAGGGGAGCAGTAACAAGCTCACTAAAACAACTGGGCTCAGCTGGCCCGGCTAATAGTACCCTGCAAAGGCTCCTAATCCAGGGATACAGGATGAGCAGCATTTGTACTCCATGTTAGGAGCGGCTGCACATGGCGTCTGTTCTTCATGTCAGAGGCGGCCATTTTTTTGAAGCTAAGTCGGCCTGCTACTGAGTAGTGCTCCCAGTCTTAATGACAAAGGCAGACGCATTCTACTTTATCCAATCATGATGGTTGTCAAACTTGATGCCCTAATATGATTGAGTGGGGATGAGAAAGAAGAAGAAAGAAGATCAATGATGTTCCAGATCTACTTCCATTATTTTACCATTGCAGTAGAAATTTGTCATATTTTAAGATTAAGCTAACACGTCAAAAATAGTCAAATTTCTAAAAACAGATAGCACGCGAATATATCATATTGAACATCGTCTTTTTTATTTTTAAAAATATTATTATTTTTTACGTTATCTTCTCAGGACACTCAGATCTGTTACAACAAGCTATCTTATAAAACAACAATTTATATGCTTTATCATCAAATTTTACTCATGATCATCACCATGCTCCAATTTCTTTCAAAATCAACCGAACCAAAAAAAGAAGTTTCGGAATAACCAGAGAAGATTTAGATAATTCAATGTATAAATATTATAACAGACATGTATTTATATTTCTGTGAAAAATAGAGACTTCGGCCAGGTAGAGTCTTTTTTATTTTCTAGCTGAAGTGCCTATTTTTCACAAAAATATGAATGCCGGCCAAACAACCTTTATCTTCAGGATATATTTATATGTAAATCTACTAAAAGCTCATTTGCATATTTTGATGAAATACCGTTACTAAGAATCCACCCTTTATTGTCGCATATTCGTTCAATGTAGTATTAGATCTTTAAAGAGAGGTCTAGTAGATTATATTGGAGAAAAATCATAGATAGGTTCACCCCTGATTAGCCAACCCCTTCCAATATATTTTTCCTCTCAGTGAGGTCCATAGAAAGTTTGTTTAATTAGGAAAATAAACATTCATTCTCAATAGTTATAGTTCTTTGACATATTATAAAATCATCGCAAATTATATAAACGATCATTTAATTTTTGATTAATCTTAGATAACAATGTAATGCCTCGATAAAGGTTGGCGTTCAGCCAGCCGAAATATTGGCAAAATATATATTTTATTAAATCCAATATATCCCTTTTTATTATCTAATGAATTAAATATGGATTGCACTATTTTCAAAAAATATATATATATGTCATAATTTGTATAATTAATACCCAAGAGATATAATTTATTTTCGTCAAAAGAAGTATGTAAATATGTTAAGCTTGTGTTAAAATGTAAATATGCAAATTCATCCATCTATAAAAACTGTACGAAAAATAAAGATGGCAGACATCGCGGTGTGCGCTGTTCGCTTGGCATAACGGTTGCGTCTTTTCATTTGACCACGACATATATATCTATTAAATAGATAAATAACAAAAGGGAAATAAAGATATATTTGAAAAACAAAATATCTGAACGCACTAGAGCGAAAGGTGGCAAAGAAATATCCATTTGGCCATGGTATGTAGGGCAACGTCGCGGAAACAAGTATCACCATGTCGCTGTATGTGGATTTTTGATCGCAGTCAATAGAAATTTTGTTTAATTTGGAAAACAAACATTCATTTTTAATATATTTCTTAGACATGTTGAAAAAGCATCGCAAATATTGAAAAAGATAATTCAAGATTTATATATTAAAATAAAAATATAAAAAATAAAATAAAGATTTATTTGAAAATCCAAAGATATAAACTCACTAGAGCGAAAGGTGGCAAAGAAATATCCATTTGGCTATGGTATGTAGGGCAACGTCGTGGAAACAAGTATCACCATGCCGCTGTATGTGGCCAGGAATCTGTATAGCCATTCCGACAAGTTTAAAAACAAGTTAACTCGTCTCGGCATTCTTTCCTGCAAACCAATTTGAGATCTCATAAATTGCCCTAATTTGTTGGCAATAACGGCGCCTCTCTTCAGATTATCTCTCAAGAAAGAATGTTGATTCTTCTTTCTACCCTACGGGTTTAATTTCTTTTGCTTCATTTTTTTTCCATGTAAATACCTCTTTTTATCCTTTCTTATATAGAATATAATTTGTTTTTAGAAAATTGATTTTAAAATATAGTGCGTCATATTGAGATGCAAATATTTTCAAGGTAATTATAATATTATAAAATGTGGAAATAAATTTTTAAAAAATATATATATACTCATGGACAAAACTTGAAGAAGTAGAAATGCTTTAATTTCGCTTGACATGTTTTTTTTTTTTTTTTTAAGGAGAAAGGCAATTTTGTTTACTCCTGGTTATCTCGTGTGTCTTCAATAAAGGTCACTTAAAGGTAAACTTCCTTAAGTTTTGTCGATGAGTGTTTCTTTCAGAGTTATTATCTGAATCCCGATATACATGCTTAAAGGTAAACTTCCTTAAGTTAAGTACATTAGTGTATCTTTCAGAGTTATTATCTGACTCCCGACATACATGCTTAAAGGTAAACTTCCTTGAGTTATGTACATGAGTGTATCTTTCAGAGTTATTATCTGAATCCCGATATACATGCTTAAAGGTAAACTTCCTTAAGTTTTGTCCATGAGTGTATCTTTCAGAGATTTTTTTAAATCCCGATATACATGCTTAAAGGTAAACTTCCTTAAGTTTTGTCCATGAGTGTATCTTTCAGAGATTTTTTTTTAATCCCGATATACATGCTAAAAGATAAAATTCCTTAAGTTTTTTCCATGAGTGTATCTTTCAGAGTTATTGTCTGAATCCCGATATACATGCTAAAAGGTACAACTACCTTAAGTTTTGTGTATTTTTGTAGATATGACGTTTAGATCTTCATTTTTTAAATTGAAATCTTCAGTGGTGTGTGCGAGCAGATATTTTTTTATTACATCGACATATTTTTCATGTTTAATTAATTCTGAAATGTCCGGTCGCATAGGTGAAAGTGTAGTAATGTAGATGTATTTTTTCAATATATTTAGATCTAATTTTCTATGTGCACGAAATTATTGTATCTGTTTTTCAAGTAAAATTTAAGAGATGAATATGTTTAGACAGTAAAAATGACTAAATAGGTATTTCCTGAGAACTCGAAATACAATTTAAGATGGTTATTCGCCATCTAATGGAATAAGGATCAAATGTAAACTCTAATCTAAATTTACTTAAGGACACATTGACCTGAAAGATACAAATAAGTATGTAAATGGTCTTTTTTGATTTTTACGGAAAATATAGTTTGTTAAGGGTCTGGAATAATTATAACTTAAAATTAAGTTAATATTTCGTCCAATAGAGGATGTCTTGTCATATTTAATGTTCATTTGAACCCCCTAAGGATAAGCCTATTTATCGATATGTATTCTCGTAAAGATAGAGGCTGCCTGGCCGGTATTCATAATTCTATGAAAATAGACACTTCGTCCATTTAGAGTTTTTTATTTCTCTCAGCGTTTCGACAAAAATCGTTTGTTTTCGTCAGGAGAAATAAATAAAAATAAAGCATTTGGCAAGGCGTTAAAACTTGTTCTGAGTTTGCAAGGGCGTTCTCATGCGATTGCAACTTCAGAACAATTTTTAACGCCTTGCCAAATGCTTTATTTTTATTTACTTCTCCTGACGAAGACAAAAGATTTTTGTCGATATGTATTATTATTCTTGTTATTCGCCGTTATAAATTATTTTTCCGGCAGAGAGGATATTGATTTATTGAATAAGAGTCTTATTTCCTGTCGAAATAGTCATCAAAACTTGGCCCGATTTATTGGCCGTCTCTGTAAACTTGTGGAATCGTGTAGGTGACAAAGCCACAACACTAACTTTGAAAATTTTAGAGAATGCTCAACTGGAAACAATGATTTGTGGATAATGGGCTTCGTTAATTCAGGCGGGTATTGATTTTATGAGATTCAGAAACAATCATATGAAATCTTCAGAATTTTCCAATAAGATATTTAGCTGGCAAAGTGGCTAGAACCATTATATGGCCATGATAATATTTCCATCTATATTTTGGTCGTAGAAACTTCCTATCGCCTTTGCGAACTGAACACATCTTTGAATAATTCTTGAAATTTCATTTGATCTATTGTGGATCTCATAAAATCAAATCATCCCTGAACTGCCCGAAATCATAGTCTCCAGGTGGACGCATCTCACTTTACCAAAGATGATGTTATGGGTTTGTCACCAACACGATTCCGTTAGTTTACAGAGACCGTCAATAGATGGCGCCGAATTTTCCGTTTAGTTTAACAAGAGAGGGAACCTTTTTATTTGTATAAATAACATAATAAAGACAAAGGTCACCATTCCCGTTATAATAGACGTCAAAGCTAGACGCCATCTATTTCCGTCGCCGCAAACTAGCGGTCTCATGTCGGTGACAAAGCCACAACACCAGATTTGGCAAACTAGCAAAACTTCCAACTGGACCATGGTTTCGAGCTAATGACCCTCGTCAGCCTAGAGCGGACTTTATTCCATGAGATCCACAAGGAATCTAATGGAACCTTCATAATCTTCCAAAGAGGTGCTTAGCTGGAAAGGTGACTAGGTCAAATCTATGGCTACATTTCCCTCTATAAATTATATATTAAAGAGTATGGTTATTTATATATCCCGTTAAATATTATTTTCAACGATACCTACAGTTAAATATACAGAAAATATATATATTACCGACATATATATCCTCAAGCTATATAATCCAATTTAATGCTTAAATATATATTTCACTTTTATTAACATAAAAATATTAACATGCATAACTTGAAACATTTCTTAATTTCTATACATCTTATATATCATACATCTTGAAGTAACCATTAAACTCATACCTGTATGTTTATACAGTAGAACTTTGCTGTAAAGGACAACACCTAAAAGCAGAGCTAAAGTGTCCTTTAGGGAGAAATGTCCTCTTACCGGATAGTTGCTAAATAGTAAAAATGGTAATTTTGCAAATGAAAACTGTCCTTTGTAGAGAGGTGTCCACTAAAGGGAGTTTCTACTGTATTGATATACCAAATACTAGCTATGAAGTATTATACATATATACATATATAATTATACATATATACATATATAACGATTTCTAGATATAGGAAACATATAATATCCAATATATGATACTATATATTCATATATATAAGAGGAGTCTTGTATATAAAACTATGGCTAATAATATATACACATAGTATTCTATATATTTAGATTCTATAGAGGCGTCTCTAGTCTGAAGGATGGATGTCTACAGGGAATTGTCACGATCCTTCTCACTCCATCAATTCTGGACTAATACCTCTGCCCTGGGGACTCTAAGGTTTTCACCCAACCACAGAACAACACACGGACTCTGGTGGACGATTAAAGAGCAATAATGTACTATCTGTATTTGATGTTAACATAATCCCTTCGGTATAAGTATTAATAAAAGGCAATCCGCGCTGAGGGAAAAGTTTCTTTTATATATAACGGCAATACAAGCTTTCGGACTCAACAGCCCTTCGACAGGTATACCTACGTTACTGAAGTTTTTCGATCCTAATCCATATATATACATACAACAAAACAGGAAATATATGACAGATATGCAAAAAAAAAAACTGATTTACATAGTATAGTTTTAAAAAATGAATTATTGGTTAATGCTAATTCTCTATTATGGTTATGTGATTACAGTAATTAACAAATTGGGAAGCCGGAGATTATTGTTTAGGTAGGAGTAATTATACAATGATATATGTCGGGCAAATCTATGGATCTATTGATTCCTTCCAGTTTTTTAGTGAATATAGCTTCGAGTACTAGAAGCTGGTGCTGGCTCTTTATATCCTGATAATGGGTTGAGGGTTCACTAATATTGAATGAATGGCTTTGGTTGTAAATATGCTGGTATACAAGAGAACAGGGATCCTTTCTTTTAGAGTATTCTGTATTGCCCATGAAACAGTATTTTACAAAAATCTACACGAATATTAGAAAGAAGTTTACAAAATCTTTTAAATAGCTTTAGTCAATATAGCTCTCATATGGAAAAAAAATAATACAAAAGTAATATAGTGGTATACAACAACAACAACAAAAACCTTTATTGAGGACCTCTCGTCCTATATAGGATTCGCCGGTTTACAGAGTAATTGAAGAGAAGAAAACTAAGAATACAGAGAGGGTATAGTGATATACTGAGATAAGATGCATAAATTATGAAAAAAGGAATCTCCTTATCGTGAAACTGAAAGTTGAAAAACTGAAATCAAGCCATCAGTAACTTTCAGTTGCACGATAAGGAGATGCCTTTTTCTTAATAGTTTTCATATGTTTAATTAAAACTTGATTTGGTTTTATCAAATACATGCCTTGTTAATTTAATATCGATTTAGGGAGTGCTATATTTTCAGAACGATAGCTCTCATATATAAAGATAGTCAAAATCAAAAGATACTACTTATCTATTATTGGCGTACACACAAAACTTCAGCTTTGGAACATTCTGATCATCAATTGGCTGAATAGTTAATTGCTCTTTATGCATTTATATTTTATACTTTTATTTGTACCTCTTAATGAATAAATAAAAGTATATCAAAATGTAAGCAATACTTACCTAGAAATTATTTGAAAAAGAAATAATAAACAATATTAAGGTAAAGGATTTCTTTTAATTTTGATTTCGCAAGTTTTCGAGTAAATTTTCTGCTTTTCAACGGGCATATACTTCTATATACAATATCAAGATGAACTTTCTACAGTAATAATTGAAAATGTGTTATTGGCATGTGTTCTCTGATATTTTAGCTGTAAACAGTTTGATGCACGAGAGCACATGCCAATAACACATTTTCAATTATTACTGTAGAAGGTTTATCTTGATATTATACATAGAAGTATATGCCCGTTGAAGAGCAGAAAATATGCCTCAAAAACTTGCGAAAATCAAAATTTAAAGAAACCTTTTACCTTAACATTATTAATTCTTTTTTTTTTTTGAATATCAAAATGTGCTTAGGAATTTTTAGAGATTTTTAGCCACACTTGGAGCGGTTGAGGACTCTAGCTGTTATTGTGGCAAGGAAATCCAAGACTCGAGACATCTACTGCTGGAATGCCCACTCTTCTTTATCGCTAGACAACAGACAGTAAACAATGTTGTAGATCTATATCAATTTGTAAATACTATAGAGAGAATTGGCACAGAGAGATTCAACCATTTTTGTAAATATATTTATGATTATCTTTCTAACCTGGAAGGACCAAGTTCCTAATAAATCTTATTGTTTCTTTTTTTTTTCTTTATATATTTTTTAAAACATGTTTATAACTGCTCCTGTTTAAAAATGTAAATCGACACAATTATCCCTAGCCGGGATATCTCTTTTGTGTGTTGATATAAATAAATAAATTTTATTAAAATGCGTTAAAAGATATGTTATATACTTAAAATGAGCTTGAACGTAAATAAAAAGAAAATTATTAGCGTGATTTATAAAAAATAATGTTGAAAGGCACCTACTGATCATATAAATGAATATTTCTGATAGATTACTGTCATCTATCAAAAAATATAATGACTATCTGTTGATTAATATAGAGCAATAATACGCCGTCAATATGTTAAAAATGAAAGTTTTCAAAGATGAAGAAATATATTTTCATCGCTATAAGAACAGTAGAAGTTTGAATTTTTGAAAAAAATGAACATTCTTGCTATGAATATTTTTATTTCTTATCTGTTGATTCTAATTTGCAAGAGAGTTGGCCAATATCAATTTTCAGGTTTAAAGAAAAACGATTCGTTTTTATGCGTTTCAGGCCACTTTCTTCGTCAGCTTAGTCCAGATTGTACTTTGAAGGTTCTAATTCCTTGTTCCAAAATAACTTTACTAGGTACCGCTAAAAAAGAGCAACCTGGCTTAACATATTTCGAACAATGAATAATATGTGAAGGTTAATCACTTATTAAACAAAATATTAAAGCGGGATTCGATCCCGGTTCATGGTTGTCGGGAATTGAGGGTTTTAAACACTGGTCTATCGAATTCTTTACGTTGAAGGCTTGTTCCAAAATCACTTTATTAGGTACCTATTAATAGAGTCACCTAGCCTATGATAATTGAAACAACGAATAATATCTGAAAGTTATTCACATATTAAAACAAAGTGTCCAATGCGGGATTAGATCCCAGTTCATGGCTGTCGGGAATCGATGGTTTTAACCATCGTCCATCGACTTCTTTACATTGAAGACCTACCAAGGGAAGTTTTACAGTATTTTTAAAAATAATTAAAATGATAATTAAGTCTTAGAGGACTTAAAAATGCAATATTATGCATTTAATAAGTAAAGATAATGGTATATAAGCACACACACTCATACGGCTTTATTAAGACCACCAGTCTTATACAGAATTACCACAGAAATAAAGCATAGATGGAACTCCTATACTCCAGGCAGAGCAGAGCTCAACAACATTATACATGTCCGACGTAAATCCAGTGGCCACAGAATCCACCGTGCATAGGTTAACCAATTTTTTCTTAATCTTAAGAAATTTTGGCCTTGAGAATGCTACATTTTCATGTAATAAAACGATGTAAAGCTCACATTGGTCGGCCTTCAATATAAACCTACGTCACGCAATTTGTGAAAGGGCCAGAATCCTAAATATAATATACAAGCCAAACACTCAGAGACAATATTAGAGACGTAGGTAGATTAAACTGACAAAAGTGATTGAGAGGTTAAATACTGATGGATCAGGTCCTCTCGTTATATTTTTCACATATCATTAAAGGCAGTAGGAAATTATTTGTTTTCAATATAATTCTTTTTTGCTTATCCCTAAGTCACGTGGTACAGGCCATGATAATCATGGTGGGTAGAAGTAGGCGACTGCTTTTACTGTAAGTGCACCACATGTCTACACATGCGCAGTTCGACTTTGCACTTAAAAATGTACCAGAGTCCGGTTATTTACTTGCTCTCACTGGTAGGGCTGCACTTTTGCAAGAATCGGGAACCATTGGAGCATTTCTTTAGATAAGAAAAATGTGCCTAATGCGGAAATCGAACCCGGGTCGTAGCGGTTAAAAACCAACGGTTCAGACCATCCTTCCACCGACGCGCTTATATAGTTGAATATTTGAATATGTATTTTCATTTAAAATATTTAAAATGGAATGTACAATGTAATAATGTATATGAAAATGTATTAAATTTAAGAAAATTCATATTGTCAAATAGCTCCATCCAGATGGGACAACTGTCAATCATCCCTGGACCCCGGGAGGGGGAAAGCTGATATGTAAATAAGGAAAACGGGACGGTGGCTAACGCCGTGCATTAGGATTAACTTTTAACTTGGGTAAGTTGTACAAAACTCTCTCTCCCTACAAATACCCCTTGTAATAAATTATTTATTCCTAAATTTGCCCTTGCTTTATTTATCTCCGCGACAATATAATACTAGCTAGTCCGCGTTGAAATGACTATTCAGGCCTCAGGTTCCATTAAAGTTTTAAACACTATCTGTGTCGGTGGTCGTTACTTGTTTAGATTCGTCTTTAGACTGCAGCAATATTGTATGTATTTTTTTTTTAACTCTTTAACTCCCGTAACACTCCTGAGTTTCATTTTAAGAATATCTTTAGCACCTTTTCTCAAATAAAGGTTTCAATGGTCCAATATTCCTGAATATTTCATACTTACCATTATATGCAGGTAACCAAAAGTAATATTGAATAGTTTTAGCTGCAAAAGTCGAGTTAATTTTAATATATGTAGACATTTAATGAATTTACAATAATAGCAGCCACCAACTACTAACCAAACTGACTACCATTGCCTTTAAGATGTGAACACACACTAAGAATAATCATTTTAAAAATACCCCAGTCTGTACCTAATTTCTGTAAATATCCGTTTCAATGTATCCGTTCCTATTTTTATGATGCATTAGCGCACGATCTGATATAATGAATTTAAACAATCATTAAGGCGGATAATAATTTTCTAAATAAATCAATTTTCTACTATCCTTTCTGCAATTATGAAATAACGGGAAGACCTGGCTCATCAGTGATGAACCCTCTCAGCGGTCACAATATAGCACTTATATAAAAAAAAATAGTACAAATGTGATATTGTACTGATTATAAGAAAGTCATTGCAAGTCTTCGAAACATTAGAAATTTAAAAATGGTTGAAGAATGATTGATGTTACTACATTCTACAATAAAAATACATCCAACAAGTAAATGATTTCTACAAAAAGATGGATAGTCAGGAACATGAAATAACCATCTCAATATTAAGAAAATTAGGTAACCTTTTTTGATACCTTAAAAAGTCGTTTAATATGTTTATAAATAATTTGTTTATTCATTTCTTCCAACAAATAAATTCCCAAATTTATACTGGATGTTATTCTGAAATACAGAGATTTTTGGCTCATATATTTATTTAGATTTATCTGTTGCCAGTTTAATATACCCTACCGCTGTAATATTGCATTTTTCTGTTTTCCTTTAATACTGAAACTGAAGATAGACTCTTTGAAAGCGTATTTTAGATAAACTATAGACATAAGTTTTGAGGACAGCAGAATTACATACAATTATAAATATATAATATGCTTCGAGCATTACTCTTCCGTAAATTTAAGTTGAATATTTAGTAAAATAAACTGGCTAAACCGCTAGGAGAGTTTACCATGATAAACTAGGCCTTTCCATTATTTCATCAATGCAGTAAGGACAGTAGGAAGTTTATTTATTCTAAAAGAATCATACCGGTCAAAGAAAAGGTTTTAAGTACCTATATTGGTTAAGTAAATCAAGTTATTCCTAGATTTCTATATAGTCTTCATGCTAATAGAATAATTACCATTCCACCTTTGCACAAACTTTTCTCTAACAGTCAAATAGAAAAATAACCTTTTTTTCTGAACCTAATTATATGGATTAATATTATTTATTTATCGATGCCACTTACTGTCAAATGAAGATAGTCATTACAAGTAATCGAAACGTTGGAAATTTAAAAAGGGTTAAATAATGATTGATGTTAATACATTCTACAATAAACATATATTGAACAAGTGAATGAATTATACAAAAAGTAGGATAGTCAGGAATTGAAATATGTGGAATTCAGAATATACATGTTGAATGCTATAGACTACTTATTCCGTATATATATATATATTGTTGAGGATATTAGGATGTGAAAATTTAAAAATAGACACACAGCAGCATTATGAAATACCCATCACAATTTTAGGAAAATTAGGTAATCATTTTTGATATTCTAAAAAATGGTTTGATATGATAAATTAATATATAATTGGTTTATTTCCATCATTTCTTCTAATAACTCCGCCTTTGCCGGTCCCAACCCGGATGAAAAAGGAGAAGGGGGAGCAGTAACAAGTTCGCTAAAAAACCTGGGCTCAGCTGGCCCTGCTGATAGTACCTTGTAAGGGCTCCTGATCCAGGGATACAAGATGAGCAGCGTTTGTACTCCATGTTAGGAGTGGCTGCACATGGCATCTGTTGCTCATGTCAGAGGCGGCCATTTCTTTTGGAGCTAAGTCGGCCTGCCACTGAGTAGTGCTCCCAGTCTTAATGACAAAGGCAGACGCATTCCAATTTACCCAATCATGATGGTTGTCAAACAGACACTATTACGAGTAACAACTTGATATCATAATATGATTGATTGTGGAGATAAGAAAGAAGATTCCTTCCAATAAAATATTTCTCAAATTTATACTGGATGTTATTCTGAAATATAGAGATGTATGGGTCATATATATATTTAAGTTTATCTGTAGTGTATATTTATTCGTGCCAAATTTTAATCTTCACCTTAACCCGGATCCCTGGCAAGTCTTTCTTTGAAGACGCCAACAATGACTTTCTAGCTCTAGCAACCCGAGCCACTTGGCAAACAATTCTTGTGACCTAGCGAACAACTCTTGTGATCTAGTGAGCAACTCTTGTGATCTAGTGAACAACTCGGGTGATCTAGCGAGCAACTCTGGTGATCTAGCGAACAACTCTGGTGATCTAGCGAACAACTCTGGTGTTCTAGTGAAAACCTCTGGTTATCTAGTGAACAACTCTTGTGATCTAGCAAACAACTCTGGTGATCTAGCGAACAACTCTGGTGATCTAGCGAACAACTCTGGTGATCTAGTGAAAAACTCTGGTTATCTAACGGACAACTCTTGTGATCTAGCGAACAACTCTGGTGATCTAGTGAAAAACTCTGGTTATCTAGTGAACAACTCTTGTGATCTAACGGACAACTCTTGTGATCTAGCGAACAACTCTGGTGATATAGCGAACAACTCTGGTGATCTAGCGAACAACTCTTGTGATCTAGCGAACAACTCTGGTGATCTAGTGAAAACTCTGGTTATCTAGTGAACAACTCTTGTGATCTAGCGAACAACTCTTGTGATCCAGCGAACAACTCTTGTGATCCAGCGGACAACTCTTGTGATCTAGCGAACAACTCTGGTTATCTAGCGAACAACTCTGGTGATCTAGCGGATAACTCTGGTGATCTAGCGGATAACTCTGGTGATCTAGCGGATAACTCTGGCGATCTAGCGAACAAATCTCGCGATCTAGCGAACAACTCTCGCGATCTAGCGAACAACTCTCGCGATCTAGCGAACAACTCTTGTGATCTTGCGAACAACTCTTGTGATCTTGCGAACAACTCTCGCGATCTAGCGAACAATTCTTGTGATATAGCGAACGACTCATGTGATCTAGCGAACAACTATCGTGATCTAGCTAACAACTCTTGTGATCTAGCGAACATCTCTGTTGATATAGCGAACATCTCTGTTGATATAGCGAACAATTCTTGTAATCTAGCGAACAATTCTTGTGATCTAGCGAACAATTATTGTAATCTAGCGAACAATTCTTGTGATCTAGCGAACAATTCTTGTGATCTAGCGAACCTTTCTCGCGATCTAGCGAACAACTCTTGTGATCTAGCGAACAACTCTGCTGAACTAGCGAAAAAGCTTGGTGACCTAGGGAGCAGTTTAGCGACCTCACGAACAGCTCTAATCAATAAAGCGAACAGCGCAAAACAATATAATGAGCAAACTATACGGATATAGCGAGCAATGTGTCGATATAGCGATGTGTCGAAAATTTCTAGAGATATAGCAAACAACTCTAGCGACCAGCTCCAGCCATATAGCGAATAACTCTAGCGATCTCCAATCGATCAAGGCAATATTTTGTGATCAGGGCGACCATGCACTCTTTTGCTACCTGGAAATCTTTAGTGACCAGCTTGGTAATCAAGCAGTTCCTTGAGCGACTTTTGCGGCAAGAAGAAGAGACGTAAGGAGTAAGCGAATTTCTGATTACTACATCGTATATTTAGATAGAGTTTATCACCACCCATACAGATTGAATGTCAATCTATTTCATCCAAGGAGATCCAACTATAGGTGTATATTTGAGTATTTGTGTGAAATTGATCAGCTTCAAGTGTTTGAGGGAACAGACTCAAATTAAAAGAATATATATGGCATAGGGTCAATTTGAGATTCACAAACACCATTTTTGCTTATAGTAATTTGAATTTTATTAATAAAAATGATAGAATAAACATTCTAGTGGAGACTTCAGAAAAATCATTCTAAAAATGTTGTGCGATATTTATATTTTTATTAAATAGTAATTTTATGTTTTGATATTAGTAAAATTATGTCTATTTTATTTATGCGTCAAATATTTTTAGAAGTTATTATTACACTTAATACATGTTTTGCCTATCCCATGCTCAGATAAGATTAGATCTCGGTGGCAGCTGAGTTGATATTGAGAACAGAGGTACAGTTAAACCTGTCTATAGCATCCCCTATAAATAGCGCCTTTCTCTTTATAGCGCCCGATTTTGAATACGTAGTACGATGCGATTTACATTAAAAGTGACCTTTCTATAGCACCCCCTCTCTATAGCACCCCATTTTGGTGAGTCCCAAGAGGGGGCGCTATAGACAGGTTTAACTGTACGTAGTACGATGCAATTTACATTAAAAGTGACCTGTCTATAGCACCCCCTCTCTATAGCACCCCATTTTGGTGAGTCCCAAGAGGGGGCGCTATAGACAGGTTTAACTGTACGTAGTACGATGCGATTTACATTAAAAGTGACCTGTCTATAGCACCCCATTTTGGTGAGTCCCAAGAGGGGGCGCTATAGACAGGTTTAACTGTAGTTATTTCAGAGTTTACGAACGTGATATTTGAATGTACGGATAAATATTATAATATAGTGTGATTAATCGGAGAGAGAATATATATGTAATTAAGTAGAGAAATGCTCATTTAGCCAATTCGTCCGATATCATATCCCCTTGTAGGATTCTATGAAATCGATGCCCACCAAGTACTGATGAGAGCCAAAGTCCGAAACAATTATAAACAACAACAAGAAAAAGCTTTATTAAGACTTTTTAGTCTTATACAGATTCTTCAAGCAGAAATGTAGGATACATGCAGGAATAACAACAACAAAAAGCTTTATTAAGACCTTTTAGTCTTATACAGCTTCTCCAAGCAGAAATGTAGGATACATGCAGGAATAACAACAACAAAAAGCTTTATTAAGACCTTTTAGTCTTATACAGATTCTCCAAGCAGAAATGTAGGATACATGCAGGAATAACAACAACAAACAATTACAAACATCTTTATTAAGACCTTTTAGCCTTATACAGATTCTCCAAGCAGAAATGTAGGATATATGCAGGAATAACAACAACAACAACAAAAAGCTTTATTAAGACCTTTTAGTCTTATACAGATTCTTCAAGCAGAAATGTAGGATACATGCAGGAATAACAACAACAAAAAGCTTTATTAAGACCTTTTAGTCTTATACAGATTCCCCAAGCAGAAATGTAGGATACATGCAGGAATAACAACAACAAAAAGCTTTATTAAGACCTTTTAGTCTTATACAGATTCTCCAAGCAGAAATGTAGGATACATGCAGGAAAAATAACAACAAAAAGCTTTATTAAGACCTTTTAGTCTTATACAAATTCTCCAAGCAGAAATGTAGAATACATGAAGGAATAACAACAACAACAACACAAAGCTTTATCAAGACCTTTTAGTCTTATACAGTTTCTCCAAGCAGAAATGTAGGATACATGCAGGAATAACAACAACAAACAATAGCAAAAGCTTTATTAAGACCTTTTAGTCTTATAGAAATTCTCCAAGCAGAAATGTAGGATGCATGCAGGAACAACAACAACAAAAAGCTTTATCAAAACCTTTTAGTCTTATACAGATTCTCCAAGCAGAAATGTAGGACACATGCAGGAATAACAACAACAAAAAGCTTTATTAAGACCTTCAGTCTTATACAGATTCTCCAAGAAGAAATGTAGGATACATGCAGGAATAACAACAACAAAAATTACAAAAATCTTTATCAAGACCTTTTAGTCTTATACAGATTCTCCAAGCAGAAATGTGGGATACATACAGGAATAACAACAAACAAAAACAAAAAACTTTATTAAGACCTTTTAGTCTTATACAGATTCTCCAAGCAGAAATGTAGGATACATGCAGGAAAAAAGTCATAGTACCTTAATGGTAATATGATATTTATATTCAGCAATTTAAAAAATTGTATACAGGTTGGCCTCTTATGAAATTTTATTATAAATGGTGTTGTGGCTCATTATTAACTATCATCATTACTTGAAAATAAAGATACTTTGGCCAGTAAATCTTTTTATCACCCAGACGTTTCGACAAATTTATTTTGTCCTCGTCAGGAGCAAACAAAAATTAAAACATTTGGAAAGGCGTTAAAATTATTCTAAGGCTCCAAGGGCATTCTCACGCGATATTCGGCCAGGCAGCCTCTAGCTTTACTATACCATCATTATGTTATAATTTCGGGTGAGAATCCAAAATGTATTGTGTTAATACATTTTAAAGGAAAAAGGGCCACCTGTAATACATGAATATCTGTATGTAAAACATGTAATATATAAATATTGTATACGGTTTGGCCTTTTATCAAAATTTACTATATCTGGTGTTGTAGGTCATTATTCACTACCATCATTACGGTATATTTTTGGGTTAGAATCCAAAATATATTGTGTAATGCATTTTAAAGGAAAATGGGCCACCTGTAATACATGAATACCATGCTTGCGTAACATATAATGAGGACTCTAGCTGTCAGTGTGACAAGGAAACCCAGGACTCGAGACACGGAAATATCTTTATTCACGGGGCTGCTAAGCAGAATGAATGATTTTTGAGCCCCGATAGACGCATAAAGCGGAATATATACAAGCACTGTTGGAGGGGCCTGGGGATGGGTGGCCAGGGGATCATCGCCAGGTGAGGCCAGGAGAGCCGGGATGTAGAGGAGGGGGGGGGGGGGGTAGGGTGGTGATCCGCGGAGATCAGGGGGAGGCAGAGACGGGTCCAATAGTATTGAGCCCAGAGGTGACCGTGGAGAGCAGACAGACCGCAATACTCTGCTGCAGCCAGAGCGGAAAAAAAAGCTCGAGACACCTACTGCTGGAATGCCCACTCTTCTTTAGCGCTAGACAACAGACAGTTACTGATGTTGAAGTACTATAAGAATTTGTAAATACTAGAGAGAATTGTCATAGATTTAATCACTTTTGTTAATATTTTTATGACTATCTGTCTAATCTGGAAGGATCAGGTTCCAAATCTATCTTATTGTTGCTATTTCTTTTCTTATTATTTTCTTGTATAATGAGTTTATAACTGTTTATGTTTAAAAATGTATATAAACGCAATTATCGCGTTGTTTTGTATGATGAAATAAAAAAATAATAAAATATATAATGAGGAATAGAAATTACAATATACAGTTAACAGCGTCATAATAAATTATTTCTTAATCAATTCTGTCACCGTTTGCTTTGTGAATGGAATAAATACCCAAATATGGCTATTTCTCATAACCATCGGTGGTTCAGTGGTAGAATGCTCGCCTGCCACGCGGGCGGCCCGGGTTCGATTCCCGGCCGATGCATTTTTTTTTTACAATTTTTAAAACTCATTTATATATTATACAAGAATGACATCCACGGCGCCAATTTATAATTGTGACGAATAGTATTTGAATAAAAGCATTTAATCTGGTAAAACCCGGGCGTTGCCCGGGTCATTCGGCTAGTATATAATATACAAAAGTATGGGATGATGTTATTTTTGTGTAAAATGCCACATCTCACTTTGATATAAAGATGAATTATGCATCCTTAAACGCATTGAGATAGAGAGATTTTGCATATCCTAGATAAATATATCATCCGTGTAGTAATGAATATTCTAGTTCTATTATTTGAATACTATTTGAGCGAAAAGGTTACTAGAGTAGAGATATTCTGTATATTTAAAGATAGTTCAGTTTTGAAGAGGAATAGAGTATTTTGAATACAAATTTTGATTTCTGATAGCTGATATTTTTTAAGTGAGAAATAAAATTGGCAAAATTTATTGAAAGGAAACAGGATGATATTCTAAAATTCAATAAAATTTTACCTACTCGTATATTTAACTATTCAATCCAATTATCTTCAGTTTTTTTTTAACTCGTTGCAGAAGATGAAGCATCGATTCCTAATTCCTTAGCATTCAATGATCTTTGTGTAATAAGGCATGATATTGCGTTATACAGCATAGTCTGGTAAGTTTCCTATGAAAAATAGACACTTCGGCTAGTTAGAGTTTTTTTTTTTCTCAACTTTTCGACAAAAATCTTTTGTCTTCGTCAGGAGAAGTAAAAAAGCATTTGGCAAGGCGTTAAAAATTGTTCTGAGATGCCTGGCCAGGCAACTTCTATCTTCAGGATAGTCTGGTAAGGCCTATCTTATTTCTATAAGGTTATCCCAAAGGTTCGTAAACAAATTATGATTTATAATTTGCAAATGTTTACGAAATTTTGGGACAACCTTGTAATTGTGAAACCTGGCCCACCTTCTGATTGGCAACTCTTGATATAGAAAATCGGAGATTAAATCATTCTTCTATAAGAATTCTGTTATAATTTTACCAAGGTTACCAATATTACCAAGGTTGTCCCAAAAGTTCGTAAACACTTGCAAAATATAAATCATAATCTTAATAAGTTCTTTAACTAATTTATAACTTCTCTTTATCTATATATCTTTACAGTTTATTTTAGTTAAAACTACGTTATAAGATGCAATTTTCGTGTTATTCTTAAAATATAAAGTGGATCGTTGAAGGTACATCCTTCAAGAAACTGATGAGATCCAGAATTCTTCAATTTATATGTTTCTGGATTTTCTTGAATTATTAATAAAATGAATTGTCTAAAAGGCTAAACTTGAAGAATGGTCTAGTCAAAAATTCGTTATATGTTGCAATTTTCGTGTTATTCTTTTAAAAAAAGTGGGTCTTTGAAGGTACACCTTCCAAGAAGCTGACGATAACCAGAAATATTCAATTTTTATCTTCCTACTTTTTCTTGAATTACTAATAAAACGAATTGTCTAAAACCCTAGAGTAAACTTGAAGCATAGTCTAGTTAAAACTTCGTTATAAGGTGCAATTTTTGTGTTATTCTTTAAAAATAAGGTGGGTCGTTGAAGGTACACCAATCAAGAAACTGACAAAAACCAGAAATCGACAATTTATATGTTCCTATATTTTCTTGAATTGATATGAAAAAGAATTGTCTAAAAGGCTAGAATAAACTTGAAGCCTAATCTAGCTAAAACATCGTTATAAGATGCAATTTTCGTGTTATTCTTAAAATATAAAGTGGGTCGTTGAAGGTACTGACATGAAACTGAAAAATAAAACAGAATTCTCCAATTTATATGTAACTGCATTATATCTTGAATTACTAATAAAACGAATCGTCTAAAAGCCTAGAGTAAACTTGAAGCATAGTCTAGTTAAAACTCGTTATAAGATGCAATTTTCGTGTTATTCTTAAAAAATAAAGTGGGTCGTTGAAGGTACACCAATCAAGAAACTGACAAAAACCAGAAATCGTCAATTTATATGTTCCCATATTTTCTTGAATTGTAATAAAATGAATCGTCTAAAAGCTTAGAGTAAACTTGAAGTATAGTCTAGTTAAAACTTCGTTATAAGATGCAATTTTCGTGTTATTCTTAAAATATAAAGTGGGTCGTTGAAGGTACATCTCACAAGAAATTGAGGAGAACCAGAAATCTTCAATTTACATGTTTCTGCATTATATCTTGAATTACTAATAAAATGAATTGTCTAAAAGCTTAGCGTAAACTCAAAGCATGATCTAGTTACAACTCGTTATAAATGGCTAGCAGACAGCCAAACACAACCAACAACTGCCCTCCTGTAAGGTTCGGGAGTCACTCCAGCATTACAACTCGCCATGTGTAAATAATCTGGACAAGGTGACTCGCGAGCTGTGCTGGAATGTAACACCTGCAAATTGAGATGAAATAAATAATAATAATACAACTCGTTATAAGTTGCGATTTTCGTATTTCTTAAAATATAAAGTGGGTCCTTGAAGGTACACCTTCCAAGAAACTGACAAGAACCAGAATCCTTCAATTAATATCTTTCTGGATTCTCTTGAATTACTAAGAAAAGGGATTGCATAAAAGCCGAGAGTAAACCTGAAGCCTAGTCTAGCTAAAACATCGTTATAAGGTGCAATTTTCGTGATATTCTTGAAATATAATGTGGGTCGTTGAAGGTACATCAAGAAACTGACGTGGACCAGAAATCTTCAATTTATATGTTCCTGGAATTTCTTGAATTGATAAGAAAATGAATTTTCTAAAAGCCTAGAGTATACTTAAAGCATTGTATAGTTAAAACTCGTTATAAGGTGCAATTTTTGTGTTATTCTTAAATATAAAGAGGGTCTTTGAAAGTACACCTTCCTAGAAACTGACGAGAACCAGAATTCTTCAATTTACATGTTCCCGCAATATATCTTGAATTACTAATAAAATGAATTGTCTGAAAGCATAGAGTAAACTTGAAGCATGATCTAGTTGAAAATTCGTTATAAGGTACAATTTTCTCGCTATTATTGAAAAATAAAGTGGGTCCTTGAAGGTGCACTTTCCAAGAAACCTACGAGAACCATAAACCTTGAATTCTTATGTTTCTGATTTTTTTTAATTACTAATAAATTGAATTGTATAAAAGCCTAGAGTAAACCTGAAGCATAGTCTAGTTAAAACCTCTTTATAAGGTGCAATTTTCGTGTTATTCTTAAAAAATAAAGTGGGTCGTTGAAGGAACAACTTCCAAGAAACTGATGAAAACCAGAAACCTCTAATTCATACGTTGTTGTTGTTTCTTATTCCTCAAGTCGTTTAAACGATCTCCATTAGGTTCCATTGTCTCAACTTTTCTATTATATTCCTGGGTTTTCCCAAATGTCTTTTTTGCAGTATTTGATACAATTGAGTATATGTTAAGTGAATTTATATGTTCCTGGATTTTCTTGAATTACCAAGAAAATTGATTATTCAATCGCCTAAAATAAACTCAAAGAGAGAGAGAGAGAGAGAGAGAGCAAGATCTAGTTAATAATTATTCAAAGAAACATCAATTTGGGTGATCTGAAAAAGCGCAATTTTTGTTAAGTCAATAAATGATTATTTACAGTTATATATCTGGCTTAAAACTAATTTAAGTCTACAAATAGAAGCTAGTTACCATTAAGGCAAATTTCCCCGTTAAATCTCTGTGTTACATTATCTACACAATTAGTAGAAATTCCTGTTTTAATTGATTTATAAAAGTAGCTAAGATTATCAAAGTCTATTGTAATTTCATGACAAGATTATGTGCAAATGAAAAAATGCAATCAAGCAAATATTCGTAACCAATTAAGTCAGGACAATAGTATAATTACCTGGTTAATTAAATCCTATAATTATCTCTTCTCATCATTACGGCTTTGAGATAATTAATCTGATTGGACTTTTTCCTTTTTTTTAAATAAGTTACGATTGTAACAGGGCGGACCTTGAAATAGGAAGTAATTTATGGAGACTCAAATCTGATATGATTCTAGAATTAAGAAAAAATGGCATTTCCTGAACGTGAAACTAAAAGTTACTGATGGCTTGCGCCATCTATCGGAATAAATATCAACTAATCGTTGATTATTAATTATTCCAGAAAGAATACAGCTTTTTTGGTCGTTGAGGTACAGCTTGTATCACGCTGACGAGGGCCAACAGCCCAAAACGCCTACGTGGTTAACTTTTATTGATTAATCAAGAAACGGTATTTAGCCAATTCTGGAATAATTAAAATATTCAACGATTAGTTGATATTTATTCCGATAGATGGTGCAAGCTATCAGAACTTCTAGTTGAACGATCAGAAAATGCCTTTTTTTCTTAATTTTTCTATCTAATTCAAGTACAAATTACTTTTGTGCTAATTTTTCACAATGAATCTAGAAGTTTTTAAAGATGAATGTTTTCATGAACATAACCAACCACACCACAATCATCCTACAGGATAAACACATCACTACATATATATGTCATAATATATGCTCTTCCAGGGATAATAAAGTAAACCTACAGTCGACGAGAGAGAGACGTCGATAGAAGACAACTAACTTACGACCATTTTGGCCACATTCCTGAGGGGGCTGCCCGTCAACACCTGGGGACTATTTTGGATAGCCCCCCCGGTTGTGTACACAGGGAAAACGGTCGTTCAGCGGGTCGGTCGCCCGTCGATCCGCTCTCTCTCGCTGATTGCCTGGAATTCCTTCCAAACTTGTTGTTTCATTATTTCTCACCTCACCACATCATTACCACTATATTGTCACATATATATATATATATATTGTTACGTCGTACCCAGACGCTATTCGTGTACTTTGTCTACTCAGGATGCCACAAAGATACACAGTGAGTTCGAAGGGATTGCAGCTAAAGTTAGCGCTTTATTATATCTCACTTAACAGAAGGAATACAACAGTTAGACTTGCTTCCAACCTCCCCGTCAGAAGAATTCTTGGCGCCGTGGATGACCTCTTGTGAAGCGTTCCGCTCCACACTATACACATGCAGCCTGGACTACACCGCCTTGTAGGTCGCTCCGAAGTCAATCTCTCCTGGCACCGCCTTGCAAGATCATCCACACGCTCCGGAGGTAGTTCGCCGCCGTCTTCTCCTTGCTGTAGATCTCGATGTCACCAGACTGACTTCTTCCCCAGACTACGATGTCCTCTCAGCCCACAAACCCCCTTCAGGCCGACCGATATCTCGGCTCCTTCCTTCACTACGGCACCAGCTGGACTGTCTGTCTGACGCCCCCTCTTCTGGAATCTGTCAATCAACACTTCCTTGTGAAGGGGGCCCTGCATACCTTCTATACTGGCTTTGCCCACATATTCTCTTCATCTTCTTTACTACACCGATTCAATATATATATAAATCTTATATTTTCGTCATTTAATATAAATATCTGTAACAATGGTAGAACAATAAAGTATTTTGTATATTAAAACAACGTTTAAGTGGTAACAGATGAAACTTTGGTTCTCAATAGGGTGATAGATTAGTCACGGCTTTATTGAAAAACAAAAGACTTTTTCAATTAATTAGTATGTACTTGAAACGAAGTCAAAAATTTTCAAAATAACTTCAGTTTTTTTTTTACTGATAATAAAGATAATTAATAATTCTTAAAATAACAAGTAGATTAGGAATGGAGGGCTCTTGAGAATTCTAAAGAAATTGGCTTTTCTTCATAAATATGAAACATGGAGTAATTAGATTATTCATGATTTATTTTTGATAGAATTCTTTAGTTTTATGTTGTTTTTACGTTGCGCCTTTGTTGTTTTTTTCCAAAAATATAATTTAAATATGAAATTACATCTCTTTTGTGCCATCTTATTTCTATTAATGAGAATATTACATTTGAAATGAGGAAAAAATAAATGTACGAAATTATAATAACACACTGTAGAAAAATATTTTGTTAATTTTGTTTTTTCCATCTGTATTTTTGTATACATTTACATTCAATTAAAATATTTTAAGATGTGTGATTTTTTTTGTCATGTTATTACGGGTATTATAATATATTTTGTAATTTTTTTGTGTATTCAATTAAAATATATAATTAGATATTTTGTGTATGTTATATTTATGTTATATATATTATCATATTCGAAAGGATTAATAAATAGATGATAACTTCAATTAGCGTTTGCAGATTTGAAAAAAAAAAAAACTTTCGAAAAAATGATATTTAAAAGGATTGACAAGCTATCTGAGAGGTAAAGATCCTAGCACAGAGGTTGGCAAACTGTGGCTCTTTAGATGTGAAGCTGCTTTATATAGTTCTATGCGTAAATAACAACAACAACAAAAGCCTTAATTTTGGGCATTCCGCCCCATACAGGATTCGCCGTATTTACACATCAACAAGAGGAGAGGGAAGAGGAAACATTTACAACAAAATAAAGTGCATAAAATTGCACTGCATTCTTTCTCATGCGCCCAGCTTCTGTGCAGGACTTAAAGTATCTAACAATCAGTAATTCATCATCCAGAGCTGAAGAGAGAAGTTGACATATGCGATGGTATCTAAATTGACCAAAGTTAGGGCTTGGGAAATTTTCAGTACGTTTTTCTGTTAAGAGAGGGCATTGGAAGAAATAGTGAACCAAATTATCATCCATGAGATCCTTACAAAGTAAACAGTTCCGGCCTAGTTCTATGCACTAATATAATTTGTGCGAGTTGTTTGAAGTTTATATGTTTGTAATTATTCTTATACAATTCAATTTTATCATCATCATTATTATTGTGTTTTTTTTTTTTTTAGTTATCAAATCATTTTATAATTGTAGTTTCTTTTTTATTTTGTTGTGTTCCTTTTCTAATAAATAAAATATATGTAGAACTAAGGTGTAATATTCAATTCAAGCATATGGAACCAACATCGATCCATTTTTAAAACAAAGCAAAATCATAAGCTTTTACAACTTTCACTTTTTCATACACGAGTACTATTTATTTTTGGCAAGAAAAAATGCATGACTCTTCAAAAATTAATAGCAAACGATAGTTTTTGAAGAGCTATGAATGAATAGCAAACGAAAAATATATAAACAAAGCCAAAAGAAATCCATCCGGTTGAATCTGAAATCTAAAAAATATAGGCGAACTGTCACTCACGGCCTGTCAAAAGTGTTACGTAAACACTCGCGCTGGGTGTAAACCACCCAGTTTATCTGATTATCAAAAAGTTAAATGTATATTTTTGAAATTCATTGGGCCAATCTATGCTTCATCATAAATATAAAGCTACCGAGACACTCAATCTGCTATATTTATTATTTACAGTTTATGTTTACAGTTTAGTATCTTACTGGGTGTAATACACCCAGCGCGAGTAATTAAAGGTTCAAAACTTAGAAATTTTATAAATTGTAAATTCAGACTCTTCCGACACAAAAGTGTGCCGATATCTGTCCTAGAATGAAGTTGAGGAAAGATGAGTGGACTCCAGCTGCGAGGAGATGGTCCATGTGTGAGGGAAACAGGCGCAAAGACGGCTTTTCATTGTCGGAGAGAACAGTCTGATGTCAAATCTGCA
The DNA here is from genome assembly GCA_030710605.1 of Cordylochernes scorpioides. Classification (NCBI taxonomy): domain Eukaryota; kingdom Metazoa; phylum Arthropoda; class Arachnida; order Pseudoscorpiones; family Chernetidae; genus Cordylochernes; species Cordylochernes scorpioides. The sequence goes on along the minus strand of CP092869.1, from coordinate 76,865,296 downwards.
GTGATAGATGACGCAGCAAGTTGTCTCCAGGCATGTGACCGTATGGATTAACCAGGAAAACGGTGCCATGAAGGACAAGGAGGATCCTTCTTGTGGCGGACAATGAATACATTTATTGTATTTAATTATTAATCTTCCTTAAAACTCTTATAATGAAGTATATCGCACTAAGATGTTTCCACAACAAACCTACATTGTTATCCTAGAAGGCTAGTTCACAAGCAACGATCTCTGGATAGCCACATAACACTATAGCCATGATAGTTTCATTTTTTATAAATAAGGCTAGGGCTGGAATCTTACATTTGACATTTTTTTGTGCTTCAGTTATCATTTATTTCTTACAGAATTTATGTCCAAGACTATATGTCTCAATAAAGTATTCTCTGTAAGGATATACATACCAATAGAACAAAAGATAAAATGTACAGGATGACATGGTAAAATTAAGAAGAAAAACTGCATCTTCTAATTGTTAAACTGTGAATCACTTTGTATCAAATATCTTTCAAAGTTATTGTCTGAATCATGATATATTTACATGCTAAAAGGTACAACTTAAGTATTTTTTTTCTTATCCTCAGTACACATGGTACAGGCCATGATAATCATGGATGGTAGAATTAGGGGACTGCTTTTACTGTAAGTGCACCACATATCTACACATTTGAAAAGCAGTTCGACTTTGCACTTACAAATGTGCCAGAACCCCGTTTGGTTACTTTGCACTCACTGATGGGGTTGGACTTTTACAAGAATCGGGGGTTATTGGAGCATTTTTTTTATCAGAAAAAAAGTGTCCAATGCGGGAATCGAACCCGGGTCGTAGCGGTCGACAACCAACGGTTTAGACCATCCTTCCACCGACCCCCCCCCCCCCCTTAAGTTTTGTCTATGAGTGTATATACACAGATTGTTCCTTCTATATAAAACCAGAATCGTCCTTTTAGAAATGTGAGTTTCCTATAAATGGAGATTTGTTTCTTTTTATAACGCGCCCTCATAGCCATTGGACGCAATTTAGAAATGGTATTTGGAAGAAAGAAAATCAAATTTACATTTAATAGTTTTGAGGAAACATTGAGGTGTCCCAAACGATTGTTTACAGCATGCCAAAAAAACTAAAACAATTCTTTTTCCTTCTTTACTTTTATTCTGATTTGAAAGCCATTCTTATATATATGAAAGAAGAAAATTTTACTTTTTTTATTTTTCATATAAAATTAATATTTTTTTATCTACAATTATTATACAAACTTATTGTGAATGGTTTTTATTTTGTTTTTATACATTTTATAAAATTATGTCGCAAATTTCTTATATTTAATACTAGACGGGTGACCCGGGCTTCTCCCCGGGATTGACCCGTGTGCACATCTAGCCGAGTGATATATATTTAGATAAGATTTTTTTATAATTGTTTGTTATTAGCATTATCTATTTGTTTGCATCAGCATAATTTAATCTAATCTTTGATAGAGGGCGCTGTTCGTGAGCTAAGTAGAATAATTTGAGTATATAGTTTTAATAATTGATTTATATATTTTTAAAAATAGCCTATCGTCTTCCCCGTATTATTTTACCTATGTATGGAAATTTTGGTTTTAATTAGTGAACTACTGCGAATTTGTATACCGGACATACAAACAAACAAACAAACATACAAACATTGATTTATATATATATAGATTGAAGATAGATATATCTATACCCAAAGTGGCCCCTGTTCCTCTAAATATGAATTAACGCAATTCATGTTTTTTAGCAACAACTGTATTTTCTTTGAAAAAATAATTCAAGAGTGAAATTGTACTAGGGTATTAGGTGGATAAATTAAGAAAAAGGCATGTCCTGATCGTGCAACTAAAAATTACTGATTGATTGCGCCATCTGTCGGAATAAATATCAATAATTTCTTGTTTTCTTTAATTATTCAGAATTGGCCATATACCTATTCTTTTTATATAATAGAAAAATATAATTGTTCATCGTTCTCACGCACTTCTGACCTCAACTATCCGTTTCATGATTTAAGGATGCATGAATACCAATTTTTAATTTTTGAGGTACAGCTTGCACAACGCTGACTAGGGCCAACAGCCCGAAACGCCTACGTGGCTAGCTTTTCTTGATTAATCAAGAATGGGTATTCTATCGAATCTGGAATAATTAAAAATTAAAGAATAGTTTATATTTATTTCGACAGATGGCGTAAGTCATCAGCAATTTTTAGTTGCACGATCATGAAATGCCCTTTTTCATAATGAATCTTCTGTAAATATACAATATTACAATGCATTTTAAAGGGAGAGGTACCTTTCTGGTACATGAATACTTAATCTACCATATAACCATACACACAGCAACAAGTCAGAAGCAATATTATATTATATATATTATAATATAAATATTTTCATATAGCGTTAATTTTCAATTCTAAGGAAGGTCATAGAAGCTTGAAGACTTTCTAGATGAGTTGTAATTCTAAAAAAGAAGAAAGAGTAACCAACATAACGGCTTTATAAATTGACACTAAACGAAAAAAAAAAGCATTTGTCAAAGCAAACCAACTAGGTTACTCTACCATAACACTTTTAAAAAATGTTCAAAATATTATGTTATTAAAGTAAGTAAGAAGAATAAATCCGTAACCAATTTAACATTACATATTATTTATTATGAAAAAAGGCATCTCCTTATCGTGCAACTGAAAGTTGCTGATGGCTTGCGCCATCTATCGGAATAAATATCAACTATTCTCGTTGATTTTTAATTATTCCAGAATTGGCCAAATATCCATTCTTGATTAATCAAGAAAAGCTAACCACGGACGCGTTTCGGGCTGTTGGCCCTCATCAGCGTGATGCAAGCTGTACCTCAACGACCAAAAAACTGATCATTCAAGGCATCCTGAAAAATCATTAAACGGGTAGTTAAAGCCAGAATTGCGTGAGACCGCGACACATTATGCACCTTATCCCAGTACAATATCAAATTTGTACTATTTTTTCATATTATTTATTATTAATAGCAATTATACAAAACATATCTTGGTATATATGTCTACATCAAAACAACAAAAACAAGAATTATTATATACATACAAGTTCCTTTTCAAACACAAGCTCATCTATAGCCATTGTTACTCCGTGTAATATTAAAACAGAAAACACTTTATATAAGATGACCCTCTGCATAATCTTTATTAGATATAGAAAATGCGATATGCAATTTAAAAAATCTCAAATAAAAATATAGTTTATTTAACAAATCAATGTGTGAAATCACTGGACTAATTCGACATGCTCGTTTTTAGTAAACTCAACGCTGATTGGCTGATCAAGGTCATGTGAGTGTAGAGAACCAATCAGCGGGCGAATAAACCAGACAACATATAAACATATTTACCTATTTGAAAATTATACCGCAAATGTTCATTTTGAACGAAAAATAGAAATTTATTTTAAGTAGAAATAACGGTTATTTCTAACCTTAGGGATGAAGTATGAAAGGATGAATTGCGAAGAGTAATGATAAACGGAAAAATAAAGTGTTTAGGGACACTTCCCATCCCTGGACACTTTATTTTTAGTTCATCAATACCTTTCACAATTCATCCTTTCATACTTCATCCCTAAGGTTAGAAATAATCGTTATTTCTCCTTAAAATAAATTTCAATTTTTCGTTCAAAAGAAACATTTGCCGTATAATTTTCAAACTTCGTTCTACAATTATAAGACGCATTATATTGTCTTATATTTGTGGCGACCACACTTTGCTTCAGCGAGCGCGAATTGGGACAAAGCTCCACTACACACACGGGCAGTGGACGGCCTCGGCAACCGCGAGCGTCAACCTGACTACGCATGCGCGAACATCCAGACTCTGCCCACTCGCGCGGTAAACAAGAAGGCTTGATCCCAACGGCCGTTACAACAACCGTTACCTCTTTTCTCTTTATATATTTCTGGCTTTAAATAAATTAATTTTAAATATAATTTTATCAGCGGCCTTTCCACAAGCCACACCAACACATCACGCCACCATCCCACATATTTACATATATCGCGATTATGACTTATAATATATAAATTCATCAATTTTCAAAGCTATATTTAATTATGTTTACTTTAAATTTTAGGTAATATGTAGGTTCTTTGTAAGGTATGCCGTCATAAGAAATTTGATATCAAATAGAGTAAAATAATTTGTCTTATTTTTTAAAAAATATATTGTCGGTGTGCGACAGCCACGACACGTGATCGAATTCCGCATTGGGCACTTTTTTTATGGAGATAAATTGCTCCAATGACCGTCCAATTATTGGAAAGGTTTATGGCGACCAGACTGAGCTTCATTGAGCGCGGACAAAGCTTCACTACACATACGGCAGTAGTGTGTCGACCTCACTACGCCTCGGCAAGCGCGAGCTGGGAGAACACCTCACTACGCATGCGCGGGTGGCATCCCGGACTCTTACCACGCGCGTCGTTCGAACAACAAGGCTTGCTTCCAGCAGCCGTTACTTCTTTCCTCTTTATATATTTGGGGGCTTTAAAGAAATTAATTTATTTTATAAAAATAATTATAATTTTATCAGCGGCTTTTCCACAAGCCACACCAACACGCACGCTGCTATTCCACAGGTTCATTCACACCAATAAGAGCACGTAACACATTCTGGTACACTTGGGCAGATGGGCCTGGCTGGGTAAAGTCCTAGAGGAGCTGGACTACGAGGATTGTAGGGCGTTGGTCTACAAGTATCTCAACTTGAGGATCTTGCAGGAATCCATCGGCTATGAGCTAGTCCAGCTGGACCCCTGGTTGATTATTACTGGGGGTGTTCTCCAAGCCTCACAAGTCCCCTACCTCATTGTGTTAATATTGTTCTCCTATAGCAGAGGGAAGCTCGTTAAATCCTAATGATAAATATAATTGTAATCTCGAGATATCATTCAACCATCACGTATCATCCATCCACCACGCACGTATATTTTCAAAATATTTTTATTTTCAAACAGAAATAATGTAGTATATTTTTCTCTAAGTATATAGTAAATATTTATATATAAAATAGGTATATAATAACGTGTATATATAAAAATAGTATTTATTATTAAGTTGTTAAAGTGATAATCCTGTTGGAGGACTGACAATTCCGAAAGCTTGAAAATACAAAATTTGTACAAGAAACTTAACCCTGGAAGCATCATTTATTTTATAATAAAAATGATTAAATAAATTTAAATGGAATTCATTATTTGATGGCTTATATTTTCATGTGAAAAATAGTACAAAAGTAAAATTGTATTTGTATCAGGCGGATACATTTTTAAAATTCATAGTCTGATTGTGCTACTGAAAATTGCTGTTGGCTTTGCATTGCACCGAGAGATACCGCAAGCCATCAGCGATCTTTGGTTGCACAATCAGGAGATGATATTTTTCTTATATTTTTATGTTAACAATATATACAGGGATAAGGTAATAAGAACAAATCCTAATAAATAAATAGTGTTTGACGTATCGGTAACAGCGTTATTACCATCTTCAGACAAAAATACTGAATGAGAAATTATCTCATTCATAACTTTTGTCTGAAGATGGTAACAACGCTGTTACCGAAACGTCACATTATTTTTTCTCATTCAATACTTTTGTCTGAAGATGGTAACAACGCTGTTACCGAAACGTCAAACACTATTTTTTCTCATTCAGTACTTTTGTCTGAAGATAGAAACAACGCTGTTACAGAAATGTCACACACTATTTATTCATTTGGATTTGGTCTTATTACCTTGTGTTTATAATCTACTAGCCGAATGACCCGGGCAACGCCCATGTTTTACCCGATTGAATGTTTTGATTCAAATACAATTTGTTACAATTATAAATTGGCGCCTTATATAAATGCATATATTAGTTAATAACTATAGCCTATGTGCTTTATCTGTCTATGTACTGTTGGCTTCCGTAGGCGTCTCTTACTGGGAAAAAGAAAGAGAGGATTCCATTTAGTTATTAACTAATGTATGCATTTATTTAAGGAGCGACCCGCTCCAACACAATATTTACAAAAACAACAAAGCGAGTGGGGGGGGGGGGGGGCAAAGGTGGCGTGATCGTAGCCAACCAATAGGAGAGCGCCATTCCAAAAAAAAAAAAGCAAACGGTGACAGAGATGAAAAAGAATTGATGACGCTCGTAACTGTATATAGAATAATCCAAATTGTTCCTTATCAAGATATACAGGGATTAGATATTTTTAAATGATATTCAATTTAATGATATTAAAAATGATTCATTCTTATCACTTATCATTCACTTGGGGGGTCGGTGGAAGGATGGTCTAAACCGTTGGTTTTCGACCGCTACGACCCGGGTTCGATTCCCGTATTGAACACTTTTTTTCTGATTAAAAAAATGCTTCAATGGCCCCCGATTCTAGCAAAAGTCCAACCCCACCAGCGAGTGCAAGTAACCAAACGGGGCTCTAGCACATTTGGAAGTGAAAAGTCGAACTGTTTTTCCCATGTGAAGACACGTGGTGCACTTACAGTAAAAGCAGTCGCCTACTTCTACACACCATGATTATCATGGCCTGTACCGCGTGTACTAGGGATAAGCAAAAAAAAAAAATCATTCACTTTCCTACTGAATTAAGAATTCGTTTACGAAACCAATCATGCGCTATCACGAATTGAGTGATGTTTCCACATGGTCAATAGTCCAATTGGTATGATTGAAGAAGAAGCCATTTATAAATTAATAGTTGTCCTTGTAAAAATACGATATACAAACATAGCTAATGGCTCCACCTCATTAACATAGGCTAATGTCAAGACAATAATTACCGTGTTACCAGCCTAATTACTCTCCTTCCAGTAATTGGATAATTTTCCTCCTAAACAGGCGGCCTAATGGTGTCTTCCAATTTGATTTCAAACTTTATTCATCAACTGGAGAATTTAGCTTTCCTTCACATGATCACTTTTTGGATTCAGGTTACCATGAAACTTGTACCTAACACAGTTAACTTTTTCAATAGAATCATTGTAAGTATTAAACATGATTTATTCACAGATAAAACAAATTCTATTATCCTTAGTGCAATGAAATAATAATGAAGGGGATGACTCATCAGTGGTGAACCCTCAAAGAAACTTCTACTATCCTTACTGAGATGAAATAATAATGAAGGGGATGACTCATCAGTGGTGAACCCTCAAAGAAACGTCTACTATCCTTACTGAGATGAAATAATAATGAAGGGGATGACTCATCAGTGGTGAACCCTCAAAGAAACTTCTACTATCTTTACTGAGATGATATAATAAGGAAGGGGGTGGTTCATCAGTGGTGAACCCTCAAATAAACTTCTACTATCCTTACCGAGATGAAATAATAATGAAGGGGATGACTCATCAGTGGTGAACCCTCAAGGAAACTTCTACTATCTTTACTGAGATGATATAATAAGGAAGGGGGTAGTTCATCAGTGGTGAACCCTCAAAGAAACTTCTACTATCCTTACTGAGATGAAATAATAAGGAAAGGGTGGCTCATCAGTGGTGAACCCTCAAAGAAACTTCTACTATCTTTACTGAGATGAAATAATAATGAAGGGGTGGCTAATCAGTGGTGAACCCTTAAAGAAACTTCTACTATCCTTACTGAGATGAAATAATAAGGAAAGGGTGGCTCATCAGTGGTGAACCCTCAAAGAAACTTCTACTATCTTTACTGAGATGAAATAATAATGAAGGGGTGGCTCATCAGTGGTGAACCCTTAAAGAAACTTCTACTATCCTTACTGAGATGAAATAATAATGAAGGGGTGGCTCATCAGTGGTGAACCCTAAAGAAACTTCTACTATCCTTACTGAGATGAAATAATAATAAGGGGTGGCTCATCAGTGGTGAACCCTAAAGAAACTTCTACTATCCTTACTGAGATGAAATAATAATGAAGGGGTGGCTCATCAGTGGTGAACCCTAAAGAAACTTCTACTATCCTTACTGAGATGAAATAATAATGAAGGGGTGGCTCATCAGTGGTGAACCCTAAGGAAACTTCTACTATCCTTACTGAGATGAAATAATAACGAGGGGGTGGCTCATCAGTGGTGAACCCTTAAAGAAACTTCTACTATCCTTACTGAGATGAAATAATAATGAAGGGGTGGCTCATCAGTGGTGAACCCTAAAGAAACTTCTACTATCCTTACTGAGATGAAATAATAAGGATGGGGGTGGCTCATCAGTGGTGAACCCTTAAAGAAACGTCTACTATCCTTACTGAGATGAAATAATAACGAATGGTGGCTCACCAGTGGTGAACCCTAAAGAAACTTCTACTCTCCTTACTGAGATGAAATAATAACGAATTGTGGCTCTTCAGTGGTGAACCCTAAAGAAACTTCTACTATCCTTACTGAGATGAAATAATAACGAATGGTGGCTCATCAGTGGTGAACCCTTAAAGAAACGTCTACTATCCTTACTGAGATGAAATAATAATGAAGGGGATGATTCATCAGTGGTGAACCCTTAAAGAAACTTCTACTATCCTTACTGAGATGAAATAATAACGAGGGGGTGGCTCATCAGTGGTGAACCCTCAAAGAAACTTCTACTATCCTTACTGAGATGAAATAATAACGAATGGTGGCTCATCAGTGGTGAACCCTAAAGAAACTTCTACTATCCTTACTGAGATGAAATAATAACGAATTGTGGCTCATCAGTGGTGAACCCTAAGGAAACTTCTACTATCCTTACTGAGATGAAATAATAACGAGGGGGTGGCTCATCAGTGGTGAACCCTTAAAGAAACTTCTACTATCCTTACTGAGATGAAATAATAACGAATGGTGGCTCACCAGTGGTGAACCCTAAAGAAACTTCTACTCTCCTTACTGAGATGAAATAATAACGATGGGGTGGCTCTTCAGTGGTGAACCCTAAAGAAACTTCTACTATCCTTACTGAGATGAAATAATAACGAATGGTGGCTCATCAGTGGTGAACCCTTAAAGAAACGTCTACTATCCTTACTGAGATGAAATAATAATGAAGGGGATGATTCATCAGTGGTGAACCCTTAAAGAAACTTCTACTATCCTTACTGAGATGAAATAATAACGAGGGGGTGGCTCATCAGTGGTGAACCCTCAAAGAAACTTCTACTATCCTTACTGAGATGAAATAATAACGAATGGTGGCTCATCAGTGGTGAACCCTAAAGAAACTTCTACTATACTTACTGAGATGAAATAATAACGAGGGGTGGCTCTTCAGTGGTGAACCCTAAAGAAACTTCTACTATCCTTACTGAGATGAAATAATAACGAGGGGGTGGCTCATCAGTGGTGAACCCTTAAAGAAACTTCTACTATCCTTACTGAGATGAAATAATAATGAAGGGGATGATTCATCAGTGGTGAACCCTTAAAGAAACTTCTACTATCCTTACTGAGATGAAATAATAAGGATGGGGGTGGCTCATCAGTGGTGAACCCTTAAAGAAACTTCTACTATCCTTACTGAGATGAAATAATAATGAAGGGGTGGCTCATCAGTGGTGAACCCTTAAAGAAACGTCTACTATCCTTACTGAGATGAAATAATAATGAAGGGGTGGCTCATCAGTGGTGAACCCTTAAAGAAACTTCTACTATCCTTACTGAGATGAAATAATAATGAAGGGGTGAGTCATCAGTGGTGAACCCTTAAAGAAACGTCTACTATCCTTACTGAGATGAAATAATAATGAAGGGGTGGCTCATCAGTGGTGAACCCTAAGGAAACTTCTACTATCCTTACTGAGATGAAATAATAACGAATGGTGGCTCATCAGTGGTGAACCCTAAAGAAACTTCTACTATCCTTACTGAGATGAAATAATAACGAATGGTGGCTCACCAGTGGTGAACCCTAAAGAAACTTCTACTATCCTTACTGAGATGAAATAATAACGATGGGGTGGCTCTTCAGTGGTGAACCCTAAAGAAACTTCTACTATCCTTACTGAGATGAAATAATAACGAATGGTGGCTCATCAGTGGTGAACCCTTAAGAAACTTCTACTATCCTTACTGAGATGAAATAATAATGAAGGGGTGGCTCATCAGTGGTGAACCCTAAAGAAACTTCTACTATCCTTACTGAGATGAAATAATAATGAAGGGGTGGCTCATCAGTGGTGAACCCTAAGGAAACTTCTACTATCCTTACTGAGATGAAATAATAACGAGGGGGTGGCTCATCAGTGGTGAACCCTTAAAGAAACTTCTACTATCCTTACTGAGATGAAATAATAATGAAGGGGTGGCTCATCAGTTGTGAACCCTAAAGAAACTTCTACTATCTTTACTGAGATGAAATAATAACGAATGGTGGCTCACCAGTGGTGAACCCTAAAGAAATTTCTACTATCCTTACTGAGATGAAATAATAACGATGGGGTGGCTCTTCAGTGGTGAACCCTAAAGAAACTTCTACTATCCTTACTGAGATGAAATAATAACGAATGGTGGCTCATCAGTGGTGAACCCTAAAGAAACTTCTACTATCCTTACTGAGATGAAATAATAAGGAAAGGGTGGCTCATCAATGGTGAACCCTCAAAGAAACTTCTACTATCCTTACTGAGATGAAATAATAACGAATGGTGGCTCATCAGTGGTGAACCCTAAAGAAACTTCTACTATCCTTACTGAGATGAAATAATAACGAGGGGGTGGCTCATCAGTGGTGAACCCTTAAAGAAACTTCTACTATCCTTACTGAGATGAAATAATAATGAAGGGGATGATTCATCAGTGGTGAACCCTTAAAGAAACTTCTACTATCCTCACTGAGATGAAATAATAATAAGGGGTGGCTCATCAGTGGTGAACCCTTAAAGAAACGTCTACTATCCTTACTGAGATGAAATAATAATGAAGGGGTGGCTCATCAGTGGTGAACCCTTAAAGAAACTTCTACTATCCTTACTGAGATGAAATAATAATGAAGGGGTGGCTCATCAGTGGTGAACCCTTAAAGAAACGTCTACTATCCTTACTGCGATGAAATAATAATGAAGGGGATGACTCATCAGTGGTGAACCCTTAAAGAAACGTCTACTATCCTTACTGAGATGAAATAATAAGGATGGGGGTGGCTCATCAATGGTGAACCCTTAAAGAAACGTCTACTATCCTTACTGAGATGAAATAATAAGGATGGGGGGGCTCATCAGTGGTGAACCCTAAAGAAACTTCTACTATCCTTACTGAGATGAAATAATAACGAATGGTGGCTCATCAGTGGTGAACCCTAAAGAAACTTCTACTATCCTTACTGAGATGAAATAATAACGATGGGGTGGCTCTTCAGTGGTGAACCCTAAAGAAACTTCTACTATCCTTACTGAGATGAAATAATAACGAATGGTGGCTCATCAGTGGTGAACCCTAAAGAAACTTCTACTATCCTTACTGAGATGAAATAATAACGAGGGGTGGCTCTTCAGTGGTGAACCCTAAAGAAACTTCTACTATCCTTACTGAGATGAAATAATAACGAGGGGGTGGCTCATCAGTGGTGAACCCTTAAAGAAACTTCTACTATCCTTACTGAGATGAAATAATAATGAAGGGGATGATTCATCAGTGGTGAACCCTTAAAGAAACTTCTACTATCCTCACTGAGATGAAATAATAATAAGGGGTGGCTCATCAGTGGTGAACCCTTAAAGAAACGTCTACTATCCTTACTGAGATGAAATAATAATGAAGGGGTGGCTCATCAGTGGTGAACCCTTAAAGAAACTTCTACTATCCTTACTGAGATGAAATAATAATGAAGGGGTGGCTCATCAGTGGTGAACCCTTAAAGAAACTTCTACTATCCTTAATGAGATGAAATAATAATGAAGGGGTGGCTCATCAGTGGTGAACCCTTAAAGAAACGTCTACTATCCTTACTGCGATGAAATAATAATGAAGGGGATGACTCATCAGTGGTGAACCCTTAAAGAAACGTCTACTATCCTTACTGAGATGAAATAATAAGGATGGGGGTGGCTCATCAGTGGTGAACCCTAAAGAAACTTCTACTATCCTTACTGAGATGAAATAATAACGAATTGTGGCTCATCAGTGGTGAACCCTAAAGAAACTTCTACTATCCTTACTGAGATGAAATAATAACGAAGGGGTGGCTCTTCAGTGGTGAACCCTAAAGAAACTTCTACTATCCTTACTGAGATGAAATAATAACGAATGGTGGCTCATCAGTGGTGAACCCTAAAGAAACTTCTACTATCCTTACTGAGATGAAATAATAACGAAGGAGTGGCTCTTCAGTGGTGAACCCTAAAGAAACTTCTACTATCCTTACTGAGATGAATTCACTCAGGAGTGATAAACCACATACTCAATGAAATTATTAACACGATTTTTATTTTACAAATAAAACAAACTTCTACTATATTTACTGCTATGGAATAATATCGAAGGGGAGGCTCATCAGTGGTGAACCCTTGAAGAAATTTCTACTATCCTTACTGAGATGAAATAATAACAAAGGGGGTGGCTCATCATTGGTAAACCCTTGAAGAAACTTGTGTCTAGGAGAGTGATAATTATTCAACACATACCAAATGAAAGTAATAAACACAATTTATTTTATTTATTTATTTTCAATTGAATTTTATTTTTCCGTTCATCATTACTCTTCCCAACTCATCCTTTCATACTTCATCCCTAAGATTGGAAATAATCGTTATTTCTCCTTAAAATAAATTTTGATTTTTAGTTCAAAAGAGACACATGCGGGATAATATAACATGTCGTTTACAATCATAAGCCGCATTATATTTGATTACAATTTATTTTACAAATAAAACAAACTTCTTCTATCCTTACTGTGATTAAATAATATCAAAGAGAGTGGATCATCAGTGGTGAACCCTTGAAGAAACTTGTGTCTAGGAGTGATACTTATTCAACACTAGCCGAATGACCCGGGCAACGCCTGTGTTTTACCCTATTGAATGTTTTGATTCAAATACTATTTGTTAAAATTATAAATTGGCGCCTTATATAAATGCATATGTTAGTTAATAACTATAGCCTATGTGCTTTATCTGTCTATGTACTGTTGGCTTCCGTAGGCGTCTCTTACTGGGAAAAAGAAAGAGAGGATTCCATTTGGTTATTAACTAATATATGCATTTATTTAAGGAGCGACTCGCTCCAACACAATGGTTACAAAAACGAAAAAGCGAGTGGGGGGGGGGGGGGGCATGATTCAAAGGTGGCCTGATCGTAGCCAACCAATAGGAGGGCGCCATTCCAAAAAAAAAGCAAACGGTGACAGAGATGACTGATTAAGAGATGAAGAATGACGCTCGTAACTGTATATAGAATACTAAATGAAAGTATTAAACAAATGATTTCTTCTAAAAATAAAACAAAATTCTACTATTCTTAATGCATTGAAATAATATCGAAGGGGATGGATCATCAATGGTGAACCCTTTGCTCAAATATAAGACCCCCCTTAGACCGACGTCCGACTGCCTGCACTCTCTATCTCACCCTTTCTAAGCGGACATCCAACATGCCTCGTCCTTTTGTTTAATTCATTCACGCTTGAAACTACTCTGAACATTGTGGTCTCAACGACTGCATCTAACAACAACATGTCACACTGCAATCATCCAACAGAATAAAACACATCACAACATAAATTCCTACCGGATAATCTTCATCACTACATATATATATATATTATATAATCTAAAATACAATTATTTTATTTTTTAAAAACATATTTTATTTTCATTCATTGACCGTTATATATATTTGACCATAGATGCAAAACATACCACTTTTAATTATTATTGTTGTAAATATGTAAAGTTAACCCTACATTTTTAAATTAAAATCACGGTTATATAATTCATTGTATAAATTCTAAATTGCAGTGATAAATAATTTCATGTGTATTTTTACTTCAAGTAATTCAAAATAAAATATACTTGAAAGGTAAATAATTATCGTTACCTTTTCACGACTGCACCTCTTTTCAACAATCAAACACACAAAAAAATACTAATCTTTAATATATATATAGTGAGCCTAGTCAGGATATGCCTCTTTTGTTTTTTATATATATACGTAGAATATGATCTAAATAAATAAATAACGGGAAGACTATAAAAGGATGATAGGGATAGAAGAATACAAACTGTCGATGCTGTAAAACGAAGAGAGATGTGAGAAAATGTACCTGGAGTAGTAAGAGTTTCTTTAAGATTATCCGATAAGGGATTATGTCGGGAAAATGAAACTGGAAAACAAAGAAGTGAAATATATATCAGAAAATATCAGAGACATCAAGATATCAAATTGATTTAGAGAGAGAGAGAAAATAACAAAGAAGAATTGCAATATAATTTATAAATTATTTAATATATTTATCTATATTTTTTAGTTTTATTATACGAATCAAACGCTTAATCTTCTTTTAATGTAATGGAAAATTCTAGAGGTATAGAATAGTTTGATTTTATTACGTCTCAAATATATCGATTTAATTATTCTTGTAAATTTCCTTCACATATATACAACAGGTTAAGATTCTATACTTTATTTAATTCAACTTAGTTTGAAAATGTAATACGTGGCTGTTGTTCTATATCAGGGGTTGACAAACCGGCTCGCGAGCCTCATGCGGCTCTTTGAATGTGAAGCTGCGACTCTTTAGTTCTAGACACAAATATTATTTATTTTATAAAAAAATATATTCAAGTATCGTTTTAAATCGATTAACGAAGACAAGGCACCCATTCTATCTGGTATATAGTTTCATATACCAATGATACTAATAAATTTTAGATTATACACATTGATCAAATATTTTCAGTCAAAATCATAGAATATATATTTAAACAAGTATATATAAACAAGAAAGAGAAACACGATTTGAAAATATAATGCATTAGATAGAACTTCGGATAGAATCTTTGGTGAGCTATATGCGCCTTCCAGATTTGCTACAAGTGCCTTATACACTCCACAATTTGAATTTCTATATAGGATTTTCGCAATGAAATTATGTTACCGAAATATCATATTCTTTCTCAATACATTTCTATATTTATATCTATGCAACCTTTCTAACTTTTCTTCTTTAATTAACGGAAGAATCGGCGAAGAGGGTGAACGATTCACAGTGGAAAGTATGGAAAGTCGATGATCGTCTGTTTTTTTTTTTTTTTTAAGAATAAAATAGATACAATTTTATTCACACTTGGTTACCTAGTGTATCTTCAATAAAGGTCACTGTAATATCTCTCTGAGTTATTGTCTGAATCCCGATATATAAGCTAAAAGGTACAACTTTCCTAAATTTTGTCCATAAGGGTATATAAAGAGGAATATGGTTCAACGGCATGATTAAGATATAAATTACATATTTACCATGGAATATGTTTCCTTTGTGTGAGATATCACTTTTGTTGATGCTTGTGATGCAGTCTTCATTTCTTAAATTGAGTCACTTGAAATTGGACTTACCTTATTTGCCATATCACTGTCCCAACTAACTTTTGATATGCTCCAGTACTATTTTTATTACTAGCTAGAGTACAGCAACTACACTCATGAACAATACTATAGGAAGTTATACCTCTTAGCATGTATATCGGGATTCAGACCATAACTCTTAAAGATATTTGATACGCGGTAACCTTTATTTTAGACACTCGAGGTAACAAAGTGTAAACAATATTGCTTCTGTCTCTTTCAGAAACAAAAGACGATCGGATAAATAAAATAATTTACACTTTCTTTATTTTTTTGTCAATGAAAGTATATTTTTAGTACAACTGTATTTATGGGAATTCTCAACATAAGATAATGCCTTCACGTTTAAGTTTAAACACAGTAAACAAGAATTCAAACTTTTTAATCAACAGATCGGCAATGTCATGACTTGCGGCATCTATAGGAATAAATATCAACTATTTTAGTTGATTTTTTTTATTATTTCAGAATTGGCCAAATACCCATTCTTGATTAATCAAGAAAAGCTAACAACGGACGCGTTTCGGGCTGTTGGCCCTCATCAGCGTGGTGCAAGCTGTGCCTCAACAACCAAAAAACTGGTGATTCAGGCATCCTGAAAAAAACATGAAACGGGTAGTTAAGGCCAGAATTGCGTGAGACCACGACACACATCAGTTATATCTAGAAGGACTTGTGTGAATGTGTCAATGGTCAAAAGGATTCTTACCTGACTTCACCATATTTGATATGAATAGACATTGATACCAACAGTTTTTTTATGATTATCATATGTTCTTGTTAGCATTTTCTCAAATTTTGAGCCAACTTTGTTCTGATATGATCAAGTAGTGAACTTAAGAAAGTTTCTTGAGCAGTTTCAACCATAGAGATTATATTCTTTATGAAATCCTCACAATATTTCATCTATCCATGTAAAAAATATATATAAATTATGTTCTTTTTTCGCATTTTTATACTCAATTTTTCAAAATTCTATATCAAAACTAATATCCCTACTAATTCAATGATTATTTGTTTGAAATTTACAATTTTGAGTGATATTTTTATTGAGAGATTTTTTTTTATTTTTGATTTTTCTTCTTAATTATATATATATGGATATTAGAAAATTTTAAAATATACTCTCAGATTATCAATCCGTTCGATTTCATATTTTGGAATTCGAAATATTTCTTGTTAGATACTTCTACGCCATTGTTATCAAGTCAAATTTATATCTCAAAATAGAAATAAAAGGTGGATCAAGATACTTTAAAAGTTTAGAAATTAAATTTTGGGTCACTTTAATTCTTTTAAATTCTTTTTGATTAATGACATGATTTTTTATTCCTGGTAGATACGGTTTATTACCATTTATATTTGCTGGCAATGCGCTTCTTTTAAATACTATCAAATATTATCTCTACCGACCTTACTGCAATGATATGAGTTATTGAATGAGAGGGCTGTTATTCATTGTTTCAATTATCATAAACTAGGTTGCTCTTGTTGAGCGGTACCTAATAAAGTGATTTTGAACCGAACTGAAGCGCAACGCTCTGGCTTCTCTTCAGTCACGCATTAATCTTTCGCCTTTTACTAAGCCTTCTCATTCAAAAACTCATATCATTGCAGTAAGGTATGCAGATATGAAATTTGATGATATTTAAAAGGAACGCATTGCCAGTAAATTTATTTGTGTACATTTTAACGATAGATGGCAATTAAATTAAATTTATTTATATTTGCGTTTTCTTTTAAAACGGAAAGTAGTTGAAGAATAATAAAATATTTATTCAATATTGATGAAAATCTTTCCGCGAGGAAATAGATCTATAAAACATAGGGCGTTTCTCCCGTCAAACTAGACGCCATTTATTGACCGTCATTGCAAACTAGTGTCCTTGATTGGTGGCAAAGCCACAACACCAACTTTGGCAAACTGAGAAGCATTCACCTGTTAACCGTGGTTTCATGCTAATGGCCCTCGTTGCCTATTTACCGAAGTAATTTAGTGATTTATTTAATTTATGATTTAGAGCACAATAGTCATGATTAGATTTTTAATTTGGCTTGCTCTAGCTCTATTTACCGAAGTATGTTTAGCTGGCAAAGTAGCTGGGATAAATCTATGGCCAAAATATAGATGGAAAATTTTCCAGAAAAATATTGATCTATAAAAATGAAATTCACCTCTTCTCTCGAAATAAACGTCTAATATTGTGATAAGGCAGAGGCGAATATTCAATTTTGTTAAATTATTACCAATTTGAATATACGTTAACAAAAGATTTGCTATTGTTGCGTTGTTGGTTGACAAAGAATAACTTCCGTGGGTACAAAGGATCTTTAGGACTTTATTTAAGCCTAATCGATAAAATAATTACAGAAGAGTGCAAAAATGAAACAACAATAAATGAAACAGCAGTTACAAACTCACCAACTGCAGCACGGTGAGGGAAAGCAGGAGCAGAACAGAAGACAGAAGTTCGTAGAACCTTCTAGAATCTTCCAGGAAGTACACCGGCGTCGGCGGTAAGCAGCAGTCCGACCTCTTGAGACAGCAGCTTGCTTGGAGCACACCACGGAGCTTCGTTCTTCTCCTCTCTTTTATCTTTCTTTCTCCCCTGGCATGAGTTTCCTATCCCTATATATCCCGGAGTAGATCTTTCCAGAACGGTCACGGTTGGTCAGCCAATCAGAAAGCCGCCAGCCCCGAGCGTTGCGCAATAGCTGTAGATTGGCCAATCAGTGGTCTCCCGCTTTTTCTACATGATTCTTAAACGCTCTAGAACATTCTATCTCCGTCTGGAATGTGCTTTTATTTCTACGTAACAATATTAAAAGGAATATCACCTAAGTGGAGTCTTCAATAATATTGCCATTCTCTATGTATCATAAGCTTTGATTATCAATATATAACTTCAAACACATACCTCTCTTTATCTAGTATTTCTAATCTTGATTATGATGATAAGACAGTAGTTATGAAATCGGTCGATTTGGCCAAAAAGGTGACAATTTGACAATTAAAACAAGTTTATTGACAACTTAGTCAATATTTACAAAATGAGGAAGAGATCACAAAAATAATTAGAGAATATAAAAAGATAGCGAAAAGCGTGTTCGAACCAGACATCAGGTTCAAAAGTCTAAAGCTTTCGAAGCTAAGATATTTTGCCTTATTTTATAGTAATTTAAAGAAGAATTAATATTTACAAATTTGAATTTTCACCCGGGGGAGTCTTCCCCACCGTACAAGTGTCCTCTTCCAGGCTATGAGGGGGTCCTCAATTCCAACACCCAGCCCCACTTGCTTGAAGTACCGATAAATTCGGCACTTCGCTGACGAAAGGATGGCCCTTTCGTCGTCCTCCTGCCCAGTCTCGAAGATCCATGCCTTGAATTGAGGCGGTCTCCCGATGATGTTGAAGGCCTCCCGGACGAGAGCCAAAAAGGTGGTTGCACTTGTGAAATTGCAAGACCAATTTGCAGGCTTGAATACAACGTAAAGTTTCAGAGTATCTTATGAAATCGAAGCCACCCTTTTACTGATGAGTTCCTAATCCTGACACCATTGTATACAGGTTTGCTATTATCTGAATATACCGAACTGTAGTTGTAGCTCATTCCATATCACCACCATTACGTTTTATACTGACAAATTACAGCTAGGATGATAAACAAAAATGCATAGTCTTAATTCATTTTTTAAAGGGAGAGGTTCAAATTTTGGTATTATATATATTAATAAATAATGAAAGCATATCCTGAACATAAGCACATGTGCTTTTTAGATGGCAGAGCGCCATCTAGTGGAACAGAAATCAACTAAACATTTAACCTGTTCCCTGATATTTGGCCAACCCAATTTCTTGATAAATCAAGAAAAGCAATCCACGAACGCGTTTCGCGCTGTTGGCGCTCGTCAGTGTGGAGTAGAATGTACCTCTACGAAGAAAATATTTTTGGTCCCAGAGGCTTCTCTTGAAAAACCGAGAAATGGGTATTTAAGGTCAAATTTGCGTAAATACGCTTAACACATAAAAAATATAAAATAGAAAAAAAGGTCAGGTGTTGATATTAAAAATAATGAAGGCATATCTTTACCAAAATCACATGTGCTTTTTATATGGCAGAGAGCCATCTAAAATATATATATATATTATAAATAGAAAGAATAGAGATTTTTTGCTTGTATAATTATCTTGAGGATTATACTATGTTAATGCAGTCGTGGTTAAAATTTTGAAAGAATAATAATAAGAATGGTTTTGATCAGAGGTTGCTTTAATTGAGCTAAGGAATATATAAAAACATAATTTGGTAAAAGTACTGCCTGGCTTAAGGCGTAAGAATAAAAAAAAATGAAAAGCTTATTTACATAATGTACAAATGTTTTGAGCCGGCCATTGGGATAAAACAACAACGAGTTTTTATAGGGGAAGAGTGACCTCTGGCGGTCGATTTAGCAGAGTATTTTATCTATGAAATACATTTGGAAAACATATTTTTATATAATATATATATATATATATATATATATGTAGTAAACCCGATGTGGAATGTGCTGGGCAGTCGTGGTAGTGGGTGCGTGATGGGATTCCCGTACTGGGACAGCAAAGAGACAGAGGCAGGTCTAGATGGTAACTCCAAGAAGGTAGAGGTAGACCACGGACGAAGTCAGTCGGACCACGGGCTTCACGGATGCCCTGCATCGCGGATAGGGGTGAGTGAGAGATCCGACCGTATAACGGTGTCGCTCTGAAACAGCTACTAACTATCTATCTATCTGACGAAACTTTCTAACGACCCCTATATATAGCAACCCTCAACCGTCTACTCTGGCCTTGACTCTCATTGGCTGCTGGTCAAGCTGTTTGTTTGCTCAGGCGTAACGGCGCGCCTCGGTGTCTAGCCTTTCATCTCAGCTTTTGGTTTCGATAGATTGGTTTTGGTTTCTATAGTCCGACCTTGGCCGGCCACCTGGGCGGATGTGACTCATTATCATAATACCTGTACGTTTGGTCTATGGCTTCGCTTGGTCTACCTCTCTCTTTGCTTTATTTGTCATTTTGTTACAAGATCGATACATAGTTTTATATAGGGATGGGATTACAATAAACATCAGAAGGTTGTGAACTGTCTCACTCAAAATATACTACATATATATATATATATGATTGCATCATGTTTGATGCGTTCATAAATTTATTCAAAATAATATTTAAAATTTACTTTAAATTACCCTATTATATACTAGAGTAATATTAAATTTTTGTAAAATTATCATTGTTTACATCTTGGTTATTTATTTTAGACAGAAAAGAGACAAAATAAACAATGAATATATTAGGGGGAGATTGCTTTGTTATTCCTTTATTTATTTTCTATAATGGTTAAAACACGTTCTGGGAAGATACAGGTCATGTGTGAAGAGAAACTTAAAATTGACGAAACATCCAAACCACAACATGGTCTAACAATATATATCCAATATGATAAATTATATATTGATGGAAATTTTGCCGGGAGGAAATTGATCCAAAAAGACAAAGGTCGCCTCTCCCGTTAAAACAGACGTCTAAAACCAGACGTCATCCTAGACCGTCGCCGCAACTAGCGACTTCGCGTCGGTGACAAAGCCACAGACTGACGAGGGCTATTAGCCCGAAACCATGGTCTCTAGGTGGACGCTTTTGAGTTTTCCAAAGCTAGTGTTGTGGCTTTGTCACCGACCGGAGGCCGCTAGTTGCGACGACAGTCAATGGATGGCGTCTGGTTTTAGACGTCTGTTTTAACGGGAGAGGCGACCCTTGTCTCTTTTTTAAAGAATATTTTGTATTTTATATAGAATGGTTCATAACTGTTGTAAGTTACAATTCCGGAATATTTCTATGATAGAATACTCTTGTGATTTGCATAGCACTTCAGTATTGTCTTTGTTAATTGACATCTACCTATATAGCACGACCTTGTCGGATTGTTAGTAGGCTAGCGGTTATTGGATAGGACAGACCGGCGTGAGCTGCTGATGTACATATAGTTTTATCTCTTTGTTCTTCTTTTATAGGTTTATATCTTAAAGTAATAAAGCTTCTTTCTCTCTCTCTACGACTTCATAAAATATATCAACAATAACAAAATTTTAAGCAATATTTAGATTAACTTAACGTTTTCGCCTTTTTCAAGCATTTCACGAGACCCTGAATACGTCCCTGCATTGCTGTTAAAATGAACTGCTTGTGGGATCTTTATTTCTTGGGGATTCTTTGTATTCTTGGGGGATTTTTTGTATTCTTGCGGGATTCTTTGTATTCTTGGGAGATTCTTTGTATTCTTGGGGGATTCTTTGTATTCTTGGGGGATTCTTTGTATTATTGGGGGATTTTTTGTATTCTTGGGGGATTCTTTGTATTCTTGGGGGATTCTTTGTATTCTTGGGGGATTCTTTGTATTCTTGGGGGATTCTTTGTATTCTTGGGGGATTCTTTGTATTCTTGGGGGATTCTTTGTATTCTTGGGGGGATTATTTTATTCTTGGGGGATTTTTTGTATTCTTGGGGGATTCTTTGTATTCTTGGGAGATTCTTTGTATTCTTGGGGGATTCTTTGTATTCTTGGGGGATTCTTTATATTCTTGGGAGATTCTTTGTATTCTTGATACCCTTCATTATTCAAAGTATAAAACTTATATATTGTATTATATTTCGCAGTAGGTATATCACGTGTACGTGGTAGACTTTTCTTGATTTATCATGAAATGGGTTGACCAAAATAATATGGAATAAAGCAAATCAACGTTTAGAGAGCTCTTCCATCTAAAGTTATTATGTAAGCAATCAGGATATAAAAAAAGGATATTCCTTTTTCATTTTTAAATTTAAGAAGAGTGGATTTAAGGAATTGGTTTAACCATGGAGATAAGCACCACCACCACTTTTTTTTCATATTTACACATTATACACATCTGTTCTTTTCTTTTTTCATAATTCTTTTTAAATGATTAATATATTTACGCAGATTTAGCCAAAATAGCTATTTCTTGAATTCTCGGAAAATTTCTCAGAAAATTATTTAGTTGTTGAGGTACATCCTACATCATGCTGACGAGGGGCAACAGTCCGAAATGCGTACGTGGTTAGCTTTTTTTTTCAAGAAATAAGTTGGCCAAATATAACGGAAAACTTAAATCGACGTTTAATTGATTATATTCCTCTAGATGGCACTCTGCCGTTTGAAATTCTCATTTTTACGTTCAGGCTATATCAAATTTATTTATAGGTGTGTATATGAAAATAATAAAGAAGCCATTTTACTACATAAATATAATCCAACTGCAATATCGCAATATATATAAAATACTAAAATTAAATTTGAAATAATTCAATTTGATTTAAAGGCCATAAATAACCTCACCAAATCAATTAAATCAATTTACCAGAACGAATGGCGATTCTTCTGAAAATTAAGAAGAATAAACGGTAGGCGATAATGAAGAAAAAGAGGCAGACAATAAGCTGCTAATTTCTTCAGAGCTGGCTACTTAATTTCAATTTGATTTTGGGAGGACTTTGACAGGGGCTGAGGAGCCATTAAACCCGCAATGCCAGGCTCAATTAGGCCGAAGGTGGCGTGAAGAATTGATCAGGGTGGCCAATGGGCACCGGCCAACATGGTCTAACCTGGCTTACCCTATTAGCTCGTCGGATAATCTGCTTATCCTGAGGGCGTCTGTCCCTAATTAGTCCTTATTTGCTGCCCAGGGAAACAATCTTGGGCGTTAATTGTATTGCTGCCTTACACTTGGCGGGTAGTATGGATGTGTTAGGATCAATTATTGGATAACTACTCATTATATACTAGTTTCATTTCGAATTATATTACTGTTAATGCTTTACTATATAAATAGCTTACATTTGAGATGTGAAAATAAATATATAAAGAATTGAATACAAACACATAATGTGCGTTGTAATCGATCCAATTTTACTACCTATCATTTACAATTAGGTAGGAATTTTTGTGTGTTCATCATATTTTTATAATACAAGTTACAAAGGGAATTTAATATCAGAAATATTTATATGATATATAAAACCGCGCTAAATATTTTCAATATTTATATATAGATGGCGCTTTATTTCAATCTCTGAAGGGCACGTGAATAGCAGAACAAAACAAAGAATATTTAATGCGCGCACAAAAAAAAAAGAAATATATGCTCATTTTAAAACACAATCTTAATATCTAGGTATATAGAGCCATTAAGCTATGCTAATTTGTTCGCTCAACAAACATTACATAGATGATTGGCTAGTTAAAGTCTCGTGAGACTTTAAAAGGTGGATTTGCGTCGATAAACAGGAGAGTCCTCAAATGTCTTTTATAAACTTATCCCAATTACACGTGGTATAGGCCATGATAATCATGTGATAGGTAGTTATAGAATACTTTCACTGCATGTGCACTACATGTATTTACATGTAAAGAGCCTAGTTTGTCTTTTGCACTTATAATTGCGCCAGAGTTTCGTTTGTTTGCTTGCACACTCTCAGGTGGAGATAGATTGTGTAAAATTCAGTGGTCATTGAATTAATAATTTCTTCAAAAAAAGATGCCCAATGCGAAATTTTATCCTGGTTCTGGCTGTCGAAATTGACTGTTTTTACCACTCCTCTTTTCTTGACTCATTCCAGCCAGCTGTACAATGCTGTTCTTTTTCTCTTCCGTTTTCTTTCATTTTTACAAACATCAACATTTTATCTATCATTATGTACCTGAAGTAATTCAGTCTTTGTTTACATATTCAGAATTCTAGAGATCTACAAGGATTAATTTCATTTAAGATTGAAATATTTGTGCTTTTATCTGTCCATGGAATTCTGAGTAGCTTTCTCCATGTTCACATTTCAAAGTCTTCAATTGTTTTACTTTCTTCTTTCTGACAGTCCAGCTCTCACTTCGATAGGTGACCACTAAATATACCAATGCCTCTACAATTCTCTTCTTTAGGTAGTGTGTTTCTCCCATCGAAGGACTGATAAGTCTGAAAGCTTTGGAAATAAAAATTGTAAAAAGAACTTAACCCTGGATGCTTTATTGATTTTATTAATTTTCTTCTTTGTCTTAAATAAAATGCCTTTAGCTTTCCTAATATTTTTCTGTCTCTTGCAATTAATGTCTTTTTATTAATAAAAATGAAAGTTTTCAAATGAGAATAGAATTACTGAAGGCTTACATCTCTCTCAAAATATATCAACTACTTCACAACTAGGGACTAATTGTTTGTTTTGCATATATATTAAAACCTTAATGCAAACGTTCCTTGTGTCGTGAAACACCCTACATTTCTTTGATAGAGGCTTATAGATGAGGGATTATCGTTTTAAAGTTTGCATTTCACATAAAAAATACTTACTGTGAAAAAGAACATCACAATTTTATATCCTCTCTCTCTCTATTTTAAAATTTTACCATAAAACTGTAAAATGGCAAAGCCACTGGGAGAGTTCACCATTAATGAGCCTTTCCCTTCATCTTTAAAAATTGTAATCATTGTAGGATATATGGCTTGTAGAAATAATTATATTTATATATTTTTCTATAATAAATAAGTGTTAGGATAATATAAATTTACACATTTCAGTGAAAGATTGCGCTAATTCAATTATGATACTCACAATATTATAATAAATATATAAAAAAATAGCTTTATATTATATAAAAAATAGCTTAAAATTTTATTTATAAATTACAAAGTGTTTTAACGTTTGAAATTCCATATTGGAAAACGATCAAGGGCTTTACAAATCACACAGAGAAGAGAAAGATTTGAGGGGTGTAAGGAAAAGTCAATGAAAGAGTAAAAAAAAAAAACAATAATATTCGGGAAAAAGTTTCAAAATTACGAGCAATTGAGGGGATTAAATTTAGGAAGAAGTTTGGGGGGGAAGATAACTGCTCAGAGTAATTTGATGCGATCTGTGTTTATTGATCATCATGACATCGCCTCATTTGGCGCCAGCCCCTTCCTAGAGCGTCGTTAGTGGACCGACGGACAAACCATCATCAAGTTTCCCCTCTAGCACTAATTCTCTTTCGTCTTCTTCCTCTCTCTATATATATTTGATACAACATTCACTCGATTCCAATCCTTGTTGATGTATCTTAAGTCCATATTAAACGTCGATGTGTACTTTGATAATTGAGAACATTGGTATTTTGAATTCCCTTACAAACCATCATCAAGTTTCCCCTCTAGCACTAATTCTCTTTCGTCTTCTCCTTCTCTTTATATATATTTGATACTACATTCACTCGATTCCAATCCTTGTTTATGTACCTTAATTCCATATTAAACGTCGATGTGTACTTTGATAATTGAGAAAATTAGTATTTTGAATTCCTTTACAAGCATCAAGTTTCTCCTCTAGCGCTAATTTTCTTTCGTCTTCTTCCTCTCTTCATATATATTTGATACAACATTCACTCGATTCCAATCCTTGTTGATGTATCTTAAGTCCATATTAAACGTCGATGTGTACTTTGATAATTGAGAAAATTAGTATTTTGAATTCCCTTACAAAACATCATCAAATTTCCCCTCTAGCACTAATTCTCTTTCGTCTTCTCCTTCTCTTCATATATATTTGATACTACATTCACTCGATGCAAATCCTTGTTGATGTATCTTAAGTCCATATTAAACGTCGATATGTACTTTAATAATTGAGAAAATGGTTATTTTGAAATCCTTTACAGAAAACTTTGTAAGGTTTGAAATCTGAGCTAAGCATAACGTGAGTATTATCCAAAGAAATTAATCTTTATTGAAGCGCCTTATGGTTAGAACCTACACTGAAATTTTATACAAAATGAGGCATTATTACACTTAAATGTTTTTATGATGCATTAGTGTCTCCGACAAATCTTCATCAATTATCCCTTCTAGCATTAATTCTCTTTCTTCTATATCTTCCCTATCTTTATATACTACTCTGATAAAGGTTTCGACACTTTGCCCATAAGTTAAAAAAAAACTTTATTATTCTACCAAATTCAAATCGTCCCCTTCAAAGTAGTCCTCGTTGGCCGCGATGCACTTCAGCCACCTTTTTTTCCAGTCGACAAAACACCTCTGTAGTCTGTTTTCGGGATCGCCTTCATGGCCTTCTTCGATTCCACTTTGATCTCTTCTATGACTTCTTAACTTTTTTTTTTATTTCCAAAAAGGAAGAAGTCACAGGGGGCCAAATCGGGACTGTAGGGGGGTTGGGGGAACACAGAGGTTGAGTGATCCTGCAGGAACTTCGAGATTTTGAGGGCTGTGTGCGCCGGCGCGTTATCGTGGTGGAGGATCCACGACTTGCTCCTCCACAGCTCCGGCCGTTTCTACCTGATTTCTTCCCTCAATCGCCTCAAAACTCCTAGGTAGGATTCAGCAGTTAGTGTAGAGTCTTGTTGTTAAAATTCATGATGAACGATGCCCTAGAAGTCGAAGAACATCGTCAACATGACCTTGACTTTGCTGGGAGCCTTCCTCGCTTTCTTTGGTCTCGGCTCATTTTTGAAGCGCCACTCCGATGCCAGTTGGTTAATTTCCGAATCAAAGCCGTAAATCCATGTTTCGTCTCCAGTAATGACCCTCTTCGGCAATTCGGGGTCGTCGGTTGTCGCTTCGAGATTGAGACTGGCCGTTTCTTTCCGGGCGTTCTTTTGATCAAAAGTCAAATCTTTGGGAACGAGAACGGCGTTGAGTCTTCTCACTCCCAAAATGTCCTTCATTATCAATTGAGTCGACCAGAATGATATCCCTGCTTCTTCGCGACGACCTCCCTGACAGTTATTCGTCGGACTTCACGCACCAGTTCCAACACCTTGTTCACTTTTTCAGGCGTGGTTGATATGGACGGTCTCCCGGAACGCTCGTTGTCGGTGGTCTCTTCCCGACCCTCCTTGAAGCGCTTATACCACTCGAAAACTCGTCTTCGGCTCATGAGGGCACCCACGTAGGCTGTTTACAACATCCAAATGATTTCGGCACTCTTGAATCCGTTTTCCACACAGAACTTGAAGCAAATTCTTGATCATCCATTTCGGTGACTAACGAAATCGAAGCACGAGCAAAATGGCTTTACTCCGAACAGCCGCTGCTCGCGCTGTTGTGGCGCGTGATTTTTAAAAATTAGCAGGTCTTTAAGCCAAGGGCGACGCTTGCGTTTTCCACAAACCGGGAGAAAATATATTTAGTTTTCAGGATTTTATTAGCAAAGTGTCGAAACTTTTTGATCAGAGTAGTATATATTTGATACTACATTCACTCGATGGCAATCCTTGTTGATGTATCTCAAGTCCATATTAAACGTCAATATGTACTTTGATAATTGAGAAAATTGTTATTTTGAATTTCTTCACAGAAAACTTTGTCGGGTTTGAAATATAACGTGAGTATCATCCAAAGAAATTATTCTTTCTAGAAACACATTATGACTTGAATCTACATTGATATTTTATATAAGGCAGTACTACTCTTTAAGTTTGTATATGATGTATTAGCGATATTCTGATATTCTTCAATCATATAGAAAAAATAAATCTAAAAAGCCAACTTTTTTTTTGCAATCATTCAATGAATTTTGTGGAGTTTAATTTTTTTATATATTGGTTGTTTTGCTATTTCATTTAATATTTATTAGTAAAATATGAATATACTACTTGTAGAATGAAAGAGACCATTGTATTAACAAAATTATAAAGAGAAGTATATTTTGAAGCGATTGATAAGAAGCAATTTAAGACTTTGTAATTTTGTCATCACTTTGTCAGCAACCACCATGTCAAAATTACATAGTCTTAAGAAGAAAAAGCTATTTATAAGATGTTTCTGTATGCATTGCATCTGTTTGTACATCCAATAAATATTATAATTTTTGCTAACTGTTACTGTGTAAAATAATATTTTCATTCAATTATATATTTCCACCAGGCCCTATTTACTTATCATAACCATGAGATGATATAGGTATTTAAAAACCCAAATTTACTATTTGACTATTTCTAACCTTTTTGGATGAGGTATGAAAGGGTGAATTATGAAGAGTAATGATGGACCGAAAAATAAAAGTGTCCAGGGATGGGAATCGAACCTATAATGTTCCGCTTACCGGGCACAGTGTATTATATTGTATTACAAATTTACTATATTCAATCAAATCTGCTTTTCACATGTGTAGACATGTGGTGCACTTACAGTAAAAGCAGTCACCTACTTCTACTCACCATGATTATCATGGCTTGTACCACGTTTACTAGGGATAAGAAAAAAACTGTATTCGATAGCAAATGCTGAAATTAAGTACAATACAATAGTGAAACTGTCTGAAGATTGAAATGGCAAAACTGCGGGTTCAACACTGCTTAGCCATACCCTTACTCTTTTAAATTTTATTTATTGCAAGAAATGTTCACTAGAAATAAATTGTAATTATATATATTTTAGAAGAAAAGTAGTGTTAAAATATATTTATAATTCTCAGCCAATATTTACTTTTCAAATAAATATTTCCAATTCTTAAAGGGATTAAGTTGGGTCTCCAGATTTTTATTCCCATTCTATCTCTTTTTAAAGTTTTTATTAAACTTGCTTCCTTGTCTGTCTATTTTTTCTATCTGTCCACAATTCTTATAATCAATTTTTAATATACTTATAGAGAACATAGTAGTCTGAAATTTGGTACACTTGTTCACACCCGATGATAATGCTAAGTTGACAAAATATCAGATTTCTGGGTGTTAGGGAATTGACTAATTCTTATTTTTTCTGATCAAATTTTGTGATTAATTTTATTATATACTTATACGGAGAAGCTAGAACTCTGAAATTTGGTTCACTTGTTCACACCCGATGACAATGCCAAGTTGACAAAATATCAGAATTCCAGGTGTTAAGGAATTGACTAATTTTTATTTTTACGGTCAATTTTTGTGATTGATTTTATTATATTCTTACGGAGAACCTAGAACTCTGAAATTTGGTTCACTTGTTCACACCCGATGACAATGCCAAATTGACAAAATATCAGAATTCTGGGTGTTAGGGAAGTGACTAATTTTTATTTTTTCCGATCAAATTGCGTGATTAATTTTATTATATGATTATATAGAGAATCTAGAAGTCCAAAATATAGCATAGTTGTTCAAACCTGATGCAAGTTTGCAAAATATAAAACTTCTCTGGGTGATCGGGATGGTTGGCAAGGGACTCTAATTCTAATTCCAATATCAGCTTTCAAATTTGGTGATTAATTTTAATATATTCACAAACCAAAGAGAAATTGAAAAAATTGCTGATTCGCTTAATATAGCTAACAGTGCAAGTTGACAATATTTTAGGAAAAAAAAAAAAGATTGGAAGAATAATGAGTTATTTCACAGAAATATAAAATTTAAAATGTAAAGATTATTTTTAAAGATTGATATTGCATTTGGCTGTTTTTTTTTTAATATATATACCGATACTGAAGTTAATCACTTGGAAAGGGTATTTAAAATGAACTATGGACATAAGCTTTTAGGACAGTATAAAAATACATACAATTTTTAAATATATAATAATCATAGATCATTCCAAAAATGTCTATTTATATATATAGTTTTTAATCAAAAATACATATATTGGATAAAAGTAATATATATTAACCAATATACCTATCCCCCGATTTACACGGTACTTGTTTTACACGTTTTCGCTTTTACACGGTTTTCCAAATAAGTTTTTTGTTTTTGTTTTTATCACACTATACTAAATGCTACTGTGATTGAACACATGCGCTGTGTACACATCTCACGAGGAATCCCGAGCTTATGTGCAGACTTGCTGCACACGCACACTGTGTCTGTTTATCTAATTTTTAAAAATTGTTACATGTTTTTCTCAGGAACGTATCTATCGTGTAAATCGGGGGATAGGTGTATATCAGTTGGCTGAACGCCAATCTTTTGCAAGAAATTATAAGGTTGAAAAAGGTTGGCATTCAGCCAACTGAAATATATTTGTTTTTGGTGAAAAATAGACACTTCGACTAGTTAGAGTTTTTTATTTTCTCAACGTTTCGATCTTTTGTCTTCGTCAGGAGAAATAAATAAAAATAAAGCATTTGGCAAGGCGCTAAAAAATTTTGAGCTTGCAACCTCAGACCAATTTGTAACGCCTTGTCAAAACTCTATTTCTATTTATTTCTCCTGACCAAGACAAAAGCCTTTTGTCGAAACGTTGAAAAAAAAACCTCTAACTGGCCGAAGTGTCTATTTTTCTCCGAAACATGAATGCCGGTCAGGCAGCCTCTATCTTCAGGATATTATATTTCGATCCAATATATGCCTTTTGACGTGACAACGTCTTAAATTAGGTTGCGGCTGGGAGTCACTTATGAAAAAGTGTAACGCCCGGTAACGTTACGATGAGTCATCGAACGAGAGTGCTGCGCGCGCAGCGCTAGAGAATTAGGCGCATTGAATCGGCGCATGCTTGTCTCTGTCTTTGTCTTTCTCGAACGTTCTTGGCGTTGGAAAAACAAGAAAGCGTCATAATACAAGTTCACACGTGTGGTTAAAGTATCGTCAGCTGTGTCTGTAGTGAAAATGTGGAGTGCTTAGATTCGTCATTTACAACAACTACAACAATAAAGGTAAATAATTGTACACTGATATTTCATTATCGTAAACTATGATTGATTGATTAATTGTTAGATTGACACAAAAGTTGAGAAACTGAGTTTATAGGTTATGTCATACTATTGATAAATGTTGATAGTGTTAAGTAAATTATTAGTTTAAAATTAATTAATTAATTAATTATTATTTTACAAATTTTAAATAGTTTCAAATTTATTTAGCAAAAATTTGAACCTTCGATCTGAATAAATGTTTTGATTTTCGAATTGATTCTTTAAAATTACAAATATTAAGAAAAAGTGGCAGATATAAGAAAACTTTATTTAAACTGTGTTGAGCAAGAATTTTAACATCTAATTTAAGTAAATGTTTTAATTTTCAACTTCATCATTTACAATTACAAATTTTATTTAATTTCAAATTTATTTAGCAAAAATTTGAACCTTCGATCTGAATAAGTGTTTTGATTTTCAAATACCAACGCGGCTGGTGGAGTGGCGATCTATCGTAAATTATCATCGACATCTACGGCGGAAGTGTTCCAAGTTGCGATTACAGACGTAACTCGTGTCATTAAAACCAAGGGTGACATGTGCATGACTGAAGTTACTTGCTTCGCCGCTAATACTAGCTTCAAGTTTATACTCGGTGCTGTATATATTCATCCAGGAGCTAGTATGCAGGATATTGGAATGTTACTATGGCAAGGACTCGGTCCGTACATTCACAACAGCCAGTACGTGCCACCGTTCGTGCAAGTTGATTCTAGTATACCGATTCTTCTGTGTGGTGATTTTAACAAAAACGTAAAGCCTGACAACTCGTTTCTTAATATCATGAAAAATACGTATAATCTTGATTGCGTATCAAACGTTTCTAAGTCAACTACGTTAAAAGGAACAACTATCGACTTGACTTTCGCAAGACACATTACAGCAGAAACACTTCCTTTCATTTCATATTTCTCCTATCATCGTCCTATCCTCAACAAAATCACTCAAATAGGAATTAGTTAAGTTTAAGTTTACATGTACAATGTTTTAGTAAACAAAATATATTTCTATAGTTAAAATTTGTGCAATTCTTATTTTCATTCAATTCCTTGTTCCTATTGTGCAATTTAATTATATTCATATCAATAAATATTCTACCGTTGTCACGTAAAATCTTCGCCCGTAAAACCGACTTTACAGGCAACCATTGTTTTAATTAAAGATCTATTTATGGTGTGTTAGGTTATGGTCTGGAACTAACACGTACCCACATATTCTCATGCCCAGCAATGGCCGCTGCCTTGCAGAAATTTGGTATAGACCCAGAGCAGCAGCTTTACACACCCAAGATAGTGGGCATTGCGACTGCTGTGATAGAGATGTACGGAGACAACTGAGGCTCTTCATTGGACACGACAACAACATCTATTTATGGATTTCTCTATTTTAAATATATATGTCATAATTTGTATATAATTAAATGCAACCCCGACCCACTATGTATGTACCATGTATGATTTTCAAAGATTTAATAAAAGAATAAGGTAACTGGAGGAAAGAAAGTAACAAAAGACATAGAAAGTAGATCTAGAGGAGAGCATATTTATTAATAACGACGCAGTTAACCTTCTGACCCCAGGTCCCTGCGAGCTAAGTTTAAACCAACACTTCCTGGAAAAACAGGACGTATCTAGTGACCAGAAGTTATAAATGTTAAAGCTAACACCCAATATTTCCGGCAAAGACAGGACGTATCTAATATCCGTCGAAGTTATAAGCGTCAAGCTACCCGACACTTCCTGACCCAGGCCGGGCGTAACTAACACTAAAGGAAGCCGCCGGCCAATCAGAAGATAGCATCTAAACAGGTCAACCAATAGGGAAAGATCAGGTGATCATCTCTCAACCAATCAGAGAGAAACTGAGTCTTGGTGTTAAATCGAAAAGCAAGAATGGTCAGTTATGCCTTCGCTATCATAGGAACAACACCTACAGTTGTTCAGTGGCTCTCGCCGAGTTCGGACAGTTGCTCCTTCGCTTCCAACAAGGTAACATCTACTCTAGAGATCTCTCTCCCTCCGCTCATTTCATCTAAATCCCATCATCGCCATGTGATCAACTAATTAATAAGTCAAATCGCTCAACTCTTCTCAAGCTTTCTTCCCTCCAACCCAGTTGCCTTTTATTTTCAAACCTCATCATGTGTCCTGATTATTCCTAACTGTGTGCTTCACTTACCACTCAACGACTGCGCTTCAACCAATCCTCACCATTCAAATCCAACAACAAGAAACCCCGCAACGATATTGCCACAGAACGGTTAAGTCGACAGAATTCTACAACAGTGTAATACATCAAATATTGCAGTGTAATAACAACAATTACATCATATTACATATATATATGTTATATTAAAATATTTTATTTGAAATAATGTTATATTAAAATATTATTCTATTTAAAAAAATTATATTTCATAGATTCAAATACTCTGTTAAATCGACCGCCAGAGGTCATGCTTCCCCTATAAAAACTCGTTGTTGTTGTTTCCCGTTGGCCGGCTCAACCTTTTGTACATTATGTAAATAATCTTTTGTTTTTCCTTGTTCTACTCGCCTTAAGCCAGGCAGTACTTTTACCAAATTATGTTATTCATATATATTCCTGAGCTCAAATAAATAAATATCTGATCAAATCCATTTATATTATTATTCTTTCAAGATTTTTAACCACGACTGCAATTACCATGACATAATCTCAACAATTACAAAATCATTAGCAGAAATCCCATTCTTGAATATAAGATGTATATATAGTGTGTGTAATAATAGTCCATGTTAAATAATACAGCATTGATCAATATTTTTGAAAGTTTATAGATATCCAAGAACAAATAACAATAGACATATTGAATTAACCCACATTCCTTTTCATCCCAACTTCTATATTTAAAATCCCAAATCTATGTTAGAAGATTGTTGTAATCACCGTGAGTTAAAAGGCCGCCATTTTTATTCTTTTTTTATATTATGAAAATAGCTTTATTAAACTTTTTAATTCCGCTTAAATTAAATCTAAAGTACCAAGTAAAATGGCTTTGAAAGGATTAACAGTGTTGAAGGCAACGGACATAAATTTTAATGGTCCTTCCCCGTGCAAGCATACATTGGAATAAAAAAATATATTTATAAATTTTTTTTTCTTCAAAACTGAGTTACATTTTTAGAATTTCAAGGCTTACCTAGTCCAAGCTTAAGAAGGATTTCCTTAAGTCCTAACCTCTTAATGTCCTTTTAATGGAAAAAGCTAAAGCTGGGAATCTTTTTGCCTGATTAAACAGTGGTGAGAATAGAATTTAAATGCATATAAATCCTAAATTTTATTACATTTTCAAATTTGCATAAAGATGATTTAGAGAGAAGGTAATCTTAGAGAATTAAATGTAATAATTACTTTAATTGCTTGCAATTTTAAAAAATACATTAATATATGGAATTACAAAGTACATTTAATTAACTTCCCGACTACATATAATTACTGTGTACTATATGCAAATTTGAAAATGCTTATTTTTAGATTAAAGTTACTTATGAAAAGTGGGTTTAAATTTACAATTTTGAATATTAAAATTTTACTTTATTATTTTAATATTTTATATATATATCGCTAGAATGTATGAAAATAATGATAATTGTCCTATTTTGTCATATGAACTGTTTAATTATATATATACACAGTCTAGCCATAAATTCTGTTACAAAAATTTATAAATTAAATGATTAAGAACAAAAACTAATGGAATATAAATACATATTTTATTAGCCAATAGGACATATAGATTTTAAATATATACAATCATTCAAAATGTCCTCCCTTATTTTTGACACAGGATCTCAAACGTTTAGGCCACTGATCTATGGCAGCACGCACCTTTTCTAAGGGTATTTATTTCATTGCTCTCACCAATGCTGATTTCAATTGATCCAAATTATGATATCTTTTAGAGCACACCTTCTCCTCTAAATATGCCCACACACTTTAATCAAGGGGGTTTAAATCGGGCTTCCAGAGGGCCATTCATTGGCCTTTATGAACTCTGGAACATTCGTCTCCAACCATTGTTGAGTTGACTTAGCTTTGTGAGCAGGAGCTGAACCTTGTTGAAATATCCAATGTTCTCCATTAAACATTTTTGTATTCAGAGGCTTTACTATTTGCCCCAAAATATCTTCTTGATAGTTGTTTCGTTTTATTCTAACATAGGTAGCAGAAGGCAGCGCGCGGCGGTAGAGCTACGTCATCGCTGACCAATGGGAGGCCAGCTGGCAGACTGCCAGGGGGAGCTCGCCACCTTCTAGAATATTCTTCTTACCAACGCGCGCCACAAAAGAACCATGCCTTTTATAGCTGCGGCTTTATAAATCATATTCTTTAAATTCATTGTAAAGAAAAATAAAATAAATTCATTTGTAAAGTTTGGGATGATTGCCTGACCAAGATAAGTAAACTTATTTCTTTAAACTAGTATAAACATTATATTCAATTAAGCCTAACGAGAACAAATTGTTTTGTAAATAATCATTCTGCTTTTCCTACTTTCGTATTTGCCAAGTGGGAAACAAAACATTGGTGCCGAAACCCGGGAATAAATCTATTAAATAATTATTTAAATATAAATAATTATAATTCATTTTTGAAATATATTATTAAAATTAATAATAACAAAGATTAAAAATGGCTGCCAAATTTAAAGCTACTTTAAATATTCTTGAATTTCATTTCAAACAAGTGGATTATTTTGAGCAAATTTCGCTCAAGATGATTGAATCGAAGGATGATGCAAATTTACAGACATTTAAAAAAGATATTTTAGATATAAAATTTAACATTGAAAAAACTTATTGTAATCTTTTAACATTTTCTGAATTTGATGATGAAGATTACTTTTCTAGAGTTATGCAATACAAGGATAATCTTAGAAATTTAGTGGCGAATATCAATAAAGTATCTTGTACAGCCATTTCAAGCAAAATTGATGATCTAAATCAATCAACCACAAGTAAAATAGAACTTCCTAAATTTAATTTACCTTCCTTTTCTGGTGATGTTAACGAATGGCTTAGTTTCAAGCAATTGTTTTCTCTGTCTATTGATTCCAATACCACTCTAACTGATTCACAAAAGCTGCAATATTTACAATCAGCTGTTACTGGAGACGCTGAACGACTTATTAGAGGATTTCCTGTTATTGATGAAAACTATGCCCATGCTTGGGCCACATTGGTCTCCAGATATGATAACAAAAAAGAACTTGCCTTTTCACAATGTACAAAATTATTCACTTTAAAACCTTTAAAACTAATAAATTCCAAGGCCATTATCGAACTACTAGATATATGTAATGAAGCCATGAGAAATTTGAAATCACTGGGTTTGGAGAGAAATACACTTGTTGATATCTTTCTAATACATTTCCTACAAAGAAAAATAGGTGATGATTTGAAAAGGCAATGGGAAATGACGTTGATAGATGATGGCTTTCCATCCTACGAAAAATTTATTATGTTTCTTGAAAAACAAGCAAAAAGTTTGCAATCGATAAAAGGTTATGCTAGGGAGGATAAATCTGTAGTGAAACAAACACATGTATATAATTCTATTTCAAAAGGTGATGATAAATGCCTATTATGCAAAAATTCACATCCTATATTCAAATGTGACAAGTTCCATAAAAGTTCTCTCCTTGAAAGATGGAACATAGTAAAAACCAATAACCTTTGTTTCAATTGTTTGCGATCCAACCACAGAGTAACGTCATGTAAAATCACTATGCATTGTAAATCATGCAACAAAAAACATCACACTCTTTTGCATTCCTTCCAACCCGAACCTTTGAATACCACTTCAATTGAAGCCCCAATTGCCCAATCTAGCGTTTCATGTTTTCTCAGTGATACAACAAAGCCCAATGAGACAATCTTATTATCTACTGCTATCGTGAGAGTGAGAGCAGAAAATGGATCGTTTCATCCATGCAGAGCTTTGATTGATACTGGTTCTCAAAGAAGTCTAATAACCGAAAATTGTCGTGAAAAGTTGAATCTTCCTGTTAAAAAGAGCCAACTCACAGTTTTTGGAATTGGTAACCAACCAATACAGCAGTCTGCTAGTGAGACTTTTCTTCAATTTAAGCCTCATTTTTCTGATAGAATATTCAAAATTTCATCCATAATACTCGATCAAATCACTGTTGATTTACCTAATTTTCTGATAAATAGAGATAATTGGCCTCATCTTAAGAATACTTTATTAGCAGATCCCAATTTTGATAAAACAGGTCCCATTGATTTAGTAATTGGTGCAGACCTAGCCCCATTTTTATATACAGGAAAACTACGATTCCAAAATCATCCAGGACCCACTGCCTGTAGTTCCAAGTTAGGATGGATACTTTCAGGAAATGTTTCCAGTTCTGAGACTGGAAACAACTATATCTCATTATGCGCAACATCCCAAGGAGATGATAATCTGCGACAGTTTTTTGAATTGGAATCAGTTCCTGCCGCTCTTCCATTGACTAAAGAGGAGAAGAGTTGCGGGGACATTTATGACAAGAACTTTTGCATATCAACAGATGGAAGATATTCTGTTGGTCTACCGTTTAAATCTGTGCCTAATCTCGGAGACTCACGTCAGAATGCCATGAAACGATTTCTTGCTCTTGAGAGAAAATTGCACAAATCTTCGAATCTTCTTCAGCAATATAAGGATTTCATGATGGAATACCTTTCTCTCAACCACATGGAGCTCATTCCGAAAAACGAACGTGACAAACCATCAGACAAGTGCTATTATATACCTCACCATTGCGTTCTGCGTGAGCAGAGCAGCACTACTAAATTAAGAGTAGTGTTTGATGCATCGTGCAAAACGAGCAACAATTACTCCTTAAATGACTTTCTTCATACTGGACCAAAATTGCAGCATGATATTTTCAATATTCTTGTGAAGTTTCGTACTAATCCTATAGCTTTTACGGGAGATATTGAGAAAATGTACAGACAGATAAAAGTGAACTCTTCTGATCTCGACTTTCAGAGAATCTTCTGGAGAAATAGTCCATTGGAATCTTTATTGGAGTATAGATTGCTCACAGTAACTTATGGAATGTCGTGTGCACCATATCTTGCAATCCGTACCTTGATGCAACTTGCCACCGACAAAGAACTCCTGTTCCCAGAGGCATCTAAAATCCTAAAAACTGATTTTTATGTAGACGACCTACTTTCAGGCGCTACAACAATCGAAGAAGCAAAAGTTCTCATTGATGATATCCGGAAAATCCTTTTATCTGGTGGCTTTTGCATAAGAAAATGGATGTCAAATGTCCCTGAGGTTCTTTCAGAGGTACCAGAAGCGCTGAAAGCACATGATTCATATGAAATCGGAGATAATTCATCTGTTAAAATTCTTGGGATAAATTGGAATCCATCCACGGATAATTTCACAATTACAGTCAATTCACTAAAAGACGTATATTCTAAAAGACAATTGTTATCGGACATTTCTCGAATTTATGACCCTTTGGGATGGTTATCACCGGTGATCATTAGCTTCAAGATTCTGTTCCAAACTTTGTGGAAACAGGATTTGGATTGGGATGATCCCTTGTCTGAATCGTTGTGTTCTCATTGGAGGAGAGTGAAAATGGATTTGGCCATGCTAAATCATATTAAAATTCCTAGATATATTTCCTGCAAGGGACTTATACATTCTTTAGAACTCCATGGATTTTGTGATGCTTCCGAATCTGCATATTCATCAGTTGTTTATATGAAATCTCGTTTTAAATCTGGTCATGTTCAAGTCACATTGATTGCTGCCAAGACAAAAGTCGCTCCCTTGAAGGCAACGTCAATACCTCGTCTGGAGCTTTGTGCTGCTCTTCTCCTTTCAAATTTATATGATTCTATTTGCAGCTCATTGCTGTTGCAGATTGACCGAGTAATGTTGTGGACAGATTCCCAGATTGTTTTATGTTGGATAAAATCTGAATCAAAACATTGGAAACCTGCAGATTGCGCCTCCAGAGGTATAACTTCTTCAGAACTAGTAAACCATTCACTTTGGTGGAATGGTCCTGATTGGCTATCAAACTCAAGTTTACAAGATCCGCTACCAATCACATATGAACTTCCAAAAGAAGCTTGTCATGAAAAAAGAAAGACTGTTCCGATTGTTCATTTCACTACTTGTCCTATTATAGACTTTATTTTTAAATTCTCAACATTCAGGAAGCTGAGCAGAGTTACGGCATGGCTCCTAAGATTTATACACAATGCTAAACACAGCAGCGACAAAATAAAACACAAAGAATTGTCCTCTAATGAGCTCGATAATTCAATTCGAACTCTTATTCAAATCATTCAAAGTTCAGAATTTAAAACTGAGATTCAATGTTGTAATCAAAGCAAAGTACTACCATCAAACTCAAAACTTTTATCCTTAAACCCATTTATTGATTCATCAGGAATTCTACGTGTAGGAGGTCGACTGCGCAAATCCAACCTGCAATTCAATGAGAAGCATCCAATAATTCTTCCTCACAACCATTTTGTTACAGAATTGATTGTTCAACAATTCCACGTAGAGCATCTTCATTCTGGTCTCCAATTAACTCTGTGTGCCATCCGACAAAAGTACTGGATTCCATCCGGTAGAATTCTAGTAAAAAAGCTCATTAATCGTTGCATGACATGTTTCAAGACGAAACGTCAAGTGTCAAAACAAATCATGGGAGATCTGCCTATCCATAGAATCATACCCTCAAGCCCTTTTAGCAAAACAGGAATAGACTTCGCAGGACCATTTATAACTAAACCTAATGTCATAAGAACAAAAGTAACATTAAAATCATATATAGCATTATTCATTTGTTTCTCAACGAAGGCTATTCACCTTGAGATAGTTTCAGATCTGTCAACCCCTGCCTTCCTCGCTGCTTTTAGAAGATTCATCTCTCGTCGAGGAAAACCCTCTGATATTTTCACCGACAACGCTACTAACTTCAAAGGAGCTAAGAATATTTTGAATAATATACATCAACTTGTAAAGGATTCTTCAATTCAAAGTTATGTCGCTAATGAACACATCACTTGGCATTTTATACCTCCATCTGCTCCAAACTTCGGCGGCATTTGGGAAGCAGGAATTAAATCATTGAAGTATCATCTCCTAAGGTGTTTAAAATCTGCAGTTTTAAATTTTGAAGAACTCAATACTCTGACAAGTCAAATTGAAGCGTGCTTGAATTCTCGCCCGTTGTATCCGATGAGTTCGGATCCAAATGATTTCAACCCTCTCACTCCAGGACATTTTTTGATTGGAAGACCATTAACAGCACTCCCAGAGCCCAGTTATCACCCTAATGACAACTACTTAACTAGATGGAAATTAATTCAAAAGGCCAGAGATGTTTTCTGGCAAAGATGGTCCAGGGAATATCTAAACAATCTGCAACAACGGTCCAAATGGAAAAAACCCTCTTCCAACCTGAAGGTTGGAGATTTGGTGTTGGTAAAAGACTTTCCTATGCCTTCGTTGCAGTGGAGCCTTGGCCGCATCACCAAGGTGTCACCTGGAGCGGATGGCAATGTCCGAGTTGTGGAACTTCAAACAGAGAAACAACATCATCTAATAAGACCCATCTCGAAGATTGCACTTCTGCCATTCTAATTCTTCTTCTTCTTCTTTAAAAAAAAAAAAAACTTTCTACACTATGTGATCCTTTTCTTTTGCCTTGTGTGTGGACTACGTCCACAGGAGG
This sequence comes from Cordylochernes scorpioides, assembly GCA_030710605.1. Taxonomy (NCBI): domain Eukaryota; kingdom Metazoa; phylum Arthropoda; class Arachnida; order Pseudoscorpiones; family Chernetidae; genus Cordylochernes; species Cordylochernes scorpioides. The sequence goes on along the minus strand of CP092869.1, from coordinate 76,824,235 downwards.
GGAGTATGTTTCGTTTTATTCTAACATAGGTAGCAGAAGGCAGCGCGCGGCGGTAGAGCTACGTCATCGCTGACCAATGGGAGGCCAGCTGGCAGACTGCCAGGGGGAGCTCGCCACCTTCTAGAATATTCTTCTTACCAACGCGCGCCACAAAAGAACCATGCCTTTCATAGCTGCGGCTTTATAAATCATATTCTTTAAATTCATTGTAAAGAAAAATAAAATGAATTCATTTGTAAAGCTTGGGATGATTGCCTGACCAAGATAAGTAAACTTATTTCTTTAAACTAGTATAAACATTATATTCAATTAAGCCTAACGAGAACAAATTGTTTTGTAAACAATCATTCTGCTTTTCCTACTTTCGTATTTGCCAAGTGGGAAACAAAACAATAGTTTTTAGCTGTAGTTTTTACCACTTTGGTACAGAAGTGGAGATCTGTTACACCTTGGTAGCTAACTCCCCACCAAACCATGACAGAAGAAGGATGGTGACTTTTTTCAAGTCTTCTGACTTTCAAAGAAGCTTCTAGAGAGCTGCGAGCATATATCCTATCATTCTTACAATTAATCTTTTCCTCGACAGTGAAATTTTTCTCGTCTGTGAAAAGGATTCTCTCATGCCACCGACCATCATGCCGCGCCAACAACATTTTTGAGACCTAACCCTTCTAATATCTCTAAGAGCAGGGGTTATCAAATTACCTATACATCGTTTGAAAGCTCTCAGTCCAAGGTCTTCGTTGATTATCCTGGAAACGGTTCTTGGAGCTAAATTCATCTGCTTTGCTAAGATATTTTGTTTGCAGCATGGATTTCGACGAAATCTTTCGCGAATGGCTTTTATAGCTGCTTGCGTTCGTTGCACGCGCGGTCGACCAGATCTTTCACGGTCATTAATAGTGCCAGCCTTGTTGAACCTTTCAATGGTTCGATAAACAAATTGACGCGTAATATTCAAATATTGTAAAAGTTTAAAAATGGATGAAGGACTTTGGCCTACCTTGTGTAAGGCTATTACAGCTATACGGTTTTCTTTAACACCCCAATCCATTATCAAAAAACAAATATATTCCGATTTTTTTCTAAACACGTGTGCACGAGATATTCAAATAACAATTACTGTATTTTGAATACTTCACGCGGTCAAATTAATATTTTTATCACTGATTTGGTTTTGTAACAATATTTATGGCTAGACTAAGTATATACAGCATTAACACTCATGGGAAAAACTTAGAGAAGTTGTACCTTTCAGCATGTATATCGGGATTCAGACAATAACTCTGAAAGATATCACAGTGACCTTTATTAAAGACACACGAGATAACCAAGTGTGAGCAAAAAATTGTCCCTGTCTCTTACAAAAAAAAAGATGATTGTCAACATCAAAAACTTTTCATTTCCTTAAGTTTTGTAATGAGTTTTCACATATTTTTATATATAAATTTTCGAATTTTTTATTTCAAATATTGCAAAGATATTAATTGTAAGTTTTTTATACCAATATATATATATTTGAGATCATTACGTTTTATATATATTTCTGTTAGTTTTATATTTCCCAACATTGACATCACTTGCTTTGAATTTGTGGTTGAAGAGACCAATATTTGTAAGTGACCATAATTTCGCGCTTTACCCTCATCAGTACAGGGCCGTCTTCTACTGAAGAATGACAAAGCCCGAAATATGGTATTCAGGTTGTAGTATTTTTGTTTTATATTGCCAAAACTGTTGTTATGGCTTTTTTTACTCATCCTTTTATTAGTCTAAATTTTAGACAAGATATTGGATGTCGTGCTCATAAAGAAGTTCAAGAACTCTTCTTGGTTCTCTGTACAGGGATCCTTTGTCCTTTCCAATACAATTTAGTATATGTTGGGGAGTGGCCTCTTCGGTTTTGCACCTAGTGCACATGGGAAGGCTTTTAGCTCCCTATTTATAGACTAGAGGGCGCAGGTGATCAGAGTTCCATCTGGCTAACTGTGTCGACTCCCTTCTGTTTAGTTGGATGGTCTGTTTTTTGGTGTTTTCTATTTGATACCAAGAATGATGGAAACTATCTCTATGGTTCCTTATCAGTTGGAGTTTTAGTTTGTTTGCCTTCTAGTGAAACAGAAATCAACTAAACATTGATTTCAAATAAAGTAAAGCACGAAGGAAGATGAGTTTCTTTTTAATAAACGTGAGCGAGCTTTCGGGCCACACGCCCTTCTACTGGCAAAAAACTAAGAGATTCAAAAAGATACAAGCCTATTTATACTATGGTAAGCAATATTTTAGCATATTTTATATTTATCTTATAGACGGAGAAACAAAATACAACTATGATTACAATTAAGATATGCAAATATATGGGAAAAAGACAATGAGGTAAATTCTAAATCTGACACATTAGGGGAGACCGGAATATCACTGTGAAGGGAAGACAGAATAAACAGAATAAACAGGTCAGGACAGGAATACTTTATAAATATCTGTTATGTCTATTTTTCTGTTAAAACTGTTCAGATTGACAGAGGTTATAGCTTCCAACACCAATCTTTGGTGCTGGTTTGGGACGTGATGGTAGTGATTGTTGATGATTTAGCCTGTTCCCTGATATTTGACCAACCCAATTTCTTGATAAATCTTATTATTTATCATCACTAGTACAGTGTTTTTGTAGAGTGATAAACAATGTATCGTTCTGATTCATATTTGAAGGGAGAGGTGCCTCTTTTAGCACATGAATATCATCATCCCGCAACTCTATATTGTATTTACTTTATTTATTTATAGAAAACATAAAATTAAAATGTCCTGCAAGAGAAACTAACGCCAGTCGAACATGTGTTACATAGCCATATAAACCTTACCTATATCAAATTTATGAGAAATACGAGTTTTGTACCACCGATAAACATTGCTTCGGTTCAAGGTAGCTTCTCCGTATGCCACAGTCAACATTCGGAATGCATCCGCGCACTTAATTTCGTTTTTCACACAAAATTTGATACAGGTTCTTTGATCCATTTTTTAAATAGGTAAAAATCAAAGACGATCCAAAACACTGTTGATATTTATAATTTAAAATGTTCATTTTTCATTCTATGATTTATATTAATCTGTGGACTAATTTATTCTGTGGTGTTGATTATGTGTATATATATAGGTATTTTCTTTGAGTGAGTGTGGTTGAGAATCTGTGTGGAGACGTATGAGTTTTCTTAGAGTTTCTTCAAATTTATCATAGTAATTTAACTTCATTGTTTTTCATACTTCAATAAAGAAGTTTTAAGTATAAATAGAGAGTGATTATTAAGATTCTCCCAACAAACACCTGCAAGCAAACCAGCTGTCAACAATTAAGTGAACATTCAAAATGGCCGAGCTTGTCGGCATAAGTGAGAGACATGAGTACCAACATAAAGCCACAAAAAGATCGAAATTCGAATATACGTAACCCGCGAAAATTCAAAAGTCGCGATACGTTTTAAACACACCTCGTATAGACTAATTTTCTCCAAATTCGCTGAAGTCAATTTATATATGTAGGTATATTTAAAAATCTACAAGTTAATGAAGACAGTAGATTTTTAGATAAATAATTATATATACATAGGAAAGAACAATGATAAATATTAAATGTTTTTTTTAGTGGAATTATAAAATTAACAATTTATATAGAGATAAAGAGATAAATGGAAATATTACGGGTTAAAATAATTATAAATATCATTACTCTTCACAATTCATCTTTTCATATCTCATCCCTAAGGTTAGAAATAATCGTTATTTCTCTTTAAAATAAATTTTGATTTTTCGTTCAAAAGAAACACATGCGGGATAATTTCAAATGTCGTTTTACAATCACAAGACGCATTATATTATATATATAAAAACAATAAAAAAAAAAACAAAAATAAAAAGGTCAGGTGTTGATATTAAAATAAGGCATATCCTGACCAGAAGCACATGTGCTTTTTAGATGGCATAGCGCCATCTAGTGGAACAGAAATCAACTAAACATTGATTTAGCCTGTTCTATTTTGTCCTACCGGGAGAATCCTGTATGGCACGTGTGCCCAATAAAGGCTATTGTTGTTGTTGTTTCTTGATTAATCAAGAAAAACCATCCACGAACATCTACATCAACGAATGTGCTTTTGGTCATAATATGCTTTCTTTATTTTTAATATATATTTTATATTAATGATCTTTTAGAAAAATAAATGAACTGGTGAAGACTATTGACTGTTTTTTTTTTTGCGGTAACCTATAGTCAAAGTTTTACAAATTAATCGTAACAGAATATTGAGGCACCTTAAATGTAGATTACCTAACTTAACAAAGAATATGGACAATTTACATGATAAAAAAACAAGCCTAACTCTCTCTATCAAAAACAACAATAGGTCTTTTTATATACACAGCGCCATTTGGGCTTCTCGACGGCGGCATCACAGAGTTCATCTATGAAAATAAAATAGAATTATTTACATAAAATATAAAATGGCAAAAAAAATATTTACAACATATATATATTTCTATATTCACAAACTTTGACTCAAATACCCATTTCTTAATTTCACATGAAGCCTCTAGTATCAAAATTTGGTCGTTAATTCTGCACTCAGTAAATAGAAATAGTATTTTCATTTATAATTTTACTAATTTAGGTGAACGAGTATATATTTCTCCTCGGGAAGTCTGAAAACGTAACTTTTTACAAAATAACTTATAATTTTAGGCATTCCTAATATTTAAAAATCATTTTTGTATGAAATATAAATCAATACTTGTTCTTTCGAATAAATAAACATCACTCTAATCACCTTCTTCTTTCGCGAGCTACAGTGTTATAAAAACGTTCTTTTAAAAATGGAATACCCTCTGTACGCTGAACATGTAAAAAATCAAGAAAATTATTTTTTTTCAAATATTCCTTGTGCACTGGAAGATAATGAAGATTTTCCACCCACTAATCCTTCTAAACTATTTTCCAAATCTATATAAAACATTTTCCGTTTGTCACTTTCAATCTCCATTAACAGATAATTTTAATTAAACTAATTGGTGGTAATTAGAGAATTGTTGGGACGTGACTTATTTATTTATTATATTCCATTTGTTTATATATAGAACACACCAAGTATTCTGTGTTATATTTATATTTCAATATATAGATAAATATAGCCAACCTTGGTATAGCCTTACACTTTTCATTTAATTTTTTCCATGAATAATTAATGGTGAATATGATCCATTTTCTTAGTGTGTTTATTTATTTCAATTCAAAACGCTATGTCCCCCTAGGGACATTTGCGCTAAATGTACATACAAATATAACAAAGAAAATATTCAACATGGAAAGATACACAGAAAGTAACTTATAAAGATTCATAAATATTAATTATATATAGAGATATTCTTTGAATTTTATTTACAGTTACATCATTAAATTTAAAATATATACATATATACACACATATACACACATACACCTATATATTGTTTACAACCATGTTCTTCTGTTCTTCTGTTATATATTTCCCTTATTAGCTAAAACAACAAAATTATAATCCGTGAATATATTTCTCTATAGAAATGTTTTTCATATTATTATGATATAGATAGCGCAGGCCATCAGCAACTTTCAGTGTCACGATGAAGAGATTTATTTTTCTTAATTTGCCCACCTTATCCCAGTACAATATCACATTTGTACTATTTTTATACATTGTTTCGCGGTCTCTACATTTCTGGCTTTAACTACCTCTTTCCTGATATTTCAGGATGCCTGAATGACCGGTTTTTTGATCGTTGAGTTACAGCTTGCACCACACTGATGAGAGCTAACAGCCCTAACCGCATACGTGGCTAGCTTTTCTTTATTAATCAAGAATGGGTATTTGGCCAATTATGGAATAATTAAAAATCAACGAATAGTTTATATTTATTCTGATTATAGATGTCGCAAGCTATCAGAAACTTTCAGTTACACGATAAGAAGATGTCTTTTTCTTAATTCATTTACCTTATCCCAGTACAATTTCACATTTTTACTATTTTTTACAATATAATAATCTGCCCGGTGAGCGGAAGGTTGTGGGTTCGATTCCCGCCCCTGGACACTTTTATTTTTCCGTTCGCCATTACTCTTCATATTTTCACCCTTTCATACTTCATCCAAAAAAGTTAGAAATAGTAAATATTTCTCTTTGAAATAAATATTGATTTTTCACAGAAAAGAAACTTATGCGGTGAAACTTTAAGTGTTGTTATATCTATATATATTTATATTATTTTAACAATTCCAGAGTACACGTTATATTCACAATTCGGATATTTGCGTGTGAAATGTATAAATTTAAATGAAAAACAAAAAAGAAAAAGTAGTTTAAAGAGATATATACATATTTACATATCAGTATGCAAATTGATTACATTAGTAGTCACTTATTTAGTTAAGTACATTCTGCAGAATTTGTTGAATCTTTGGTGTATGTCCTTAGTGTAGACCAGATGTTGCATATTTGTTATGGGAAGTTGATTTAGTTCCTTAAGGTCAGCGGGCAGTCAGTTAATAAGTGTCTGGGGTTCTGTTCTTCATTCCACACAAGCATCCAGGTGATTCAGCTTTGCCAATTTTAAACAGGTATGAGTTGAATTCGCCATGTCCAGTGAAGAATATATATATATAAAAAATAATAATAAAGCATATCCCTTGATCGCGTTCATTTGAACATTTCTAGATGGAAGAGTGCCATCTAGTGGAACAAAAATAAACTAAACGTTTATTTAACTTGTTACATGATATTTGTCCAACCCAATTTTTCTTGATAAATCAAGAAAAGGCAACCATGAAGGCGTTTCGGGCTGTTGAACCTCGACAGCGTGGTTCAGAATGTACCTCTACGACCAAATTTTATATCTTTATATTCAATAGAATAATCCTTTTTATCAAAATATTTACTCAGTATCTATATATGGATAAATTGAACAATATTCAATCTCATGAAGTAAGAATTTATGTTTGGCAACCTTCTGTGTTTTCAAAGTAAACGGTACTAAAACTATGTGAGAGGAGAATCATTCAAAGAAACAATACAGGGATTTTCTAACCAATGCTAATTCTAAACTATGCTCAACTTGCCACAATATGGATACCTTCAACTTCAATAGTAATTTTTACAGTTAGATTACAGGAACACCCATGGGAAGCGCAACCTCATATTGGCTGGAATAGGGTTTAGAAATACTGATCAATTCATTAGCACTAATTCAACAGTCTAACATTGAATTATAGGAAATAGTATAAGAATATTCGTACTGGGATCAAGTAAGAAGGTTTGCGCCATCTCTCGGTAAAAATATAAACTAATCGTTCATTTTCAATTATTCCAGAATTCCTTCTATTCTGTAATAAATAGAAATCAACAATTAATTGAAATTTATTCCTACCGATTCCTCAAATCTTATGTCCATAGTTCATCTAAAATACCCATTCAAAGAGTATAGCATCAGTATCACTATAAAAGGAAGTTCCAAAAATGCAATATAACAGCGGTATGGTAGATTAAACTGTCGAAACCGCTGGGAGGGTTCACCACCGATAAGCCAGGCCCTCCCATTAATTTTTTCATTGCAGTAAGGGTAGTAGAAATTGTTTTATTTTGAAAATAATCAAACGCGTCTATAATAGTTTCGAATTTTGATAACAGATGACGCGCTAATGCATCATAAACAATTAAAAGTATTTTTAAAATTCATAATATTTGGTGAGTATACTTTGAAGATTAAAACAGTATATTGTATGGAATATACAAGACTAAAGATAACTATGCCTTAGTATAATACAGAAGGGAAGCAGTTCAATAAAGCAGGGGACATCATAAAAGCGGCAGGATGTCCCTGTATGAGGGGCGAGCTATAAAATATCAGGGATTCCTTATTTATTGGAGAACAGCGGCGAGTCATAAAGCCACCTGATTAGGGGCAGCTGCCTAGAAGATTGACAAATTAACTGGTTGACGTGAAAAACTGCATTTCTATCCAACTTTTCTAATTTTCATAAAATTTCATATTCGATTATATATGTAGATATGTATTGATAATAACTGAATAGAAAAAATATAAATAGATGCATATTTTTATTATTTAATTATATTATTAATCAATCAGGCGCGATAATGGAATATTTACGCCTATTACAGAGGAAACAAACAAATTAGAACTTAGAATTAAATATCTACAAATATACATGTATTATTCTACAGAGTTCATAAAATTTATATAGATAAAGTAGCTGAGGTGAAAGAGTTAGATCATTTAAATCAGGAAACAATCGATGTCTCACTTCTGTAAAGTTCGGACAGTCGTAGATAAGGTGAAGAGCAGTTTGTTCGGTTTATCCGCAGAAATAGATGCATATGGAAAAAAGTCGTGTTATAAAAATATAAATATGAGTTTAAATATAAATTTAAACCGTTTAGAATATGTTAATACGAGGAATAAGTATATGTCGATTATCAATATTAAAAAAGAAAAATAGGCTAACCTATGAACGGTGAATTCTGTGGCCACTGGACATGCGTCGTAACGGGAGGCTGTTGGGTTCTGCGCTGTAGAATATAGAAGCTCCATCTATGATATCTTCTTGTGGTGAATCTGTAAAGACCGATGGTCTTAATAAAGCTGTGTGTGTATATGTAAATATAATGAAACAACACGCCATCTATATTTCAAAATTGAAACTATATTAAGTCTAATTTTTCTTTTTATAAATAGGAAAATTTCTATTGCCCTTAATACTATGAGATGATAAAAGGCGAGACTGACTCATCAATGGTAAATCTTCTCAGCGATTTCGTCCGTTAACTCATACACCCATAGACAAAATCTACCTCCTTTTGTCCTCCTAGTCGACATAGAGTTATATTGAAACAAAGCAATAACACGCCATCTATATATAACGAATGAAGACATTAAAACACGAATGTTTCTTTTCACAAATAAATCAAACGCCTACATTCCTTACTGCGATGAAATAAATATTGGATGGGCTTGGTTTCATCAGTGGTTAAACCTCCCAGCGATTTCACCAATTTAATCTACCAGAACGCCTTTTTAGAGCTCTAATACTGTATTGGATCATTCTGCTTTTATATGCTATACTGAAGGGTGGATAGATATTTTTCCATTGCAGTAAGGACAGTAGAAGTTTGATTTATTTGTGAAAAGGAACATTCGCGTCTTAATATCTTCATTCTTTATTTAGAGTTATATTATTTTTAAACCAACTCCTATCCAGTAAATTAATATTTAAAGAAATGATTTTACATACAATTTAACCTTTTTTTAAATATTTCTCCAGTATTGGAAAAGGCATAACCTAAAGGCTAATCTGAGCATTTTAGATAGCAAAGCCAATCTCGTGGAGAAGCATCATTTGAACAGTCATAATGCATGCCTTTTTATTTCAAATATCAACACCTGACCTTTTTTCTATATTTTTTATTTCATTTTTCACATTTCCTAGTATATAAAGTATATTTCCTAATACTATTATTAAATTTATTATTAATGTTTTAATTTAACAAAACTTTGGAAACATTTTATGCGCTTTGTGTTTCCGATAAAAAAATTTTGTTCATCATTTCTTTTATATATAATGTTATTTTTATTTTATTTTATATTTTGAAATATAGTTTCACACACATAGTAAAAATATAATTGTAAATATAAAATAAGCGTTATTGTTAATATTCCTGCCTTCTTTATTTTACAAAATTTCTTTTGTCCATAATATAAATACATCTATATATATGTATATATGTGTGTTATGAATAATTTGTTTATTGTTAGATAAAGGGTTGATAAGACAAAGAATCGATAAGATAAAGGGTTGAAGGTGCAGTCGTGATAAAAAAAAAGATTATTTACCGTCAAGCAGCTTTTATTTTCAATTACTTGAGGAAATATTACACATTAGTTATTTTCACATTATATAGAATTTATTAAGTTTATCCCTTATTAGTGATTCAAAAAGATAGATATGTTAACTACGCATATTTACAACAAAACTGAAAGTCTTTCTAAAAACGATGATAACAAAAGTAAAATTATCAATGAATAAAATAGAAATATTTGAATTTTTAGATTATATAATATATATATATATATATATATATATATATATATATATATATATATATGTCGTAACTGTCGTGGTGGAATGGAAGGGCGCGACCGTTGTGTATGTATGCGTCAAAAAATAACTTGTTCCACACTCCTGAGCGCGCGAGTACGCGGCGGAGACGTGGCCTTCGCCCGCGAGCGCTGTCTCCCACCTTTATTTTGTACAGATTTATAAATGGATTAATTTGTATTCACATTTCAACGTACTAATTATGGCGGAAAGAAATTATAGATCTTGGCATTAGCCAAATTATGACATATATATATATATATATATTTTTTTTTTCTCCCCATTGAATATAGGCAAAATATATTTTTTAATTTGATTCTATTGGCGTTATGTGGTGCTGAGTTTGTTGTTGACACATTAATATTTGAAACGAAGGCGATAAAAGTGGTAAGTTTCTTTTAATAGTAAAAACACAAGCTTTCAGGCAAGAATGCCCTTCCTCAGGTTACAACAGTTGTAACCATCGTTTCAAATATTATTGCGTGGCTACGTCATGTATGACACATTAATATGTTATAATACCTTGATAAAGGTTGGCGTTCAGCAAACTGAAATATTGGTAAAGTAAATTATATTTTGATCCAATATATGTCTTTTTAATTATTTCCTAGTATGTAAATAAGTTTTTTTTTAAATACTTGTGTTTTATAGGAAGTAAAATATATGATATTGATGTTGCATACGATTATTTCAGCCAGGCTATTTGGGCAGAAAAAAACGATATGTAGGACTGACCATCCTCTCACCAATCTAGGCGCTCAGCCCAATGCAAAAATTCATTTGTCAGCGTTGAGACTTTTTTGTGTGATGGACGATTTGTAAGACGACCACTGTAGGGAAACTTTTGGCAAAGTTACGAATGTTGTTCTTGTTTGTTTTCCTTTTTTTTTCTTACCCTCTAGTTTTTATATGTGCATAATATCCTTAGAGCTTGGTTTAAGTTAATAATAGGCGATTTTAATGGGTGTAAAATAGTTTAATAACATACATATTTTCGTGTGAGCAATAGTTACTTAGAAATTATTTGAAAAAGTAAAAATAAAAATCAAGTAAAAAGTATCTTTTCATTTTGAATTTGGAAGCTTTCGAGCAAATATACTGCTCTTCAACGGGCTGATACTCTCTATGTACAATCTCTAAATAATATTTATACAAAATAATTGAAAACTTTTGTTATTGTTATGTGTGGGCGTGCATTAGACTGTATACAGCTAAAGTAATAGATATTATACTGGTATTAAATATATATACACAAATAATTATTAATATTTATGTAATTAGTCAGGGATATTTTTATATTGGGTTGGGAAGCCAATTTTTCTATTGATGCTATTTATTTTTGATAATACATTTTCGTCTGATTATTTTATACTCTACTGCTCTGATATGTGTTAGGAATATTTTTATTCGCCCTTTTTTAAATTGCTTTTTTTAACATTGTAAAAAAATGCATTGTCGAATATTTTTCACTGTTATATTTTAATAGAATATATTAGTATTCATGATAAAATTGTGATGAAAGTTTTAAAATTACAAAATATATCTCACAATGAGTTTCCTTTTATTACAAAACTTTTTGATTACAAACCAATTTAAAAATTTCAGTTGTAAATATCAACGCTGCGCGCGTATGTTTTTGTAAATATTTCTTGTAGGATATAGTCGATGTTTCAATAAGTCGGTTGAAGAGCGATTATCGCTTGGAAGCTAGCGTTTTGTAATAAAAAGAAATTCATTGTGAAAAATATTTCGTAATTTTAAAAATATATTAGTATTGGTTATAGATTCGGTAACGTATTGTCGCAACGTCAAATCACAACGGCCTTTAGCAAGAATTAATAAAGCGAAGACCTTGAATCACATGTTAGATGTTATATAATTAAAATATTATTTTTTCATTCTATAATTATAATAATCTGTAACTTGTGATAATCTGTGGTGTTGAGCATATATATTATATAATCTAAAATACAAATATTTTATTATTTTTTAAAACATATATTTCATTTTCATTCATTGACTGTTATATATTTTTTGGCCATAGATTCAGAACATACCACTTTTTAATTATTATTGTTGTAAATATGTAGAGTTAACCCTACATTTTTTTTAAAATCACGATTATATAATTCATTCTATAAATTCTATATTGCTGTGATAAATAATTTTATGTTTAATTTTACTTCAAGTAATTCAAAATAAAATCTACTTGAAAGGTAAATAATTATCTTTACTTTTCCACGACTGCACCTCTTTTCAACAACAAAACACAAAAATAATTCTAACACAATATATATATATTTAAGTAAATATAGATTGCGTAGAGGTGGGAGAGATAATTTCTATAAATATCGCTATCTAGAAATTATTCGAAAAAAAAAAGATTAAATAATATTAAAAACATATTTTTAGCTACAGTTAAACCTGTCTATAGCACCCCCTCTTGGGACTCACCAAAATAAGTTGCTATAGACAGGTCACTTTTAATGTAAATCGCATCGTACTACGTATTTAAAATCGGGCAAAATAGAAAGGGAGGCGCTATTTAGAGGGGGCGCTATAGACAGGTTTAACTGTATTTTTTTTTAGTATTCTTAAAGATGAATCAATCCTAAGTTTGTTGTATCTCTCATCAATAGTGTTCAACCAAAATAATTAATCTTGAACAATAGTTTTCAAAGATGGAATTTGTTTAATTTTATCGTGTGATAAATATGGATTTATTCAAAATATTTTTCCAAAATCATATATTTCTGAAATAAATATCATCCATTTATATCATATATATTTATTTCACAATATGAAAATATATTCGATGGAAAAGGAATGGTTATAGGATAAATTTGATTACTTTTAGAAGATGAAAAAGTAACCAAAGTGATTGATCAGAAGGAAAAATAAAGAAATCCATTAATACTCATTTTTAAAAAAGAGGGACTTCAAACAATAAAATACTAACTACCAACTGTTTCACCATTAGAGGAAAGGAAACTTACAAAGGAATCCTTGACAGATTAAATTTAAATCAATTCTACTATAGGGATTTGTGCTCGTCTGCAAAACTTCTACAAATTAGGGTACAATCTCAACCAAGAATTTTTATACTATAACTTCATTTCACAACAACATATTCCTATGGGTAAACGTAGAGAATTTAGCTTCATTTCTTACAACACCTAATTTACATATTGTGAAAAAGTAAGTTAAGAGTATAAATCAGTTCTTGTTCACTTTTTCTTAGTCGTCTGCGTCAATTCTCATGAGTATACATTGCAAATATTGGCACTTAGCGTTTGTCTCTCTTTAACCACGATTAACATTATTAAGGCAAATCAACACATAGCATTCTTTTATTTATTAAAAAAAAAGAAAAGCAATTGCATATGTGTTTACTTGTTTTACTAGTAATTAGATATAATTGGGTAAAAGGCCGATTTCTTGAATAATTTAATTTCAAAGCTTTTGATAACAAAATTGAGGCAATTATCTGTAAGTTTGGAAAGGAATGGACTTAGAAGATTATTCTTATCGTCTGCTCTATTTTTGTTATTACAGCTTAATGTTTTTACAGGCCTATTATCTCTCGACCTAATTAGAGTCAAAAACTGCGGACGACCAACAAAAGAATTTGTTATCTTTTATTTTGAATAAATGAACATCTTGAAAACTGTTTTTTGGAGTGTGAGAGAAGTGGTGATAAAAATTCCTTTTGAATTTTTACCTGAGAAAAATAAAACCACTTTTATATTTTTATATTATATATAGCGTGAAATATTTCAATCTGTTCGTTCTATAAATAATTCAAATCAATTATATTTATATATATCTCTTTTTAAAAAATATATATTTTTGAAGATTGAGCAATCCATAACACAGAAAAATTGATTTTCCAGAAATTTATAAAGAATTCATATCCTAATTGTTTGTAAATAACTATGTATATACCTTCAATTTACTCATTTATTTTTCTTCAAAATTTTATCATTAATTTAGAATTAATATGTATGCACACAATTATTTACGGTTACACTGTTGTATATAAATCTCTATTTCAAGCACAATGTGTAAACAAAATAATAATAACGGTATTTATCAGTAATATTATATACTATAATTGTTAGCTGTATATATACTGAATGTAATGTTTAAATCAAAGATACAATTCTTTCATTGGCCTTGTAGAACGAGAGTGGTTTACGTGTGCTCGCATGTTTTAGTGAAAAACACAAACATCCTCGATAAAGAGAGGCGAGTTGCCCCTCGAAATATTGAAACAATTAATACATTATAAATCCAATATATGCATATTTTTAAATATAAATTTGTGCACTAAATTATTGTTGTATATATTTGTATTAATTCCATTTATATAATTGATTTTATTGATATATATTTTTCTCTTTATATCTCTTCTGATAAATATGTGAAAAAATATATAGAAAAGTAATAGAGAAAATATTTTTATTATATTAAAATGAATTAATAAATAAAATATTTATTTTATACATAATTTCATATATAAATGATATGTGTGCAAAAACGAGGTACACTCATGGACAAAACTTGAGGAAGTTGTACCTTCTAGCATACAGTTAAACCTGTCTATAGTGCCCCCTCTAAATAGCGCCTTCCTCTCTATAGCGCCCGATTTTAAACATTAAAATGTAAACATTTATCATTAAAGGTGACCTGTCTATAGTACCCCCCTTTCTATAGCACCCTATTTTGGTAAGTCCCAAGAGGGGGCGCTATGGACAGGTTTAACTGTATATCTTTTTCAAAATTTTGTTAATATATTAAAAATTATTTTTATTATATTTTGAAGTATATATAAGGTTTACGAATATTCTTGAATATTTGCCAAATACCCTTTCTTGATTAATGTGTAGCCTGTACCACGCTGAGAAGAACCAACAGACTGAAACGAGTATTCGTCAAAGATTTTATTGATATATCAAGAAAGGGCACTTAACCAATATTCTGGAATAATTATAAATCAACGTTTAGTTGATGGCGCAAGCTATCCTATTTTATTTTCAGGATCAGTGAATTATCATTTCTTACTATACCTGTATTTTAAAAGACTCATTTAATACTTTAGATAAATGGTATTCTTTTAAGTTTATTTTTTTATTTTATATCTTTATGTAGCTAATTGCGCATTTTGTGTACGAGAATAAAAATATTTTTCATTTTTATATAACATATATTTCATTTTGTTTACAGTGCTTAGTAATATCTAAAATTGAATACACCCATACCTCACTTTGCGTCGGGGTTACGTTCCAAAAAAACACGACGCAAAGTGAAAATATGTGAAGGCGCAATTAAAAATAAAGGTGATGCCATATTTTAGGAAAAAAAATAAAAAAAAATAAAAATTTAAAGACTCGAATCCAAAACAACGCAACTTCGAAAATCTAACGACGCACAGTGAAAATCAGTAAAAATAAAGCAGCGACGCAACTTCGAAAAAAACGCAAAACGAAACGACACAAAGCGAGGTATTGGTGTATAATAAAAAAATCTTATATATTGCCTGTTTATAAGGTTGTTTTAAATGTTCGTGTTTTCTTATTACTTGGCGAATAATATTATAACGGCGAATACATAATAATACAATTACTTTATACATAATACAAAGACATTATACATAACAGCGAATAATATTGGTATTTCGTATTTTTGAAAGTGTTAAAGATTTTGGGACAACCTTGTATTACAAGGGAAGGAATCACCTGACATCATCTTGAAGAAGGAACAAAAGTTAACGTCAACGTGTTTCTTTTATTAATGCTGTAAATTCGGCAAGCTTTCTGACTTTGACGTCCTTCGACAGGCAACGTCAAAGTACGAAAGCTTGCCGAATTTACAGCATTAATAAAATAAAATCGTCGCCGTTAACCTTTATTCCTTCTTCAACTTTGTATTAATCAAATAAGAATTAAGTTAGAGTTTTTGTTGTGTATTTTATTTTAGGATATTTAAGATATTTTTGATGTGTTTCTATTTAAATACATTATTTTCTACTTTCCTTACTGGAATGATAAAAATATTGTCGCGGAGATAAATAAAGCAAGGGCAAATTTGGGGATAATTAATTTATTATAAAGGTGGGTATTTACCTTTTAGTTCTCCAATAAAAATTATTTACAAGAGGTATTTAAGGGAGAGAGAGAGTCAGATGATAAAAACAACTTATCCCCAGATAAAGATAATAATAATGAGCGGCGCCAGCCACCAAGGGGTCCCGTTTTCCTTATTTGCAGATCAGATTCCGAGAACCCCTCACACCTGTGGTCCCCCCTCCCCCAGGAATGATTGACAGGTGTCCCATCTGGATGGAGCTTCTTGACAATATAATAGGAAGATATCGCTCATTAGTGGTAAACCCTCCCAGCGGTATATCCAGTTAAATCTACCATACTGTCCTGATATTGTATTGTTATGCTTTTCGTTTCTATCGATACTTAAGATAAACTCTTTGAAAAGGTATTTTAAACGAATTATTGGAACATAAGCTTTGAGAAAATAGAGAGAACATAAAAATACATACAATTATAAATATAGCAAATATTTTGTGTGTGTTCTTTAATTCTGAATATTCAAAACTATTATAGACGCGTATTCGTATTTATTTATTTACCAGTTGCAAACAAGACACGCTATATACGATCCAATGGGGTCTTAATAAAGGCTTTGTGTGTGTGATATTGTAATTCTGTAGAAGGGCGGAAAGCCCCGAAAGCTTGAGAATAAAATAATTAAATAAATTGAAATTCCTCTTTCCACAAACCTGTTTCATTATTTGAATTCATATCCAGGACAATTTTACATCAACTCTGAAAATGTAGAGCGTGAACCTATATAGAGAGTTAGTATTAATAAAATTTGTAACAAATATATTTACTGGCAAAGTGTTTCTTTTCAACAATTTTATCAAATCAGTTAGAATTAATATTTATATTTATAATTATTATTTTTTTTATTATGTTTTCCTATTGAAAATATATATTTCTTTTGAAGTACTAAACACTTTGATTCTAGTTTTTTTTATCATTTCTGATATTTTACTGTGATTTCAATTACCTCTTCCGTGAAAAAGATAGCTTCAAATTCTCATTCTTAACCGATCTTTGATCGCTACATTGACTTTGTGGGTTGTGTGTGAAATGTTTATTCTACATATATACATGAAAAAACAACAGAAAAATAAAAAATAAAAAGATCAGGTGTTGATATTAAAGATAAAAAGGCATATCCTGACTAGGAGCACATGTGCTTTTCAGAAGACAGAGCGCCATCTGGTGGAACAGAAATCAACTCATCATTGATTTAGCCTGTTCCCTGATATTTGGCCAATCCAATATCTTGAAAATCAAGCCATCCACGAACGCGTTTTGCGCTGTTGGCGCTCGTCAGCGTGAAATAGGCTGTACCACAGTGACCAAAAACATTTTTGGTCCTAGTGGCTTCTTGAGAAACCAAGAAATGGGTATTCAAGGCCAAACTTGCGGAAATACGCTTAACACATGAAAAAACAATATATATACATATTAAAAGCCATCTCAAAACCTTTTACTGCACTATCAGGAGATGTATTTCTCTTAATTTTTCAATCTGATCTCAATACACACAAAATTTAGTTTTTATATATTTTTTTCATATTAATATATTTGCGTTTTCATGCCTTTACGGCCTTAAATGCCCATTCCGTGATTTTTTAAGTAGTTTCAAAGACAAGCCTTTTTGGTAGTTAAGATACAGCTTGCACCACATTGATGAGGGCCAACAGCCTTAAATGCACAGATGGTTCGCATTTAATGAATAAAGATTAGTTGGCCATTTTTAGAATTAATTAAAATTAACAGTTAATTAATATATTTATTCTGAAAGATGACTCAAGACATCAGTAACTTTTAATTGCATTATATCGGGAGATACCTTTAATTAAATGAATATATTGTAACGGAGAAAATTAGAAAAGACAAAATTCAGGATGAGACAGCAATTTATTTGAGACACCACTTTGAATTGATAGAATACAAAAGAAACAATGAGGAAAGTTTACGAAGAGTAACAAACTATATGAATATTAAATTGAAAATAATCTATTAATAAAATGATAATATTGAGTCAAGAGGCGAACATTAAATAAGTTTATATAAAAAAAAGCGGGTACCTGGATCTGTTAAGAAAAAATATATATATATTTATATGACCAATAAGATTCTATATTTTATCTAACAAATTATTTTGCTTATTTTTACGGTCGACGTAACTTTACAAACTTCTTCAAAGCCTAATTGAACAAAAAAAACCCAACCTTCTAAAGAAAGTAACAGTAAAATGTCACTTGTTGTTTGCAGTTTGAGTCAATATTTTATGATGGAAGATGATAAAAGAGGCCACGCAGCGATTCAAAAAGTTTCTTTGAATTAGAATCATACGTTAAAAGTCGATTTTTATATCACAGTGGCGATTCAATAAAAAACGATATATTTTTTTTTAAGTATAAAAAAAGGTAAGAGTTTGTGCCAAAGTTGGAAACGTGTTGAAACTGAAGACAGATAAAAAAAAAAGAAAGATCAAGGAATGACGGATTAATGTGCCCAGGCATTTTCCATCCATCTTAAAAGATCCAATAGATTTTTAGCTAAATTTCACTGGGGCTGTGGTGGAATGCCATTTTGATTGGTTGGTAGCATAATCCTCAAATTTATCGACCTATGACATCGCCGTTTTATTAAACCAGACGTTCCCCTTTTTTTCCATCGCTTGACATTTTTGTTTTGATAAAAAACATATGCATATATTTTTTTCAGTAAATTGCATTACGATTTGGTTGTTTGTTATTTTTTTATATATATATTTTCAGTAAATATAATTATACTTGTAATGAATTGAAGAAATCATCCTATAAACGAAATATAAGTTTGGCCTTAAATTCCCATTTATTGGTTTTTCAGGAAGTCACTGGGACCAAAAATATTTTTTGGTCGCAGTGATTTTCCTACTCCATGCTGACGAACGCCAACAGCGCAAAACGCGTTCGTGAATGGCTTTTCTTGATTTATCAAGAAATTGGGTTGGCCAAATATCAAGGAACAGGTTAAATCAATGAATAGTTGATTTCTGTTCCACCAGATGGCGCTCTGCCTTCTGAAAAGCACATATGCTCCTGGTCAGGATATGCCTACTTTGTTTTTAATATATTTTAAAATTGAAACTATATTAGGTCGAATATTTCATTTTTTTGTATATAAATAAGCAATTTTCTATTGCTTTTACTACTTTTGTCAGTTAACTCATACACCCATAGACAAAATTTGTCTCCTTCTGTCCACATAGTCAACATAGAGTTATATTAATAGATCGAATAATGCGCCATCTATATATAACGAATAAAGACATTAAGACGCGAATGTTCATTTTCTCAAATAAATCAAACTTCTAATGTCCCCACTACGATAAAAAAAAATATTGGGAGGGCTTGGCTCATCAGTGGTAAACCCTCCCAGCGGTTTCGCTAATTTAATCTACCAATCCGCTTCTTCAGAGCTCTAATATTGATTTGGATCATTCTGCTTTTATATGCTACACTGTGAAGGGTAGAATCTTAGAAAATGTTATTTAATCAAACTATGGACATAAGCTTTTATGATAGTAGAATTACATTTTTCAAATATTTTATTTTGCATATTGCATATTTGCATATGCATATGTATATATGCATATTTTATTTTATTGACGTGACAACGTCTTAAATTAGGTTGCGGCTGGGAGTCACTTATGAAAAGGTGTAACGCCCGGTAACGTTACGATGAGTCACCGAACGAGAGTGCTGCGCGCGCAGCGCTAGAGAATTAGGCGCATTGAATCGGCGCATGCTTGTCTCTGTCTTTGTCTTTCTCGAACGTTCTTGGCGTTGGAAAAACAAGAAAGCGTCATAATACAAGTTCACACGTGTGGTTAAAGTATCGTCAGCTGTGTCTGTAGTGAAAATGTGGAGTGCTTAGATTCGTCATTTACAACAACTACAACAATAAAGGTAAATAATTGTACACTGATATTTCATTATCGTAAACTATGATTGATTGATTAATTGTTAGATTGACACAAAAGTTGAGAAACTGAGTTTATAGGTTATGGCATACTATTGATAAATGTTGATAGTGTTAAGTAAATTATTAGTTTAAAATTAATTAATTATTATTTTACAAATTTTAAATAGTTTCAAATTTATTTAGCAAAAATTTGAACCTTCGATCTGAATAAATGTTTTGATTTTCGAATTGATTCTTTAAAATTACAAATATTAAGAAAAAGTGGCAGATATAAGAAAACTTTATTTAAACTGTGTTGAGCAAGAATTTTAACATCTAATTTAAGTAAATGTTTTAATTTTCAACTTCATCATTTACAATTACAAATTTTATTTAATTTCAAATTTATTTAGCAAAAATTTGAACCTTCGATCTGAATAAGTGTTTTGATTTTCAAATACCAACGCGGCTGGTGGAGTGGCGATCTATCGTAAATTATCATCGACATCTACGGCGGAAGTGTTCCAAGTTGCGATTACAGACGTAACTCGTGTCATTAAAACCAAGGGTGACATGTGCATGACTGAAGTTACTTGCTTCGCCGCTAATACTAGCTTCAAGTTTATACTCGGTGCTGTATATATTCATCCAGGAGCTAGTATGCAGGATATTGGAATGTTACTATGGCAAGGACTCGGTCCGTACATTCACAACAGCCAGTATGTGCCACCGTTCGTGCAAGTTGATTCTAGTATACCGATTCTTCTGTGTGGTGATTTTAACAAAAACGTAAAGCCTGACAACTCGTTTCTTAATATCATGAAAAATACGTATAATCTTGATTGCGTATCAAACGTTTCTAAGTCAACTACGTTAAAAGGAACAACTATCGACTTGACTTTCGCAAGACACATTACAGCAGAAACACTTCCTTTCATTTCATATTTCTCCTATCATCGTCCTATCCTCAACAAAATCACTCAAATAGGAATTAGTTAAGTTTAAGTTTACATGTACAATGTTTTAGTAAACAAAATATATTTCTATAGTTAAAATTTGTGCAATTCTTATTTTCATTCAATTCCTTGTTCCTATTGTGCAATTTAATTATATTCATATCAATAAATATTCTACCGTTGTCACGTAAAATCTTCGCCCGTAAAACCGACTTTACAGGCAACCATTTTTTTGCTTCACTAAAATATCTTGTGTAAAGGTTTTGCATTGTAACAATAAATTTTGGCAATGTATTTCTTCTCATATATATCATCAAATATCTCTGCAGATCTTACTCCAATGATAAAAGTTGTTGACGAGAGGTTTTGGCTCAACAAATTTTATCATTTCAGTAAGGTCTGTCGAGATATTCGATAACATATGTAAAAAGAAGCACATTGTCGAACATTTTTGTTACAAATTTCATTGATAGATGGCAATTAAATTTATAAATGTTTGTATTGTATATATTATTATTTTGAAAAGAAGGCGATAAAAACGTGGTGATTTTTAGTATTATCATATTATTAGTTTATTTACAAAGGGATAACCGTATATAATTATTATTTATATTAGCTTATTATATTATATTTATATTATCTTTCTATATCTCTACTCTTTCCATATGTATATAGATTATAAAAAGGCATATATTGGATTGAATAAAATATTGGCAAATAAATATTTTATTAAATTCAATATATGCCTTTTTACATAAAATTTCAAATATGGATTGTTCTATATTCAGAAATATATATATATATATATATATATTGTTACTAATAATGCTAATAAAATAATATAAAGTATCAAACTCTACAAGCTTGATTATCCAAAACGATTGAGTGGAGATAAGAAAGAAGAAGATTATATATTCATATTAGGTAACATATATTTTAATCAATATTCGCTAAAAAAACATTCATCCATATTGAGAAAAAAAGAGACAAAGTTTTGGAGTATTCGGTTAGAATATATTTTATAAATCTATAGGCATATTTCAGCAATATATATGTAATATAAACAAATAAAAAACAACGAATGTTTCTTTTATATACAATACAAACTTCTACTGTCCTTCTTGCGATGAAAACATATATTGGGAGGGCTTGGCTCATCAGTGGTGAACCCTCTCAGCGGTTTCGCCAATTTAATCCACCAGACTGCTTCTCAGAGCTCTAATACTGTATTGGACGATTCTGCTTATATACGCAGCTCTGGAAGGTGGAATCTCAGAAATTGTTTTCAAGACAACTATGGGCATAAGCTTATAGGACAGTAGAATTAAACAAATATATATATTCAAAACATTTCTCCATAATTAGTATCCGAAAAAAAAAACTGACAAAAAAGATAACCGACATAATAGTTACATAGTAAATACATATTGATCAATTCACAGAATTTTAACACACTTTTTTTTATAGGAGAATATCGGCAAAAACTCGCAAATGGTTCTGAAACATCATTATTTTTCTTTTTCAAATGCCGTAAAACAAACAATCATTAAGATTGGAATGGGAAATTTAATAAAATGTATAATAGTGAATTTTAAACTGCCGTTGAAAATAAATTTTAAAAGGCAGCGAGGTTATTAGAAACAGAAAACAATTTGAAAAAAAAACAACAATTAACTATATTTTAAAATGCTGTTCTTTACTCGTAAAATATTGGAAAGAATTAGTTTGGAAAAATATTTGACAATTTTAATTATGTTTTATGTTTCATAGTTATTCATATTTATTTACACTCATATGGACAAGATTTAAATAGGTTGTATCTTTTGGCATGTATATCGGGATTCAGACAATAACTCTGAAAAATATTTAATACACAGTGACCTTTATTGAAGATACACGAGATAACCATGTATGATCACAATTGCCTCTGTCTCCCTTCGAAGAAGAAGAAAAAAAAAACAGAAGATCGGGGACAAAATTCCCAATTCCTCAAGTTTTGTCCATCAGTATAGCATTGCGGTCTCGAGTAGTCATGGCCTTAACTACTTAATTTTCACTTTCATTTTAGGTTTTCGAGATGAAAGACCTTAAATATATACATCATGATGATTGTCCTTTATAAATACTGTACTTGTGAAATTGCATTAAATATATATATATAAATATAAATTGCCCGTCTTCCAAGAGTATAGAATAAACAATGGATTAAATGTATCAAACCCGTTTGATCTAATTTCAACAAAAGACAAATATATAAAATTCAACTCATTTTGCAGATTTATTTTGAATTTCATTAAAAAATTAATAAATTCCTTTAGAAAGCTATTTTTCAAAATTTAATTATTTTCAGTATTGTTTTAATTGAATAATTCTCTAATATCTAGCATATTTTTATTATAAAATATTTCTTAAAACTTTCTTCAATCTGTAAATTATTTTTCTCGAATATACACAATGCTTTACAATTTGATTTTATTAAACTAAATTTGCACACCAACCCTTTGTACATATATAAATTGTGTTGATATTTTTTCTCTTTTCATCGAATTAACTTGCATATTAATTCTTGTACATATTTCAAATATGATTTTAAAAAGGATAAGCAATGAGGGAAATTTACAGAGTAAGAAATATAAACAATGATACTCTGCTAATAAAATAATAAATACTTTGCTACAATATTCATGCATAATGAATAATACATTCCTTCATTTACTATTAAATTAGTTTATTGAATAGTAAGTGTAATCAGAATGTATGTTTATTGTTACAAAATAACTTTATCTTATTTATATTCATTTTTAGTGTCCTATGTGATTTCGTATTTTCTGTTTTTTGATGTTATTGATTTTGAAAAATTCTAGTAGTTTTGTAAATTTCATTTTCTCTAATCTGAAATTGTTTTTTATTAGGTTATGTATGTTTATTTTATTTGTGTGTCAGTTTTTTATCTTTTTTATCTTCATCATAGGAATTTATTGAAGTTGATAAATTCTATTTGAGTTATTTTATTCGTATTCTAATATTGTATTTGTTTTGTATGATAGGATATGATTGTTTTAGAAATATTTGAAGGTGGCATTATAAACACTATATTGCGTTTGTTTAAAACAGTGATATAATCTATAAAGATATAAAATTTATCTTTCGGTTCCAAAATCACTTTATTAGGTACCGCTCAGAAAGAGCAACCTAGTTTAGGATAATTGAAACAATGAATAATATGTGAAGGTTATTCACAAATGATAAACGTAATTCGTAATGATAAACGAAAATATAAAGTGTCCAAGGATGGGAAACGAACCCACAATGTTCCGCTTACCGGGCAGATGCCATGTCCACTATGCTACCCTGGGCATATTTTTACGTTTGTAAATATTATATGAGGTAATTTATAATACAATATAATGCGGCTAAAATAAATACGGAAAAATACGTCCAGGGTAGCCGAGTGGACAAGGCACCTGCCCGGTAAGCAGAAGGGTGTGGGTTCGATTCCCGCCCCTGGACACTTTATATTTTTCCGTTCGCCATTACTCTTCATTTTCACCTTTCCATACTTCATCCTTAAAAGTTAGAAATGTCGCCATTTCTCTTTGAAAATAAATTGCGATTTTTATAAAAGAAACATTGCGGTATAATTTCAATTTTCGTTTTAAAATAAATATTTATTTGAGAAAGTTTTCAAAATATTGAGTATTTAACAACTGTAAACATTTTACAATTATATAATTTATTATTTAATTTGTTTGCTATAATTATATAATTTAATAAATTACTTTGTGTTAATTTATGCCTAACTGGCCTTGACTTTTTATTGTTCACGGAAGAGCATTGCTCGATGCAAATATTTGATTGTAATTCTATTGTCCTATAAGCTTATGTCCATAGTTTACTTAAAAACCATTTGTTCCTTCAAAAATATAGTTGTCTTCATTTAAAGTTATTTTTCCAAATTATTGCTCATATAATTATTGCTATTTTAAAAATATAATAATTGTTATTTCAATATAAGTATAATGCTAGAAGTAAATAAATATTACAATCATCATCCTAAAATCAATTTTTCTAAATGAATTATAAAATAAATAAATTTGCATATAACACAACTCAATTGAGAAAAAAATATATAAACATATTCACTTCTCAAAATTAAAAAATATAATCGTCTGATAAAATTAGATGTAAAATAATAAACAATTTATAAATATGTTTTTTCAAATTAAGTATATATAGATAAATAAATTCACATTTATAAAAAGCTCTTGAATTCTTCGAGTTAAAAAAAAGAAAGAATCAAAATGTTGAATTCAATTTTAAATGAAAAGGATCCCAAATAATAAAAAAAAAAGAATTTCAGTGAGACGAAGAGAATGATAGATTCTTCTATATTTTATGTATATAAAACTTTACGGGTCAATCAAACCCAAATATTCAAAAATAAAACGAAAAACACAAACAAATCCTTTGGATTTATTTTTCAGTTTATTGAAAATTTGGTTCCACCAGATCAATATATCTAATGGGTAAGAAAGCGTCTTTTTTGTTTATGTGATGTCATAAATTTGAATTTTTTCTCTCTACTAAATAAAGTAATTTAATATTTTATTGAGTAACATATTGTATTTTACTTTTTTTGTATTCTAAATTTAAAGATTCTTTACCTATTTTTTCTATAAGATAATTTGATTAACACTTTCAATATCATTTTTAATTATATCACTTATATATATAAGAGATTTAGCTGTTATTTTGTTAGTAGTTTTTTAGATTAAACTTTATTAAATCATTTTTATCATCTTTTTCAATGTTCAAGAAATTTATTTTAAACACCCGACGTCAGAATTTGGGGATTTATTTTTAAGGTATATTGAGAACAATATTTCTTTCAAATATTTTTCTATTTGGAAAGTAAGGAGGCTCGAGAAGCTGACGTTGTGAAATTTTATGACGGAGAAGTTCATTTTGAAACGAGCTATCTTCAGAGCTTCATGTCTCTCTCTATATATATGAAATAGGATCTTATATCAAATTCAATATTTATATGAAGTCACAATCTTTATTAAATTGGTGGTGTTAGAGAGAGATGGAGATTTTTTAAAGAGGATATTGATCTATAAAAATGAAGATCTCTTGTTAAAAGGAAATCAAAACTAGACGCTATCTATTGACCTTTGTCTCAAACTAGCGGCCTCCAGGTCGGTGACAAAGCCACAATACCAGCTTTATTGTTGTTGTCGTGTCCAAAGAAGAGTCTCAGATGTCCCCATGCATCTCCATCACAGCAGCAGCAATATCCACTATCTTGGGTGTGTGAAGCTGCTGCTCTGGGTCTAAGTCAATTTTCTGCAAGGCTGCGGCCATTGCTGGGCATGAGAATATGTGAGTAGGTGTTAGTTCCACACCAGGACAGTTGTTGCTTGCTCTATAGGTTTTTGTGCCATCTGGATGTATTGCCATTCCTTTATAGTGTATATACCAGCTTTGGCAAAGTGATAAGCACACACATGGAGGAAATACTTTTAGGCTAATGGCCATTGTCAGTTTAGGGTGGATCTTTTTCTATGAGATCTAGAAGGGGTTATTACAATCTACCAAAAAAAGTGTTTAGCTGGCAAAGTGGCTAGGCCAAAATATAGATTGAAATTTTGTCGAGAGATATTTGTTATATAAAAATGAAGGTTAACTCTCACGTAAAAATATTATAATTATATACACTACGACGTCAAATATTATAATTATATACACTACGACGTCAAATATTGTGATTATATACTGAAGAATATTTCATTTTGTTAGAATCTTACTGATTTGAATATATGTGAGCAATAGTTAACCAGATATTATTTGAAAAAGTAAAAATAAAAAGCAGGTAAAAATTTCTTTTAATTTTGAATTTGGAAGTTTTCGAGCAAATATACTGTTCTTCAACGGGCTAAATACTCTATGTACAATCTCTAAATGATATTTATACAAAATAATTGAAAACACATGGCAATTACAAAAGTTTCCAATTGTTTTGTATAAATATCATTTAGAGATTGTACATAGAGTATTAGCCCGTTGAAGAGCAGTATATTTGCTCAAAGGCTTCCAAATTCAAAATTAAAATAAACTTTTTACCTGATATTTATTTTTACTTTTTCAAATAATTTGAATATATGTTGACTAAAATTTTGATTTTTTCAAAGTCCCTGGAATGCAAAAAATAGCTAAAACAGACATGTATCCAATGGCATCACATACCATCACTTCATGTGATGGGCCAGTATGAAGATGTCGAATCCACTCTGGAAATGTGTCTTCTTCACGTTGGCGCCAAACACAGATGTGGCCATCATGGTGCTGAAAACAGAACCTGGATTCATCTACAAAACGGCTTTGGGCCATTTCTGCGTTCAGATTTGTCTTTGATCACACTATTGAAGACGCTCCTCTTTGTGATATTAGCGTCAAGGTAGCAAAAGCCATGGAAGCTGAGATGTCATCCATGCTGCTCCAAACGTCGTCCAACTTATTTATTTATTTCAATTTAAATATATATGACCTTCTAAGGACACTTTCACTGTAATACATGTATGCATTTACATTTGTCTATACATATATATACAATAAATTAGGCCGTGAATATAATAGTCATATGATATTAACAATGTAAAAGAGAGAAAAACGAGAAAAAAGTACTGTGTGCAAAAGAAAGAAGTATCTGGAAATATGTACAATCAGCATAATATAAATTATCAGTTTCTTAAAATATATTTGCTGATAAACGTCATCGAACTGTTCGTGGACACTCTTTTTGACTTGTAAACGGCCACATTTCCTAACTCTGAGTTCTTTACGTAGCTGTTCGTTCCATTAAGGTCTATGCAGGAAACAGGTTGATCTTCTCGGCTGTTTGTAATAGCGCCAAACTGAGATCCTGTATGTCATTCCGTATGACCGTTCTGAACCCATTGATTCCACATTCTGCTAACATCCATGGGATTTCGACCAAAGCGAACACCAATACTGCGATACGAAAAACTCCAATCCTCGTAGGCTACAATTCTACTTCTATCAAACTCAGAAAAGTGTTATTTATCTTTTCTCCTTCTTACACAAAGCATCACGACACTCTTTCACAACAAGGCAAGGTGTCGAATATGAAATATCAGTATTTTAATATAAAATTGACGAAACCGCTGGGAGGGTTCACCACTGAATATCCAAGCCCTCCCAATATATATTTTTCATCACAGTAAGGAAGTAGAAGTTTGTATTATGTATGAAAAAACCATTCGTGTTTTTAATCCTTTCATTATATATATATAGATGGCGCGTTATTGCTTTGTGTTAATAAACATTATTGTTAGATATCAATGAATATTTTTCAAAATTTATTCTTTCTCACTTTAATTAATAACATTTTCCAGACAGTTTAGACATATTGAAGACATTTCAACCTCAATATCACAGCAGAATATTGCCCTTTGCTTACTATAATTATATTACTTATTCAATCTTTCAAGACAGAGATTAAAAAAGATTGAATAAATATATTTACCCTTTATATTTAAACCCGGATTGTAAATTCAAATAAGATTACTTTGATTACAAAAACACCAATCTCTCAAATATAATAATAAAATACGAACGTATTTGCATATTCAAATTAGTCTATATATATATATTATCCACATTTGCATATCCCCATAAATTAGAAGGAAATAAATGAGAATATATATATATATTCTAATTTGTGTTTTCTTTAAAGATACTAAACTATATAGAAATATATTCTATGCATGTAAAGGAATAAATATATATTTCAAGTTAAACATACCTATTTTTCAAATAAATATTAATTGGTATTCTACATATGGAATATATTAGAATATTTATTACTTTACTGATATATATAGTATGAAAAGATATTTTCAAATATTGATTTAATGAGTGTGTTACTTTTTTTGGTTTGGCGCAAAAGAAAGAAACCCTTAATGTAATTAACATAAATTATTTAGAAGACCCCAAGTCACGTTCAAGAAGGGAAAATAATAAATATATAACTAAAAACTAAATTATACATTAAGATTGTAGTATTTATAACGATAATATACATCTTTGTTCTTTTTTTATTCTCAGAAACAGGAGTTAAATTGATAGCTTTTTCTTTCTTTATATTCTTCTTCAGTTTCTATGTACTTTACACTTTCTTGGATCTTTACTGGCACCATGCTTCTCTGCCCTTAGTTTTTATGTCTTCATATTTTCTTTTTCCCATCAGTTTAGCAGTCCAAATATATTTTTATCATCCATAGTACATATGGTACAGGCCATGATAATCATGTTGGGTAGAAGTTGGCAACTGTCTTTACTGTAAGCGCATTACATGTCTACAAATATTATGTTATTATCCCTTGCACACATGGTACAGGCCATCATAATCTTGTTGGGTAGAAGTTGGCAACTGCTTTTACTGTAAGTGCACCACATTTATACACATGTGAAAAGTAGTTAGAAAGTTCGACTTTTGCATTTACAAATTTTCCATAGTCACATTTGGTCGCTTGGTCACTTTTACTTGCTAGTGGGGGCGGACCTTTGCAAGAATCGGGGTCATTGGAGCATTTTTTAATAAGTAAAAAAGTACCCAATGCGGGATTCGAATCTGGGTTGTAGCGGTCGAAAACCAACGGTTTAGACCATCCTTCCACCGATTCCTTCAGTTCAAATATATTTTAACTATTATTTTCTAATCCATTTTTATCTTTTTGAACTTTCTTCGTCAAATAGAGTGTCCATTACTGCAAGTCTAATTCCATTCTTTGTCTCTCTTTTTCTTATCAGTATAATTTTTTTCCTCATTTAAATCCCAAAGTCCAACCTTTTGCTAGCGAGTAAAAATAACTGAACGGGCTTCTGGCACTCCATTTTATAAGAGCAGAAGTTGAATATTTTTCTTAATAGCAGCAATATGTGTGATACACATATTTGTATATTCCCTATTTTTCATTTAATAACTTCAATTAGTGTAAATATTAATATAGATTATTATCTATCAGTATATGGTTATACGGTTTGTAGGGTCATCCAGAGTGATTCCCTTTGTGTCTATTCTTTGTGTCTTACACGTTTCCCAAACGGGTTTCCATAACGAGGTATCGTGATCGGGGAATTTCAGTCTTCGCGTCCGTGGCTCTTCCTAAAAAGAAATAATCAATATATAAACAATAGCAATGTTACAATCCAGTTTTCCTATATGTATATTCTTCCCAAAGTTACCCCGATCTCTTCATCAATTCCTGGAAGGATATATATTAAATTACGAAATATATATAAATATGTTTGTGTTTAGTTTATTTTTGCTCCACTAGATGGCGCTCTGCCATCTAGAAAAGCTCATGTGAGCCTGGTCAGGATATGCCTCTTTCGTTTTTAATATATATAATATATATATATAAATGTTATATTAAAATATTATTATATTTAAAATTATATTTCATAGATCCAAATAATCTGCTAAATCTACCGCCAGAGGTCACTCTTCCCCTATAAAAACTCGTTGTTGTTTTATCCCAATGGCCGGCTCAAAACTTTTGTACATTATGTGAATAATCTTTTGTTTTCTTCATTCTACTCGCCTTAAGCCAGGCATTACTTTTATCAAATTGTGTTTTTATATATACAGGGTGATCCAAAAGTCCCGCACAACTTTAAAAATTAATAACTCCGCGAATATTTGGGCTAGAGCAATGCGGTAAACACCATTGTGTTCATGATGCAATGGGATTTTTTATGGCAAATAATGAAAAATTAGAAATTGATTTTAGTTACAACTTTATTTGCTAGATGGCGCTCTACCAGAATCAGCGATTCAGCGGCCAAATTGTTTGATAAATTGAAAAATATAACTGAACGACACGTATTTTTCCTTTTTGAATACCAGGAAAAAACCCTAATAATATCAAATGATAAATTAATAAAACACCATTTCGCCAAAAGTTAGAAGAAATGGTTAACGATTTTTAAATACAATCTGAGATATGTAAAATAGGTAAATGCAAATTAAAACATGTAGCAAAAAATATCTATATTTTAGATGGGGTTTTATGAAATAGATTGAATGTTTGAAAAACACTGCTGATATCAATACACGATTTTTTTAAATGTTAATATAGTACCAAAAATTATGATGGCACTACTAATAAGATTTCGTGCTATAAGGAATGTGTAGTTTCTTGACTAATTGGAGACACTTGACTATTTAACTGGATATTTGTCATGATCCAAAAATGAAATATAGAGGGGAGTGACAAAATATATTTGTCCTACTTTATTCCAAATATCCTATGGGTTTGTCAAATGTTATCATTGTTTATTATAGTGTACATAATTTTGAAAATGTATGCCCTCAAAAAAAAAAAAAAACATTTTTAAATCGACCTTTTGCGTTGAAAAACGTGGTAGTAAAATCATTTTGTATTATTTTTTGCGCAAAATTTCTAAAGTTGGTGGGCGGGGGGGGGGGATACAGAGAATATTCCTTATGCTATTTATTCTAATGAGCGAAAAGCGATAAACTAAACATAAGGGGTAAAATTGTGTATACCAGTGTTATTCGAGAAGTTATAACAATTTGGCCTGCACGACATAATATAAGATGTGGGCAAATTACAAACAAAAAATTACTAAACAATACTTAAAGTTACACCGCATAAGTTTCTTTTCTATAAAAAATCAATATTTATTTTAAAGATAAATATTTACTATTTCTAACTTTTTGAATGAAGTATGAGAGGGTGAAACGCCGCAGTCCTTTATAATGTACTATAAGTAACTTTAAATATTATTTACGAACGGAAAGATACGTCCAGGGTAGCCTAGTGGACATGGCATCTGCCCGGTAAGCGGAAGGTTGTGGGTTCGATTCCCGCCCCTGGACACTTTTATTTTTCCGTTCGCCATTACTCTTCATATTTTCACCCTCTCATACTTCATTCAAAAAGTTAGAAATAGTAAATATTTCTCTTTGAAATAAATATTGATTTTTCATAGAAAAGAAACTTATGTGGTGTAACTTTAAGTATTGTTTATAAACACACGCCGCAGTCCTTTATAATGAAAAAAATTACTGTTCACAAAAAAAAAGGGTCAAGATGTGAGGACAGCATTTATTATTCTCATAACCCAAAACAAAGAGCTGCAAAATATAACACATGAGGTAACTGCCTTCTCTCTTGTATTAGGTCACAATCCTTGCTCAATGTGGCGCCCTTCATTCTCAAACACCGCCTGCAGACGATAGATGACAGAATGGTCACAATTAAATAGTTGAAATTTATAAAACGTGCCATCTGATAGAAGCCTTCAACATGGCCAATGTGGTAGGCCGGCATCGATAAAAACGCGACTTAATGTACCCCCATAACCAAAATTGTAAGGCGTCAAGTCTGGGGTTATTGGAGACCACTGGTATATAAAGTGGCGACTTATCAACGAATTTCACCGAACGTATCCTTCAGAAATTGTTTGACACCGCGGGAGATATGAGGAGGTCCTCCATCTTGCATGAATGTTATTTCGCTTAGTGCTTGTCTGTCCTGCAATATGGGAATAACCTTTTCTCTCAAAAGTTGAACATTACGTTCACCAGTTACAAAAACGGTTTTAAAAGTTCTTCCATTGATTTTTTCAAAGAAAAATGGCCTAATAATAAAAGAAGAAGTGAACCCACACAAAACTGTAACTCTGGGCTGATGAAGTGGTATTTCGGTAAAAATCCTAGGGTTTTCTGTTGCCAAAATGAGGCAGTTTTGAATGTTAAATTCTCCCTTTAGATAAAAGTGAGCATCATCTGTTCTTAGAACATTTAACAGCCAGTTTTCATAAATATCAATTTGCCGGAAAACCTATGCAGCGAATTCTTGACGCTTCTCAAAATCGCTGACTTTCAACTCGTGAAAACTTTGAATTTTGTTAGGGTATTTTTATAGAAAAATTCTAAATGTGTGTTCTCTCCAAACTGTTCCATACGAAATCCCCGTTTGTCGAGAAACTTGTCTAGCACTTACTTCTCCATACGTGGATAACGTTTCAATAGATTCAGCATTCTGCAAAACCGTAACAGCCACTGGCTTGCATGTCGATGGTCTTCCACTCCGAGGTTTTGCTTCCAGAGATCCAGTTTCCTCAAAACTTTTAATCAATCGCTTTAGAGAGTAGCAACTCATTGGTCCTTTACCGCTTCGAATATTTTTAAAGGAACGAAACGCTCGTAAAGCTTCAGTGGCAGATTCTGAATCACAATTTAAAAAATTCACCAAGAGTGCTTTATCCTGTAGTGACGGCATTCCAGGGGGAAGGGGAGAAGTCCGACCACACCTCCTTGCAGTCCCCCCCTGGACCCTTGGAATATTTGACCAAATTCTGGTTCGTTTCCAAGATGACTAACGTTGCAACGGCACCCATTTTCAAATGAAGAGCAAAACTGATATCTCCAGTAATGCCACCGCGTCCGGGGTAACCGCCGCGTCAGGAGCTGCAGCTCGAGCTCATGATGAGAAATTTACTACGAGGACACAATTCAATCTACTACAACTCAATATAAATGGTACCCAGAGGAAAATAAAGAGCTGACTTGTCTTCTCTGTGACAACAATGTACATATTACTTGTCCTCAGGAGACAAAATTGAATCTGAATCGGAGATTCAATATCAAAGATTATACAACACTACGAAAGGACAGACCGGGAAAATTCGGAGGAGGACTTGCCGTTTTGATTAAACTCTAGAAATCAAATTTAAGGAAATCGCCTATAATCAGAGTAAGCCTAGAGAAAGCACGACAGAAGATCAGGCAAAAGAAATCTATCTTACAGATAAAACAATTCCAATCATAAATGTTTATCACCACGATAATACTAGCATCAATACAGGCCTGATAGAGACATTAAGTGAAGCGTCTTCGGATATCGCAATCATACTTGGTGATTTTAACGCCAAAAGACCAACTTGGGGATCACCTGTCCAGGATAACAAAGGTCAGCAGGTTGAGGACATGCTAACCGACCTCGACCTTACACCGTTAAATAACGAAAAGAACACTTATCTATCCAAGTCCACAGGCACCGAATCCGCAATAGACATCACAGCGATAAATTACAACATCGCACCCACAACACAATGGAAAATTTTGAAAAGTGCAATCAGTGACCACAGACCAATTTTAACAACCCTAAAATTCAAAATTGAGAATTTCCAACAGAATAAAAGAACACTGGAAAAAAATTCACAGAAAAGCTTGAAGAACTGTGCAACGAAGAATTAAATCACAGAACGATTGACAAAAAAATGGAAAAATTCTCTTCGAACATATCCAAAGCTGCAAAAGTATCGATACCTAGAGGTAGACGTAAAGATCTGTGGATACTTTACGGGAAGGACCACAATATCGAGGCAATGATTGCAGAGATAGACAATATCAATGAACTTCTTAAAACAAATAAAACAGAAGAAATCATAAAGGAACTCATTGAAATTAGTCACAAAATAGAACAAGAAAATTGGGCAGAATTCTGCGAAAAAAATGGATCCAAAAAAGGAAAGCCATCACTGGAATATAATTAGTGTTATAAAACAATCAAAACCAACACCAATCGTCCAATACTCTAACCGATATGAATAGCGAGAACGAACAAACAGATGGCTGAAATAATTGCTGAATATCTTTCAAGCACTTCCAGACTCAGCTATACGAATGAAGGCAGGACTCTAAAAAATAATGTAAACAGGTTAGTTAAACGAGCAAGAAATTACCATCAACAAGATATTTACTCGAGAGACTTCACACTGAATGAGCTAAACTCATCAATAGGAAAGTTAAATACAAGATGTCACCTGGAGATGCTCTAATATTTGGTCAAATGATTAAACACTTTGGAGACAAAGCTAAAAATCAACTCCTACGAATACTGAAGATTTCATGGCAAACTGGTAAACTACCAAAGAATTGGAAGATATCAATTATAGTGCCAATACTGAAACCAAACAAAGATGCCAAGGAATGCAAGAACTATCGGCCAATTGCTCTTACCAGCATACTTTGTAAAATAACAGAATGAATTATCCACTGTAGGCTCATAGCCTGGCTCACTAACAATAATAAAATAAACTTCTACCAAACTGCCTAATGATCCAGACACTGTACAACTGATAAACTGTTCTACTTCTGTCATTCAATACACTTCAGTACGACAACAATATTAGAAAGAGCATAAATATGAAACATAATGAATTTCAAATTCAAGAATAACCAATATTTCCTACCCCATTGCCATCAAATGTAATCATCAATCTTAACCTGAATGAACCCTGCAATAAAAAAAATAGAACAAAAACATGCTCAAAAAGAAAGGACTTGACACAATTGGTTTATGCGATCAGATAAATTATTTAACAGCATATACAGATGGATCATCAGACCTTACCATAAGTAATGGAGGGCCTGGAATTAACATAATACTGCAAGATGGAACATACATCAAAATCAAAGAAGGAGCAAGAAAGATTTCACTTGTGAACTGACAGCTATCTGGAAAGCTCTTGATGTATGTCTTAACCAACCATCCCTGCATCAAGCAGAAGGAATTATAATATACCGTACAACGACTTCATATCCGATCTAGAAGCAATTCAGAAGGGCAATACTATAATCACACAGAAAATACACTCGTTACTTACTCAACTGATATCATTGGAGAATAACTGCATTCTACAATGGATTCCTGCCAGTGTTTGGATCGAGGGTAATGAAATGGAAGTTGAATTTGCAAAGGAAGCCAGAAAGTTGAGCCAAAGGAAAGAACAAATGCCATTATTTGACGCTGATGCTTTGGAAAAATACAAGATAATTGAACAAAAATAAGAAAAAAATTCAAAATGCGTAATAAACACTGAGAGAAAAATGACAAAAACTATAACACGGCTTAGAACAAAACACTATAAAGAAATGACAATACATCCAGATGGCACAAGAACCTATAGGACATGCAACAACTGTCCTGGTGTGGAACTAACACCTACTCACATATTCTCATGCCCAGCAATGGCCGCAGCCTTGCAGAAAATTGACATAGACCCAGAGCAGCTGCTTTATACACCCAAGATAGTGGACAATGCTGCTGCTGCTGTGATAGAGATGCATGGAGACACCGAGTCTCTTTATTGGACACGACAAAAACAACAACGGCATTCCAGAGTAAAATAAATCACCAGAGATAGATAAATAATTTTTCAAATGAATTAAAATAAATATAATCGATACTGAGAGAGAGTTGAATTAAAAAAAATAGAAAATTATTATTTTCGAAATTTAAATAGCTGAGAGGATTCCAGCAAACCGCATCTAAAATATCATTTTTTTTTGCTACATGTTTTAATTTGCATATACCTTATTTACATATCTCAGATTGTATTTAAAAATCGTTAACCATTTCTTCTAACTTTAGGCGAAATGGTGTTTTATTAATTTATCATTTGATATTATTAGGGTTCTTTCCTGGTATTCAAAAAGGAAAAATGCGTGTCGTTCAGTTATATTTTTCAATTTATCAAACAATTTGGCCGCTGAATCGCTGATTCTGGTAGAGCGCCATCTAGCGAATAAAGTTGTAACTAAAATAAATTTCTAATTTTTCATTATTTGCCATAAAAATTCCCATTGCATCCTGAACATAATGGTGTTTACCGCATTGCTCTAGCGCAAATATTCGCGGAGTTATTAATTTTTAAAGTTGTGCGGGACTTTTGGATCACCCTGTATATCCCATAAGCTCAATTAAAGCAATTACTGATCAAAACAATTTTATTATTATTATTTCAAGATTTAACCACGACTGCATCACCATAGCATAATCACAACATGTTCTTGAAATAGAGCAATCCATACTTAAATCATTAGATAATATAAAGGCATATATTGGATTTAATGGAATATTTATTTGCCAATATTTCGGTTGGCTGAACGCTGAGTTTGTTTATACAAAAATGTAATGCCTTGATTAAGGTTGGCGTTCAGCTAATCGAAATATTGGCAAATAAATACTTTATTCAATCCAATATATGCCTAATATATATATTTGCGAACATATATCAATCTAAATAATAAAGAAGCGAAAACCAAGTGGAATCTGAGGTTTGAAATAACATTTAAAAGAATAAAACGGCCGAAGGAGTATAGTGACGGTCCATTATGGTTTATCTCTACGAGGTAAGTCCCTTAATCTGCCCGAACTGCTTACTTCAAGCCACCATGGACAAACGGATAGAATCAATGCCAACGATTATTTCTTTCGCTTCATTTTATCTCCCTATTGGTTTATTGACACCGTTTTTTATTTATTTGTCTTAATATATTATTTACCTAGTTAGACAATCCCCTCAACAATTTTATTGTATTATCTTACATATATTATTGAGCAAGATTATTGTAGTATTCTATCTATTTTCTATTTTTATTTTATATATTTATTTTTTTATTTTGAACATTAATATTTATTATGAACATTAATATTTATTATGAACATTGAAATAGAGTGGTTTCAATCTCTCTCTCTCTCTCTCTCTGTGGGAAATAACTCTCGCAGTCCACCGGTGGCGGAGTCTTTCCTGCGGTGAGCGCGACCAATAAAGACTGTAATATATTTATCAATTTTATATATTTGTATTTATTCATATATATATATATGCACACACACAGCCTTTATTAAGACTTTAGTCTTATACAGATTCTCCGTACAAGGTGCAATAACAGGAAAAGAGCAACACAGGAAACCAGTAGTTCCGCAACTATATACAATTATTAGTAATAAGGAAAAGTAAGATTTAATATGAAAGGTCGACGCCATCGCCTCTAGTCTTCAATTCCATAAGCGCGGAGCAGAAATAGGGACTAAGTTATTTAGTTCGCCATAAATATAGCATCCAGACACAAAAAGGAAGTTTACTCCAGCACGTATTTATTCATATATATATATATATTCTTATTTAATCTTATTTATATCAATTATTATCATTTTAAAAAATAAATAACCTTATATAAACAATTAATAAATCAGTTTCAATCTCAATATCTCTCTCTCGTAGGCCATCCTTATCATTGTAGATATTTTATCACTACTTAAATAATGCGGACTTTTTACCTTTTCCTGCATTGACGGGATGTTAAAAAAACTATGCTAATTGTCAGTTGCCTCTCTTGTAGTCTGAATAGACTTTCCCCCTTTTTTATATGGTTAGCTCTGAATTGTTATTTTGAAATGTATTTGAAGCGCTATATAATATCAGTTATGATGCATTAGCGCGCCATCTTTTAAGAAAATTCGAAACTATTATAGACGCGTATCATTCTTTTACAAATTAAAAAGCAGAAGAAATTATTTAAGTTGTAAAAGAATCATACGCGTCTATAATAGTTACGAATATCAGTTATAAGACATATATTAATCATTTATAATCAGATAAGCTATTTTATATATATTATAAAAAGAAATATTTTCTGTTGATTTTGATTATCTTGAGGATTATACTATGGAATTATTTGCTGGTTCTTTTTAGTCATAAATGGTATTGGTAATGCAGTCGTGGCAAAAATCTTGAAACTATAATAATAAAAATAGTTTTGATCAGTAATTGCTTCAATTGAACTAAAGGAATATATAAAAACATAATTTGATAAAAGTACTGCCTGTCTTAAGGCGTAAGAATAAAATAAAATGAAAAACTTATTTACATAATGTACAAAAGTTTGAGCCGGCCATCCGGGAAAGAACAACAATAGGTTTTATATAGGGAAAGTCCCGACATCTGGTGGTAGATATAAACAGAATATTTGAATCTATGAAATATAAATTTAAATAAAATATTATATATAACATATATATATATTTATATAAAAAGGCATACCTGAATCTGTGAAATAAAAAAGTAAAATTTATTTCTCAAAATATTTCGAGAGATTGCTCCCGCTTTATCAATTTATTGCATCATAAACTGTTTTATTGTTATTATAAAGTTTATTGTGCCATAAATTGATGAAGAGGGAACAATCCCTCGAAATTTTTTGAGAAATAAAATATTTTTTTGGTTTTTCTCAGATCCAGGTAAGCTCTTTTTCATATAAATATATTGGATGGATCAACTTTTACTCAAACTATTATATGAATATATTATGTTTCCACACACTCACACACACATATATATGAAAACAATAATAAAGGTCAGGTATTGGTATTAAAATCAAAAAGGCATATTCTGGACATGAGCTTTTTAGATGGCAGAGCGAAATCTAGTGGAACAGAAATCAACTAAACGTTTATTTAACCTGTTCCCTGATATTTGGCCAAACCAATTTCTTGATAAATCAAGAAAGGTCATCTAAGGCCCTTGTCAACGGGGAGTAGGCTTTGGTCCCAGATGTTTTTGAGAAACCAAGAAAGGTTTCTAGCTCCACGCTGACGAGGGCCAACAGCCCGAAACGGGTTTGTGGATGGTTTTTCTTCGTTTATCAAGAAAATGGGATAGCCAAATATCAGGGAACTCGCTAAATCAATGTTTAGTTGATTTCTGGGACCTTCATCAGCGTGGTTGAAATTTATTCCGACAGAGGGCACAAGGTATTTATTAACTTTTAGTTACACTATCAAAAAAAAAGATACCTTTCTCTTTAAAGTTATCAACCTGATTTCACTGCGATTTCACTTTTGTACTAGAATCATATATAAAAAATATATATAATAAAATTTTGGAAGATATGCTAAATATTAAAATAAATGTAAATATTTATAAATGAAATTCTTGGAGGGTCAAATTCCAACTATTAGGAATGCAACAATTATAAATATATAAGATATTTTAGATTTTTATATATAAAAATGTCCATTTTTGAATAGAATATTTTTCGAACCAAGTGTTATGCCTCAATGTTAAATTATTAAACTGAATAAAAATATTATTTTATTTGTTTTATCAAAAATATATTTATACAATATATTACAATATACACTTAACTTTTATATAATTTACACTTTTTTTATATTCCAGGTAAAAAATCCTATAATGCAAATATCAAAAATCTTCTGGAAATAAAACCAAAATAGTGTTTTGTGTTTCTATAATGTTTTGACAGGCATCCTTTTGACTAGCTGATAAGAATTGAAACTTTACGTTTTATTCTCTAAGTGAATTTGAAAGTTCGCGAAATTATATTTCCTTCCCAACTTTTGTTTTTATGGAAAAAGAAATCTTGTTTAATATAAAAAATTTTGGCATAATAAATCCAATAAAATTTGAAGACATATATTGAATGTGATTAGATCACTTGGAATAAAATATTAAATTTTGTCAAAATGGTTTAGAGAGAAAAGTAAATCATTTTATTTCACCAACTGAGACCAAACTACTTAAATTCGGATTATTTGAAGGGTCGTCCCTTTTTAAATATATTACCACAGAGGGAAATAACTCGATGAAAATAGGCTTCTTTTATATCTTCATATTTTTACTTATTTTTATAAATGTCAAGCCTTTATATATACGCTTTTTCATGAGAAGATATACTCAGAATTATTCTTACTTTCGATATGTATTCAATAATTTCATATACATTTAAATGCCTTTATAATATGGATTTCAATACACTCTGACAAAATATTCTACATAGTAAAGATGCCCTTATTAATGATGGATGTTATTGCCAAATATTTTATTTTTATTCTATTATTGTAATAATTTGTGGCTTAATATCTGTGGTGTCAGGAGTGTATATATGTTATATTATTTTATTTAAAATTATATTTCATAGATACAAATACTCTGCTAAATCGACCGCCAGAGGTCATGCCTTCCCTATAAAAACTCATTGTTGCTTTTCCCGATGGCCGGCTCAAACCTTTTGTACATTATGTAAATAATATTTTGTTTTCCTTATTCTACTCGCCTTAAGCCAGGCAGTACTTTCACCAAATTATGTTTATATATATATATATATATATATTTTTTTCCTTTAGCGCAATTAAAGCTCTTTTTGATAATTATTTTCATTATAATCATTTCCACGACTGCATACCAAAATTAAGAAATAGATAATAATTCTATATAAATAGCAATCAAAAATCAACAGTATATACAATCAACAATATATATATAGGTGAGAGTTAATAGAGATGTGTTGTTAGAGAGATGGTATTAGTAATGTTTATTTAGATATATTTAGTAATTTATGTTCCTTGTATCTTCAATAAAGAAGATTATTGAGATCCACCATCAACAATTAAAACGTTATTAAAAATGCTGTACCTTTAAGCATATATATCGGGTATAGACAATAACTCTTAAATATATTTGATATACAGTAACCTTTATTGAAGACAACACGGGATAACCAAATGTGAACAAAATTGCTTCAGTCTACTTCAAAAGACAATTGACCTGTGATATAAAAACCTTTCACTTCTTAAGTTTTATCGTAAAGATAGACGCTGCCTGGCCGGCATTCATATTTCTTTAAAATAAAGATACTTCGGCCAGTAAATCTTTTTATTACCTCGACGTTTCGACAGAAAGCTTTTGTCCTCGTAAGGAGCAAACAAAAATTTAAAAATTTGGCAAGGCGTTAAAAATTATTCTAATAATTATTAATCATTAATCATTTTTGTTTGCTCCTGACGAGGACAAAAGCTTTTTGTCGAAACGTCGAGGTAATAAAAAGATTTACTGGCCGAAGTATCTTTATTTTCAAGAAATCCTTAAGTTTTGTATATGAAGATAGTCTGTGTATATATAATTTATTATTCACATAAAATACAGTTTAGTAAGCGACTTATGAACACGCCATGGAACATGGCTTAATAAAATCCCAAATAATAATAAAAGAATAAAGAGAAAAATGTCGTAATAATTCAAAGTTCACAATTTAATTACAATTTAATACGGGTATTAATGGAAATTTAATTACATGCTATCTGATATTGAAGAAAGCAGACATATGATGACTCAATTTTATTGCCAGATATTATTTGTAGGTACAATATATACCAGGCTCTTTTAATTCAAATAATTATTTTCAAAATAGGTTTTCTATCGAAATTTAGTATTTGTTTGGGAGATTTTACAAGTAGACAAATATCTTATAGGGGTCAATGAATGAGAGAAAAGCTTGTAGATATTTGTCTTGTTACGTTAATAGGCATTCTATATTGTCAATATTTGTTCCCAAATTTGGTCTGTAGTTGTAGAAATAAAGATGGATACTTGACATACGTGATACAGGCTATGATAATAATTATGTGGAATAATTAGCAACTACCGCACTATAGGTGCACCACATATCTACATATGTCATAAAGGGTGCGGAATTTGCACATATCCGTGAACTAGGACTTCGTTTGTTTACTTCCACTCATGGATGGGTTTAAACTGAATCGATAGCCATTGAAATAATATTGTCGCGGAGATAAAATAAATCAAGGGCAAATTTGGGAATAATTAATTTATTATAAATGGTATTTACCTTTTAGTTCTCCAATAAAATTATATACAAGAGGTATTTATAGGGAGAGAGAGATAACAACTTATCCCAAGGAAAAGATAATAATAATGAGAGTGGTCAGCCACCGTCCCGTTTTCCTTATTTACCGATAAGATTCCGAGAACCCCTCACACCTGTGGTCGTCCCCCCGGAGTCCAGTGATGATTGACAGGTGTCCCATGGAGCTTCTTGTGACCGGAGTTGCAGAGCTACTTGACAATATTGTTGCAAGTATCGGCCTAAGAAGAATAGTTACAACCTCCGTTAATATATGGCGCTTTGGCCTATTTCCAGTCTGGGATTAGTGTGAGGATGGCCTACTGCTGTAATCCTGTTTCCTGGGGCTTATGATTGTAAATACTTCTTTGTATTGGTTGTACGATTTAAATTACTGTAAATACCCGTTGAATTATATTCGAGTTCTGGTGTAATGTGGAGGAATATTACAATAAAGTACTAAACTTGTTCCTGCTGCTCTTGTAACTTCCTCTCCAACACCACAGTAGTTACTCTACTGGTAAGTCTCTCGTGTTTTTCTACCAGTGGTAAGTTCGAGAGATACTGCCAAAGGGAAAGGATATCCACGTCTCAAGAACTTTGGACTGGCTGCATTGGAGCCAGGGTTGGTGATCCACTGTGGAAAAACCAGAGAGGGAAAACATGCAACAATATTTTTCTTCACAATGCGGGGTTCAATCCTGTGTGTGTGTGGCTATCAAAAATCGACGATTATGCAACTTTTCCATCAATCTCCTCTGCCCTCCCCCCTTCACACCTCCACCCCCAAAGAAAAGAAGATATTACCACGAAGAGAACATGCAAACCGTTAGCAGCATTCCAATAGAGCCCTAATATCGTACAAAAATCCCTCCTAATTGAATTCGCCACCAACTGAGTCAATTAGAAATTCTTCACAGCCATGAACATAAGTCATAGCCCCTTCAACCATTCCGGAATTTGATCTTTGTAATCTAGTTTCTAATATTGAGGCAGGGAAAAATTGAATTTGAAAGGAGCTGGAATGGGACTAAGCCGATTTGATGAGGCGGGGGACTCAAAGGGGCTAATCCCCCATCCTAATAAAACATGGCTGCGGATTTTAATTAAATATTTTTTATTTCAGCTCCGAGAGAGGATTATTTTTTAATATATTTTCACTTTAATTATTTTAAAATTTATTAGCGCGAGCGCGAAATATATCAAATTAATTATATTTTTTGCGTTAAAATGCCATATTTACATATATTTCCCCCTACAC
This sequence comes from Cordylochernes scorpioides, assembly GCA_030710605.1. Lineage (NCBI taxonomy): Eukaryota > Metazoa > Arthropoda > Arachnida > Pseudoscorpiones > Chernetidae > Cordylochernes > Cordylochernes scorpioides. Next base: position 76,780,212 of record CP092869.1, on the reverse strand, counting down.
ATATATATATACATATCACATTAATTACATTTTAATTTTATTAAATAAATAAGATAGACGCATGGGCTTTGCACGGCATTTATTCAGTGTGAATGTATAATTCACGTAAGATGTTTCAAAGAAGAAGGTATAAAAGCGAAAAAGAAACTTTATTATTTATAATGATGATGTTAAAAAAAGAGCTTTCATCCTCTTTATTCTTCTACAGGTGAGAGTAACTTATATTTGCAGACGAACCCAGAGTTTTTAAAGTTGTTTCAACGTTTTTTATTTATTTATTTATTTCGACTTAGAGCGCTATGTCCCCCTAGGGACACTTGCACTTTAAACATAAACAAAAATTTTGAAATAAAAGAAAGAAAGATATTTAAATATGTACAGAATTAGTATGCAAGTTAATTAAATGAAAAGATAAAAAATATATATATATATATATATATATTAACACAATTGATATATGTACAAAGGGTTGGTATGCAAATAAAAAAACGTTATTGAATAAAATATCTTTTTCTTTTACTTTTAGGCTTTCCGTTTTACAACAAAGGTGATTATTAAGTAGTTAAATTTAGGTTGTTTTACCTATATTTATTAAAATTATCATCACAATAATCATTATTATCTTTAAACAAACGATGAATCACTTGTGTTGTGTGTGAGACGTTACAAAAAAAATGGTAGATAAGTTTTTCTTTTAATTTTAAGCTTTTCGTTTCACAACAAAAATGATTATTAAGTGGTTAAACTATACGGTGGTTTTACTTAATTATTTAAATTATCATTATAATAATTATAATAATTATCTATATGCAAATAATGGAAGACTTGTGTTGGGTGTGAAGCATTACAAAAAAATAAGGGAAAAGTAATCTTCTGAAGGTCAATAATGTTCTTGATAATTTGGTAAATATTCAATAAAAAATAAAAATCAAAAACATCAAAATGCATGTATTAGGAAAGCAGAAATAAACGAGTTTATAAAAAGGTTTATTTTATTAGTAAACACTTTGCATAAAATAAAATAAAATGAAATAACAATTTACATTTAAAAACTGTAAAAAAATCACACCCTAAGGTAAGAAAAGGTATATCTTTAATGTGCAACTGAAGGTTGCTGATGGCTAGCGTCATATGTCGGATTAAAAAAACGAAACGGAACGTGTACGTGGTTATCTTTTCTTGATTAGTAGAAAATGAGTATATTAGCTAATTCTGCAATAATTAAAAATCAATGCATAACACTGATCTACATTGAAAAATATGTTTTTGATAATGCGTCAGTTTCTGACTTAATTTGAGGTGCTGATCACGAATATAATGTTAGTTTTAATGTATCTCATCAATTTTTAGAGATATAACATATATATATTTAGGCCACAATGTGGTACATCAGTCCATATAAGTGGTACGCAAAATACATTGAACGCAAATAAAAACTGAGAACGTCATACCAAAAGGTTCTTTATTTACTGTAGAATAAGAAAACAGATCTATACAAAAAAATTTAAAATGCAAAAAATGTAAAATCAATTATAATTGATATTCATTCCGACAGGTAGCGCAAGCTATCAGCGAATTTCAGTTAAAACGGTAAGAAGATGCCTTTGTCTTACCCTATCATCCTTATCTCAGTACAAATTCACATTTGTACTATTTCTTCACCCTAAAGTAAGTATGAGCCATTCGCGTACTTTAATAATATGCAAATTGGATCCATAAAGCTCATTATTAAGATTGAAGTGAGAATTTGAGAAAATCGTACTTCTAAGTGGATCTTCTTCTTCTTTTTCCTTCTTATCTCCATTCAATCATATTAGAGTATCAAGCTTGTTTGACAACCATCATGACTGGGTGAAGTAGAATGCTTCTGCCTTTGTCATTAAGACTGGGAGCACTACTCAGTGGCAGGCCGACTTAGCTCCAAAAGAAATGGCCGCCTCTGACATGAGGAACAGACGCCATGTGCAGCTGCTCCTAACATGGAGTACAAACGCTGATCATCCTGTATCCCTGGATTAGGAGCCCTTACAGGGTACTATCAGCCGATACAGCTGAGCCCAGGTTTTTTTAGTGAGCTTGTTACTGCTCCCCCTCCTCCTTTTTCATCCGGGCTTGGGACCGGCAAAGGCGGAATTAAGTGTATCTTTAATATTATTAGTATTATGTAAAATATTATCCTGATCAACATCATCAATATTATAATTTTATCTATAAAACTCCATAGTTCTATCAGTATAGGTTCATAGCTTCCTCGAGCAGCTTCCTTGTGCGACAGTTTAAAACTTAGCTTCATTTGGGTACCCGCTCATATAGAGCAAACCAAGTTATTTCTTAACAAATGCATACTATTCATGATTTAAAGTCAAATCGTGAGAAGTCATTAAAATTATAAAGATATTCACAATGCGTTTTTTTTTTATATCAGAAATGCTCGTTTTCATGCATGTTACACTCGTACAATTGCAAAAAAAAAAAAAAAGGTTCTGGTTAGAAATGTCGATATATTTTGTTTAAAAGATGTAATTAGACCAATAGCAAGTTACTTTGTGTATTTCGCCGTTTTAAATTGATCACAGGTACGCCATGTTCATCAAGAGTTTTTACTGTTAATTCACCATACGTCTACATATGTAGATAACAGTTCGATCTTTGGACTTACAAATGTTTTAGCAACCCGTATTATTACTTGCATTCATTGCGAAATTTTAACTTTAGCAAAAATGGAAGGTCAATGGAGAAATTCTTTTTGTTCCAGAAAACGTGCCCAATTCGGGGTTCGATATCAGGTAGTGACTGCCTTAAACCGAAAGGTTTTACCACTCTCTACCTGTATCCTACTTGAAAATGTGATTCTCTAAGGAGCTGTTGACAAATCAGCTAGGGAGATATGTATATTCAAGGTATTCAAATGGCGTGACACATTGTTACGACATGGTTCTCAATAAAGAATTATTAATGCTCGACAGTAGACGTTCCAAGTTGTGCCAGTTGACACATCTGTTGTTAATTAAAGGTGACAAGGGACAGCTGTTGACATGAATCTTTAATATCTTCAATGTGGTGGGAGTGTCATCACCCCTCATTCTAATTAGATTCAGAGACACCTGTCTTTCTATTATTTAAGATCTCAGAGCAATATGTTACAATTGATATATGTTAGCACCGTCTTGTGCTCTGATGTCATCACAGATTCCTGTGATGGGTTATTCACAGCATAGTTAACATTCTCTCCTTATGTAGTAACACTGAGTAAATCAATGTTTCCTGCCTTTATATAAATATTAAAACTGAGAATAGATAAGGACTAATTAATATATATGTTCTAATGCATTGAGCCGACAACACGTAGTTGACTCCTCATCCAACATACAGTCATGGGCCAGAGTGGAAGCGCACTAGCCTGAAGATAAATGAAGACTAAAAACATAGGAACAATGTTACCTCAGTTTAAAGGGGGCAACACCCAGGGAGGTGAGGTGGACTATGGAAGTCCTTAATTGCTCTGGCTCAATCGGGCAGCATGGCGAACTGGCTGCAGTCTATATTGTGCTCCTCTCTGTGAGCTCAGAAGGAACCCAGCTTATATGCTTATGGTGACTTCAGAGAGGGCGGTCCTTTTTGGGCGTGTATAATCAAGGACTAGCCTGATAGATGTTTACGTTCTCTCTTAGCTTCCTAGACAATGTTAATTACCTATTATTTGACCTTACTCGGAACTGCGAACTTCTTTTCCGGTATATTTTATTGAACGCTATTTTGAAGTTACTTCAAGCTTGGGTTTTCTTGCTGTTTCTATATAGATATGTCTTATGTACAACATTGTATATGTACAACAAATATAATACGACATATAGATATGTGGCGACCACACTTTGCTTCAGCGAGCGCGAACTGGGACAAAGCTTCACTAAACATACAGGCAGTCGTGTGACGGCCTCGGCAACCGCGAGCGGCAACCTGACTACGCATGCGCAGCGACATCCGAGACTTTCTGGCCACTCGCGTCGTAAACAACAAGGCTTGTTCCAACAGCCGTTACTTCGGCCATTACTTCTTTTCTCTTTATATATTTCTGGATTTAAATAAATTAATTTCAATTATAATTTTATCAGCGGCATTTACACAAGCTACACCAACACGCACGCAACCTTCCCACATATATATAACATAAATTTTCAGCATTATACTATTCATGCACCAAAAGAAGAATCAAAATGTTAATTTTTTTTTTTGATTGAAATTTCCATAATCGCTGTTTGTCGCTCAATATTTTATCATCTCCATTAGGTTGTTACTAGGATGATGTACAAAATGCATTTTTAAAAAGAGAGGTACCTATTTCTGATGTATCTATTGATAAAAACATATTACAGAAGTGAAATATTATCAGTAGATATGTCGGTTAAGGCTTAATCCATCAGAAAATTACAGTTACGCTATCAGAAGAGATGCTTTATTTTTATTTAAACATATGATCCAAGTATAATCTCATTTCTAAACATGTTTTTCTTATAGGTTTTCCTTTTCACGCACTTCTGGCCTTACATAATACTCGTTCCTTTACTTTTTTTCAAAAAGCCTCTCGAAAAATCCTTTTTGGTCGTTGAGGTACAATCTGTCTCATGCTGACAAAGACCAAGAGCCTAAAGTATGAGCCTTCAAGAGAGAAGATAGGAAAGATATGTGTTTTTCTTTCTTCACTTTAGCTTTTATCTATTTATTGGAAACGTATTATCATGCTGCCTTTTCTCTTTTCTATAAACCTTTCACTTCGCTTGTTCATTTTATACCCAGATATGACGCGTAACAGCCGAAGCCCCACTGAAGATTAATTCTCTATTTCAATTCATATAATTATTTATCAAATATTTATTAAAAACAAAGCTCTCATGTGTTTTAAATTTACCTACAACTATTTATAGTTTGAACTATCTTAATGATATTATATTTATCGTTCAAGGAGTGAGTGAGATAAGCAATAATACGTTATTAATATTCCTTTTATATGACAAAATCTTATATAGACTAAAGAATGTCTCGTGTTCCTATTGAATAATACAAATAATACATTCAACTTATTTTTAGCCCTAATTTATACAAGAAAGCATTTGTAACCCACCATGGTAATTTCATGAGTTGTCTGGAAAGAATATATGCAGTGGAGAATCCAAGTTATTTTTGTGGATGTAACGTTCAGGATTCAACTCATCTTTTACTCAAGTGCCCCCAGAATTTCAAGACAAAGACAATAACGGTATTCTCTATACTGATCTAAGATAACAAATATCTATTAAATCATCTAACAATAAATTCAATAGAATTTGTAAATAAGACTTTTTAAAATTATTTTGAAATAAATGTTGTAACGTAGTTTATATCTGTTATTTACCTAATTTTAAATTTTAACTTTTATGATATTTGGATAGTTTTGGTTCGAATCATCATTTTTATATAAATGGGTGTATCTACAAGTTGAGAGGTATACCGTTCGGTGTTAATAAAGTTCCTTTATACTTACCTCTCCTAGCGATTATTCTTCTAAAGCAACAATATATTGGGAATGTCACCACTGATGAGCAAAGTCCTTTATATATTTTTCATTACTTTAATGATTTCATTTCTTATAAATATCTTTTGTTAATAAATGTTTTGAGAATTAGCTTTTGATTAAGAGTTCGTCGGTGGTCTTATTATTTGTAAATACTATTTTAAAAATGAAATTAAAATAAAAATTATTTATTAACAGTTGCAAACAAGACACGCTATACCCGATCTGAATAATTGCGCGTGAAACTATTTACAATAATTGATATTGTAGTAGAGTAGGTAACAGAATTGTCAAAAAGAAAATAAACAATTAAGAAAAATAACATTAAATAAACATATACGTTAAACAAATAAGCAACAACATAAGCAGATAGAAGAAATCACAAGGTATTTATTTACAATATGTTAAGCAATGATGGAAGTTGATTTGATGAAGTTATCTGTAATAATTGGTATCGTGGAGAGAGAAAGTTGATCAAGTATTAATAATATTTAAAATCAAAGACCCCACTGAGAAGGTTGACTCAAAATAGAGGTATAGAGTTTAAAATATAATTAAAAAATAATTATATTTTTAATTTATTTTTTATTTTTTATAAATATTACTCCTTGTAATGCTTACCATTATATTCACTGCATATACTAACATACATATTCAATATTAGATAATAAAAGGCATATATTGGATTTTAAAAAATATTGATTTTGCCAATATTTCGGCTGGCTGAACGCCAACCTTTATCGAGGCATTACATTTTATTAAATGTAATGCCTCGATAAAGGTTGGCGTTCAGCCAGCCGAAATATTGGCAAAATCAATATTTTTTTAAAATCCAATATAGGCCTTTTATTATCTAATTAATTAAGTATGGATTGCTCTATTTTCAAAACATATTCAATGTGTAAATTTATAAGAAGCGCGAAATTATAAGAGGAAAGTCGTTCCTTTTATTTCTTTTAATGCAAATCTCCTAATATATGTACATATGCAGATATGTATATAAACTATTGATCCTATACGTTTTCCATTTTTATCCTATGGAAGGGCAGAAATGCTCGGAAAATCTCGACTAAATAATAAAAACTTTGAGAAAAACCTTTCGCCTTATGATTTCGTGCTTATAAATTTTATTATGCGATTATGTAACCCAATGTATATATATGATATCTAAATATCGTCAGACGTGTGGACGTGCGTCGCTTGGCTCTGCTAAGGCTTTGTTTATAAAACTTCTTCCTTGCCTGTTATAAAATGTTCAATTATGTTAATTTCACGATGATTTGATTTGTATATAATTTCAGATTTACACGCAATTATCCTAATTGTGGATATGGCGTGTCTTTGCAGCTGCTAAATAAAATAAATGAAACATCTAAAATATCATAACATAAATAATCATTTTCTCAAATATATGTATAACAATGCAGAAGCCGGTAATAGAAGTTATTTTCAATTGGAACTAACCTTTCTATCCTCTGTTACTCTATTTAAATGATCAAAGTGGAATTGGGCAGGGGGTATGTAACAAGTCAAAGTGTCCCATTCTTGATGACGGTCTGACACGAAGTTAATCCCATTTAGCATGTTACCATTACCTAATGTACCACCACAGGGGCGTTGATGGTAATGAGTTCCCCACCGTGGAGGAATAACAATGGGGGAGGGACAAACCAAAACGTATAATTAATAATTCATTCCAATTTAAAGCAGTTAACAAGATGAAGTCTAATGGCTGGTTTTAATTAATGAAGAAATATCCATTTGGCGGGAGATGGGCTCAAGGGAATGGGCGCGTCCTAGCGACCCCACGTCGCTTGTGGCTAGGGTCACCTCTCTTCAGTACCTCATTCTATATCACAGCGTATGGTAACCTTCTGTGACCATCGAACTGGTCAAATTTGTCGAAATTTCACAGATTTCTTTTTTTTTAAATCACTTTAGCTCGCTGTCAACAACACGCCTGCATGTGATTAAGATCATTTTCTAAGAAGCCAACTGGTCAAATTGGTCGAAATTTCCACAGATCGGTGTTGTTTTAACCCATCACACGGTGTCGACCACACACTGTGTGTGATTAAGATCGTTTTCATAGCCAATTATACTCTGAAATGTGATCTAAGCTCCAATATATAATTATTTTTATTTATTATTTTTTCTGTGCTTATTGCCTCCTAGAAGCATATGCGCATTGTGCTCTCAAATCACCCATTTAATGTATGTATTCCATAACCAATATGTATGATATACAGTATAACCTGCCTGTAAAGGACATCTAGTTGAAGAACCGAAGTTTTCTTTAAGGAGAGGTGTCCTCTTACCGGAGAGTTGTTAAATAGTAAGAAATGGTAATTTTTGCAAAGGAAAACTGTACTTTGTAGAGAGGTGTTCTCTAGCGCGAGTGTCATCTCATAGAAATTCTAATGTATCAGAAATTTTGTTCGAATACAAAAATAGATAGATCTGTAGATTGAATGGTGAAACCACTTTGAGGGTTTGCTATTGATAAGCTATACACTCGCTCTTTCAATATTTATTAATTTCAATATGAAGGCTGTAGAATATATTCAGCTATATAAAAATTTAAGTTGATGATTTTATGTATTTTATTCTTTTAATTAAATCTTCATTTAACTCTATTTGATGGTATCAGGGTTGAGTTTCTTTGAGGATATAAGTTTTTTTTATTAGGTAAACGGTGATAAAAGGATGCCAGTACTAAGTCTACTCTTTATCCAGATATCCCGGATCATCCACACTCCCTGGAGGCAACTCGCCGGGGCTTCTACTCGCCGCAGATGTGACCATAACTCTGTCCTCCCCCACACATGAATGCTGTTTATGGCGCTTCCCCTCGACACATGGTCATCCCCCTAAGCTGGAGTCCACTCAACTTCCCCCAACTTTACTCTGGAATCTTGGCTTCTTGGATAGCTTGTCATCCATTTTATCATATTGCCACGATTAAAATTATGAAAGACAAACTTCAGTATGACACAGAAATTTATATTTAAAGCAATAACAAAATATGAATGATAAACAAAAGATAAGCCATATGGGAAGTTTACAGAGTAAAAAAATATATACATAAAGAATGATATTCTGTTAATAAAATAATAACTTCGCTACAATATTATTATCGTCACTCACCGATTTCATTTTTACTCACACAATCATAAGAAACTATGATTGTTTAATTGTTAGATTATTGGTACCGTGGAGATCTAAATTCTTGACTATAATTCTTCTGATTTTGCCGGTTTAGTAATTCCTAATGTATAGGTCTGTTGATAGGTCCTGTATGGACTGAGTCCTTTTTTTCCGCTTTTTGGAAGGATTGTGAGGCTCGAACTCCCAACCCCGATATCACTCACAAGTACTACTTATAAGTATCGTGTGCTAACCTATTGCGCCACTGGAAGGCTTGTGAGAAACAGAAGTAATTTATATTGTGCATCAGACTTAGCTGTTTGGTCTTCTAGTTCATTTACTGTAAAACTGCTGTAAACTTTGACACAGCAGAGTTGTGCATTGGGTATACAATGTAGGTTACAAATGATTTCTGAAACGAGATGGATGCATGGAGTCTATGGATCTGCATATGACAAATAGAGTCTATTGTCATTCTGAATCAATTTTGAAATTTTGGTGTTGTAAATTCTGAATAGCATTAATAAATGACCCAAGAGTTCTGATTCGAAGGTTGTACATTCATGATATCAAGATAGCCAGAGGCTCATTACGGAATAAAAATGGCTACGTCAGATTTCTCCGTTTTTAAAGAAAAATATACAAATCTATTATATATTCGATACCTTCCCACAAACTACGGCCATCTATAAGTCTAATGGTTTATTGTACATATTTCAAATATCTTTCTTTCTCCCTCTCAATGTTTAGTGTACCTTTGTAGTGCAAGTATCACTAAGGGGACATAGCGCTCTAAGTCGAAATTTAAAAAAATAATAATGATGGTTAATACTTTTGCATTGTTAAATGTATCAAGCGATTATGCAAAATTTCAGTATATTCTAAGGTGGTCTCTCTAAGGAATTAAAATTATTATAAAATTGAGTGGAAATATAGAAATTAGTCTATTCTCAATTCAAAATTAGTCTCAATTTCCTACATGTTTATAGTGCGATGGGAAAAAAATCAAGACGTCCTGGCTTTAAATGCAAACCTTTCATCGGTTTTCCCAGTTTCAGCTACCACATTGATCTAATATTGTATTGAGCCATCACTTTTTATATAGCACAATACATAAAGTATTTTATAGATATGGAATTTAATAATACACCTCCCCCACTAACAATAGAGCTGTAACGACGTTTTTGACTAAATAAAGTTCGTTTTTGTTGTTAACAATACATAAAATTATAGCCCTGCCCAGAAGTCCAACCCCTCCTCTACGTGGCGGGCGGGAGAAGCAGCACAAGTAAGGGACTGCCCTGTAGGGTGAAGTACGGTGTCGTGAGCCCCGAGCCGTTATGGTAACCGTGAACAGGGAACTCTGAAATGTGGCTGACTAACGGGGCAATGGCACCCTCCAATCCATGGAGATGGACAAGACACCACATAAAATTATATCAGTGTGGTATATTAAACTGACAAAACCGCTGGGAAGATTCACTATTGATGAACCAGGCCCTCCTGAATTTTTTTTTTAATCAAAATAAGAACAGTCGGAAGTTTGTTTTGAAAATTCGCGGTTTTTTTTTAATAAAAAATGTATTAAAATTGTTTATAAAAGAATTATGTTAATATCTATTCATTCTACAGTGTGTTTAAAATATAAAATTATGCATATTATATATAAATATTGGGTAAAAAGTTCACAATAAACATATATTCAACGAAAAATGTTTAAAATAAATAAAGTTTTAAGAGAGAAAATAGAATTATAAATATATATTAATTGAAATTATTATAAAATAAACAGTTATATAAGGAAAAAACTACATATTAAAATATCACATTAAAAATATTCAGCAAAGTTTGTAAAAAAAATATTCTTTTCACATTTAAAATTTACAACTATCAAATACTTTAAAAATTGGATTTTTGAGCGTATTTTAAAAGATATATAGACATTCCTATAAAAAAGGATATAAAGTATAGAGTAAACACAGTCTTTGAAACTAAATTATCAAACTATGCCTCCAAAATCCAATTTATTTTCTGTATGGAGTTGTGGTCCGTTGTTTAGAAAAGTGCGTCTGTTTTAATGAGGAATTTGATGTGTAATTCGGTCACCCTGTTTCATTTTTTATTTATTGTCTCAACACATTCCCTAACAGAGAAATTGTCAAAGTCTTGAACTTTCCTTCCGTAAACATGATGTAGCATACTAAATTGCAATTTAAATTCTTTGATATCTACTTTTAAAATTGTTATATATTTTGTTGAATAAAGCATAGATACTTCCTTACATTTTGATAAAAGCTGTTAGTATTGAACATTACATATTGTCGCGAATAAAAATAATTAAATGGGCTTCTGAATTACTTTAAATATTTATTCAATTAGTTATATGAGAGATTTTAAATATAAAATAAAAGTTACTATGTAATATAGAAATTAGTCTATTCTCAATTCAAAATTAGTCTCAACTTCCTACATCTTCATAGTGCAATGAGGAAAAATCAAGACGTCCTGGCTTATCAGTACAAACCTTTCACCGTTTTCCCAGTTTCATCTACCATATTGAGCAAATATTGCATTGAGCCATCAATTTTTATATAGCACAATACATAAAGTATTTTATAGATATCGAATTTTATAATACCCCTCCCCCACTAACAATAGAGCTGTAAGGACGTTTTTGGCTGAATAAAGATCGTTTTTGTTGTTAACAATACATAAAATTATACCCCTGCCCAGATGTCCAACCCCTCCTCTATGTGGCGGGCGGGAGAAGCAGCACAAGTAAGGGACTGCCCTGTAGGGTGAAGTATGGTGTCGTGAGCCCCGAGCCAAATCGACCCAGCAGTTAGAGCAAGAGGGGAGAACTGAGTTTTCTACCTTCCACGTGGCGCCACTGTTTTCCCCGACCGGTGCCGTCCAGTCCAGATAAGAGGGAATACCAGGAAACTCTGTCCTCCTGACAATATTCAAATAATGTATGTAAATATTAAAAATAAAGAAAGTATATCCTGACCAGGAGCACATGTGCTTTACAGAAGGCAGAGCGCCATCTGGTTAAAGAGAAATATTTATTTTTTCTATTGTTTTTTTCATGTGTTTACGCGTATTTACGCAAATTTGGCCCTAAATACCCATTTCTTGGTTTCTCAAGTAGCCTCTGGGACCAAAATTATTTTTGATCGCTGTGGTACAGCCTACTCCACGCTGACAAGCGCCAGCAGCGCGAAACGCGTTCGTGGATGGCTTTTCTTGATTTATCAAGAAATTGGGTTGGCCAAATATCAGGGAAGAGGCTAAATCAATGTTTAGTTGATTTCTGTTCCACCAGATGGCGCTCTGCCTTCTGTAAAGCACATGTGCTCCTGGTAATTATATGCATTTTTTTTATTTTCAATATCAACACCTGACCCACTTATTTTTTATTTTTAAAATTGTTTTTTCTTATGTAAATATGATTGGTATAAATCTTGTCATCAAGATAATTACCTAAAAATAAAGGTCACCTATTTCTTCAAGAAATACCCTCTCAAAGAACAACATATTCAATTCAATTTTTCGGGCCAGTTCATTTGCATAGCATATAGAAATCATTTATATGGTTAATGGATATTAGCTTATTTTGAAGCTATGATAAATATATTGTAGCATAGAAAATTAAGTCTTTGTATATCTGGGGATGTGAAAGTATTTATTGATGACGTCAGTACGACAAGTCGACAATTATCAACAAAACTATCTACAGCTAGAGAATCTTGAGCAAGCATGCAAATAAATATTTTCGATCATTATTTTATATTGAATAATTAAATTAAATCTAATTCCAAATATTTTCACTGAATAATTAAATTAAATAATAAAATATTTCTTAGCCACATAGCCTCCTCCTATAAAGAGCATCGACCCGATGCCCAAAAGAAGACTTACATCCTCAGTCTAAAGGCTCGAGAACGGGTGATAGGGCCTGAGATCTCTTCGCGGGTCTGTGGTTGTTGTGTTCGTTCAGTGGGGATATCTTCTTCCTGGACGCTTGTCGAGTCATCTTCTGGGTCCTCTTCTAGGTGGTCTTCCTGGTCCTCTGGGTTTAAATAAGGTTTCATTCTACAAATGTGAACTAAATCTTTTGTTTTAAGACGACCTTGCTTGCTTCTGAATGTCTCAACTTCGTAGGTCACATCGGATATTTTTCGGGTTACTTTATATGGACCGAAGTAACGTCTCATTAGTTTTTCCGAATATCCCACTTTACGCACAGGGATAAAGATCCAGACGAGATCTCCAGGCTGGTAAGTTAAGTTTCTGTGGTGAGCGTCATAACGGAGTTTATTACTTTCCTGAGACCCCATAGAGTGGAGACGTGCCAGTTGTCGTGCTTCTTCCACTCTCGACCCTAGTGTTTGGATGAAGTCGTCATCTTCTGGGACTAACTTGGGAAATAACAGGTCCAATGGCGTTTCTGCTTCACGCTTATGCGCAAGGAAGAATGGAGTGAAATCCGGTGGACTCTTGCCTTGCTGTGTTGTATGCGAATGTCACAAATGGAAGGATCATATCCCAGTCTTTCTGATTGACGTCAACATACATAGACAGCATGTCTGCCATGGTTTTGTTCAGCCTTTCTGTTAGTCCATTTGTCTGAGGGTGATAGGCGTTTGTCGTCCTGTGAATTATTCTGCAGTGATTGTTCAGATCACGAATCAATGATGATGTGAAATTCCTTCCTCTGTCGGTGATTAGTTCCCTCGGAGCACCGTGTTTCAGGATTACATCCTCGACCAAGAATTTGGCAACTTCCATTGATTCACTAGTTGGTAGCGCTTTGGTGATTGCATACTTTGTCAGATAGTCTGTGCAGACAATAATCCAGCGGTTTCCACATGTCGATGTTGGGAACCTGCCTAAGAGGTCCATTTCAATCTTTTCAAAGGCAGTTCTGGGCACCGGTATTGGCTGTAAGTGTCCTGTAGGGAGTTGTGGCTGTCGTTTGCGTCGCTGACAGTCTTGACAGTGGGCCCCATACCTTCTAACATTCCTATACATTCCAGGCCAATAGAATTTTTTTCTAATTCGATCATAGGTTTTGATGAACCCAAGATGTCCAGCAGTGGGAGAATCATAGAAATTTCTCAGTATTTCAGGCCTGAGGTGGCGAGGGACCACCAGAAGCCATATTCCTCCCATTGGTTCATAATTATTTTTGTAGACAGTATTATCAATTTTCAGAAAGGACTTATTAGATTTCTCTTGTTGCATCTTGTCAGCGATCTTCATGAGATCCTGGTCTTTCATTTGTTCCTGTCCAAAATTCTGTAAGGCCATTAAACTAGGGATATTTTCCTCAATGTCTTCACTACAGCTTAAAGGACTTCTCGATAAACAGTCAGTGTCCTGATGTTTTCTTCCACTCTTGTACATAACTGTAACCTCTAATTATTGCAAACGAAGGGCCCATCTTGCTAATCTTCCACACGGGTCCTTGAGGTTGGTCTACCAACACAAAGAATGATGGTCTGTTACAATAGTAAATGGGCGTCCGAAAACATAAATACGGAATTTGTTTATAGCCCAAATTATGGCAAGGCATTCGCTTTCAGTAGTGTAATAATATTTTTCTGCTTTAATGAGCGTTCTCGATGCATAGGCAATAGCTCTTTCCTTTCCATTCTGAATTTGTACCAAAACTGCTCCTATTCCATAGCTGCTTGCGCCCGTGTATATCTCTGTTGGGGATGAATAATCAAAATGTCCCAGGGCAGGTTCGGAAATTAGTGGTGACTTCAGAGCATCAAATGCACGTTGTTCTTCTAGGCTCCAACAAAATTTGGAGTCTTTTTCAAAAGTTTATTCAACGGTTGGGCTAAATGTGCATAATTAGGTATGAAGCGGCGTTAGTAGGAAGAGAGTCCTAAGAAACTTCTTACTTCTTTTAATGACTTGGGTGCAAAGAAGTCACGGACTGCTCGGATCTTTTCAGGGTCAGGTCGTATTCCATCTCCACTTACTTCATGTCCAAGAACAGTGATAGTTTTTGCCCCAAATTTAATTTTTTTTTTTTTTGCATTAAGGCACAGACCAGCTTGCTTCAGTCAACTTAATACATTTTTAAGGCGTCGTAGATGTGGTGTGTGTGTGTGTTCTTCAATATTTTCTGAAAAAAACTATAACCCTCATCAGCGTGGTGCAAGCTATACCTCAACGACCAAAATAATTAGTCGAACAGCCCGAAACGCGTCCGTGGTTAGCTTTTCTTGATTAATCAATAATGGGTATTTGGCCAATTCTGGAATAATTAAAAATCAACGAGAATAGTTGATATTTATTCCGATAAATGGCGCAAGCCATCAGCAACTTTCAGTTGCACGATAAGGAGATTCTTCTTTCTCAATTTATGCACCTTATTCCAGTACAATATCACATTTGTACTATTTTTTCGCTTTTCCAAATGTTTCAATTTTATTTAGTCCTGACGAGGACAAATATTTTTGTGGAAACGTCGAGATAATAAAAAAGATTTACTGGCATAGGTCCACAGGTCGTGTGCCAGATGGGCGTTGATAAAGGTCATCTCCTTGCCGTGGACATCTATGACGGCCAAGGCAATGTGGCCCGGCCACAGGACACGCTGTCGTAGCACGGCGACGCCTGCCGCGAAGACGCAGGCGAGTCCAGATCCCGAGATGGCTACGGGTGGCGTGACAACGGCGTTGTAGCAGTTCTTGGCCTTGGTCGAGATGATAGCTGTTTGTTTCCTGGACAAACGCGATGTTCACCTGGTGTTGTCTGAGGAGTGACCTAGCACAAGGCTCCTCCCGCGAGTGGCTAGCCCTCGCGCGTTGATGGTGGCTATTCGGAAGCTCTTCTTGGCCTTCCGTTAAGCCGCTGCCTGGCCGCCATGAGGTTCTTGTAGACGTTGGTGGTGGAGCCAGGTTTCAAAGCCAAGATACGGTCGACTAGCGTGGCGAGAGCGTTGCCCTGGGCGGGTGTGAGGGACGGTATCCGTTTTCCGACCGCAGGTTTAGAGGCGGTAGGCGTAGGACCTCTTCCTGGTCGAGGCCAAGTTGTTCCGTCTCGGTGAATGAGGTGCCGAGCTTTCTCTCGAGGAGTTTCTCGAGGTCGCGCTTGGTGTTGCCTCTCTGGGACGTCGTGGAAAATGTGGTGCTCTGATGTCGAGTGGAGCGGTCTTAGGCTCGAGGGTCCCTGGAGCAGGCAGAGGAGCAGGAGGGGCAACGAAGGCAGCTGGGCAGGAGGCGCCGGTCCGGCAGGCTGAGGCGCCGAGAAGCAAGGGCCCGCGGAAGCCTCAATCGGCGTCTCCTCAGGTGGAGTAGGGGGTGCTGGTGTTGCGGGCGCGGGGGCTGGCTGCCTTGGCTGCTGAGGTGCAGCGGTGGCCTGGCATCGGTGGGAGAGGAGAGCGATGCTTGCCTGGCGAGCATTGGGCAGTTGGCCCTGCGGTGACCCTGCTTGTGACACCTCGAGCACTTGATGCCGAAGGTCAGGAAGGCAGGCAAGGTGTCCCCTTCGGACTTTATGTCCAGGCGGCTGGGTAGTCTTTCCAACTTAACACCGTCGTTGAGGAGGACGTAGGCCTCGCGGCGTCCGTCATCGTAGGTATATTCCCCGACTATGAATTGCATAGGGGCGATGGATGATACCTTCCCGTATGGCCGCAACGCCTCGATGATGGTGGTGGCGTCTTCGACGAAGAAGGGGAGGTTGCTGATGATGATCCTCTCGGCTCTTTTGCGGAAGTGGAAGGACTTAAGGGTCGTGCTCTCGATATCAAGGTCCTTCTCCATGAGGCGCTCAGCAAGGGCCTTGCTGGCTACTACTCCCACGAGGACGTGTCCTTTCATCCTGGTCAGCTGGACGATGTTCTTCGGCCCGCCGACCACTTCATCAACCGCCCGGAGGTACTGGTAGGGGAGAAGTCCGGGCAATGTTCGATATAAACGCAATGTTCCTGCATGGAGAAGGCCTGTCTCGCCCTGGCGTCCGCGATGTGCGCTCGTGTAGGCCTGATTTCCTGGACCCGCGGTGGCCGCATTCCAGTTGTGCGTCCTCGCGGAGCTGTGCTGGTGGCTCTGCGTGTTCCGGCGCAGCTGGTCTGAGCCGTTGTGGGGTTGGATGTCCCCGAGTCACGGCGCCGTTTCTTGTTCCTCACCACAGTGTAGCCGTCCTCGCTTTTCTTTTCTTCCTCCATTCTATCAGCTCAGTTCTTTGCGGCCTCTTCACCGCCGTTAGCAGAAGGCTTAGCAACAATTTCGTCCGCCGCGGCAGAAATAGCATTCTCCTCATCAGCAGGCAAATTTGTATAATTAGAGATTTCTTGAATTCTCCTTTAGAAGTTTTCTTTTGAAAGACAAATTTTGCCGATTTCTCGGGACTGGCTTGAGTTTTCGAGCTGAGTCTTTCAGGCTCACTAGCACCTCGTCCAGGGCTTTCAGCTAAATTTGACACACCTTGCGACATTTTAACACCCTCCAGGGCGAAAAACGGCGAGGACAAAAGAAGAGTATGATAATTTTTCAAATCTGTTTCACCAGATGGCGCTCTGCCTTCTGTAAAGCACATGTGCTCCTGGTCAGGATATGCTTTTTTTGTTTTTAATATCAACACCTGACCCACTTATTTTTTTATTTTTTCTATTGTTTTTTCTTATGTAAATATGATTAGTATAAATCTTGTCATCAAGATAAATACCTATAAAATAAAGGTCACCTATTTCTTTAAGAAATACGCTGAACACTAAAGCAATTGAAATTTTTCTAACTTTTCTCAAATAGCAGAGTCGGGTCAGTTCATTTAAATAGTATATTAATATCATTTATATGGTTAATGATTAATAGTTTATTTTGAAGCTATGATAAATATATATAACTATCAAATAAAATAGAATAATTTTAACGCCTTGCCAAATGTTTTAATTTTATTTGCTCCTGACGAGGACAAAATATTTTTGTCGAAACGTCGAGATAATAAAAGAAGATTTATACAGGCCGAAGTATCTTCAATTTTAAGAATTATGAATGCTGGCCAGTCACAACCTCTATCTTTACGATGATCAAAAAAATATTGAACGAATAATTAAATCTATAAACTACAGACTTGGGTCTGTGAAAAGGTCCCTGTGGTTCCATAATGTAATGTTTAGTACTCTGGAATCTGAATCCAGCGATCCGAGTTCAAATCTCGGTGAAACCTTTTTTGGTTCGTACCCACCCGGGGACGCTTTTTTAAAGTCCCACGTGGTCTAGTGGCTAGGATATCTGTTTTTCACCTAGAAGGCTCGGGTTCGATTCCCGGCGAGGGAAAATATTCCATTCATTCTGGTTAGCAACCCGTAAATAAAGATATTTCCGAAAAGGTCCCACTAGCTTTTGCACATTCAAGTGACCGACCTAGAGACCCTTAATTCGGATTAATTTCCCTCTTCAGTTCAGGGCTGTCCTTGATTTCATAGGAATATTATCAGGGATCTCATTAAAATATTATTCATAATGCGCCATGAATATATATTATGACTAAATTATTAATGAAATAACATCGATTTTGATAGAAGAAGTGTCCTTTCTTTTTGTACTTGGGTAGTATAGAAATGATTAATAAACACGTCAAGATTATAAGCGATTTGACAGTAATAACCAATGAAAACAACACAAGAAGACGTAAGAAACACAGAATGCATGGATGGCGATTCTTACAGGTAAAAGATGCTAGTTATCACCCATCTTTTATACTGGAGTGAGTGAGAGTCTGGACAACATTGATGGAAAAAAACTACGTCAGCGTTGAACTGCGTGTTTCCTATGAAAGGAGGAAATACGAGGCAGTCATATATTTTTACTCATCTAGCGTGATATGAGGGAAAGAAGTATCTTCAAGGAATTTTGTTTATCGCTAGTTGTACAAATTCAAAAGTAGAGTGAAGTCCACGGTCAAAGGTATCAGTGTGGGACGACTAGTAATATCGCACATAGCTCTAAATGTGACGGCCTTCTTGAAGTTAACATAACGAACGAGCACCGAACATTAGAAGAGATGTAGAAAGAGACAGAGCTTGTATGAAGAATATTGTAGGCGATTGTGCATGACGATTTGGAATTGAAGAATATGCATTAACCGTGAGTGCGACTCCCATCATAACAGAAGCCGAAACGAGTTTTCACCTCTAAAGAACCTTTTTCACTCACAATGCCGGTCCTGATTGACTTCTTTTTTCACAAACCTATTCTAACATATCTGAAAGATTTAGTTCAATGGATTGTAAGTCTATATATATTACATGTCTCAAAAACCCAAGACTATCGTTGCGAACGACAAATCAACTAGCAACAGTCTTTTGGGATGTTCAGTATATTCTACTCGGGGACTGACTGAACACTGGATGCACCATCAAAAGTGACCGGTACACTTAGATTAATAGAAGACTGTGAAGTGAATTCTGAAATTATTTCTGGGCAAATATAAAGGACATGCGTTTCTTCAGGATTACAATTCACACTCTCCCATAACATCCGGGAAAAGGAAATCCCTTCTTGGCGTTAGGCTGTGTTGCCTCATCCTTCTACTTACCCGATCTAGCCTCCTGAACTTTACCTTTTTGACAAGATGTAGAACCCAGTAAAGTGCCAACACGGTCAATCTTCTAATGCATTGCAGAAATCTGTCTGGACATAATGCTTCAACACTAGTAATGAATGAAAGAAGAAACACATGTCGGGAAGAAGAGCTTCTTTATAGAAGTGAAAACGATCGTACAAGCTTTCGGTCAAGAAACTCTTCTTGCAGACTTATGGATCGTCTTCTAGAGCGAAAAGGGAGATTGCCGTTGTCCTACTCTTAAAATATAGTTTGCCAGAGCCCTCTTGGAACCTCCCAGCCAAATAGCATTGGTTCATTGACTTGATCGGAGATTATATTGTAGTATATACAGTTAAACTTGTCTTGAAGATAGGGGCTGCCTGGCTGGCATTCATATTACTTGAAAAAAGATAATTCAGCCAGTATAAATCTTTTTATTACCTCGACGTTTCGACAAAAAGCTTTTATCCTCGTCAGGAGCAAACAAAAATTAAAACATTTAGCAAGGCGTTAAAAATTATTCTAAGGCTCTAAGGGCGTTCTCACGCGATAATAACATTTAAAAGATTTCACAATAGTATATATTAATCGATATCTATTATGTACATTTTATACTTACCCTTTATAACTACTCTTTAAATTTAAAAACAAATTGTATGGTAGCGGAATATCTTCAAAGTTAAACTTGTCAATAGCGCTCCCTCTTGGGACTCACCAAAATAGGGTACTATAGAGAGGAGGTGCTATAGACAGGTCACTTTTAATGTAAATCGCATCGTACTACGTATTTAAAATCGGGCGCAATAGAGAGGAAGGCGCTATTTAGAGGGGGCGCTATAGACAGGCTTAACTGTATTCATTATTTTTTTGACAAAGTATAATTTTTATGTTTATATTTTGCTACTCTGTAAACATCCCTCATTGCTTTTGTTTATCATTCATAGTTTGTTCTTGACTTAAATAAATTGCTTTTCATCTTGAAGTTTTGGTCTATCCTAATTTTCCACGTGGCATTTTGGTGGAGATGCTGGGTAAAATTAGGAAGACAAACTGAAGATCGCCGAGAACACCTAGAGGTCATTGGGTGCTGTAATATACATTTTCGGAGACTGGCTCCAGGATTCCATCGCCGTGTCAAAACCTGTGGAGGATATTGCTAGTATAAAATTGTATAAATAAAATCTCTGTTAGTGTATTATCTATATGGGTATTAAATCCACAAT
Source organism: Cordylochernes scorpioides (assembly GCA_030710605.1). NCBI lineage: Eukaryota > Metazoa > Arthropoda > Arachnida > Pseudoscorpiones > Chernetidae > Cordylochernes > Cordylochernes scorpioides. The sequence goes on along the minus strand of CP092869.1, from coordinate 76,759,722 downwards.
TTGAAGCCAAGTGTCGTGTGTTATTAAAATACAATATACAATAATAATTAAATATATATAGATGGAAATTTTGCCGGGGGGAATTGATTTATAAAAGCATAGGGCGCCTCTCCCGTCAAGATTTACATAAATAACACAAAGTTTCGGAAAATTTGTATTTATGTACTAAAGATATCAACTATCCCTTTAAATTTGCATTAGATATGTGGGATGGTTGTGTGCGTGTTGGTGTGGCTTGGGGCCGCTGATAAAATTATAATTATTTTTATAAACTTACTTAATTTATTTAAAGCCAGAAATATATAAAGAGAAAAGAAGTAACGGCCGTTGGAAGCAAGCCTTATTGTTGACGAAGCGCGTGGCCAGAAAGTCCGGGATGTCGCCACGCGCGCATGCGTATTGTGTTCTCCCAGCTCGCGCTTGCCAAGGCGTAGTGAGGTCGCTACACTACCGCCCGTATGTATATTGAAACTTTGTCCCAGTTCGCGCTCGCTGAAGCAAAGTGTGGTCGCCATAGATACAACTACAACAATGTTTTTTGTCAGAATTTGACAAAGTGGCGTGTATTGTGGTTCATTCTTCACTACAATCTTAATTGAATGGAAGAACAAAATGCATTTTTATAATGATAATTAGAAAGAGAAGTTCCACTCTCTATTTAGGCTTATATAAATGTTATATCCTCGAGGGTATGTAGGATCTAGGAGAGGAGAACAGATAACACAAGATAATAGCTCTTTATTAAGTATAGCTTATATACACGTATGATGATGATGATAAATAAATAAACAACAAGTCAATGAGAACAATACTCTGTTGTCAATACACAATAATAATATATAACAAATATATTTTAACACAAAGCAATAACGCGCCATCTATACATATAAAATAAAAGGATTTAAAAGCGCGTATGTTTCTTTTATACACAATACAAACTTATACTCTACTTACTGCGATGAAAAAAATATTAGGAGGGCTTGGCTCATCAGTGGTGAAACCTACCAGCGGTTTCGCCAATTTAATCTACCAGACCGCTTCTCAGAGCTCTAATACTGTATAGGACGATTCTGCTTATATACGCAGCACTGAAGGATGGAATCTCAGAAATGGTTTTCAAGAAAACTATGGACATAAGCTTATAGGACAGTAGAATTACATTCAAATATTCAAATATTCTGAGATTCCATCCTTCAGTGCTGCGTATATAAGCAGAATCGTCCTATACAGTATTAGAGCTCTGAGAAGCGGTCTGGTGGATTAAATTGGCGAAACCGCTGGGAGGGTTCACCACTGATGAGCCAAGCCCTCCCAATATATTTTTTCATCGCAGTAAGGACAGTAGAAGTTTGTATTTTGTATAAAAGAAACATTCGTGCTTTTAAATCCTTTCATTTTATAAATATATTATTACTCATCTCATACTATTCTACCCCAGCAGACACCAAAGAGTCGGTGGACGAGTGGGTAAAACCCTCGATTCCCGACAGTCATGAACCGGGATTGAATCCCGCGTTAACCTTTTGTTTAATATGTGAATAACCTTCATATATATTATTCGATGTTTCAAATATCATAAACTAGGTTGCTCTTGTTGAGCGGTACTTAATAAAGTGAATTGGAACCGAATATATAACAAAGTTACGGGATGATGATATTAATGAACCAAAAGACGTTCCTCTCTCTTTAATAATACATCATAATCATAACGATGCACTATTCATCAACCTAGTAAAACATTTACTAGTAGTGATAAATTTGGTACATTAATATTATCCTTCTCTGCAACGTTAAATTGTATTCTACTCTGAAAATCGGTCTTTGCTACTTCACCAGATTAAACACCTGTTTGGTAAATTCGACCTATTTTATAACTTCCCTCGTAGGATGTTATAAACCGAACCGTCTCTGTTATTATGAGGGATGAAGCCCGAAACCATTTATTTATTTATTATCAAAACAGACGCGATATCTCCACAAGGGATGCTTACGTCAAGAAACAACACTAAATTCAGATACTATATTACATAAACAATTGAATAATTACATGGTTTGAGTAGAGTTTAATGAATAAAATAAAGGAAAGGACATTAAAAGCATGCTTGAATTTACAACCAACTAAAGAAACAAACACAAACAAATATACATATTTCGGCAATTACGGTTTTTTTCTAACCAAAAGAGAAAATCATAGTAATAATTACAGAATTTTCTAAATTTAAAATATGAGTCCTTACTATTTATAAAGATAAAAAGATCCTTGTATTCAATGTTTTCCCGATTTATGTAGTTCTGGAAGATTGGACATTCAATAAGCAGGTGACTGGATCGTCTATAGCTCCTATTCGAAACAGAAAATCTCCGAAGTTTCTATGATTAGTTACGAATTGCACATTGTAAAAGTCAGGGTGGAAATATTTTGGGATGCCTAAAGGGGAAAAGAGACGAAAGTGAGCACTAGTATTAGAAAACATATCTATCATTCTTGTTCTTTAAAAAAAGCATTCATTATTGAAGGAGAATGTGGACTGAATGTTTGTTGGTGTTCTTCACTTAGTTGGTCCAATTCATATTTAATCAGACTTGATTAGTTGAAATCAGCCAGGAAAGTGTAAACCATGGTATACATATGGCTTTTTGTCTCAACTTGGTAAAAATGGTTTTGTGTGTATTATTATTAATCATTACTAGTAAAGTCTTTTAATAGAGGGTTATAAACATAATACAAGGTTGTCCCAACATTTCATAAACACTTAAAAAAAATTGAAATACCAATATTATTAGCCGTTATGTATAATGTCTATTTATTATATATAAAGTAATTGTATTATGTATTATTATATATTATCCGTAATAATATTATTTGCCAAGTAATAAGAAAAATGTTTTAAGAAAAACACAAAATTTTGGATAACCTTATACATCGTTCAAATGCGCAATTAAAGGAAAAGGTTTCTCTTTAGATTAATGTATTTATTGTAGAACATTATTAGATAAAAATAGTCTCTAAAAATATGTCCAGGGTTGCCTAGTGGACATGGCATCTGCCCGGTAAGCGGAACACTGTGGGTTCGATTCCCATCCTTGGACACTTTAATTTTTCCGTTTATCATTACTCTTCACAATTCATCCTTTTATACTTCATCCCTAAGGAGGAAGCTCTGAAGGCATTATTGTAGGAATTTATAACAAAAATAAACACATACTGGAAAATGTTGAAGAGAAAACTAATTGGATTTCGGTTACTTAAATTCAACCCAAGCATAGATTCATTGCTGACTTGTATAACTTTTACGTATCTACCTCCTAACGAACTCCAACTAGAGAATATATATATTACGATCAAGATACTCAATGGACTGGAGATAATTTATATGGTGAACTAAACATTCGCACCAACAACCTTGGAGACTTTCTTAACCTGCTGGATATCTCAACTTTATTGTCGCGTAATCTTTCCTCAAGAGTTATAATAACATCTACCCATGTCAATACTCTAGTTCCCCAGCAACCCCTTTCTTGCTTATCTCCCTTTTGACACATTGTAAATAACATTGCTGATTATTGTAACTATTGCTGTTATTCCTGCATATACCCTCTTCTACTTGGAGAAGTTGTATAAAACCAAAGGGTCAAAACAGGGACTTTTGTTGTTGTTAATACGGCTATTCCTGTATGAACCCTACATTTCTGTGCTTGGAGAATCCGTGTAAGACTGAATTGTCTTAATAGAGCTTTTTGTTGTTGTTGTTGTACTTCATCCCTAAGATAATAAATATTCGTTATTTCTTATTGAAGATAAATTTCGATTTTTCGTTTAAAAGAAACACATGCGGGATAATTTTCAAATATCGTTGTACAAAAATAGTCTCTATCACTATGTATTCCAATTTTCAATGAATAAATTCCCTGAATAATTGAACCAAGAGGATATTTTACAAAATATAAATGAATATAAGTTTTAAAATATTTTCCAGCGCCAATGTTAAACATAGCCTATTCACTATAAGTTATTGGATACTTTAATGGAGGATATATTTTCAATTAATATATTATATTTAGAAAATATTTACCTTCTCTTTCATAAACGAATATTTTCTGTTAAAATTATATTCTTGTGTATATGCTTGGGTAAATATTGGTGCATCATGTTTGATGTAACGATCTCAAGGAAATATTGGACATATCTTGTGGTTGTAAACAATATATAGGTGTATGCGTGTATATGTGTGTATATATGTATATATTTTTAAATTTAATGATGTAACTGTAAATAAAATTCAAAGAATATCTCTATACGTAAATAATATTTATGAATCTTTCTAAGTCGCTTTCTGTGTATCTTTCCATGTTGAATATTTTCTTTGTTATATTTGTATGTACATTTAGCGCAAGTGTCCCTAGGGGGACATAGCGTTTTGAATTGAAATAAATAAATAAATAAATGTTTGATTGACATGATATAGAATATTTTATTTTAGAATTTTAAAATTATTTAGGTCTTTTAAAAATTAGTTGTAAAGTATATTTCACTGAGATATACTATCGGCGCGGTGAAGGAACCGGGATGTTTCTGCGGAGGAGAAATTCAGGACTCGAAACATCTACTTCTGGAATGTCTAATTTTCGGGATTATAGGGGAAGACAATTTGGTGGCATCGGACAGCTACATGAATTCGTAGATGAGAAAAAAATATTCAAATATTTCAATATATTTTGTAGATATATATACAACTATGTTTTAAACTGGGAAAGAGAGGAAAGGAAATTTTGAGAGAATTGCTTTTGTATGTTTGTCTTTTTCTCCTTGACCTTTCTCCTTGTATATAGCCAATTTGATATGATGTAAAAAAATGTATTGACGCAAATATCCCTGAGTTTGGGATATCGCGTTATAGGATGTTAATAAAGTTAATAAAGATATATATATGTCATAATATATACTTTTCCAGAAATAACAAAGCAAGCCTACAGTAAACCCAGAGAGAGACGGGCGGGTAAGGACCAGTCACTTTAGACATCAGCGACATTCCAAGGGGCGACTACTGGGGCCCGTTACTTGGAACCTCGGGACTTTTAAGACAGTAGGGGATTGTGTGCGACACGAACGGCCGCCCGTCTCTCTCCCCTCTCTCTCTCTGGTTGCCTGGGTTCCTCTTCCAACTTGTGGTGTGATTATTTCTCTCCCTACATTATTATATTGCCACATAAATATATTTACTTATTTTTGACCGAGTATATCATTATTATATATTTACGGAGACACTGTGTCACGACTTCACATGACTTGGAAGGTTGGCGTACAGTGAGAACAACTGTTGACAGAAGTAACTGGAGCGAAAACATCTGAACCAGATTGCATTCGTCAAGAAAATAAATAGTTAACTATTTCGTAAAGTAATTGTTTTTATTATAAACTTATTTTCCTTGTTCTTGCGATAATGGAAACTCGCTAGGAAAAGGTAATCAAGAAGTGTGAAGACACGAGCGAAGCTCTTATTAAGCAGTAACCTGGTATATAACAATATATTAGATAATAAAAAGGCATATATTGGATTTAATAAAAGATTTAATTTTCCAATATTTCGGCTGGCTGAACGCCAACCTTTATCGAGGCATTACATTTTTGTATACACAAACTCAGCGCCGCATAGTGTTATAATATCACAGTTGAAATCATTTAAAATACAAAATAACAAATAACACTATGCGGCGCTGAGTTTGTGTATACAAAGATGTATGTAAAGATGTTCAGCCAGCCGAAATATTGGAAAAATAAATCTTTTAATTAATCCAATATATGCCTTTTTATTATCTAATAATTTAAATATGGATTGCTCTATTTTCAAAATAACAATATATGCGATTATTTTCCCACTCGTGTGCATTTTAAAGTAGAAAATAATTCAATTAAAAATCTCCCTTGTAGTAATGAAAAATCTCGCTATCAACAAATATTGAAAACTATATGAAGAAATTTGTAATTTACGGTTGCGAATATATATATGTGATATGATCCTGTCGACTTTCAATGTGGCAATATAGTGATAATAATGTGGGGAGAGAAAAATAAGGAAACCACCAGTTTGGAAAAGGAATTCCAGGCAACCAGCGAGAGAGAGGTAGCGCGAGAGGTTATATCACCGCTGAACGACCGTTTTTTTTTTGTCGCACACCACCCCCCAACTGTCCAAAAATAGTCCTGAGGGTTCCAAGAAAAGCCCCCTCCGGAATGTGGCCAGTGGTTCAAAACGGCCGTAACTTAGTTGCCTTCTATCGACGTCTCTCTCTCGTTGACTGTAGGTTTACTTTATTATTCCTGGAAGAGCATATTTTATGGCATATATATATATATATACACTACATATAGTTTTTTTTATCTCTGATTATCTTTGCGTCACAAATACAGTCTCGTACAAAACTTGAAGAAGTTGAACCTTTTATCATGTATATCGGGAACAACACAATAACTCTGAATAATATTTGATACACAGTGACCTTTATTGAAGACACACGATATAACCAAGTATGAACAAAAATTGTCTCTGTCTCCTTCAAAACAAAGCATCATTACATAAAAATATGAAACTTTCAATATAAGTGTATTTTGAATATATATATTTTATTCACTGAATGTATTTCTGTATTCTATATATAAACCTTTATACCTATACTTAAGGTATATATTAATATGAAACATATTTATAAATATGATGCACTAGCGCGCCATCTGTTATCAAAATTCGAAACTATTTTAAAGGCGTAAGATTATTTTTGATATTAAACAATTTCTACTGCCCTTACTGCAATGGAAAAATTAATTGGATGGCCTGGCTCATCAGTGGTGACCCTCCCAACGGTTTCGCCAGTTTAATCTACCATACCGCTGTTATATTGCATTTTTGGAACTTCCTTTTATAGTGATACTGTTGATAGACTCTTGGAATGGGTATTTTAGAAGAACTATGGACATAAGCTTTGAGGACAGTAGAATTACATACAATTATAAATATATAATATGCTTCGAGCAATCGCTCTTCCGCAAATATCAAAATGTTTCTTTTATTAGAACATGTATAATATGATGCACTAGCGCACCATCTGTTATCAAAATTCGAAACTATATAAATATAGTCTCTCTTTGTACTTATATTATGAGGTTTAATAAAATTTATATTTAATATCTCGTTATGATATGAGCCCCTCAATGCACAGATTGATTAACTCCATAAATAATCGGGAAAAAAATGTTTAATTTTTGTTGAAAGTCTAAAAATCTATATGTCATATAGATTTTTAGACTTTCAACAAAAATTAAACATTTTTTTCCCGATTATTTATGGAGTTAATCAATCTGTGCATTGAGGGGCTCATATGTCGAATGATTTTACTTTGACTATATACATATGTGAGAAATTGAGAAAACACAGTCTGTACCACACTGACGAAGGCTAACAGCCCGAAACGCGTACGTGGTTGAATTTTCTAGATTTATAAAGAATTGGCTTGGCTAAATATCATTGGAACAAGCTAAATCAACCGTTAATTGATTTTGTTCTACCCTATGGCGCTCTGCTATCTAAAATTATCATGTGAGTGGTAAGGAAATGACAATTTTGTCATATATATATATGTCATAAAAAAACGTATATTCTATTTACGTTACCAATTCATGCAGTCTTGGATGGTAAAAATGAATAATAACTTTTGTCCTAAAACTATATTTATTTTTTTATTATATTTCAAAGGCAAACAGTTTTTTTGCATACATAGACAACTAACTAGGTTATTATTATTTAAAAAAAAATTAGGTTATATTCTTTTTGTTTAGGATTCCTTTACCTTTTTAAAAATTAACTCTGTGTTTATTTCTTATTTTGATTATTTAAATTATAATTTTAGTTATATTATGAAAACAATTTTAATAAATATAATGGTTATGATTATAAAATTTTAATTATATTAAGGAATAATAAAAATCATATTTTTATTATGTCATATATATATATTGATATTAAAGACGGGAAATATCCTGACTGCTCACATGAATATTTTAGATGGGGAGGCAGAGCTTCATCTAGTGGAACTGGAATGTTCATATGAGCGATCAGTAGATATTTTACCTTTTATTTATTTCAACTTGTTTAGCATTATTACGAAATTTTTTGGTAATTTATGACTACCTTTTTTTGGGAAGTCTCTATGACCATATCTTTGAAGATAGATGTATAACCTACACCACTCTGACGAGGGCGATCATCCCGAAACGTGCTCGAATGTGGCATCGTGGGGTCACTAGATGTGACATTTCGATGCGGTAAACAAAGAATATAAAAAAAGTTTTGAAATGACGTTATGTGGCGCTGAGTTTGTTGTTGACACACATTAAATATGTTATAATACCTTGATAAAGGTTGACGTTCAGCCAACTGAAATATTGGTAAAATAATTTATATTTCGATCCATTATTTGCCTTTTTATTATAAGAAAAGGTGTCTCCTCGCCAGTTGTAGCTAAGAATAACCACGTGTAATCTCGCGGTATTTTAAAATAAGTTTCTTTTTTATAGTAACTACTGTCCTTTGTCATTGAAGTAACCAAAACATAACATCGTACTTCAGGTATTTCATGTATCTTCTGGCAATATATGGCTATAGTATCTAAGAATTGAAGCTACAGAATTCCGATTAAGTCTTTTCTGTATTCTCTAAATTAATGCGTTCATTCTTCTTGAATCCAGGAGCCTCTAAGCGACATATGACATTAAGACATCTCAAAGACATTGGTTGCTACAAGTGAAATGCTCTTGGGAGTTGATAAAGTGATACTGTTCGACTTATTCTCCACCTTATATACATATATTAGAAAATACTGTCATTTATGTATCAAAGGTTCATATTTTCCTCATAATAATTAAAAACAAATCATTTTTATCAACAACAACAAAAACCTTTATTAAGACACTATTGTCTTACATGGGGATTCCCCTAAAAGGTTATATATGTACATGAGTGAGGAGGAAAAGCAATTTAGAGGGGAGGGGGAGCAATCAGCCGTTGTCTGTGGAGTTAAGAACTTCTTTCCTGATTTTATCAATCGCCTTGAAAATATTTAACTATTTATAAACAAATGTTTAATCAGGCAGGAGAGTAGTAAAAATTTTATATGCATGTTGTTCATTATAGTGAGTTAGCCCCAAAATTTCGTGTATTTCCACTCTCTTTTTTTGTAGAAATGCATTTTTATTACCTCAGTGCATAACGCAGAGGCAGTGATATATAAGGCAGAATATAAGCTTTAACAAAGTATAGGTTAGCTTTTGACTGAATTTATCAAAGCTGGTGAAGTGGCGTATTCTTTTATCGCTATTTATATAACTTTTCTGGGGTTATAAGCACAATTTCATAATTTTACTGAATCTTTTAAAAGGCAGAGGCACTCTTTTGCTACATATCTATCGTATTTTATATTTTATACATAGAAATGTGTGTGTTTTACATACAAATACCAGGAAACACAAGCCTAATGTAACTTTAAAATAGCGTTCAATCAAGTACCCCCGAAAAAGAAGGGCGCGGCACCTATAAAGGTCGAATAACAGGTCGTTGACATGTACAAAACAACTCGGTAGAATATAAGCATTATGGTCATGTCAGTCCTTGATTAGACACGGACGCCCAAAAAGGTCCGCTATCTCTGAAATCGCCATTAGCATATAAGCTAGATGCTTTCTGAGCTCAACACATGGAAGAATACAAAACAGTAGAATTAGGTCGACTAGCCTCCCACGATTACCACATAATATTCTCACCTTCCCGGGTGCTTCCCCCTTTTAACCGAGGTAATCATGTTCCTATGAGTGTATACTTCCATACCCATAAAGGTCGAATAACAGGTCGTTTACATGTACAAACAACACAGAGAGAATATAAGCATATTGGTCATTCCAGTCCTTGATTTGACATGGGTGCATAAAGGGTTTTCCTCTCTGAATATTCCATTATCATATAAGCTGGGTTCCTTCTAAGATCAACACAAGGGAGAAGACAAAACAGTAGAATTAGGCTTACCTGCTACCCGATTGTCAAGCATTCTATGAATCCCGCATAGTCAATCTCACCTTCCCGGGTGCTGCCCCTTCTAAACCCGAGATAACCATATTTACTATGTATGTGGTCTTCTTTTGTCTTCACGCTAGTGCGCTCTCAATCTGGCCTATGACTGCAAGTTGTATGAGAAGCCTATTGCGACGCGATGTGGGCTTCACATATTACAACATATATTTTGTATGAATTTATACATTCAAATGAAGAGACAAGATTTATCCAAAAGGCGTTTATTAACGTGGCTAACAAAGTAACATCAACCAAGTCTTTTTTTATGAATAACAATTGGTTTGGGTAGAAAAATAAATCAACCGATTGATAGAACTGAATAATTTAAAAGTAAAATGTACATCTTGAAGCTAGTTAATCCATTAGGGCACATATGTTCAATTGCCCTATATTAAATATACATGTATATTCAATTATCATTTTAATCATCATAACATATGGTATCACGACATAAAAGAAATAATATTTAATTCAAGGATTGAAGAGACCATCAAGAGTCCAAGAGAATATCAGTCTTAACAAAAATAAGAACATTTTTGTTTAAACTCTTTATGGAAGGTTTTTTTTTTGTCAAATAACTGATTCAATAAGAGAAGAAAATAAATAAAATCAACGTCTAATAATCTTAGTTTATTCTTGTGTAAGAGAGATTTACATTTAACATATAAAATATAGGAAAAGTTTTAGATGATAAAAAAAAGGCATTTTTCCTGACACACAAATGAGCATTTAAACCTGGAAGAAGCCATATATTGAGATGAATTCCAACTAAATGTTAATTTTAATCTTAAGTTTCAAAAATATACGTATAGTTCATATTTCTTCCGCTAGATGACGCTCTTAAATTTTTAAATGTTCATTTATGGATTTAGGATATGCTTTTTTATAATAATTTCGAATGCCTAAACTTTTCCTTTATTTTTCTTCTCTTTCGCAAAGTTTTAAAAAAGAACTTAGCAATTAGAAGTTAGTGGTAAATATCTATAATAAACATGTTTTTAATGGGCGTAGAAAAAAAAGGCCTTCATAGATATTCAAATTATATTAATATATTTGTCATAGATATTCTACTTATAGAGGTTATAATATTTAGTTATATATGGGCTATAATATACATATATAAACATATGCAAGTATATATGTAAATAATAATTGAGCCGCCAAATATAATCTACCTATGACAATCTCATCCTGTATGAGGTACTGGAAAATTCCTTTAGAAAGTGTTCGAATAAAAATAATATTCCTTCAAATATTGTTATTATATTTTTATTTATTTGGCGCTTAGAGTTAATCATATATATTTCATAGCAAGTATCAAGGCGGTTTATGGAAAAAGGAAATTAAAACCAGTTAATAACCAGTTTACTGTCTACATTTCAGTTTCAATAAATTTGAAAAAAAAATATCAATCACCATTTTATCACTTGACAGAGAAACTTCTATTTTAACACATTATGTGAAAAAATAAGATATATATATATGAAAAATAGAGATAAATTATAAAAAACGTAACATTATATAAATTCCAAACAGATTATCTTGTTAAAATAGGCCTACAACAATATTCACTAATAAAAATGAAAATTTTATACTTTTTACTCCTATTGGTTTACAATCTATTTTAATATGAGACAATTTTTTTTTTTCAAATATATATCGAAAAAAGAATTTGTAAAAAAATATATAAACAGCATTTTCTCCATTTCAAAATGGAATCCTGATTTTAATAAAAAATAAATTACATATTAAACGAGTATGTATATTGATAATTAAAAGAAAAAAGCTAATTGTCTCTGAATAAATCTCTTCTACTTCATAATACTGTTATTGGAGAGAAGAAATTTCTAATCATATTGTCTAAAATAACAATTATTAAAACATTTATGACTGAAAAATTCAATTTATAGTTCAAGAAAAATATTTATATAGTTTATTACAAAACTATATTTGTAAACAATATATTCTCTTTCAAAAAAATAGCATTTCTTAGGATATTTGATAAAAAAACTTAGAATTATAAATATGAAGTAAAAACAAAAAGGATTAAGCGACTTTAAACCTTTCCAGAGAAGTATTTATTTGCATACCTTAAATCTACCAACCAACCATCTATTTACATATTAACATGTGAAATGGAAGATAATTCTAGAAAACGCGAAGACACTTGAGAGTTGTACAACACAACTAGGGTTATATATGATGAATATATATATATAAATATATCATATATGAGCTGAAAAATCTCCTCTCATCATTCTATGCTATCAACCTCCACAACAACCTTCTGTATTCTGTGCAAAATTGGATTTTTTTGCTTCAAAATTTAAAATAAAAAGCTATTTACAAGTAAATTATTGCTACAAGATTTTTTTCAATCAGCTTAAATTTATTATGGTTTGATAATAAATTAAAAATATAAATGTCATACAATATTCGAATAATATATTAATGAATATATTTAAAGTATCTTTAAAACTTTTAAATATTTACTGTTTAATATCAATTATTAAAATTATATTCTTTATTTCCACATTCGATATGAAAATAAATTTCACCATTATATTAGCCTATATTATTTTGAATATAATTTATTTAAAAGTAAAATATAATGCATTACGCAACGAAAATTCCTCAAGTTATACTGTTTTTTTTTCATATAAATATTTTAATAAAAAATACCAGTCGTATTGAAAATAATCTAATTTAAACTAATACATTGGTGTGTTAATACATTTTAAAAATATTTCTCAATATATAAATATATATTGTTGAATGAATTAGATGACTTCGGTATTATAATTAAGAATTATTCATCTGTGCAATGAATATATTTATTTTAAAATTTGACCAGAGAGAGAGTCTTGTACTTTTTCATACAACAGGTCGAGAGTTAATAAATATTATTTTGCTTATATATACCTTAGCAGGTGTTTTGGGGATGTTTTAATATTTTTATTATAATTTTAAATTTTATCACGAGCATATAAATGATCAAGTAGCTGCAACGTCTTATTTTATGAGGGATTACTTTTTAAATAATGTATGTAGCTCATTTTTCGAATAAATCAAATATTGAAATATTCAAGATCATTAAATTATATACGAAATATTTTGACATATTATCGTATATATGCAAAAAAATAAAATACAATGCAAAATAAAAGCAATGTTATTTATTTTAAATATTTTTATAATTTAAAAATGCGTATTTAATTCCAAAATTATTATTTCACAAAACTATATAAGAGAGATTATATACACTCTGTATAGTAAATTAATATAATCGCTCAATATATAAGTTTGAAACGAATAAAAATAAATTACGATTAGCGTCTGAATACATTCATAATCTATTGATTCATTTTTATAAATACATTTTCTGCAGAAATATAAAGGATAGATTTAAATTATATAATACCATAAAAATAACATCAGTGATTACTTCTAAATCAAGAAATCTACTTTTAAGAAATATTCAAATAAATACATTTTCCTAATGTTGAAATGAGAAATAGTTGACTGTAATTTCTTTTATCGAAGTTATATTTATAACATATCAATAAAATAACTAATATAATATATAGTAAAAGCTAAAGACAATGAATCATCCATCTTCAACTGCCTAACTTCTAAGAGATGCAGAATGCAAACAGTTTTGGTTTATGTAATGGTTAAATTCAATCCTGTTAATCTGGCCACTTCCAGACTCACTGCATATTGGAACTTCTGATCAACTGGTTAAGTTATACAAGCTGCACAGACCATGACTAGAAATTTACTCAAGAGTACTGGACATCCCAGGAAGTTGGCCTTCATCCAAACGAAAAATGCTGAAATTTAAGCCTATTTCTCTCTCTGTACTGAAATTATATTCAATATGATATTAAAATATAAAGGAACTCATTGACGAAACTTAAAGAATTTGTACCTATCAGAATGTATATTTTATTATTATTATCTATTATTATTTTAGTATTAATATCCTATTTAATGAAGATATATTAACTGCCACGAATTCAAAAATAATTTATTTTTGGATTAAATTGGGTATTGTATAAATAAGAAAATAGAAAAAGTATATTAAAAAATAGTTAAAGTCAAAATGCAATTTATTTTTCGAATGGTATTTAGAATTTTCACTCAATGTATGAAAAAAATGCGATTTCATTTAACACATTATTCAAAGAAAAAAAAACATTTTTTCATGAACACAATATTTATATATTTTAAATATATAATAATTTTTGCAAAATATTTTTATTATATTAAGAACATTATATTTATATTTTTATATAAAATGCATTTATTTTTTATAATTACAATCAATATTTTAAAAAGGTGAAAGTTCTGGATTTTGTTAATTATATTTGCAATAATTTTAATAGCACATTGTTTATAGTTATTCAAAACGAAAAATCATATTTATATCAGAGTTTATTATAAAAAAATATCATTTTAAATTTTTATATTCCCCTATTATAATTTACTGTATTAATATATATGTTATATTTTAAATAATAAATAATTTAAAGTATAAATATCACACTCTATTCAAATTTATTAATTAACTATCTTTCAAATAAGTTTCATTAAAAAATATCATTCAAAACGATCACTGAAAATTTGGTTTGAAAATATGGATCGTTTGCATTTAATATAGACCTTAGGAAGATATAAATTCAAGTATATATAAATAATTACGACTGTTTGAATATAAAAAATATAATTTTAATGATATTCTATACATTCGTTTTTTAAATTCTATTTTCAAAGAGGTATTATTAAATTTTTAAACTATTTTTGTTCTCTCATCTGTGTTATATTAATGACAATTAGGTGAATTTTACAGTAGGAAAAATCACATAAAGATGGAAATTTTGCCTGGAGCATATTGAAATAAATAGAGAAATGACTCATGTCGAAATAGATGCCAATCTATGCGTTCTGTATTGACCATCTTTTCAAATAAGCAGAAATAATTCAGTGACCAAAGATCACTGATCACAATTTTTAAATCACTTTATATAATATTATGTTCACCGACTTTGACAGTTTCCACCTGGAGACCATGATTTCGTGCTATGACCCTCATTATACAAAACGATTTGATTTCATAAAATCCACAAAGGAATAATTGAATCTTCAGATATTCCTATAGGATATTTAGCTATTAAAGTGACCAAACCAAAATTCTATAGCTAAAATATTCAGAAAATTTAGAAGAATTCGTTAATCCTTTATGAATTTGTATAAATCAATTCTCTTTCTGAACTAACGCGGGTTAAAGCCAGACACCATGTTTTCCAGGTGGGTCTTAAGAATTTGCCAAAGTTGTCGTTGTGGCTTTGTCGCCTTCTCAACGCTGCTAGATTGCAGAGACGGTTAAGTGTTATTATATAGATTTGACGTCTATTTCGACAAAAGAACTAACCATTTTTTAGTTAAATTATATATAAAAGATATGGCATCAATTAAAAAAATAGTCTTAAATTAATTTCTCTCGACTCCAATTGTTGCAAGAATCCTTTTGGCACAGCGTTTTCTACCGGCAAGCTGAATGTTTAGGAGATGGAGGTTTTTCCTGTCTTGGGGATTTCTTTTCATAGAGTCCTAACTTCAAGCCATGAGGAGGACTTGACCTTCGAGAGGTCGGGAAGGGGTTAAAGGACTTTGTTGGACTAGTAGGGGAGAGGCTAGAAGTAGGGGATTTGTCCTGTGTTGGTGAGAGGATGTCTGAAGAAAGAGAGGATAGACTTAAAGAAGGCAGCGGAGAAGAAAGGGATGAGAGGCTCTCTTTGTTACTCTGTTGATCCGGAGATGGTGTCGACAGTTCGAAATCATCATTGGGGATTCCTGATTCTTTAGAAAGCTTCAATTCTAACTCAGCATGAATCTGGTCGGAAGATGTTGTTTCATTTATTTTCGATATTAATGGAGTACTTCCATCTATTCTTTGTAGAGCTGTTGTAGGACTGGTTAACGAAATGACATCTTTACCTGCTACACTTCCATTAGAATTATTGCTCGAATTAATCTGATTTAAATTCAATATCTCAGATTTTGAAGGTTGAGAACTTGCCCCATCTGTACTTGAGTATGAATGCAAAGGTATTGATGTAGGAGATGCACTTTTTGAGCTCTCCCCACATGGATAAGTTTTCTCAGTACTTTCCTTGGAATGTAACGAAGATGTAGATTTGGAATTGGTTATCAGAGAATTATTTATAACTTCTGTTTCGAAGTCTTCAGAACGACTCTCATTGGACGTCAATTTAGCATCTTCCGAATAATGAGGCATATCTTCAGGAAGAGGAGTAATGCTTTTATGCTCAGGTGTAGATGGCAGGGAGAGTTGTTCTTCATCACACAGTTCTGTAGATGTACTGCTGCTATCATCGTCTTCATCATTCTCTTCTTTTTTAATGGTCAATTCGCTTTCAATGTCTTTTGCCTTTCCTTCTTGCATTCTCTGTAGTTTGACGATTTTCCAGGAGAGGGTTTCGGATGCGTCAACTCGGTTGTTGTTAGCTGAGGAGGGACGAGAAGGAGGGGTTGGTCTGGGAGGTTTCTTTTTCTCTGTGGCAGGCTTGAAGGTGTAGGAAGGAGGCACGCTTTTGTTCTTCCTCACCAAGGGTTTCTTCCCAAGAAGAAGATGGTTGACGGCGATAGGGTGAGATGGTCGGCTTCCAGTAACACCAGGGTAAGTGAATCCACCTGCAACATAACATATACCATTGAGAGCTCAACCAGAGAACGGTAAAATAATCATTAAAAGCAATATCTATATCGTTTTTTATATATTTTGGGTAGAACATACATGATAAAATACACTCATGGGCAAATATTAGGATGAAATATAAAGAAGTTGTACCTTTTAGCATGTATATCGGTATTCAGACAATAACTCTGAAATATTCACTCATGGACAAAGCTTAAGTAAGTTGTACATATTAGTATGTATATCGGGATTCATACAATAACTCTGAAAGATACACTCATGGGCTAAGCTTAAGTAAGTTGTACATATTAGCATGTATATCGGGATTCAGACAATAACTCTGAAAGATACACTCATGGACAAAGCTTAAGCAAGTGGTACATATTAGCATGTATATCAAGATTCAAACAATAACTCTGAAAGATACACTCATGGACAAAGCTCAAATAAGCTGTACATATTATCATGTATATCGGGATTCAGACAATAACTCTGAAAGATACACTCATTAATAAAGATAATACAGTAACCTTTATTGAAGACATACGAGATAAACAAGTGTGAACAAAAATACCTGTATCCTTTTTAAAAAAAAATAATAGACAACAAAGAATTCCCACTTCCTTAAGTTTTATCCATGAGTGTATATTGTGTGCACGATTGGATAACACAGTCCTAAATATTCTCACCCACAATATTCATTCCATTATTCAAAATTTTTATTATTTTATCACAAAACTACTTCATTATAATTTAAAAAATGCTATAATAATGAGCATATATGTGATATTATCTTGAACTATTATTCTATTAATCTTAAACCAAAGATAATAATGGGAATTAAGATATTTTAGAAACATAAAAATGTAATAATAGATCAGTATATTGTGGAAACCTCAATTCAAACTTAACATCTAAATTTCACAGCATTAAAACGTTATATATATAACCGATGTATTCACGGCATTACGTATGAAATTAGTTTCCAACTCACATTCGTTTAAAAAAAAAGGATATTTGAAAAAAAGGCTTCATAATACAAAACATTAAATGCAAAGTATACTTATGGACAAAACTCAAGGAAGTTGTTCCTTTTAGCATGTATATCATGATTAAGACAATAAATCTGAAATATATTTGATACACGGTGACCTTTATTGAAGACACACGAGATAACCAAATGTAAACAAAATTGCCTCTGTCTTCTTAAAAAAAACAGACCGGCGATATAAAATAATCTACACTTCCTCAGGTTTTTTCCAAACACACACATAGCTGTACCTAATTTTTCTTTTGAAAATATAGACAGGCATAGTCTCTCGAGAGCTCTCATGGCCTTCTATTATTCTATATTACAAGTCAAACCACAATGGTAGAACAATGTGTAAATACAAGATTAACCATCCTCTTAAGACATAAGCTATGGAAGTTGAAATGGTAAACAAAATAGATCAAAGATATTGGAAGTTGAAAAACCAACAAGCATCAGAGAATAAATCATGAAGAATCGATGGGAATAGGACAAAAGTGCAAGTTTCTTTAATTTTAGACTTCATTGAAACACGCTATTAGACATTCTGATCCTCTGCAAGTATAAATGTCTAAAATATTTACATATGAAAAAGAAAGAATATGCTACCAAGAGCAGCATCTTTACACACCCAAGATAGAAGACATTGCGATTGCGGTGATAGATATGCATGGGGATGTTTGAGGCTTTTCATTGGATATGAAAACAACAGCAACAATGATGCTAGAAGCTTGTGATAACGAAACCCATAATCATAATATACGATTAAATTTCGTTTTATATTCATATTTCAATACCTAATAAAATCTGGAACTGTCCACCGTTAGATATGAAACACCGTGGTTTTTTACCCGTTAGTATGATGTGCGCCTGTTTTTGACGCTCGCGCAGCTTGGCATACTGTTTCTTGAGAGCAGAGAGGTCGAGTGTCATTCGTTCGGCGTTGGTCACGCTGGTAGGTAATGTGAGGGATGATGGGCCGAAAGCTCCGGGTCCGATGGCCGAGAACAGAGAAGGATCTGCAATAGGTACGGTGGTCAAATTTGACTAACAATTAGCAAAAATAAGTTCAAGGAAATTTGGATAATATATATATGCATAAACAAATAAAGATTAAAAGATTACATGATTAAAAAGAAGCTCCTCATGTAATCTTTTAATCCTTATTTGTTTAAACTATATTCTACTGAGTTTATGTAGCCGAAATATATATGCATATTATCTATAGATAGCGTGCGTGAGTATGTAACACGATTTCAACTCGGAGCGATTTGATTGCGATTATTTGAGTGATTATGCATAACCTCAAAAGAGGAAAAAATACAAATATTTGAAGTTCATATGTCAAACCTCCTTGGAATAATGTTCCAAAATCAGAATCAAAAAAGTCAATATAAAGATTTTTTTCATCTGCTATTATTTATTAATTGATTTCAAATATCTGCATGAATACATTCACCCTATGGAATTTAATAAATATTTAGATAAATATATTTAAAGTTCTTTAAAGATTCAATATATATTTATTTTTGTGTTTTAAATGAAGTGGTCATGTATATTTTGAATCGAATAGGCCTTTTCGATCTATTAATAAAGAGGTCCCAATAATACAAAATTAAATGCTTGTTAGATTGTATTGCCATCGTGAAGAAGCAGGTATAAATAAGAGCTATCATAAATAATATCACATATATAAAAATATATTTAAACGAAACTTTTACGATATTTAAAATGAAAATAAGATTGTAGTTGATAAGCTTTATCAGATATAAGAAAATAATTATATAACTATATTTCACTATAACTTTACATTAGAGCCTTTACCAAGAGCTCATCCTATAATATATAATAAGAAGATTGCACACACCCATATTCTCTCTAGAAACAAGGGATCCAAAGGTTTCTTCTTTATTTATTTATTTATTTATTTCAACACACAAACGCGATATCCCGGCTAGGGATAATTGCGTCGATTTACATTTTTTAAACAGAAACAGTTATAAAATTTTTACAAAAAAAAGGTAATCGAAATAAAAAGAGAAAAAAATATATATATATTAGGAACCTGAACCTTTCAGGTTTGAAAGAAAATCATGAATATATTTACAAAAATAATTAAACTTATGATAATTCTCTCTGCTATTTACAAATTGATATAGATCTACAACATTATTTATTGTCTGTTGTCTAGCGGTGAAGAAGAGTGGACATTCCAGCAGTAGGTGTCTCGAGTCCTGGAATTCGTTGCCACAATGACACCTAGAGTCTTCACTCGCGCCAATTTTTGATAAAAATCCCTTAAAATTTCCATGGTTCGTTATAAATTGTGAATTATAATAGTTTGGTCGAAAATATTCCGGAATTGCATAAGGAAAGAAACTTTGAATGTTTGATTAGTATTTTTTTTCAGTAAATCAATCCTTGATATAATGAAATCTTTGAGTATACCTAGAATATACAAATCATAAAATTGTTTATCTTCTGTTGATAAATTATTCAACTCATAACCTATAATTCTAGATTCCATATAATCAGTAATCAAAGGAATATTGGCTAAGGTGTGAACACAGTTATAACAGGTTGTTTTATATGTTTGGGTACACCATAGCAGAATTTGATATTGCATTGAGTTCAGTTTGTACTTATATTTTTTGCTAATAAATTGAAACCATATTTCTGTTCCGTAAGTTAACGTTGGCCTTATTATAGATTTATAAAGTGTAAGCCTTTTTTGGGTGCTAAGACCACAAGATTTTCCACATATTGAAAAAAGAAGGTTTTTCAATCTTTGGGTTTTGTTTAGTATAATGTTAAGGTGAGGGCCAAAATTCAATTTGTTTTTCCATCTATGATTCGCAATCGTAATTCCAAGAATTTTAATTTCTTCTACGGGCATAATAATATTGTCTCTAAAAGTAATTGAAATTTTGTCTTTATTGTGCAAGTGTAAAATACTAGTTTTATCAAGATTGATATTCAGCTTATTATCATTACACCATTGATCTATCTTTTCCAAATTAAACTCAATCGACTTTTTTAGATTTGTTAACCTATTATTCCAACATATAATAGTTACATCATCAGCATAGCAAATGATTTCAGAGTTTGGTGATTGCAAATTAGTTAGCAGATCATTTAAATATATCAGCCATAACAACGGAGACAATGGTCCACCCTGAGGACAGGCCCTTTGTTAATATCTTTGAAACTTTCAGATTATTATACTTGAAAATCGTTTTTCTATTTTTCAAAAAAGAACGTAAAATTTTGATCAATTCAACTGGTAAATTGTCTTCGTCTAATTTCTTAAACAAGGCTGGCCACCATGTATTATCAAACGCTCCTTTCTTCTTAGGAACCGCATCTATAAATTTAATAAACACATCAATGGGATATACTCAATCCAATGTCAAGTACGTAGGTGAAGCTTGAAGATCAATCTAGATTAGAATGAATGAACACAATAGAAATCTGAAATGAACCAGGCGATAGGAAGATGGGTGTCTTTTATATAAAAACGAGCACAAGCTTTCAGGTAGAAACCCTTCTACAGGTAGCTATCACATAGCAAGATAGATACCAATGGCAAGAGCTTCTCAAATATATATAGCAGAGGTAATTTGTATAACAGCGTGAAAAGAAAAAGATGCAAAGTAGACAAAAAAGGTATTAAATAAATATGTATGGCGAAAAAGGTTCGAGATAACATAGAAACTATAATTAAAGATAAAGTTCATGCCATCACAGAAATATATCAAGAGTAAAAAACCGAAGGTTAATTTCAAAATCTATTGTATTTAAATAATATAATAGCATAGAGAAGGATTCAGTTACCAACACAGTATCGATCCCTTAGAAAAATACCCTAGATCCCTATTCCTCACAGTTTATTATCTCTTGTTTTCATAAAATAAAAATAGACCAATTCTTTAACCCCCAATATTAAATTAAAAGGCAGAATTATAAATAGTTACCACATTTATTTTTCAAATTTTAAGATGTATATATCGACACGCTACGTATATACACTTACAAAACAATTCGTGTTAGAAATGGTTCATCCGCTTGAAAAAATCATTTATAATAATTATTATAAGGAAAAATTATTTATTGCGAGAAAATCTCTTTAAAATATCATACAATTACCTTTTATTATTTAACTAAAAAAAATCAAAGAATTATATATCAGAGATGGAAATTCAAATTTTAAGATGATTCAGTGGCATGTTGATGGTAACTTAATATCGTACTACGTATTTTATAGCACATAGTGACATTACAAGGGGGCTGATATGGTGAAAAGTTGTAGTTAACCGTAGAATTTATAGCACAGTACATGATAATACCCATATATAGAGCTTTATTAAGACCACGGGTCTTATACAGATTCATATCAGGAAGGAAGCATAAATGGAGATCCTATACTCCAGGGAGCACAGAAGCCAACAACAGCCTCCAGGTCCGATGTATGTGGCCACAGAATCCACCGTGTATACGTCAAGGTTAGAGTATCACTGAAAAGGCAAGTGTGAAATCAGCCGCGTTCTAGTCTTCACTTTCCTCATCCAAATGGACCACGAGATTCTATTAATCTCCTCCGAATGGTAACTGCGGCATTGTAGAATTTTTATAAACCCAAAAAGAAAAGACTTTGATCAAACATTATTGTACATATAGATGGAAATTTTTCCAGGAGGAAATTGATCTAAAGAGATAAGGATCGCCTCTCCCGTCAAAACAGACGTCTAAAACCAGACACCATCTATTGACCGTCGCCGCAACTAGCGGCCTCGGGTCGGTGACAAAGCCACAACACCAGCTTTGGCAAACTGAAAAGGGTCCACCTAGAGATCATGGTTTCGGCCTAATGGCCCTCGTTAGTCTAGGACGGACTTTATTCCATGAGATCCACACGGGATCTAATGGAATCTTGGCAATCTGCGAAAGAGATGTTTAGTTGGCAAAGTGGCTGGGCCATATCTATGGCTGAAATATAGATGGAGATTTTTCCGGGAGGAAATTGATCTAAAGAGACATTTTGACGGGAGAGGCGAACCAATGTCTCTTCAGATTATTGTACATGACATTACCCTTGTGTTGGCGTGGGGCCATGTTGTTCGCCACACACCAAGTAGCCATGGCAATACGTTCCTCCTCGTTGTCTTCGTCTTCTTCCTCGGCGTAGAAGAGCCGTCGGGATGCCAGCGGCCTGATGTTGTAGGTGTACTTGTCTCTGAGCTCGTTCAGCTGGGGGAATGGGAACGGGGCCATGGTGCAGATGGTCTGGACCACACACTCCTTTACTTCTTCTTACTCTATTGGAACATTGTATTGCGAGTACAAGTAATCAAACAGGGCTTTTGCACTTCTTGTGAATGCAGCGGTCGGTTGTCTACATGTGAAAAACTAGTACAAAAGTGAAAATTTACTGAGATCAGGTAAATAAATTTAAAAAGAAGCACCTCATTATCCTGCAACTGAAAGTTACTGATGGCTTACGCCATATATCAGAATAAATATCAAATCTTCGTTGATTTTTAATTATTCCAGAATTGGCCAAATATCCATTTTTGATTGATTTTTTGATTAATTAAAAATGGCCATTTGGCCTATTGTGGAATAATTAAAAAATCAACTAATAGTTGATATTTATTCAGATAGATGGCGCAAGACATCAGCAACTTTCAGTTACACGATAAGGAGATGTCCTTTTTTTCTTAATTTATGCACTTTATCCCAGTACAATATCACATTTGTACTATTCTTTCACATTGTATTAACAATTGATCTTAAGTGACATATTTAACAATATATTCAGGGGAAATGTTCACAACCTCTCTCTACTTTACCTATTCCTGTCAAGATGAATTAATGTACTGCTAAACTACCGAATAAACCACAGAAAAATATTACATGTAGATAGCTGAATATATAGATTGATAGATAAGTATAATGAACAACATGTATATAAAATTTTTACTACTCTCCTGCTGGGCAAAACATTTGTTTATAAATATCAAAATTTTCAAATGATTGATGAAATGAGGGAAGAAGTGCTCAACTCCACAGACAACGGCTGATTGCCCCCCCTCCCCTCTAAATTGCTTCTCTTCCTCACTCATGTACATATATAACCTCTTAGGGGAATCTCCTTGTAAGACAATAGTGTCTTAATAAAGGTTTTTTGCTGTTGTTGTTGTGATTAATAGATAAGTTATTTGAATACTAACATTAGATAAATAAAGTTATAGATTTTATAAATTTTATATACTGACTCTGAAAGACCTAGCTTCGCCCGGTGTGTTTGCCATGTGAATTTAGCTTTAATAAGTGCATTTATTATAAAATAAAGTTTATTGTACAACTTTTTATTTTCAAGATTTTGGACTTGAGAGTCCTTCAACAGGATTATCACGTTAACAAATTAATAATAAATTAAATTGTATTTATTATTAAGTCTTTAACGTGATAATCCTGTTGAAGGACTGACAAGTCCGAAAGATTGAAAATAAAAAGTTGCACAATAAACTTAGACTTGGAAGCTTCATTTATTTTATATTATAAATCAGGAAAGAAAGTTCATTTATAATCAAGAGTTGAATGCATTTATTATTTAAAAGAAATATTCCTTCTCAGGTAAAAGTTTAAATGCTTTTCAAATCAACTCAAGCTTTCAGGCCTTAGAGCCATTCTACAGGATCCCAAAAGCTTTTTTATATATTATCCCTTGAGTCAATATACAATCTCATGGATACAATTTACATGTATCTTCAGTGTAAAGGATCTCAATGACCGATTGAAGCGTGAATCTATTTAATAAAATTTTAGAGAATGATTCAAGGGATAAGGGATAATAATTATATCATTATCACTCTAATTAGTAATAATGAGGATTACAATTAAGTACCATTATTATAATAATCATCATTTTGTGTTTCAGAGTAAAATTTGTATATTACAGATTATTACACTTTGAAGAACGAAAATTAGAGATTCCTTCATAATAAATAATATTTGTAAAATAAATTTTCGTTGGGCAAATATCATTCACTCAGAGGGAATCCGGGAGAAGCTAGGTAACAAAATTTAAAATCATAACGAATGAAAATATTAAAACGCGATTTTTTTTTTTCACAAATAACTCAAACTTCTACTGTCCTTACTGCGATGAAAATATTATATTGGGAGAGCTTGACTCATCAGCAGTTTCGCCTATTTAATCTACCAGACCGCTTCTTTTGAGCTTTAAAACTGTATTTGATCATTCTGTTCTTTAATGTCTTCGTTCGTTATATATAGATGGCACGTTATTGCTCTGTATTAATATATAAAATTGTCAAAATTATAATTGAATTTAAAAACAGCATTTTATTGTATGTAATTCGTCCATTTTTGAACTCGTTAAGCTATTTATAAATGTTTTTTTGAGACAAACAAGACTCACCATTGATATTTTTTATTCTTTGGAATATTTGAGATGGTTGAATACCTTCTGCATTCAATAAACGAATAACTGCACGTTGTTCAAGCATGGTGCAATCCTTCAAGGGAGCTTCCATTTTAGTTTATTTATAAGTCTCGCGCCGCGCGTGGTAAAAAAGAACAGAACACCTTAAATAGTCTCTCGATGTTATATTTTAATATTCTGTGGTTTAAATTATTTTTGCTTTTTTAATTTTTAAGAAATAAGATAATTCACCTTATTTATTGATCCCCCCCTTGTATATAATCAGATACCGCTAGAAGCACTGCTTACAAATTAAATTGGCAAAATCTCATTTAATCATCATAACAAAAAAGTAAATAAAGTTTTATTGAGAGACAGTCACACCTTAGGCAAGGCGAGGTCCAGATTCTTTCAGATTACGTCATTTTCTCCCCGGAGAAATTCCAAAAGTCGTTAATGAGTTTTACGACCAGCTGCCGCTGAGCATAGATCATCTCTTCCTCTTTTGCAGATCACAACCTCATGGACCTTGCTGCATATCCTTAGTTCTTTTCAAATAGGAGACATTTCGACCAGAGAAGGTTTGGCTTGAAGGATTGCACGAGGCTGTGCTTGTACCCGCAAATATATTTGTATCGCCTTGCCTAGTGTTACATTTTTATCCTGAGGAGGACAATTCTTTTCTCGATATATCGATAAAATAAAATAGTCTCCAGTCAAAGTGACTCTAATTAAAAATACACACTCAACATATATTAAAATTCCTAGAAATAGTCTCAAATTGATTATAAGGCTAATAACTATAGACAAGTACACCTATCCCCCGATTTGCCCGGTAGATACGTTCCTGAGAAAAACGTGTAAATCGAAAATTAAAAATTTTCGCGAAATTTTTATGCGAAGAAATACAGACACAGTGTGCGTGTGAAGCAAGTCAGCACATAAGCTCGGGATTCCTCGTGAGATGTGTACACAGCACATGTGTTCAATCACTGTAGCATTTAGTATAGTACGATAAAACAAAACAAAAAGCCTATTTGGAAAACCGTGTAAAAGCGAAAACGTGTAAAACAAGTACCGTGTAAATCGGGGGATAGGTGTATACTAGTATAACAAATGGAACTATTAAGCACTATTTCCTCTTTCCGAAATATATATTAAAAAGTTCTACCCTCCTTACAGCGATAAAATATAAAATCAGAATCGTCCAATACAGTATTAGGGCTCTAAAAGCGGTCTGTAGATTGAATTGATTAAACTGCTAAGCCAATGCTAGCCAGGCCATCTCAATATTTTTCATAATAATGATATTATTATATATATAAATGGTATAAAAATAAATAGTAGAATGTTTGTTTTATATTAAAATTCGTTTTTAATTGTTCAATTTTTATAGAGTTTCGAATTGAGTGAATTCAACAACTGAACATAAGTTAGAGGCATTATCCGGGTATCATGGTCCAACAATCCCTATGGCACTCACCTTGACCAGAACATTGGCGTCCATCAGTCCAAACTCCAGCATCTCCCTGGTCAGGACTCCCATGATACTGTAGAACTCATCGGCGCTTTCCACCGCCATGATCCGGCTGGACAACGTAAGTTCACATATCTGTGAGATAGAGGCTAAATAAAGGTATACCTGAATCAATAGATAAACATAAATAGAAACGTTCTACATCGTTACAAATTATCTACAATGCCATTTTAATTAAAATATACAAGTATCAGGGTCATCAATCAATTCTTAATCAATTCTGTCACCCGTTTGCTTTTGTGAATGGAATAAATACCTAAATATGGCCATTTCTTATAAGCATCGGTAGTTCAATGGTGAGAATGCTCGCCTGCCACGCGGGCGGCCCAGGTTCGATTTCCGGCCGATGCATTTTTTTTTTCTTTTTTACAATTTTTAAAACTCATTTATTTAAACTATATTAATTTTGAAACAACTAAATGGATTGCAAAAAATAATTAAATCAAATACCTAAACACTAATATAATACAAATTTTGCCATTACACACCTTTTTTTTCCTGTAGTTTATGTGTTACTTCTGTATTGCTATTCTATGGCACTTATACTATTTATTATTGATGTAGTTTCAGTATGAAGGATACTCCACTCGGGGGATTTCTCGGGCGAAGCCGGGTCATTCTTCTAATATTGAGATAAATAATAAAGATAATAGACATAACCCGGGTTCCAGGAGCTACGACCCTAACTACCCAGGCTGTCCATTAGTCCAGAGCAGGGATTGGCAACCTGCAACTTGCGAGCCAAATGTGGCTCTTTGAGTGTGAAGCTGCAGCTCTTTATATAGTTCCATACGTAAATATTATTTATGTGAGTACTATTTATTGTTATATTATAAAATTATAAAATAAATTAAACTTCAAGGTTTAAGTTTCTTGTGCAACTTTTTATTTTCAAGCTTTCGGACTTGTCAGTCCTTCAACAGGATTATCACGTTAACAACTTAATAATAAATACAATATTTATATACATACATTATTATATACATATTTTAAATACTTATTACATATTGAGAGAAAAATATATTACATTATTTCTGTTATTCATTGTTGGCAAGAAAAAATTTGGGGCTCTTTAAAAACTTTGAAATTTTGTAAATTGTAATTTTTGACTCTTTTGATTCAAAAGTTTTATGACCCCTGATCTAATGTAAAGTTCTAGTCACGGAGCCTATACAGGTCACAGAGCTACTTCAGTTGATTAGGATGTTCCAAGCTGACAGAGAGTTTTGGAAGCGGACCAACTATGCAGATTGAAGGTGAACCAATCCAAGAAGTAAAGCCGTTTACATTCTCTGTCTCTCATGAAAAAAAGGTAGATATAACGAGATAATTCATTGTCTGTGGTTTTTCCAGACAGGTGAAGATGGGTGAACTATTTCGCTTATATATTTATATATATTTCGCGTATTTAAGGAATAAATTATACATAAATTTATTAAGATGTAGGTAGTCTTCTATATATACCGCAATAGTTCACGAATTTATTGGGTTTAACTTGAGATCTCGAGATATCATTCGACCAGCACGTATCTTACACCATGTGCACATATATTTTCAAAAATTGTTTATAATACACAAAGAATGTAATATATATTTTTCTTCCCATTTAATATCATTAATATTTGAAATATGTAAAAATTAATTTGTATATAAAAATAGTATATATACCATCAATTTATTATCGTGATACTCCTGTTGAAGGACTGACAAGTCCGAAATCTTGAAAATAAAAGGTTGTACAAGAAACTTAGCCCTGGAAGCTTTATTTTATTACATAAATTTAATGACAGTAGAAATATATATACTTGTAACAAGCATTCTTTTTCAACAAATACTTTACAAATGACCAGTTAGCATAAATTAAGGATAAAATATTAGCGCGCCATCTATATATTTTGATATATAGAACATGAATTACAAAATATATTTTAAAAAGTATTTATAAAAGTATTATTATAATTATTGTATCTTGATAAATCAAGGAAATGTGTTGGCCAAATATCAGGGAACAGGCTAAATCAACGTTTAGTTGATTTCTGTTCCACTAGATGGCGTTCTGCCATCTAAAAAAGCACATATGCTCCTGGTCAGGATATGCTTTCTATATTTTTAATATCAACACCTGACCTTTTTATTTATTTTTATATTATTTTTTCACAAAATAATCTTAGTTGTGCCACGTTATATAATAGGTTAATGTCACTTTCCACCTTCTGAAAAGAATGGGGTCGATCCTATACTTTCTGAAAATATTCTAGGTAGATGCATGTAATAATTAGACGCTGAATAGATAGGCAGAAGTAAATGTAAGAATCAGAAATCAGGATGTCGAGGGCCATTAGCGGCATCAACCTTGTTAATGACATTTACCCATCGGTATTCTTTACCGACCTGCCAGGGAATATTCTTTTTTAGATCAAATATACAGTAATATTGTATTACACCATGTTACCAAAACAAGATTTTTGGGTAAAAACATATATTTTATAATATATTTCCTCAATATTATTGATAATCTATCGATCCATCGTTCTTTTAAGGAAGATATTAAAAAATAATTACATGTCTAAAGGATATTGTTTGGTTAAAATCATTTTTATTATTGTGGTTTTATTCTTATTCCTTATTGTTATTGTGCTTCATTAATTTGTAGATATAGTTAAACCTGTCTATAGCGCCCCCTCTTGGGACTCACCAGGGTGCTATAGAGAGGAGATGCTATAGACAGGTCACTTTTAATGTAAATCACATCATACTACGTACAGTTAAACCTGTCTATAGCGCCCCCTCTTGGGACTCACCAAAATAGGGTGCTATAGAGAGGGGGTGCTATAGACATGTCAATTTTAATGTAAATCGCATCCTACTACGTATTTAAAATCGGGCGATATAGAGAGGAAGGCGCTATTTAGAGGAAACGCTATAGACAGGTTTAACTGTACATTTATTGATTATTAGTTTTTATGTTTGTTTATATATATATATATTTTTTTTCTTAATTCGGCAACAGTGTGTGTTTTTTTTTTGTTTTGTTTTGTGATGTAAATTAAAAATCCTATTCAGTAAAATTATAAATTCTTTTGTTTTGTTGTTTGTAGTAAATTAAAAATTCTAAACTCTAAGTCAAGTCTTTGTTTCATTCTAAAACATCGCCTGAAAAAGAAGAACTCAGCGAAACACTTTAACTTATAAGATTCAATTAAGTATATGCGCGAACAGATATAAAATCTTCTCTTTATCACAAATTCAGATATTTTGTTTCGATTACTGATATTTCACCTATGTAAATTTGATAGGCTATGTTGAATATGATATGATGACAAAAGGTATGATGAGAAAGGCGAAAAATATATTTTTATATGAATTTTTGTTTTCGAATATTTATTCGAAAAAAACTCTTCGACAGGAGCATATGAACCGTATAAGTGTTTTTAATATCTTAAATCTTGAATCTAAAATAAAGCAACAAAACTAACCTTCTAAAGCATTTTTGCTTATTATTTATATTGTGACGGTGTTTTGACCAACCGCCAATTTTGAACAGCCCTTTCAACCGCCACCACCTCGGCCGGCTAAGTCGGCGCATGCGCGGCGGCGGTAGTGAAGTGTTAAGCACGTGGGAGGATACCATTGTTTTGACGGCCACCACGAGCCAACGTCCATTTTCACCCATCCATTTTCATCAAACCTTTTTCAACTCTTCTTTACTAGATTTTAATTTGTAAAAAATGATAATTAACATTGATATTTATTTTTATATTTTATTAGTAATAATTAAAATATCTTGGAATGAATAATTGAATCATTTCTTCAAAACCAGATGAACCACCACAATATATGAAATAAAGTATTAAAACACGAATGTTTCTTTCACACATAAATAGGCAAAACCGTTGGTAGCCAAGCCCTTCCAAATTATGTTTTCATCGCAGTAAGGACAGTTCACTTTGATTTTGACCAAAAGGCCGAGAAGTTATAATCAGTAAGGATAGTAGACGTTCGTTTTATGAGTGAAAGAAACATTCGCGTTTTTATACCTCCATTTCCTATGTATAGATAACGGGTTATTGCTTTATATTAATAATTTGTAATATAAAGAATTTTATTAGAACATTTATATTACGATGCACTTGCGCGCCATCTGTTATTAAAATTCGAAACTATTTTAAAAGCGTAAGATTCTTTTTGAAATTAAACAATTTCTACTGTTAAGGGCAGTAGAGATATTGTTTAATTTCAAAAAGATTCTTACGCTTTTAAAATAAAGAATTTCACTTTTTAGATACTGTAATCATATTGATGGTTTTATTGTACGATGGTGTGGCTACACAAAGCCCCCGATGTTTACAAAGAGTAAGGAGAAAGATATTGATTTAGGCAATCTTTATTCAAGCTACGAAGTTTGCCCTAATCGAAGAAGTACAAAGGCGTGACTGACATCAAAATCGATCAAACTTCAGATGAGTTATTGATGTACCGAATGAAATATTGCCCTTAGGAAATAAAGATTTCTAAAAATGGTTTAATCTTTTAAATGCAAATTCTGCTGAGAAAACAACAAATATGTAAATACAGACTCAATTATATGAAAAAAGGAAGACAATTCGATGTTTATTAATGGGTGGTTCGTTTTTGGTTCCCTATAGCCAGGGTTCTGTTGAAATTTTGCTAAAGAAGGAGATAATAACATTATAATATATTTAAACAAGGTAAAATCCTCTGGAGTAACTTGGTAAAGAAAACATTCAAAGACAAAGAGGATGAGTATCTTTTTATGAACAAACGTTCGAGCTTTCGAGCACAATGTCGCCCTTCAACAGGAATAAAACTACACAAAGAATCAAGATACATCCATATATATACAGGTGATTAGCATAAACACAAAAACTATTATTTTTAGAGAGATAAAATTTAAGTTTTATGTATGATATACAAAACAGGTAATAGGAGAAATGTAATTATGCTAATATATGGTTTAATCTATTAGTAAAGAATCTATAGGTTGTTGTATGAACAGCTTATGTAAATATGTCATTGTAAAGTTCCGGAATCTCAATGTGCCTATTGATGCTATTATATTTTAGGGATAGCAGCGCCTCGACAACCAATCTTTTATATTTATGCTGAATGTTAGAAAAATGCGAACGGGGTTCTATTGTATTAAAAGTATGTCCTGTATTTGAAATGTGTTGGGCTATGAGGGATCTAGGGTCATTATTTCTGATATTTCGGATATGTTCATCGATTCTATCTTTTATGTGTCTGCCAGTTTCACCTATGTATAAGCTAGAGCAATTATTACATTTTAATGAGTATACTGCATTATTGAAGTGTATGGGTTTTGGGGGGAAACTGTTTTTGGTGATAGGGTTTCTGAGTAATGTGCCTAAATTTGGAGTATTAGAGTAGAAGGTGCGGATACCAAAGTTTTTTAGATAAATGGATATGTTGAGGCTCTGAGGGGAAAAAGGAATAGTGCAAATAGATTTATAACTATGATTAACTGCTGTTTGTAAAGGGTTATGAAAGTGTCTCAAAATAAAGTTTTGGGCTACCCAAAAAACTTTATTTTGAGACACTTTCATAACCCTTTACAAACAGCAGTTAATCATAGTTATAAATCTATTTGCACTATTCCTTTTTCCCCTCAGAGCCTCAACATATCCAATTATCTAAAAAACTTTGGTATCCGCACCTTCTACTCTAATACTCCAAATTTAGGCACATTACTCAGAAACCCTATCACCAAAAACAGTTTCCCCCCAAAACCCATACACTTCAATAATGCAGTATACTCATTAAAATGTAATAATTGCTCTAGCTTATACATAGGTGAAACTGGCAGACACATAAAAGATAGAATCGATGAACATATCCGAAATATCAGAAATAATGACCCTAGATCCCTCATAGCCCAACACATTTCAAATACAGGACATACTTTTAATACAATAGAACCCCGTTCGCATTTTTCTAACATTCAGCATAAATATAAAAGATTGGTTGTCGAGGCGCTGCTATCCCTAAAATATAATAGCATCAATAGGCACATTGAGATTCCGGAACTTTACAATGACATATTTACATAAGCTGTTCATACAACAACCTATAGATTCTTTACTAATAGATTAAACCATATATTAGCATAATTACATTTCTCCTATTACCTGTTTTGTATATCATACATAAAACTTAAATTTTATCTCTCTAAAAATAATAGTTTTTGTGTTTATGCTAATCACCTGTATATATATGGATGTATCTTGATTCTTTGTGTAGTTTTATTCCTGTTGAAGGGCGACATTGTGCTCGAAAGCTCGAACGTTTGTTCATAAAAAGATTATAATATATAACTGATGCAGTCGCACATTCTATATCATCAACTTAACTTTCTGTACTGAGTTAATGAATCAAATTCATGGTTTTAATGCAATTTTAACTTGGAGAAATACTTTTTTTTTGGTACAGGAATACCATCCTTCCGCAACTTTTATGTTGTTTCCTAGCCTGAAAATCGGCCTTGCTAGTTTACAAGCTCAAACACTTTTGGATAATTCGACAGCTATCATAAATCTTCATGTAGAATGTTTTGAAATCGAATACCTCTTTGTTAATGGTGATGGCCATAGCCCGAAACAATGGTACATGGGTTGGTTTAGTCTGGATTTGCCTAAACTGATGTTGTGACACATTCTTTATCAACATCTCAACACTTTGTAATGGGATAGTGAAAACAAATGCATTTTTGCATCTACTTCATACTGAATCTACTCTCTATGATATTGTACCACAAAGTGCTGTAGTGTTAAAATGTAACAAATTAAAGTCATATATCCAGGAGAGAACTGCCCGAATAAAATCTTCGTAGGAAAGAGATGACTTGTAAAGTCAGACTCCGAGGCTTTGTCTTTTTACTTATATGTATGGTGACAATACCACACTGTTGTAGACAGCCTTTAGTAAGACATGGTGTGTAGAGTCCATATAGAGTGAATGGTGCCCTCGAAGGAAATAAATGCCTGTTAACAAGAGATCTCTAAACACCAAAGGAAAGAGACAAGGGAGGAATCATTACAGACAATCTACAAATTTCCCAACAGCTGACTCTGAGTTCATAAATCTCAAAGGGAAGCGATCTGACGATTGATCACCGAAATAGATGAAGAAGAATGCGTCTGCCTGTCATTAAGGCAGGGAGCACTACTCAGTACCCTTACAAGGTACTATCAGCTGGGCCAGCTGAGCCCAGGTTTAAGCGAGCTTATTACTGCTCCCCCTTCTTTTCATTCGGGCTTGGGACTGGCAAAGGCGGTGTTGACATTTTTCTATTATCTTTAGTAGACATCGTTTAGACCATGATAATCATTAGTGACTGCTTTTATTCTAAGTGCATCATATGTATACACATTTGGAAAGAGAGAAGTTTGACTTTTGCACTTACAATTGTGCCAGAGCCCCATTTACACTCACTTGAATTGGACTTTTAAAGAATCAGGAGGGAAACGGAGCAAGATTTTAAGAATGCCCAATGTGGGAATTGATCCCCATTTACCCTCACTTGAATTGAACTTTTCAAGAATAAGGAGGGTAACGGAGCATGATTTTAAGAAAAAAAGTGCCCAATTCGGGAATCGATCCCAGACTACTGCCCTTGCTATGATGGAAAATGTTAGGAAGACTTAGTTCATCATTAATCAACCACACCTCTGAAATAATATATTTTCTATCTTAATATAAAGGGAGAGAAGAGAAATGATTCTATTTAAATGTAAAATTCACTTTATATAGCAATCAAAGGTAATAATAAACAATCAAAATACATGTTGATTAGAATGTATGTCTACATTAGATGCTTATGATTGAGCCGAAAGAAGAAATGCAGAAACTCACTCAGCCAAGCCGTCCCAGATGGCCAGTGCAGTCCGCAGTAGTACCTCGTTCCCCTCCAAGAAGACCAAGTCCCAGACTCGCAGTGCGGTGGACTTAGGCAGGCAGTTGGAGAACAAGGTCAGGAACCACTGCATGGTGAATACATTCGTCAGCGGCGGCTCGTAGCTGGCTCCTGTACACCGCGTCAGTTACATCCTTAACTCTTACATACATATTTGTATGGTTAATCCACCTAGTTGGGTACCTAATGGGTCTTTTAAGGTATTTATGAACCTATTTGGATACATAATGTGCATATTTGGATACTTCATGCACCTATTGGGATACTTAATGTTTCTAATTGGATACTTAATAGGCCTATTTGGGTACTTATTAGGCCTTTTTGGGCACTTAATAGGCCTATTTGGATACTTAAAAGGCTTATTTGGATAATTAATGAACCTATTTGGATACTTAATGAACCTCTCTATTTGGATACTTAATGGGTCTATTTGGGTACCTATTTCACATATTTTGATGCCTAGAATTAGAATGAAAAAGAGAGGAAGAATAGAATTGCAATAACCTTATATATAAAATTTATCTCTTGATCTTTTTACAACTGATTTTTCAATATCCTGTGTTCGACCAAAATCGATACATAATGAGATGTTTCCCAATATCTTTGTGGGGATATAAAAGATGAAATAGTTTTCAATAAGTATAGCAATAGTTAGTAACCCGTTATAGATTGAATTTAATCACAAATTTCTCTCTTTGTAAGATCATTTAGAGAATGTAATTATTTATATTTAAACAATGATGGCTGAAAGAAGATTCGGCATGATCATGGTAACAAGCTAGAATGGCAGTCCGTTTGAGAACACGTGCGCGCCAAGAATAGCTTCTTCTTCTCTTCTTCTTTATTATCTCCACACTGGGCGAAATAGAATGAGTCTTCCTTTATCATCAAGACTGGGAGCACTACTCAGTGGCAGGCCGACTTAGCTTTTAAAAAATTGCCACCTCTGACATGAGGAACAAACGCCATGTGCAGCTGCTCCTAACATGAAGTGCAGACTCATCCTGTATCCCTGGATTAGGGGCCCTTACCGGGTACTATCAGCCGGGCCATCTGAGCCCAGGTTTTTTAGCGAGCTTGTTACTGCTCCCCCTCCTCCTTTTTCATCCGGGTTTGGGACTGGCAAAGGTGGAGTGGAAGAAGACGAGTGTGGGGGAGTGATGCCAGTCTTCTTGGAGTAAAAGTCAAATCTGCTTAGTGTCCCCGTCGAGATCAACGAACGCTCGGTATTTACATATTTTGTCTGTCTGTAATGACTGAGAAAAATAATTTCCTATCTAAGGTAAATAAAATAAGGAGGATGGAACACAGAGATTCCTATCGATCCAGCGTGCGCATTTGACCTTATTTACAGCTGAACGACTGAACGAGATGAACGATTTCGAGACATAATCAAAGCAAGATACAATCCTTCTGCACCTTTCAAATTTTTATCAGGTTGGAAGTTAGTACTTTCGAAATTCTTACGATGGTATATGTGATTTCGTATTTGGTTATAGTTTATTAAACTACAATAACTTAAACTCCTTAATATGTATAGTATCTTCTTCAGTACTGAATCAGCAAAGTATATGAGAAAAAACATAACCTCACTTTTAGCCTTATAAAAACCTTCTAAAATCAATGGAAATTTAATCTTCTTCTTACTTATCTCCACTCAATCAAATTAGAGTATTAAGCCTGTGAAGCTTGAAATTGTTAATGTTATCTGCTGAGAATGAGTAGAGCTCATCAATGGATGAGCCAATACGTTCGATGATGTAGTTTGGGGTTGCAGGTTGAAATTTGCACTTAGTATTTAGTGCAAAAACCTTGCAATTATTCTGGAAAGATATCGTGCGCAGATGACCAAACATAAGTATGAAAATCAAGAACTGTTGTTGCTTTAGGAGGACAGAATTGATACTTTTTCCTCCTGCTATGTACCAGTCATATCCAGCATTAAATATGGAAATTTAATAAAGTACATGACAACTTCAGCTTTTACACTTTTGCCTTTAACAAACATTTAAAGTTGTCTTATAAGTATTCTGTCTTAGGAGTTTTTCGGTAGGGTGTCGAATTTTAGTGAGAAAAGGTATAGGTTTTTGCCTTTTTTTTTCTCTCAGTCATCAGATGATGTCTAACTCGTTCACATCTACATTTTTCAAGCCGCTAAAGAGAGATATATATTTTTATCCGTTATTAGAAGTATGATTAAATTTTCCAAACAAAGATTAGTTTTAGGTGTTTATTGTACCCAATTTTATTCAACCTGTCTTGCGAGTGTATTTTTATCTTGGAATCAAGTTAAAACTCCCAAGGTAGGTTTTACTGTAATCTGATATATCACTCTCATAATTATATTTTTAAAATTATTATTATATAAAATAAGTTTATATTATTTTTTTCATATTCGTTCTATCGATTTTCGAGGATATTTCATGGAAACAACAATAATTTTTAAAAATTGCATTATTTTTTTTTTCAGCTTTTTCATTTAAAAATTAAATAAATATTAGATAACAAAAATATCACTTCTAAAAATGTTCTCTACTTTTATGTAGAGAGAAAAAAATCGTTTGAAATTTCTGATACGAAAATTTAAGTGAATTCTACGAGTTAATGGCAAAAAGCTGCTATGAAAAACATCTCAGTAATTTTAAACTAAGAATTTAAAAAAAGAAAAACTACTTGTTAAAAATAGTTTTAGTTGATATCGTATACGTAATCAATTTTAATAACAAATAAATATTTTCATTTTTGAATTCGATAATGGATATCACCATCAAATAAAGGAAAATTTTATTGATAAAAATTCACAGAAAAAGGAGGTAATTTGAATAATTTAATTTAAAATATGTTTTTATATTGATATTTATATTGAACTTTTAATGGGATAGGAAGATGTTTTGGTGGAAAATAAATATATATAGTCAAAAATTATTGTTATTCAATTTTATCAATAAAGTGATAAATACGTGTGTTTATTTTGGTAGAATATAAATGATGAGATAAAATTTAGAGTATTGATTATAAAAGTAATAAGACCGAATCCAAATAAATAAATTGTGTGTGATGTTTCTGCAACAGCGTTGATATTCAGTATTTTGTCTGATGATGGTAACAGGGCTGCTACCTTTTATAAATTATGACATATATATAAACATGATCATAAACTATTCTGACGCGTATTTTTATTTTAAATAAAAAATTCCATTGTCCTTATTTAAATAATAAAAAGGTCTTACCATTACTATAGTCATTTATAATATGATGCAAATTCTACTACCCTCAAAGCTTATGTCCATAGTTCTTCTAAAACCATACAACCTACCAACAGTATCACTATAAAAGGAAGTTCCAAAAATGCAATATAACAGCGGTATGGTAGATTAAACTGGCGAAACCGCTGGGAGGGTTCACCACTGATGAGCCAGGCCCTCCCATTAATTTTTCCATTAAAGTAAGGGTAGTCGAAATTGTTTAATTTCAAAAATAATCTTACGCCTTTAAAATAGTTTCGAATTTTGACTTTAGTAATTGCATTAGGGGCAGTGGAAATTTGCTTTATTTAAAGAAAACATACTCTTCAAAAAGGTTTGAATTTTTCAGAATTTATT
Organism: Cordylochernes scorpioides; assembly: GCA_030710605.1. Classification (NCBI taxonomy): domain Eukaryota; kingdom Metazoa; phylum Arthropoda; class Arachnida; order Pseudoscorpiones; family Chernetidae; genus Cordylochernes; species Cordylochernes scorpioides. Next base: position 76,721,319 of record CP092869.1, on the reverse strand, counting down.
CTTTTTTTTTTTAATAATGGCAGACGAGAAAATACTTCAGGAACCAGTTCTCTTCTTACTCTAATCTTCAGAATTATCGATCAAAACAATATTTTACTTACACAATATATTACGATTATTCAATAAAAATTTCAAATAATTCAATATATAAGTACATAATTAAGAAATCTTTCCAATTTATTGTTAAGTAGAGAGTAAGAACTCTATATTAAGTACACTTAATTGATTTATGGAAAATTTTGATATTTTGACAAGTATAATTAAAATTAATTAATCCTAGTGAAGAAAAAAAAATGTGTGCTTGACATAAAATTGATTTGGCTGTCAATATTGGGTCGAGCTGTTTACAGAAAGTTAACTCCACAAAATATTTACCTAGTAAATATATTAATGAAAGTGAAATTTTGGGGAAAATATCAAACCTTCCTGGATTAATTTATTTTATACTAAATTGACACTATTGTATAGATAGAAGCTGCCTGGCCAGCATTCATAGTTCTTCAAACTAAAGATACTTCGACCTGTAAATATTTTTATTGTCTCGGTGTTTCGACATAAATCTTTTCTCCTCGTCAGAACCAAACAAAAATTAAAGTATTTGGCAAAGCGTTGAAATTTTTTAACGATTTGCACGATGTTTATCAAAAATAACTTTATTTTTATTTATTTATTGTTACAAAAGCACGAAGTCCAAAGGACTATTGTGCTGTGCTAGTATTATTTACATATATATGATTAGTTATTTACACGATGGATTAGTAGTGTTTTTTAAATTATTGTACAAATAGTTCTAAACTTAACAAATTTCTCATGAGATTGGTATATACACAAAGACAATTTGGTATTGTTTCAAAGTATTTCATACAATACAAATAACTTTATTAGCATTCCGGCATAACGACTTAATCATATATTTGAATATTAAGAATCTCTTCATATATATTTTAAAGATATTAAATTTAGTTATACAAAATTTATCGTAGAGCTATAAAATCAATTTCCAGTTTTCCAATATCAAAGATATCGAACGGCCTTCCTTCTATGAATTTCCAATCTCAACCCTGGAATACCTTCCAAGAAAATAAACCCAACCGGTGCAACCAATAACTTATATATCCAAAGCCACATTGTAAATGAAACTAAGAACCTAAATCTAGTAGATGGCGATATTATATATGCGCTTCAAGCACCAGAGTCAATATATTTTAACATATTTAATATTTTTTTTTTGAAAATAGAGCAATCCATACTTAATTCATTAGATAATAAAAGGCATATATTGGATTTAATAAAATAGTTATTTGCCAATATTTCGGCTGGCTGAACGCCAACCTTTATCGAGGCATTACATTTTTGTATACGCACAAACTACTTACTACATAGGTAACACTATGCGGCGCTGAGTTTGCGTATACAAAAATGTAATGCCTCGATAAAGGTTGGCCTTCAGCCAGCCGAAATATTGGCAAAATAAATATTTTATTAAATCCAATATATGCCTTTTATTATCTAATATTTTATAATATAGATAGAATTTCTGCCAAGAAGAAATTGATCTATTTAAGCATAGAACGCCTCTTCCTTCAAAATAAACGTCAACAGAATCAGATCGGTGATAAAGTCACAACACTATCTTTGGAAAACTGAGAAGCATCCACCAGTCGTCCATTTAGCGTCTATTTTGACATGAGAGACGAACTATATATATATATAGGTTATTTTATTTAAAAAAATATATATATTTCATAGATACAAATACTATGTTAAATCGACCGCCAGAGGTCACACTTACCCTATAAAAATTCATTGTTGTTGTTCCCCGACGGCGGCTCAAACCTTTCGTACATTATGTAAATAAGTTTTTAATTTTTTAGATTCTTTCGCCTTAAGCCAGGTATTACTTTTATCAAATTATGTTTTTTCTCTATATATTCCTTTAGTTCAATTAAAGCAATTTCTGATAAAATTTAAGATTTTTAAACCTCCAGTATAATCCTCCAGATAATCAAAATAAACAAAAAATATTTTTTTTATAATATACTAGCGGATGTACCCGGCTTCGCCCAGGTTTTTCTCGAGGGAATGTTTGTAGTCTAGTAATAAGAAAATATACTACACCTAAAAACTATCAGAGAAAAGAGAAACCACGGAAGGTGAACAGAAAAATGCTTACAATGGATGTTATGTTTACGATATCAAGTTAAATAAAAACAAAGATAAAATTTGCATATGTTGGTCACTATAAATTTGTATATTTGTTAGGCGAAATTAGAAACATGATAAAACAATTGGGTATTTAAAAACAAATGTAGAAATAAAAGTTGTAGTATAATAAACAATGTTAAAGATTAGTTTTAAATTTTAATCAAGATTGTGTGTGAATATGTGAGAAAGATGTAATATCGTTGTTGTTTTCTTGGCCGACTGTTTTACATATGGTGTTATCTTAAAATTGCTTGTTTTGAATATTTTTTAGATTGAGATTATTAGCTAGTATGTAAAAATATTAACTCTGTTGAAATTTAATTTTGTATTTATATATAAATAAAATTAACTCTGTTGATTTTTTTTTTGTATTTAATCGATAACAGCGAAGTTACGCATGTTAATGTTAGGAAATATATTTTGATTTTAAGCAAAACCTGTTCCATCTCGTTTTACATAAATGTTGAATATTTGGTTGAAATTGATGCATTGTAACGAAAGCTTTTAGTGATGTCCACTTATGAAATTTCCATTTTATTAATATAGATATATATATATATATATATTATATAATATAAAATGCAAATATTTTATATTTTAAAAACATGTATTTTATTTACATTCATTGACTGTTCTACATTTTTGACCATACACTTAGAATATACCACTTTTGAATATTGTTGTAAATATATATATATAGTTAACCTACCTATTTTTAAATTCACGAATATAGGATTCATTTAATAAATTATAGATTACTGTGAAAAATATTTAATGTGTAATTCTTTTCAAGTAATTGAGAATAAAGGACACTTGATAAGTAAATAATTATATTTCTTATTTTCACGACTACACATTCAATTCTCTTATCTTTTCAAAATCAATTTTTATACAGAAGGAAAAAAATAATTTTCATTCAAATTTATTCGAATAAAAAAACTCAAATTCCTGTATGGTTTAATATTATTTTAAAAAAATATTTATATTGCTGCATCTTATTTTTGATGCGTATATTTTTATTTGTTGATTTTTGAAATTTTCATTTTGGTCTTCATAAATATTAGTTTGAAAATATTTTCACTGATTTATATTTTTTATAGAGTAAATTTTCAATGTTTAAATACGTTAACACTGTCACTACGTACATCACTTCAACGTTATGGGGACAAAGTCTGACTGTCAAATCCATGTGGTGCCCCCTAGATAGCCAATGGCAGCTCTTTTTACCTATTGTTGCAAAAATGATCTAGAGCTAGTTATTTCTGACACACAATACTGAAAAAACATTCAGCAGATGGCACAGACAAGATTTACATATATAACACAGGATAAAAATTTAAGAAGACATATACTGACCGCTCACATAAGCATTTCAAATGGCAAAGCGCCATCTAGTGCAATAAAAATCATTATTCCTACTCTGACGAAGGCCAACAGCCTGAAACGCGTGTTTAAATGGCTTATTTTGCTTTATTAAGAAAATGGGTTGGCTACATATGATGAAATAAACCTAAATAAAGTTTATTTGAGTTTTATTCCACTAGTTGTTGTTCTTCCATCTAAAATGCTCATGATATGCCCTTCTTAATATCACTATACCTGACCTTTCTTTTAACTATTTCATATATACTGATTATGATACATTAGCGCGCCATCTGTTATGAAAATTATAAACTATTATAGACGCTTATGATTCTTTAAAAAAATTAAACAATTTCTAGTGCCTTTACTGCAATTGTTTAATTTTTAAAAGAATCATACGCGTCTATATTAGTTTCGAATTTACATATAAAGATTGTTAAATATATATATGCGCATATGTCGAACTTCTGTAAATAATTAGTAATTTTGCATTTTTATGTGAACTAAGATGCTCATAGTGTGGTGGTGCTTATCTCTATGGTTAAACCAATTCCTGAAGTCCTCTCCTCTCCAATTTTGCGATGGTAGTTATAGGCCTGGAAAATAGGTCCTTTATTGTCAGTTCTGAGCATGATATGTTCCGGAGAAGTTTCTGCACTATTGCATTTCAAGCAGTTATTGAAGTGGTTTTTGTCCATTTTGAAATTTTAAGGTTTTTATATGGCCCTTAGTGTTAATTACAGTCCTCAAGAAATATAAGGAGCCATCATTGTTTGGTCCCTCGAGTCGGATGCAGTGACCTAAGGATTTGAAAGAGTCAAGGAAGATAAAGACAAAGAAGATAAAGTTGAGAGTGTCAGTGTTAGAGAGTGTGTGTGTCTTATAGTGTTGGTGTTGGCTTGATTGAAATACACGGGGTAAGCAGCAGCAAAGTAAAGCCTTAAGGGAACAAAAATGCAGTCCTCAAGAAATATAAGGAGCTATCATTGTAGATTAATTTAAACTGGAACTAGTCGTTGAGGTTCTAGAGGAAGTGAAGTAGTTATTGGGTAGATGGGTAGATTAGGTAGATGTCTCCAAGTTGTCACCTTACCTGTGGAAGCGTCGCGAGCCTCAGCTTGTAGCTTGTCTAGATGTCGCGACAGCTCGGACAGTCGGAGTCTCAGCAGATCCCGGAACACAGCCATGTCGACAGACAGACCTCGTAGATGGTTGGCGAAGTAGCTCTCAGGTAAGACTCCTTCTATCAGATAGACCATCACCTACAATAACGCCTTAGGTTAGATACAGATTGGTGTATGTAGGGCCTAATGGTATACACTTTCCATATTCAACAACGATAACCTTAGATCGAACCCCACAAGGAGCATATATATCTGAAAAAGACAGATTATCTAATAGCAACGACTTTTGGCACAACGTCCAACCCAATTAGTGAGGTTAAGTATATACGTTTGTAACGGTTGAGATAGTGGACATTGCTGCTGCTGTGATAGAGATGCATGGGGACATTTTGGGCTCTTCATTGGACACGATAAGAACAACAACTACATTAAATATGTTATAACACATTGTATGTGTGTGTGTGTGATAAAGGTTGGCGTTCAGCCAACTGAAATATTGGTAAAATATATGAAATTTTGATCCAATATATGCCTTTTTAATTAAAGATTTATTTATGTATTGGTCTATTTTCAAAACAACTACATCTGTAACGGTTTAATTTAAATGAAGAATTAGAAGATTCAATACAATGTTAAAAATCGATGTAATTTTATTCATTTAATTAACTAGGCTAACTTCTTTTCAGGTTATGTGGAAATCTATTCTACAGGCCTAAAAACAGTATCAATCAATCAATACGTTTTATCTGTGCTTGTGAAGATACCTTACTTCGAAAAATAAATTCGGAACTCTAATATAGATAAACTCTTCGCTTTTTCAACTTTGTATTGAATCGTTTATTTATTTTTCAATTAAATATGATTGATGACAATTCTTGTAATAAAAATCGAGTTGATTTCTGCATATATAGCCATTAATAGATGAAAAAAGGTCAAATGTTTCAATCTTGAATGAAATATTAATCCTGTTCGATCCTTTAAATACTAAAAATATGTAATACAAAGATTGACCTACTTCGGACACATAAAGAAAACAAATAGCTCAGAAAAGATGTTGATGTTAGGAAAAAGTTAAGAGTGGGAGACTTGCAATGAGCTGGCTAGAAGGTGTCAATAAAACTTCTGGAAGCTTACTAGATAAGCTGTGAGTGATAGTCACCAACAGATCATATTGAAGAATATTTGTCTATATAGTCACTAAAAGTCAAATTCGACATGATGGACGCTAGCAACAATAGACACTTACTTGAGCTTACTTGCTTGGATAAAAGTCATCCTTCAGCCAGGGTTTACGATGTGTTTCAACTCAAAGGTAAATAATAAATAGTCAATAACTCTATCTACCATGATTAATATGGTCTTCGTAAAGATAGAGGTTGCCTGGCCAGCATTCATATTAATATGAAAAAATAGACACTTCGGCCAGTTAGAGTTTTTATTTTCTCAACGGCGTTAAACTTTGCCAAATGCTTTATTTTTATTTACTTCTCCTGACGAAGACAAAAGATTTTTGTCGAAACGTTGAGAATATTAAAAACTCTAACTAGCCGAAGTATCTATTTTTTCATATAAATAATATAGTCTTCTTGTTTTCCACGTATATTTAGAGTAAATAAAACATAGTTATGTATGGAAAATATTCCGGGAGGAAATTGATACATGAAAACATAGGGAGCATATCCCGTCAAATTAAACGTCAAAAATAGACGCCATCTATTGACCGTCGCCGCAAACTAGCGGCCTAGGGAGTGACGCCCTATGTTTTTTTAGACATATTTATATAATCAGTAAATCATACTAGGCACCATTATCATCATTATGGATCGATGAAACGCTCATCATCATCACCTGAAGTTTCCAATAAGTAGAACATAATCAGTCCTAGGCATAATCAATCACCAATCCACATTTTTACTTTCACCATTCAATCAGATAATTAGAAGTCCAGAAATATACCTTTTTTACACCAGTTCGATTAGAGAAAATGGTCTCATTAATAGATTAAATATACTATCTTTTTTATATTCTTCCCTATAATATATTATCGAATGATGATATATTATGGAGAAAATAACTTGTTTTATTTTCATATTGTTTGGCACATATTAAATAACTTTTGTTTGTATTCATTTTTAAGCAATTATAATTGGTTAATAATTATTAATAAAAAAAACTTAATTATGAAAAATATATTATTCCAGATAATTTATATTTTATCTAAAAGTTAATCACGTAAACAAAATGCCTATACATTTTTAATCTTTTTGAAAATAGAGCAATCCATAGATAAATCTTTAATTAAAAAAGCATATATTGGATCAAAAAATCATTTATTTTACCAATATTTCAGTTAATCTTGTTGAATCGTCAGTTCAAGTAATTTTTATAATCCCTAATACACATAGTATAGGCTATGATAATCTTGGTGGGTAATAGTGAAAGTTCTTACTGACAGAGCAGTAAATGTCTACACGGATGGAAATCAGTCCGACTTATGCACTTACAAATATGCCAGAAGCCCGTTTGATTACTTGCACTCACTAATACGGTTGGACTTGCAAGAATCGGTGGCCTTTAAAGCAATATTTCATTCAGAAAAAAGTGTCAAATTCGGGATTCGATCCTGGGTCGAGGTTATCAGAATTCAATGGTTAAACCACTCCTTTTACAACCCCCATTCAAATCATAGAACAAGAAACATATAAAGGGAGAAAAGGTAAAATAGAAGTAGTATACAAAATCACACACAAAAATACTAATCAATATAAATATTTATAAAAGAGTTTAATTTATTCATATAAAAACTCACACAACACACAACAACACATCCCTAAATGGTTTAATTTTTATTTTTAATAAATATTCATAAAACTGCATCTTCTTCTGATGCGCATATTTTTATTTACCGATTTTTGAATTATTCATTTTGGTCTTTTCTCTCCATTATAAATATTAGTTGAAAAATACTCCCTTTCACTGATTTATATTTTTGACTGAGTAAATATTTTCGATGTTTATATTCGTTAAAACTGTCACTTCGTTATGTGACTTTAACGTTATGGGGACAAGGTCTGGCTGTCAACTCCATGTGGTGCTCTCTGGATAGCCAACAGAAGCACTTTTTACCCATTGTTGCAAAAGCATGTCGACACGTTCCTTTTAGAGATAAGTTACTTTTTATTAATGTAATCTCAAGCTTCCAGGGGATCTCTGCCCTTTCACCAGAATACATAAAACAAATAATAAGAACGGCGTATATTATTATTCGTTTTATGTACTCCTTGAGATGGACAAAGATCCCCGAAATCTTGAGATTGTATGAATAAGAAGGAATTCATCTCCATAAACATGTTGTATTATTTTATTATTTAGTTAGGAGATTAAAATAAAGTAAAAATAGATTATCTATTTAGAAGGTAATTCTTCCATCATTTTCTTATATCCCTTTATATCATAATGGAAACTGACTCTTGGAAAAGCTACTTAAGAAGAGAAAAGAAATAATTAACTATTTTAAAAGATAATTGTTTTATTATTTTCTTATTTCTCATTATATTTAATATTGTAAACTCTTCGGAAAAGCTAATTAATGGGAATGAAGAAAAAGGGCATTAGTGTAGAACCTATTAATCTGTAACATGATATAACAATATAGTCTATGAAGCTATTGGTCTGTTTTCTCATTTACATTTATATTTGAAAGTTGTTTGCCTATGTAGAGTGGAATATTTTGGAATATATTTGACACAAATCTATTTTATTTTATATTTTAAATATCCTGCCTATCATTTGTAGAGGAGGACAAATGTTGTGTCCAATGAGCCTCAGATGTCTCCATCGCATTTCTATCACAGCAGTCGCAATGTCCTCTATCTTGGGTGTGTAAAGCTGCCTGTTTTGGGTCCATGTCAATTTTCTGTTGTTGTTGTCTTATCCAATGAAGAGCCTCAGATGTTTCTATGCATCTCTATCACAGTAGTCGCAATGTCCTCTATCATTGGTGTGTGAAGTTACCTGTTCTGGGTCCATGTCAATTTCTGTTGTTGTTGTGTCCAATGAGCCTCAGATTTCTCTATTTATTTCTATCACAGCAGTCGCAATGTTCTCTATCTTGGGTGTGTAAAGCTGCTTGTTCTGGGTCCATTATATCTTCTGTTTTTGTCGTGTCCACTGAAGAGCCTCAGGTGTCTCCATGCATCTCTATCACAACAGTCGCAATGTCCTCTATCATTGGTGTGTAAAGCTGCCTGTTTTGGGCCCATGTCAGTTTTCTGTTGTTTTTGTCGTATCCAATGAAAAGCCTCAGATGTCTCCATACATCTCTATCACAGCAGTCGCAATGTCCTCTATCTTGGGTGTGTAAAGCTGCCTGTTTTGGATCCATGTCAATTTTCTGATGTTGTTGTTGTTGTCGTGTCCAATGAAGGGTCTCAGATTTCTCGGTACATCTCTATCACAGCAGTCGCAATATCCTCTATCTTGGGTGTGTAAAGCTGCTGTTCTGGGCCCATGTCAATTTTATGCAAGGCTGCAGCCATTGCTGAACATGAGAATATGTGGGTAGGTGTTAATTCTACACCAGGACAATTGTTGAATGTACTGATGGTTCTTTTACCATCTGGATGTATTGTCATTCCTTTGTAGTGTTTCATTATAAGTCTTTTTATTGTTTTTGTAATTTTTCTCTCAGAGTGTTTTTTGCATATTTGATTTTTTCTTGTCTTTTGCTGGATTATCTTGTATTTTGCCAAAGCATCAGCATAATTATTTTGTGAGGAAAGCATATATAAGTAGTATATATAAAGAATATGCAAATGAAATACAACATGTAAAAACATATTCAATATAGCCCATCCTTTTTTACTCCCTTCTCGTATAAATATAATAATTCAAACAAGCATATAAAAATCAGGATAATTACAATAGGTTTCTTTATTATTATCAAAATGGCGAGTAACAAAGTACATTTTAACTTAATAGAGAAACTTAGTATACTTATCTACTAGTTTTCAACTTTTGTAAATTTATTAAAAGTCTTCAGTCAAAAAGGCTTCGAGCATTTCAAATATATATATTTTTAAATCTATATAACTATTAAATATGAAAATTTGTGTTATTATTTAGAAGATTAACGATATAGAATAATATATATATTGTTGAATAAAGGAGGGAGAGAGGGCACTGAACACCGGAGGATTTTATTGAACCAATCACGGTAAGATAACACAACTAACTAACTAACCAAGACATCCATCTATATATACACCGCAACACACCACAGAGCAACCGGTCACTGGTCAAAACAATTATATCATGAAATCCGAGAGAATTGCCATTTTAACACTTCCTCTCAATTCATCAGATTTCTACATTCCAAATCCAGTGACGTGTTTTTCATACAAAAACCTTGGTAGGCCTTTAGTAAGGATGTCGGCAACATTTTCTTGGGTTGGTGTGTGGACGACCTCGACAAGTCCATCGCTGCAAATGCTTCTGATGAAATGCCATTTGATGTCAATATGCTTAGTTCTGGCATGATAAACCGGATTCCTCGCCAGCTGTTGAGCACCCTGGTTATCCGTCTTCAGAACAGTCGGTCCATTCAGCAATTCACCAAATCCCATCTCATCCAACAGCGCTCTAAGGTAGACTGCCTTCTTTCCTGCTTCACAAAGTGCGATGTACTCAGATTCTGTGCTCGAAAGAGTGACAGTCTGCTGCTTCTTCGATTCCCAGGCTATTGGACCTCTTGCCAAGAAGTAAATAATTCCCGTATGAGATTTTCTATCCACGAGGTTTCCACCCCAATCAGCGTCGACATAACCATGAAGAGCCTCATTAGATTTCCTGTAGGTAATCCTCAAACATGAGGTGCCTTTCAAATAGCGGAGGACACGCTTGGCAGCATTCCAGTGCTGTCTCCTAGGATCATTACTGAACTGTCCCAAAGCACTAACTGCATAGGCCATATCGGGCCTTGTCGACACTGAAAGATATATCAATGATCCAATCAGTGATTGGTATTCTACCTTTTTCACTGGCTCATTCTCACCTTCTATAGATGAAATTTTTGTTAACTTGGAGTTCGAGTCCATGGGTGTAGAAATAGGCTTTGCCTCTTTCATCCTATATTTCGCCAGAAGTTCTTCAATATATCTTTCTTGATCTATGGATATTGAACCATCCTCTTTCATTTGTATCCTTATACCCAGGCAACAATTTATCCCTCCAAGATCCTTTATTTTGAATATTCTTTTCATACTTTCTTTAAAGGATTTCAACGTGTCTTCTCTTTCAGCCGCAATTATCAGATCATCAACATAGATTGCCACCAGGAGAATACCTTCATCATGCTTGATATAGACACAATTGTCAGATTGAAGTTGCTTCAGTCCCAAATTCTTTAATTCATTGTCGAGCTTTTCATGCCAAACTATTCCAGCTTGTTTTAACCCATAAATGCCCTTCTTGAGTCGACATACCTTCTCTGGATATTTTCTTGAGACGAAGTTTTCCGGCTGTGTCATGAAAATTTCTTCTTTAATTTCTCCATTTAAATAAGCAGATTGAACGTCCATCTGATGGAGTATCAAGTTGTATTCAACAGCCAAGGCTAAAAACATTCTAATAGTACTTTGGCGCACTACTGGGGCAAAAGTTTCCTCGTAGTCTATTCCATACTGCTGTGAATAGCCTTTTGCTACTAGGCGAGCCTTATGGCGCTCAACAGAACCATCACTATTGCATTTCGTTTTGAATACCCATTTGGTTCCTATGATGTTTCGATTCTTAGGGGGATCAACCAATTCCCAAGTTTTGTTCTCAATCAAGGAATCAAACTCTTCCTCCATTGCTTTCTTCCAAAAATAAGAATCCCTTCCTGACAGCGCTTCCTCTGCGTCTTTTGGATCTGGCAAGTATTTCGCCGCTAGAAGTTCTTGCGTTGACAAATTGGCTGTAGGGTACTCCTTTCTTGGTCGGCCAGGTTTTCCCGTTCTAATATATCTTGGTCGTCCTCTTCCTCTTCTTGAAATGACCACTTCACTTTCTGACGGCTCGTCCACTAAATCAGACATCTCTAGATCCGATTCACTTTCAATTTCAGTTTGTGATTTAGCTTCGGACGTGCTTCCCTTTTCTTCAACTAGAGGAATTTCCTTGACAAAAGGATCTTTTTGTGGACTAACATCGATTTCAATGACTTCATTTCGAATTTTGGACAATTCTGGTTCAATAAAACGTACATCTCTACTTTTTATAATTGTACGTGTACCAGGCTTCCAAAGTCTGTATGCCTTAGATTCTGTGAAATACCCTATTAACTTGTATTCCTCACTGCGAGGTGCGAATTTAGATCTATTCGGCCTATTATTCACGGCAAACGATTTACTTCCTATAATTTTTAAATGAGAAACTACAGGTTTTCTTTTGGTAAATAACTCATGTGGAGTTTTACAATCGTTAAGCTTCGGGCATCTATTTCTGATAAAAGTTGATGTATGTATCAATTCAGCCCATAAAGTTTCAGGTAAATCACCTTCGATCATGAAGCACCTAGTCATATCCAGTAGAGTTCTATTCGCTCTTTCAGCGACACCGTTCTGTTGAGGTGTATATTCTACAGAGAGCTGACGTCCTATACCTTCTCCTTCTAGGTAATCTTTGAACTCTTTGCTAAGGTATTCAGGCGCATTATCACTTCTAATACATTTCAACCTTTTTCCGGTTTGCTTCTCAGCATAATTTTTGAATATTCTAAATCCTTTGAATACTTCACTTCTTGATTTCATTATAAATGTGAAGATAAATCCTGAGAAGTCATCAATAAATGTTGAAAAATAAAGGGCGCCACCCAATGATTTTGTTCTCATGGGACCACAAATATCAGTATGGATCAGCTCCAGTGGTTCCCTTGCTCTCGTAAAAGACTCTTTCTGAAAAGGTAGCCTTGTTTGTTTACCTTTCAAACAAACTTCACAGGTAAAATTTTTAACATCAAAAATTGGCAGGCCGTATACAATATTTTGCATTTTTAACTTTTTGAGATCTTGTAAATTTAAATGGCCAAATCTACTATGCCATTTTTCGTAATTTTTCTCTCCAGCTATGCAAATTTCTCTTGTCGCTAATGCCTTAGGACAATTAATTTGACTTAAGATGTAAAGTCCATTCCTTTCATAGGCCTGTATGCAAATTTTTGTATGCAAATTCACTATTTCAGCTTTTCTGTGCTTAAAATTAACAATATTATATTTGCCCGTACACCTACTGATGGAAAACAAATTGCCGTTTAATTCAGGAACAAATAATGCGTCTTCCAAGGATAAGGTTACAGGTCCGTTTTTACCCGAACATTCCAATTCTACCTTCCCCTTTCCCAGAGCTTCAATGAATTTACCATTGGCCAGTGTAATTTTCACTGGTGCAGTCTCCTCAAAATGAACGAATGAGTCTCTTGAGCTGCACATGTGGGCAGTTGCGCCACTATCCAGACACCATTCATTTGCGCCAAGTTTACTCAAATATTTTGTCCCAAAGGACGTAACCATTTCATTTTTAGGGTTCCTGGACTTTCTTTTTCTGCAGTCGGCAGCTTTATGCCCCTTTTTTCCACAGAAGTGGCAGCTAAATGGGAATCCCTTTGGCTTTGATGTGCTGGGAAAATTCTTTCTTTCTGGGTTTCCAAGGAAAGCTTGTTCGGTATTAGTTGTGCCGTTCAATTGAGTTTGCCTAATTTCCTCCTCCAGCATTTTCACTTTTAAAGTTTCAAAGCCCGGCAACTTATCCCTAGTTTCAATGGCAGTTCTAAAACCCTCATAACTCTCGGGAAGGCTACACAACAGAAGGATGGAAAGAAAGTCTTCTGGGACTTGTGCATCCATTTCACTCAACTTGTCAGCCAAACTGCTAAATTTGTTGAGATAATCCTGCATCCTTTCATTTGGTTTCATTTTCAATAATATTAACTGTTTCGTAAGAAACACCTTCGTTGCAGGTCCTTTTGGCTGATGCACTTCATTTAAAAGCTTCCATGCCTCTGCAGAAGTTTTACATCTCTTCACGTGTATTATCTCTGGAGGACTCAAACTTAGGACTATAGTTGCTAGCGCCTTCTGGTCATTCTTCTCCCATTCGTTGGATTCTACTTCGGTTTCAGGCTTGATTCTTATGCTATTTGCATAATCCCAAAGTTCGGAATGAATTAGAATCATCTTCATTTGCATCTTCCATGTCTCGTAATTTTCAGAATTTAATTTTTCTATTTGATAAAGGCTTGACATTTTGAATAGTTTCTTGATGCTACAATTTCTTTAAAGTAATCCTGGGCCCATAACCTGTTGAAAAAAGGAGGGAGAGAGGGCACTGAACACCGGAGGATTTTATTGAACCAATCACGGTAAGATAACACAACTAACTAACTAACCAAGACATCCATCTATATATACACCGCAACACACCACAGAGCAACCGGTCACTGGTCAAAACAATTATATCATGAAATCCGAGAGAATTGCCATTTTAACATATATGTTATATTGAAATATTATTCTATTTAAAATTATATATCATAGATTCAAATATTCTGTTAAATCGACCGCCAAAGGTCACGCTTTGCATATAAAAACTCGTTGTTGTTCTTTCCCGATGGCCGGCTCAAAACTTATGTACATTATGTAAATAATATTTTGTGTTTTCCTTATTCTAATCGCCTTAAGCCAGACATTACCTTTATCAAATTATATTTTTATATATATTCCTTAGTTAAAATAAAGAAATCTCTGATCAAAACCATATTTATTATTATTCTTTCAATATTTATGCCACGACTGCTCAACAAATATCTCTATTCTCAAAATAATCAGCATCAAGTATTAATTCTATATAGCTCTAATAATCAAAATACAACAGAAATCTAATTATTTTATAATATATATATATATATATGGTTCTGTCTTTGCTCTTTTTCTTATCCTAATACTTTCAATTCTTCATTTTTCCTTCTATGTTCTGCTAAAATGACGCGTAACTGCCGAGGCAACAGCGTGAACTCGTTATAACCCTATGTTGTTACTAAAAAATCATTTTTGATACCCTAAAAGTAATAATTTTATAATTTGTTTTTAATTATGATTACTCATTCTCTATTAATATCAATTAAACTCATTCTCTATCATATAAATTATATTTAATTCTACTCATATATATTAAAAATAAAAGATGCATATCCTGACCACGAGCACATGTGCTTTTTAGAAGGCAGATATATAGATATATATGTATATATATGTTATATTAAAATATTTTATTTGAAATTATGTTATATTAAAGTATTATTTTATTTAAAATTATGTTATATTGAAGTATTATTTTATTTAAAATTATATTTAATCGATTCAAATACTCTGTTAAATCGACCGCCAGAGGTCACGCTTTCCCTATAAATACTCATTGTTGTTGTTCCCCCGTTGGCCGGCTCAAATCTTTTGTACATTATGTAAATAATCTTTTGTTTTTCCTTGTTTTATTTGCCTTAAGCCAGGCATTACTTTTATCAAATTATGTTATTCATATATATTTCTGAGCTCAAATAAAGAAATCTCTGATCAAAACCATATTTATTATTATTCTTTCAATATTTATGCCACGACTGCTCAACAAATATCTCTATTCTCAAAATAATCAGCATCAAGTATTAATTCTATATAACTCTAATAATCAAAATACAACAGAAATATAATTATTTTATAATATATATATATTATACTATAATTAAAACATTTTATAGATAGAAAGATATGAAAATACGAAGTATGTAATGAATAAAAACGTGCCTTTATATGAGTTTAAGAAAATAATTCACATATAAAACACCTGACCAGTCAAAGTAAAACATCTTCAAAGAATTACAATCCTGTCATCTATGTCTTCAGTTTATTTACACTTGAGTAGGTCCGGGTTTCCAGTGACGCCTCCATCACTCTCCATCAGTCCAACACTTCCTCTTTCTTTCCTTTTTTTACCACCCACAGTTTTTTATTTAACCTACTTCATCACAATATAAGGCCCCTTCTGATATTGTTTTACCCCAATATGTGCATATATATATTTATATTCCTGACCCACTTATTTTTTATTTATTTTTCTATTGTTTTATTTTATTGTTTTAATTTCTATATGTAGGATGTAACCACTGTGACCAAAAAGAATTTTGGTCCTAGAGGCTTCTTGAGAAATCAAGAAATGGGTATTTAAGGACAACATTTCGTAAATACGCTTAAAATATGAAAAAACAATAGAAAAAAATAAAATTTATACGCAAATTTGGCCTTAAATAAATATTCAGAATCAACAACAAGTCTCCAAAGATAAGTGTCTTCTTTTATTACCAACACTTCAAGCTTTCGGGTATAACGACCCTTATATAGTAATAATGAATTAATTTCATATTTGATATTACTGTAGAAGGGTCGTTATACCCGAAAGCTTGAAGTATTGGTAATAAAAGAAGACATTTATCCTTGGAGATTCGTTGTTGATTGTGATCAAAAGATTCTAACCGTTTAATAATAATTTTTTTGTTGGAATATTACACAGAGTAAGAAGTCTGGCTATAGTTGAGCTCGTGTTTGAAAAGTAACTTGTATATAATAATAGTTTTTGTTGTTTTCATGTAGACATATATACCAAGATTTGTTTTGTATAATTGCTATTAATAATATATAATATGTGTAGTGTATTTGCATATTGAATTATGGATATGCAAATATCCTGTTTTGCATAATGGTTTTCATAGAATTTTGTATATAAATAGCGACAGTTTTTAGCTACCAGCAGTCAGTCAATTTATGTTAATAAACGAGATTACTGGAGTCCGTTTGCCTCAGTGAAGCGGCACCTCACTCTTGGCTACCTCCCAACCTTCTAGGATATAACAATATGTGAAGTTAAATTGGTTACGGATTCATCCTTCTTACTCACTTTAATTACATATTTTATTACAATATTTTCAGTCATCCTAAACATACGCCCGTTTCGTGCCGTGCTGCATACACGATATATTTATAAATGATATTTACCAGTCGCAACGGACCCATTATAGGTATATACGCCCACTGAATAGTTCATAACTTGAAAGCTATCTCTATTACAATTCTGACATGAAAATAAGGCAAGCTAATTTATGACACCAAACTAAATTATATATATAGTATTGCTCTTATTAGAAAGTTTGCCGAAAAAGATACGGATCCATTAGTGAGGCTAAATCTTTCAGTAAGATATAAGAAATAAATAAAACCAACTACTGTAATATTGAGTCGTAATACAACAAAACCTTTCCTTATTCGATAAACAAAGACCAACTCTGAAAAAAAAATCAACATAGTGTATATTTTTCTGATAGATGGCAGTAAATTATCAGAGCATATTCAACAACACTCAGAATTATTTCTTTAAAAATACACATGTCATATCCTCGATGGGATGTAGGATCTAGGAGAGGCAAGCAGGTGACACAAGATGATAGTTCTTTATTAAGTCTCGTTTATATACGAGTACACATGTATGATGATGATGATAAATAACTACACAACAGGTCAATGACAACAATACTCTGTTGTCGATACATAATAAGACACTCCACCCAAATAGTTTTGTTTTCTCAACGTTTTGACAAAAATCGTTTGTCTTCATCAGGAGAAATAAAAATAAAGCATTTGTGTGGCAAGCGTTAAAAATTACTCCTTGTGTTAGAAAAAAACTATTATATTATACAAATAATAATATTCAAAGATTATTTCATATCAAATTATACTGTTTGATTATTATCAATATTTTGCAAAAGAATTTCAATTTATTGTAGATAAAAATGAAGATTTATATAAATATTTAATAATATTACAATTCTCTAAGGCTTTATAATGTTCAAAAGAACCACCTAGTCTCTAGAAATGACAATAACAATGTAATATTTGTATCAATTCATTTAATAATCCCCGTTTCCACCATTTAATAATTGCTATTCAAAGAGAGATAATGAATTTCTAATGACAATAATCCCTATACACAAATTTCAACTAATACTCGAGAGAGGATAAACTTTTTTCCACAAATTAATAATCTGCTTACCACAAAGAGATTTCTAATCAACTCATTTTCTAATCATTGGTAAAGGATTCTTGGATTACCTGAACTAATGGAACGATTCCAGAATGTAATAGCTTAAATAACCCTATATGATTGAATATTTCATTGTTGTTATTGAAGGTAAAGACTCTTCTAGTAAGGTATATCAATTAAGAAGGTTCAGAAGATGAGTTTCTTCAATTGTAAAAACGCTACAAGCTTTCGGGCAAAAGCCCTTCGACAGGCAAAATATAACTATACTAAGAAAGATATCGATGGTTGTAGTGAATATATACACGTATTAATTTACATAAATATAAAAATATAAAAATATATAAAAAAGGCATGCAAATGAACAATTTAACTATTTGTAAAAGTGAAGAAAGTACGAAAATAAAAATTCTAGAGAGCAATTCAAGAAATGCAGAAAACATTAGCTGAAAGAAAAAGAATATCAATGAGTTGATATACCTAACTCATTGATATTCTTTTTCTTTCAGCTAATGTTTTCTGCATTTCTTGAATTGCTCTCTAGAATTTTTATTTTCGTACTTTCTTTACTTTTACAAATACAGTAATCCCTCGTTATCACGAACTCGGATTATACGAACTCTCGGTTTGCGCGAACCGTTTCTTTTCCCCCGTTAAATTTCAATGCTTTCCAAAGAGATTTTGCCGGTTAAGACGAAATATTCGGTTATGACGAAATACGAATTAAATTTAGCCCCCAGCAGAACTAATCAATCGGTTAAAACGAATTCTAATATGTTTTTAAAGGCGAGTTATAAGTTAAACAATATACTATTAAAACAACAAAAACGCCGTTGATATAAAGTATTGGCTCTCTTTGTCTTTTGTGTAAGCATTCGTCCTTTGTTTGTTATGATGACTCATTTTCTATGAAACCATCCCCTTGGGGTCGTTCCATGTACTCAATCAGTGGAAAATTTCGACTCTATTGTGCCAGTATTGCTGTTTTTATCGACTGATAAATGTAGGGGCCATGGTGACCCCTGCCAGCCAGCAGCCAAGGAGCGCACGCTTTCACGGAATTTCACAGAATATTATATTATTCTTATTTTTATACAAACATATATTAAAAAAGTAGACAAAATAATATTCCTGTATCCGGCGCACTTGTCAAAGAAAAGGCTAAAGAAATAAGTGTCTCATTGGGTGTGGAAAAAACAGCTGATTCGTTTTCACTTCCAGAAACAATGCTTGATTAGCCTGAAGAATTGACCAAACTCCTTTCAGCTACAAACCCAGCTGAGACTTTGACTTCCCTGGAGTATGTTGCCCTGGATGAAGGGTTGGAAATTTGAGGTTCACCCGAATTAGAAGAAAAGAAGAGAGAAGAAGAAGAAACAGAAGACGATGAGGTGAAAGAAGAGATAATGATGCCTACTAGAGGGGAAGTAATCGCGGCCCTCGAAACCCTCCAGAAGCTGTCCAAAACCTCTGCGGATTTTGATGTTCATTTTGAAGATGACCTGGATAAAATAAGAAAGGAGTGTCTGAAACAGTGCCCAATCAAATACCACCAAAAAACTATAACAGACTTTCTGAAGCCTGCAGAGAAAACCCAGATATAGGATACTCTATGCATACTGCATATGCTGCATACACATAAACATTGTATGTACCAAGTATATTATGTAAGTTGTTTCTTTTGTTGTTCTTTTTTATTTGTGTTTTAAAATAAACTTATATTCTCATGTTATTGCCTTACATTGTGATTATATTATCCATATTGTCTTTTAAAATAAAATACTTTATGTACATACATATACATAATTGTTGTTCCTTAAAATTATAAAATATTTTCATTAATATTGTTTTCAAATAAATTTATTCGTTATTCCTCAGAAATGTAGTTTTCTTACTCATCAGTAGTACATAAGTACAACCCCCGGATACCACGAATTCAATTCGTCTAATACGAATTCGGTTTATACGAATTCAGTATATATTCTTTTAAGACGAAAAGGGTATTTCGTTCCCCCGTTGAGTTCGTCTTAACGAGGGATTACTGTAGTTAAATTGTTCATTTGCATGCCTTTTTTATATATTTTTATATTTATGTAAATTAATACGTGTATATATTCACTACAACCATCGATATCTTTCTTAGTATAGTTATATTTTGCCTGTCGAAGGGCTTTTGCCCGAAAGCTTGTAGCGTTTTTACAATTAAAGAAACTCATCTTCTGAACCTTCTTAATTGATATTGTTGTTATTGTTGTCGTGTCCAATGAAGAGCCTCAGATGTCTCCATGCATCTCTATCACAACAGCAGCAATGACCTCTATCTTGGGTGTGTAATGCTGCTGTTCTGGGTCTATGTCAATTTTCTGTTGTTGTTGTTGTGTCCAATGAAGAGCCTCAGATGTCTCCATACATCTCTATCACAGCAGAAGCATTGTCCTCTATCTTGGGTGTGTAAAGCTGCTTCTCTAGGTCCATGTCAATTTTCTGTTGTTGTGTCCAATGAAGAGCCTCAGATGTCTCCATGCATCTCTATCACAGCAGTCGCAATGTCCACTATCTTGGGTGTGTAAAACTGCTGCTCTAGGTCCATGTAAATTTTATGTTGTTGTCGTGTCCAATGAAGAGCCTCAGATGTCTCCATGCATTTCTATCACAGCAGTCGCAATGCCCACTATCTTGGGTGTGTAAAGCTGCTGCTCATCCATGTAAATTTTCTGTTGTTGTTGTGTCCAATGAAGAACCTCAGATGTCTTCATGCATCTCTATCACAACAGCAGCAATGTCCACTATCTTGGGTGTGTAAAGCTGCTGCTCTGAATCTATGTCAATTTTATGCAAGGCTTCGGCCATTGCTGGGCATGATAATATGTGAGTAGGTGTTAGTTCCACACCAGGACAATTGTTGCATGTCCTATAGGTTATTGTGCCATCTGGATGTATTGTCATTCCTTTATAGTGTTTTGTTCTGAGGAATATTACATTAAAAATTCAATTAGATCTATCACATTGACATCAATTAAGGCATTTATTATTACAAGATTGTTTTTCGAAAAATTGCAATAAATCATACAACGCTATAACGATTTTCATTTACTTAATTAAAATAATCTTTCAGACAATCCCTTCTTCATCTAATGATCACGTTATAGGTAATTATATACAGTTCAGATTTAACGAATGAAGACATTAAGACGCGAATGTTTCTTTTCACAAATAAATCAAACCTTTATTGTCCTCACTGCGATGAAAAAATATTGGTAGGGCTTGGCTCAATAGTTCATTGTATTAAGGATAGTAGAAGTTTGATTTATTTGTGAAAATAAACATTTGCATCTTAATGTTTTCATTCGTTATATATAGATGGCTCGTTATTGCTTTGTATAGTTCAGTTAGTT
Organism: Cordylochernes scorpioides; assembly: GCA_030710605.1. Taxonomy (NCBI): domain Eukaryota; kingdom Metazoa; phylum Arthropoda; class Arachnida; order Pseudoscorpiones; family Chernetidae; genus Cordylochernes; species Cordylochernes scorpioides. Next base: position 76,700,117 of record CP092869.1, on the reverse strand, counting down.
GAAGAAGGGCTTGTCCGAAAGCTTCCTTTAATCAGGTAAATAGAGTTGCGGCGCTTTAATATATATATGTGATATAATAAGGCGGGAAGAGAAATAAGGACACACCGCAATTTGGAAGAGGAATCCAGGCAACCATAGAGAGAAAGAGAAAGACGGGCCCGGCGAGGTGTTAACTGACGGGCCCCAGGAGTCGTCCCTTGGAAAGTCGCTGGTGTCTTAAGTGACCGGACTATACATTCCCTTCTCTCTCTGGATTTTCGGTAGGCTCGCTTTATTATTCCTTCAAGAGTATATATTGTGACATATGTATATATATTATATTTAATTAAGATTTTTGCTGTTTTGAGATTAATTACTTGTAGATGAATTATTGGTCATTTGCTTGATTTTGGTATGCAGTCGTGGAAGAGATTAAAATAAAATTAGTTATCAAAAGTAGTTTTAATTGCGCTAAAGGAATATATAAAAAAGACATAATTTGGTAAAAGTACTGCCTGGCTTAAGGCGCAAGAATAAAAAAAAAATTAAAAGCTTATTTACATAATGTACAAAAGTTTTGAGCCGGCCATTGGGATAAAACAACAACGAGTTTTTATAGGGGAAGAGTGACCTCTGGCGGTCGATTTAGCAGAGTATTTGAATCTATGAAATTATAATTTAAAATAAAATAATATTTTTATATAACATATATATATATTTTTTGCAATTGATTAAGACAACCCTGAGATAGCTAGAGACACATTTAGAGTAAATATTTATATATTTATGGTTCTAAAAATACGGAGTAAGGGTATGTACCCTCGATTATTGCCAAACATGACACAGGAACGAATCCCTCATTGATCAATTTCCATAAAGAAAACATTGCTTCAATGGCCTCTGATTATTAAAAAAGTTTAACCCCACCAGTAAGCGAAAGTAACCAAACTTGGGTAATTGGCACATTTGTTATTATTAAAGTTGAACTGATTATTCTATATACAGTTACGAGCGTCATTCTTTGTCGCCTCTGTCACGGTTTGCTTTTTTTTTTTTGGAATGGCGCCCTCCTATTGGTCGGCTACGATCACGCCACCTTTGCCCCCCCCCCCACTCGCATTTTCGTTTTTGTAACTATTGTGTTGGAGCGGGTCGCTCCTTAAATAAATGCATATATTAGTTAATAACCAAATGGAATCCTCTCTTTCTTTTTCCCAGTAAGAGACGCCTACGGAAGCCAACAGTACATAGACAGATAAAGCACATAGGCTATAGTTATTAACTAACATATATGCATCTATTTAAGGCGCCAAATTATAATTGTAACAAATAGTATTTGAATCAAAACATTCAATCGGGTAAAACACGGGCGTTGCCCGGGCCATTCGGCTAGTACATGTATAGACGTGAGGTGTACTTACAGTAAAATGGGCGCAAACTACTCACCATGATTATAATTTCCTGTACCATATAATTTATTTTATGGTGAAAATAAAGTCGATAGGTGTAATTATCTAATTTCAAGGTTTTTATAAAATAAGAGGGCGAAACTTATCAGACCCTTCGTTAAGACACTTCGACACTCTCATTTATAAGCAAAAACTTAGAATACAGAAGTCCGATTATCATTTTTTCACTTATTCCAAGTTTACGTTGTAGTGGCCATGATGATCAAGGTGTATAGTTAACGATTGCTTATTATTTATATGTATTCCAGAAGACTTTTTCGAATTATTTGTACTGTAAGTGAGAAGACAAGGGAACCATCAGTGAGATGGGAAGATCCCAAGACTTGAGGTGATAGTATTTGGAAAAAGATGGTGAGAGACTGTAGTGTCATTGCAACCTACAGAAATGGAAAATCCAACTTTGAGAAATTACGAATTCCATCAATGACTTGTACTTGCTTACTTTGACATAATGCCAAATCATCTTTCTGTATATACTCAATCTTATAAAAACTTTGGCAAGTTTAGAGCTATTTGTACACAGATTTATGGATCACTACTAATTCATCGTGTAAATAATTAAAGATATATATGTAAATAATTCTAATATAGCACAATAGTCTGATAGACTTCGTGCTTCTGTAATAATAAAATAAATAAATGACCTTTATCACTGATGTACAATACTTTAGAATATAGAATCCCATTTATCAATTATTTATTTACTTATCTCAAGTACACGTTGGATATGCCCCAATGGCCCCCGATTCTTGCGAAAGTCCAACTCCACCAGCGAGTGAAAGTAACCAAACAGGTTTCTGGCACATTTTTGTAAATGCAAAGTCGAACTGCTTCTCACATGTGTAGACATGTGGTGCACTTCCAGTAAAATTAGTCGCCTACTTCTACCCACCATGATTATCATGGCCTGCGTGTACTAGGGAAAATCAAATAATACACGTTGGATACGCCATGGTAATCAGGTTGGGTAGTTAACGATTTCTTTGTACTGTAAATGCATTACATGTCTACAAGTGTGGAATGTAGTTACAAATTTGTATTTAAAAGTGTTCTATAGCATCGTAGAGTTATTTAAACATGCTGATGAAGTTGGACTTTTGTAAAATTCAAGAGTCATTCAAGCAATTCCTAATTTAAGAAAAAGTGTCCAATGCGGGTGTTTGAAGTTTATATGTTAATTTTGTAATTATTATTATTTTTTTTAAATCATAGAAACATTTTTCTGGAAGTAATATACAATGTTTTTATCATCGTCGTTTATTTTTATTATTGTTTTCTTTTTAGTTAGTTATCAAATCATTTGGCAATTGTAGTCTCTTTTTTGTTTTGTTACTTTTTACGCAATAAAATATATATAGAACTAAGGTGTAATATTCAATTCAAACATATGGAACCAACATCGATTCATTTTTAAAACAAAGCAAAATCATAATCTTATACAATTTTCACTTTTTCATACAGTGGGGTTCGAACCTATGTCTTGAATGTCGAAAATCATAGGTTTATACCATATCACCATCGATCCTTCTGTTTACTTGGAAGTATAAACCTTATCAACACATCAATTCGGAACGCTCAAAATCCAGCATAGAGACTAACATTTCAAATAAAAACAAATATTCAAATAATTTCAAAGAGAAAAAAAAGTAACTTCACATACATATTAAATAAAATAATATAAATTTGTAAATAAAAACTAATTAACTTTCCTAATAGAATTGTATAAAATGAAATACATATTTTAATAAACCCCTATTTACATTATTAGAAAAAATATGATGTCTAATTAAATATTACAATGTTTATTTCTAATAGAATTGTTTAGTGTTTTTTCTCATATTTATAATGAATTTATCATGTATTTTTATAAATATAGTTATTATATGGTATATAAAAATTCCTTCAGTATGAAATAAGTATATTATATGCATATAGAGAGGTTTATTAATTCATATTTTAATATGATACATATTTTCTGTTTTAAAATGTACATATAATTACTAGTTATAAAAGATATAAAATATATAACAATATATATCCAACTAGATTTAATAAGCTTACTAAAAGCTTGAAGCACCTTTCACAATCAACAAATAATATATTAGCGCGCCATCTGTTAAGAAAATCCGAAACTATTATAGACGCGTATGATTCTTTTTAAAAATTAAACAATTTTCCCATTGAATTAATGGCAGTAGAAATTGTTTAATTTAAAAAGATTTATACACGTCTATAATTGTTACGAACATTCAACAAATGTAAAAGCTATAATAATAACACCCATCTATAATTCTCAAAAAGAAGAAGCTACATTTCCATTCAAAATATACGCATGGACAAAATTTAAGGAAGTTGTAATTTTTAGCATGTATAACGGGATTCAGACAATGACTATGAAAGATATTTGATACACACAGTGACCTTTATAATATGATGCACATTATTAATTTATAAAAGTATGTAATTCTACTGTCCTCAAAGCTTATGTCCATAGTTCTTCTAAAATACCCATTCCAAGAGTCTACCAATAGTATCACTATAAAAGTAAGTTACCAAAAATGCAATATAACAGCGGTATGGTAGATTAAACTGGCGAAACCGTTGGGAGGGTTCACCACTGATGAGCCAGGCCCTCCCTTTAATTTTTCCATTGCAGTAAGGGCAGTAGAAATTGTTTAATTTCAAAAAGAATCTTACGCCTTTAAAAATAGTTTCGAATTTTGATAACAGTGATCTTTATTGAAGAAACACGAGATAACCAAGTATGAACAAATTTCACTCTGTCTCTTTCTAAAAACAGACAGCCAGCGATATCAAAGGCTTTCCACTACCTTAAGTTTGGTCCATATCAATTTCAAAAGAGTAATAAATAAAGAAGATTCTCGTCTAAAAACTTGTATTCTAAATAAAAAATATATTAATATTAAAAATATTTTTCATAATTTAAATAAATAGATGGAAATATTGCCGGGAGGATATTGATCTAAAGAGACAAAGGTATCCTCTCCTGTCAAAATAGACGTCAAAACCAGACGCCATCTATTGACCGTTGCCGCAAACTAGCGGCCTCGGATCGGTGACAAAGCCACAACACCAGCTTTAGCAAAATGAAAAGCGTCCACCTAGAGACCATGGTTTCGGGCTAATGGACATCGTCAGCCTAGGGTGGACTTTACTCCATGAGATCCACACGGGATCTAATGGAATCTTGACAATCTGCCAAAGAGATGTTTAGCTGGCAAAGTGGCTGGGCCAATTCTATGACCAAAATATAGATGGAAAACTCGAGGCCGCTAGTTTGCGGCGACGGTTAATAGATCGCGTCTTCTTTTGACGTCTATTTTGACGGTAGAGGCGATTTTTGTCTCTTTAAATAAATATATTTAATAATCACAATGCAAGTAAACAAAAACTTCTTCTATATAAACGTACAAAATTTCTATTATGTCTCTATGTTTGATCAAAGCCTATAACTAGGATTCTATCTAGAGTGTGTCGGATTTACGCTCATAGTAAAAACTTAAGGAAATAGAAAATCTTTGATCATATCATTCGTCTGTTCATTTGAAAGAAACAGAAGCAATTTTGTTCACACTAGTTTATCTCGTGTGTATTCATATAAAGATCATTGTGTATCAAATATCTTTCAGAGTTATTGTGTAATTTCCGATATACATGCTAAAAGGTACAACTTCCTTAAGTTTGTCGATGAGTGTATAAGAAGAAACATACAATACAGTAGTAGTGCTCTAATCTCCGGTATGGTAGATTAAACTAACTAAACCACTTGGAGAATTTACCATTAATGAGGCATATCGTCTCAATAGTTTTATCACTGTGCAGTAAGGACAATAGTAAGTTCTTTTTATTTCGTTTATTCAAAGGGGGGTCGGTGTTAGGATGGTCTAAACCTTTGGTTTTCAACTGTTGCGACCCGGGTTCGATTCCCGCATTGGACACTTTTTTTCTAATTTAAAGATAAATCCTCCAATGGCCATTAACCATTAACAAACGGAACTCTGGCACATTTGTAAGTGCAAAGTCGAACTGATTTTCACATGTGTAGACATTGTTTGAAGTTTATATGTTAATTTTCTAAGTATTCCTATTTTTTAATTCCTAAAGGTATTTTTCTGCCAGACATATTCATTTTTTTATCATCATCATTTTTGATATTGTTTTTTTTTTTCTTAGTTAGTTATCAAATCATTTTGCAATTGTAGTTTTTCCTTTGTTTTGTTGTTTTCATTTTTAAGCAATGCCATATATAGGAGTAAGATGTTATATTCAATTCACGCATATGGAACCAACATCGATACCAAAACAAAACAAAATCATAAGCTTATACAACTTTCACTTTTTCATACAGAAATGTAGTGCACTTATAGTAAAAGTAATCGCCTACTTCTACCCACCATGATTATCATGGCCTGTATCAGGTTGTACTAAGGATAAGCAAAATAAATCGTCTATAAAGAAGCTTATTACATGCCATATACGTGTTACACAAATCATATAAGCAATATATTAAATTTTTCCAATATGGTGCTCTGGTTCGCCACTGAGCTGTTCATGCTACATTAGATCTGTATATTGAAGAATAAATGACTGTGCAGAGTATTTAACGTCGATTTGGTCTCAAGAAAGTTATTTTAAACTAATTTACTTCTAGAAAGGTTTATATCGATTGGGTTAGATTGTTAATAAAAACCTTTCGACAAAATTAAACAAATTGTAGCGAAGTATTTTTATTTTATTAACAGAGTATTATTTTTTTATATTATGTTACTTTGTAATCTTCCCACATTGCTTATCTTTTGTTTATCATTCATAGTTTGTTCTTGCTTTAAATAAATTATTGTCTCATCCTGAAGTTGGTCTTCCCTAATTTTCCACGTTGCAATATAAAATTACTTGGTAATCCACCTTCACATAACATATTTCTATTTATATTACTCATAATGGAATCTCTATTAACATTCTTCTATTTTGATACAATTCTAATAACTTATATTTATTCCAAATGCATGAGGCTCAAGAGCCGTGTTAATCAATGAGGGTAGTTTTGTGCGGCAACTTCTACTGTAAGTTTACTACATATCTACACATGTAGTAAGCATGTAGAAAGAAAAATAAAATCTACATATCTTCAACAAAATTATACATATAATAACGCATGGTAATCCACCTTTACATAACATATTTCTATTGAGATTTCTCATAATGGGATATCTATTAACATTTTTTCTATTTTGATACGATTCTAATAACTTTACTTTACTCCAAATGCATGAGGCTCAAGTAGTGTTAATCAATGAAGGTAATATTTTGAGGCAATTTCTACTGTAAGTGTACCACATATCTACACATATAGTAAGCATGTTGAACGAAAAATAAAATCTACATAATAAAGGTCAAACGGCAGAATGAAATACGTCTCTCTCTCTCTCTCTTTTATATACAATACTAGCCGAATGACCCGGGCAACGCCCGTGTTTTACCCGATTGAATGTTTTTATTCAAATACTATTTGTTACAATTATAAATTGGCGCCTTAAATAAATGCATATATTAGTAATAACTATAGCCTATGTGCTTTATCTGTCTATGTACTGTTGGCTTCCGTAGGCGTCTCTTACTGGGAAAAAGAAAGAGAGGATTCCATTTAGTTATTAACTAATATATGCATTTATTTAAGGAGCGACCCGCTCCTACACAATAGTTACAAAAACCAAAAAGCGAGTGGGGGGGGGGGCATGATGGGGGCAAAGGTGGCGTGATCGTAGCCAACCAATAGGAGAGCGCCATTCCAAAAAAAAAAAAAAGCAAACGGTGACAGAGATGAAGAATTAAGAACGCCTGACGCTCGTAACTGTATATAGAATACTCTAAAGGACAACATAATATCTTATAAAAATAATATATTATAGCAGTTTATTATAAAATTAATCAAAAGATTGTTACTTTATATATTTTGTCACCCGACATCTCTCTCCATCAAAATTCCACGTAGAAAATTTATGGAAGACAAAAAGAGGATGACATTGTAATTTATTTTGATCAAAGACAATTACCCACTTATTCTACATGATATAACAGAGAGGTAATAAGTCAAAGATACTGTGTAACAAAAACATAAAACATTATAATCTAGTGATTTATTTTAAAATGCATTCTCTGCGCTTGAATAATGTTACGTAGAAAAAAAAACCTTCCATAATATAATGGTTTTTAAAAATAGTTAGGAAATAATGTAGAATAATCGGAAAATAACTGATTAGTTAATATAAATCAATTATGCAATGCTTAATGCTGACTACTTTCTGATTGGTTGACCGAACTTGAGCATTCTTGGAAGTTCTAATCTGGGATATATAAGGATGCGAAGCTCGTGACGGAAAAGAAGAACAAAGCTAGGTGGTGTGCTCCAAGCAAGCGTGAGCTGCTGTCTCAAGAGGTCAGACTGCTTCTCACCACCGAGGCCGGTGTACTTCGTAGAATATCCTGGAAGGTTCAACTTCTGTCTTCTGTTACTGTTTTCCTTTCTTATGCTACAGTTGGTAATTATGCGACTGCTGTATTTCTAGGTTGCTTTATTTTGCATTTTTCTGTAATTATTCTATTAATCTGGTTAAATAAAGTTTAAAAACCTTTGTATACCACAAAAATTGTAAATTTATAAAGCAACAACGTAATAATATAATAGAATAAAACAAGAAATAATACTTAGATTATTCTGAAGTAAAATCAAACAAGAAAGACCTGAATATATAACTGAATATTGACTTTTATTGATTTGTCAAGAAAATGGGTTGACCAAATATAAAGGAAGAAGTTAAATTAACGTTTAGTTGATTTCTGTTCCATTAGATGGCGCTTTGCCTTCTTTATAACGCTCATCTTAGTGGTCAGGATAAGCCTACTTTTCTTTTAACACACACACATATATACAAGTATATATAAAGAAAAAAGCATCCTCTTATTGTGCAACTGAAAGTTGCTTGAATCAAGAATGGGTATTTGGCCAATTCTGGAATAATTAAAAATCAACGAGAATAGTTGATATTTATTCCGATAGATGGTGCAAGCCATCAGCAACTTTCAGTTGCACGATAAGGAGATGCCTTTATTCTTGATTAATGCACCTTATTCCAGTACAATATTACATTTGTACTATTTTTTCACAAGTGTATATATGCGTTCTATAAATAGGCCAAGTATGTTGAGAAACCCTGAACTACGTCAGACTCTTCCTTGAGAATAGAAACGTAGAGTCAATACTTCTCTTTACTTTTCATATAAAAATTAATCTATACGAATCTTTTTTTGTTTGTTTGTTAATATGCAATTTCATAAATACAAATAATATGTATTAAAGTTAATATATTTCATATGTTTTATCGATATAGATTTTAAAAAATGACATCCTAATTTTAATGTTTATAGGCAAAATATATTCTTTAAAAAATAGCACAATAGTGGATAGATTAAGGTGGATACAAAAGGTGGATAAATTAAGAGGAAAAAATGTATCTCCTGTGTCGTGCAACTAAAGGTTTTGATAGCCTACGCCATCTGTCGGAATAAATATCGACTGATCGTTGATTTTTAATTGTCCCAAAATTGGCTAAATACCATTTCTTGATAAAGCTTGATAAAGGTCTTAATAAAGCTTTTTGTTGCTGTATTTGATTATATTCACAATCCTTTTTTTATTTAATCAATGTAATTATATTTTACGAATATCGGTTCAAAATCACTTTATTAGGTACCGCTCAACAAGAGCAACCTAGTTAATGATAATTGAAACAGTGAATAATATGTGAAGGTTATTCACTTATTAAAACAAAATTTAAACGCGGGATTCAATCCCGGTTCATGACTGTCGGGAATCGAGGGTGTTACCCACTCGTCCACCGACTTTTTAATTGTTTTTTACGAATATAATTAAATTACCTATCTATGTGAATTAATATTATTTATATAGATGATTTGTAATTTAACTGTGTTAGTTTCTCCATATAAGATTGGTTTGAAACATTTTATCACTGGATAACCCCGAACACATAGATTTTCAACAATTATCACTGGGGGTAATCCAAAAATCGCGGCTTATAACAATTAGCGCTTTTAAATCCTCATAACGGCTTATAACAATTATCGCTGGTAAATCCTAACTTTGACGTATTACAATTCTTGCTGTGTAGTTTCGTAAGTAATTGTAGCTATTTAGATATTAAACTTTGTAATAATTATTTTTGACAATAAATTTATTATGATGCATATTATCAAATATTATCTTCAATGACTTAACTGCACGGATAATAAAGACTGCAAAGGCTGTCTCCCTCAGTAAATGTGTGTGCGTGGAATATATGAAAACATTTAAATACAATAGTAGAGCGGTTTGGAAATTAATTTGGCGAAACCGCCGAGTGGGTTTACCACTGATGAGACATCATTTCAGTAAAGTCTGTATCTGTAGTAATAATATTTGGAATAGGTATCATAGCTGTCTTCTTCAGTAAATGTCTGTACAGGGTATATAATAAAGAAATCAAATACAATAGTAGAGCGGATTGGAGATTAATTTGGCGAAACCACTTAGTGGGTTTACCAATGATGAAACATTGCAGTAAGGTCTGTAGAGATAATATTTGCAATATATATAATAAGAAACACATTATCAAATATATTAATTACACATGTTATCGATAAGAGAGATGACAATTAATTTTATGAGTGTAATTTAGATCCTATCTGTCTATTCCCCAGCAAGACTAATAACTCTATTGTCTTGTATACAAGGTAATTTTCACAACAATCACTGAACACTGTCACCTCCACCAAATCTGGTGTCAAACAGTTTCATAAATTAGTATAAATTATCTGCTTCAAACACAAAACAATATAAACAATAGGAATATACTAAGCATTAAATATTCGTTCTCAAATAAAATAAACATCCTACTGTACTTACTGCGATGAAAAAATATTAGGAGGGTTTTGCTCATCAGTGGTGAATTCTCCCAGAAATTTAGTCAGTTTAATCAACTATAGCGTTTTTAGAGATCTACTAGTGTATTGGGAGATTCTGCTTATATATGGTTTGTAAATAACCACTGAGAGTTTAAATCTTGGTCACCGAATTTAATCAAACTATGGACGTGACAGTAGAACATGGGTCTACTATCTAATATATATCTATAATGTTTACTGGAGATTTTAGCTTTCCAAGAAGTGAGGAATTCGATATATAGTGATACTAATAGTCCAATATACGAACTTCTCACACTGACAGTCTTATATTTGTGTACAGAAACGCGGGGAGTCATCTACTAGTTGACCTTACAGCTGCCAGAAAAGCTAGAATGCCGCAGATACTATCAATGTAAACCTGTCTCAGGTACCCAAGCATTATTGTTTGACACAGTTTATCCAATATATAAAGGATTGTATATACAAAAAATGTCGAAAACAAATTCATTCGCATATATCTCGCTCCCTCTATATATAGCTAATATATAATATCATAGTTTATAGTTAAATTGCAATGAAGGTTGAACCAAAATAATAGATATTCGATTTCAAATCATACGAACGCGTTAAGCTCTTGGGGAATACTCATAAATCCACGTTAGATGTGAGCGAAATTTGAGAAAAAGGGCTCATGATCACACCCTGGAGATGTAGTTGGCACAGAGTAATAGTTAGATAATAATTATAAAATAAAAACAATATTCGATAATCAGAATCCTTTTAAAGCGAAATTCGTTTTATAAACGATATACGAAGACTAAACAGCATTGATCGCAGCCTTAGTCATAATAACCTACATAAATAATAACTGAAGGACGCATTGAAGAAACAAGATTAGAATGACGTCTTCGTACTCCATTTTGGACTTCCTAAAAAAAGAAAACCAAGACAACGCCTTATCATTATTTTAAAAATAATGGCAGCGGATCGATAATGTTGGGTCTAATTGAATCTATGACAAGAGACTTCGGCCTATTTTATCCAAATAATAGGAAAGAAGAGAAGGTCATGTTTAGATTTTCCTTTCTAAGACTTCTAATATAATGGTATTTAGGATATTATTTCCTTCTTAATATTTCTAATGTGTAGAAAATTCCAAAAGTGGGTCGTATTTCAATAGCTATTTCGAATAATGGAAAGGACGGAATCAAAAATAAACTTATGATTTATTTTATTATTATTCTCTATTATACCCTTTTATTTCAGAAATATTACCTGAAAACACAAAAATAAATCTCTCTTTATGAATTTATTTTACAGTAAAACCTTGTCTTGAAGAATTTGGAGGAATGATAAAAATGAATTTGTTAATCTGAAAAAACCCGTTAAAACGAATTTTTAAGTTTAATCACCCGTATCTCTACTACAGGTTATATTTGAAAATTTATATGAAAATACAATTTTCAAATGTATTTGGATCAATATGTGTATGAAACGCTTCACGATTTTGCGTGTCATCCTTGCGCAGGGGCCATGCTAATCTTCCCTGTACATGTGTAGCTTTGAGAGTTCTTATTTTTCTATTTTTACATTCACAATTCAAATAAATACAAATTATCCAATATCATATTTTAGGGTTTGTATATGTGTAGATAACAAATAAATAAACACTCACACATAAACAAAACCTAAGGAAGTTTGATGCGCCGATTTCTGTTTTTTAAGGAGACAGAGGCAATTTGGTTCACACTTGGTTATATTATTTGTGTTCAATGTCACTGTGTATCAAATATATTTCAATTATTTTTTGTCTGAATCCCGATTTAAATGCTAGAAGGTAAAACTTTATTAAGGTTTTTGCATGAGTGTGCATTTGAACCTTATAATCAACAGTAAGTGAAAGATTATAATTGTAACTTATATAAGAAGTGGTAAACAAGACCGACCTTACAGCTTTATAGCTTACTCTGACAAGGATAATTGATCATTAACTTGGGAAAAGGCAATTGGAAGGAGACACCAATATCAGTCTGTCTTGTATATCTAGTAAGAAAGACATTCCTTCTGTTTTATTGATTAACTTTTATTGTTATATATTACTTAAAGTCGATGGAGAATTGCATTTATGTATATTTAATGTTTATTTATTTGGGTAGGTGCAACCTCTGGTACCTACATATGAATATAAAAAGACTAAGGTCGCCTCTCCCGTCAAAATAAACGTCAAAACTGAACGCCATCTATTGACCGTCGCCGCAACTAGCGGCCTCTGGTCGGTGACAAAGCCATAACACCAGCTTTGGCAAACTGAAAAGCGTCCGCCTAGAGACCATGGTTTCGGGCTAATGGCCCTCGTCAGCCTAGGGCGGACTTTATTCCATGAGATCCACAAGATTGACGCGAGAGGCGATATTTGTCTTTTTGGATCAATATGCTCCCGGCAAAATTTCTGTCTATATTTTAGCCAAAGATTTGATCAAGCCACTTAGCTAGCTAAACACCTCTTTTGCAGATTGTCAAGAATCCATTAGATCCCGTGTGGCTGACGAGGGCCATTTGCCCGAAACGATTTTGGCTTTGCCAAAGTTGGTGTTGTGGCTTTGTCACCGACCTGAGACCGCTAGTTTGCGTCGACACTCAATAGATGGCGTCTAGTTTTGACGTTTAATTTAACAGAGAGGCGACTTTTGTCTTTTTAGATCAATAACCTCCCGGAATAATTTCAATCTTTATGTGAATATATGAAAAAAATGAGTAAAATAAAATGGTCAGGTATTGATATTAAACATAGAAAAAGCATATCCTGACCGATTACATGAGCATTTTAGATGACAGAGCGCCATCTAGTGGAACAAAATTCAATTAAACGTTGATCTAGGCTTGTTTCAGAATACTAGATTAACCCAATTTCTTGATTTATATAAAATGCTCGTGAACGGTTTTTGGATATGCTTTTTAAAAATTTCAATACATAAATATATACTGGCCTGTCGCAAAAAAATAATACCACCTGAAATGTGTCTATGTAAATTTGCGAATTTTTACGCCGCTAAAATTACCATTACAGATGAAAGAGATCAAATTTCATCAATTCCCTATAATACATAGAATAACAAACCTAATTATATTCAAGTCCGCACTAGGCTGACAAAGACCATTAGCCCGAAACCATGGTCTCTAGGCGGACGCTTCTCAGTTTGCCAAAGCTGGTGTTGTGGCTTTGTCACCGACCTGAGGCCGCTAGTTTGTGGTGACGGTTAATAAATGACGTCTAGTTTTGACGTTTAATTTGACGGGAGAGGAGACCTATGCTTTTTAAAATCAATTTCCCTCCCGGAAGATTTCCATCTTATAATATTCAGTTTATAAAATATATTTTTCTAAAATAAAATTGTTTTTATAAGGTAAACGGTTATAATAACCATTATATATATTTTTAAATTTGCATACCCCTAAAATTAAAAAAAGAAAAATTATAGAATCGAACCAAGGATCTGATATATAATGGAACGTCTGATCTCTCTCTAAAAAAAACCTGCACGCTAATTTTGTCTTATTAACTTGTATTAGAATAGAAAATTGATATAAATTATAAAATAATAATATAAACCGTAGTAATGTGTTTCTTTATTCGTGTGAAAAGTACAAGCTTTCGTATCAGCAGAGCTATGTTTGTAGAAGGATTGTAATGATCCGAAAGCTTACACTTTGCACTGATAAAGAAACGCCTTGCAACTGTTTATATTCTTATTTTATTACCTTGTATCTGTTGTAAACCTAACCACAGTTAACCTCTCTAAGGTTTGTAAACATCAATGTATATTCGAAACTATTATAGACGCGTACGATTCTTTTAAAAATAAATCAATTTTCTACTGCCCTTACTTCAATGATAAAATAATGGGAGGGCCTGGCTAATCACCACTGATAAGCCAAGCTTTCCCATTAATTTTTCCATTGCAGTAAGGGTAGTAGAAATTATTTTATTTTTAAAAGATTCATACGCGATTCATACCGATGTATATTGGGGGTAGTTAACCAGGGTAGTATATAGATTGGGGATAGTACACCAGGTAGCAGCTAGTTCACATACCTTGAGAGCCTCCTCCTCCCGCCAGTTCATCACCTCCAGGATAATGGCAGCCAGCATGTTGAATCCCTGGCAGTATCCTACGGCTTTGTTCCATCGTGCATAGGCCAGAAGTACTCGCTTCAACAACGCCTGGTTATGTTCGGCCTCTTCACCGCAGAACAGACTGCAGCCCGTCCTGTGGAGATCCTGCCATACAAACATCTCCATTAGCTCATTTATAGTACAAGAGACCTAGAGTATCAGCTACATACGACAGAACACCTTATGGTCTAACCCAGGGGTCGTCCAAATGAGGCTCGAGAGCTACATGCGGCTCTTTGGATGTGAAGCTCTTTATATAGTTCCATATGTAAATATTATTTATGACAATACTGCTCTTCACTGAAGGTTAATAACGAGTTTACAAGGTGGGAAGAGGAGCTTCTTTTTATTAGCATGCACACAAGCTTTCGGACATATCGTCCTTCATCTGGTAAGAGTAATAAACGCGCTGAGGATCCATATATACACAAAGCTGAAAAGAAAATTTACATAACTGCAAAAGATAAAAGTATTTAAAGATATAAAAAAAACCGGTCATACATTCAATCTAATAAAGCCATCCATTCTATACAACAATATCAATAAAAGGTATCAAAGACTTTTACTAGAGGCATTTGTGTCAATAAAAACAAACAGCATCAACAGGCATATAGATATACCAGAACAATACCATATGTTGTGTGAATAGCCATAGGTTGCATTTACCTGCCCTTGATTAACACCATTCATAGTGCATATGTACTTAGTCCAGATTTATTAGCATTTAATTCCTATATTCTTTTTAGCATATTTGATTCTTATTTTTATATCTTTAAATACTTTTATCTTTTGCAGTTATGTAAATTTTCTTTTCAGCTTTGTGTATATATGGATCCTCAGCGCGTTTATTACTCTTACCAGATGAAGGACGATATGTCCGAAAGCTTGTGTGCATGCTAATAAAAAGAAGCTCCTCTTCCCACCTTGTAAACTCGTTATTAACCTTCAGTGAAGAGCAGTTCTACTTAATTCGCTCATTTTTACGCTTTTTATCCTGGAATTCATCATGAATCCTTCCGCTGAAGACCTACCTCGTTATACCTATCAGTTGCGAAAGAAATCGTTACAGTTGTCAAGATGGCGCCTCCATTTGAACTTTAACAAACTGTGTGAAACGGCTGATTTTATACCTCCATCCCTTCGAATCAGGGATCCTGTTCGCAATCCATTTTCATCCGTCGTCATACGCCGCGCCCAACTCCATCTGTTATCGTCTAGGATTAAAGGTTGCCACTCCAATATCCGATTTATTTCTAAGTCCGTCAAGGGATTGATCTTTCTGGTCTCTCAGCTACTAACCAATCCAGAAATGGCCGATCTGTTGCAATCCATCACAAGGGACATCCGGCTTCAGAAGAACGATATAACGCAACGTCACAACTCCAAGCTTCATCACTGGATCAAGAAGTACAACTTCCCTGCCTATCTACTAGAAGCCTATCTTCCCCAGTCACCCCAAGGAGTGGTCAACCTCTCGGACTATGTCTTGCCATCTGCTGATGCTGAGATTCTGTCATTGGGCCTAAAATACAGACTGCCTGGGCCTTCTGATATTCCTCGCATCATAGCTGGTGTGGAACCCGCTCTCAGAGGCCTTAACCACCAAGACACCCATAGGATCAGGCATTTCGTCACCTCCACCCTTCAACGACCCTACAATATCCCTAAACCGTCCCTAGCCATGAATAGGGTTATCTCCCGTCTTAAACGCAATAGAGACATAGTTATAACAAAATCCGACAAAGGCTCACAGACCGTAATTCTCAACACTACCGTTTACAAGCAAAAAATGCAAAACGTTCTCGACCAACACTCCATTTTTTCTGCCATCACTGAACAGGAACATAAAACATCCGTTAAGAATTTCCGTTTACTATTGTTAAGATTAAAAAGGTCCCAGCAGATCACTAAAGAGCAATATAACGACTTCACAGCTAACCTCGCCCAAATAGCCTACATTTACGGCCTTCCAAAAAATCCACAAGCCCGATGTTCCCCTCCGACCAATCATATCTTACCATCTCTCTCCGGCATATACCCTGTCAAAATTTTTGTCCAACTTCTTGACCCCCCTTCTACAGTCTCCCCCATGGGAATATACCATTGCAAACTCCCCCTCGTTTGTGTCCTATATCACCAGCCTCACACCTCCCCCCAGGTCCATAATGGTTTCTTTCGATGTAACGTCTCTATATCTCTCACTTGCCCACCCCTTGATCATTAGTAGTTTACGCACTTTCCTCGAAAATGCCCCCCTGTTAGACACCCTCACCGCGGAGACGGTTGTCGAGCTCACTTCCATATGCCTAGGCATGTCCACCTTCACATTTGATACCCAGTTTTTCAAGCAGACCAAGGGCTCCCCCATGGGTAGCCCCCTCTCAACCGTGGTGGCTGAGGTTGTCATGAGGTCACTGGACCAATGGATCACTTCACGCCATTCTTCAGACATCTTTCTATGGAGGCGGTACATCGATGATACCTTTTGCTTGGTAAGTGAGGTATCTGCCTCTCACATCCTATCTGACCTCAACTCCTTCCACCCAGACATAGCCTTCACCGATGAAACAGAAAATCACTCAGTCCTACCTTTCCTAGATACACTAGTCATACGCACCCCCAGCAGTTTCCATACCACAGTATACTATAAAAACAACACACCCCCACACCACACAAACTTCCGGTCACATTGCCCAACACCACACAAAATCAATACAGTTAGAGCTCTCACTAAACGTATCTTTACTCATTGTTCCCTCCCGTTATTCCAAACAATAGAAAAGGCTAAAATATTTTCATATTTATCCAAATCCGGCTACCCGACCCCCTTCATTCTTAAACACATGCATGACCCTCACCACAACAGTGCTCCAGCTATACACAGAAATATTTGCTCCCTTCCTTTTTGCCCCCAGTCTATCACCATAGCCAGGTTTTTAAGGCAACATGGCATTGCAACATACTTCCAGAACCCACCTAACATCGCCACACTAATCCGACACCCCATTACCAGATCTTCCCTTCATGCGAGTTCTCTCCGTTCTGGTGGTGCTGTCTATTCCGTCTCTTGCGACCAATGCAATGCCACTTATGTCGGGGAGACGGGTAGATCCGTCGCCATCAGAATGGTTGAGCATTCCAGAAACATCTCTAATAAAAACCTAAATTCCCCTATTTACAGTCATTCTATGCAAACCGGTCATACATTCAATCTAATAAAGCCATCCATTCTATACAACAATATCAATAATAAGTATCAAAGACTTTTACTAGAGGCATTTGTGTCAATAAAAACAAACAGCATCAACAGGCATATAGATATACCAGAACAATACCATATGTTGTGTGAATAGCCATAGGTTGCATTTACCTGCCCTTGATTAACACCATTCATAGTGCATATGTACTTAGTCCAGATTTATTAGCATTTAATTCCTATATTCTTTTTAGCATATTTGATTCTTATTTTTATATCTTTAAATACTTTTATCTTTTGCAGTTATGTAAATTTTCTTTTCAGCTTTGTGTATATATGGATCCTCAGCGCGTTTATTACTCTTACCAGATGAAGGACGATATGTCCGAAAGCTTGTGTGCATGCTAATAAAAAGAAGCTCCTCTTCCCACCTTGTAAACTCGTTAATACTATTTATTGTTGGCAATAAAAATGTTGTGGCTCTTTGAAACTTTTAAATTTTGTAAATTGGCATTTTTGTCTCTTCCGACTCAAAAGTTTGCCGAACCCTAGTCTAAACAAAATATAACTTAAAAACTTGTTTGAATATGTAGAAATCCATAAAAATATATTCAAAGATATTCTTTATTTTGGATAGAATATTTGTTTTATTCAAAATATTTCGATGTGAGTGTGGACCAATCATCTATTTTTTAAGATTTCTTTTAAAGAAGTACTCTACTTGATGCATTTCAAAAATAAACCAAAAAAACTTGTAAAAGATGGACGATTGGTCCACATAAAAATATTGTAAATGAACAATTGTTAACTCTAATATAAGCCCCATCTTTAAACATTTGGTTATTTTATATATATAAAGGATTGACCGAATGACCCGGCTTCCCTTTCTTCTACCATCAAGATTGATGTATTTGCTATTAACTTGTATCTATATATATATATATGTAGTAAATTTTCTGTTCGGTTATAAGACAGTGGAAAGTTAAGTTGGCGTCTAAAAATGTTGTCATTGCAAGGTGAGAGTACTTGTAAGTAAATTTATTCCGATTTTGAGAGTTTGTAGAGACAGTCAATAGATGGCGTCTAGTTTTGCGTTTATTTTGACTAGAGAGGTAACTTTTCTTTTATAGATCAGTATTTTGTCGGAAAATTTACATAAATATTTTCTTTTTAAATCAAGAATGGGTATTTGGCCAATTCTGTAATAAATAAAAATCAACGAGAATATTCCGATAGATGGCGCAAGCTATCAGCAATTTTTTTTTGCACGATAAGGAGATGCCTTTTTAATAATGAATATTTCGACTATATAATTTGACCTAGCCATACTGTCAGCTAAACAACTCTGGCAAATTCTGAAGATTCCATGAATCGCTCGCTGATCTCGTGAAATTAAAGCAACCTTAAACTGACGAGGGCCTTTAGTCCGAAACCATGGTCTCTAGGTGGGCTTTCTGAATATACCGAAGCTGGTGTTGTGACTGATCTGAATATGATTGTTTACAGAGACGGTTAATAAATAACACTCAATTTTTTATTCTATTTTGACGGATATGGTAACTTTTGTTTATAATTGTATTCGTTTATTCTGTATAGCTGCTGCTCACAGTTTCCCATCCATTTGTGCCTAATACTTTTTCAAAGATCTAATAATTTTAGAAGGGAGTCGGTGGAAAGCTGGTTACAACTGTTTGGTTTTCGACCACTACGACCCGGGTTCGATTCCCGCATTGGACACTTTTTTTCTGTTAAAAAAATGCTCCAATGGCCCCCGATTCTTGCAAAAGTCCAACCCCATCAGCGAGTGCAAGTAACCAAACGGGGCTCTGGCACAATTGTAAGTGCAAAGTCGAACTGTTTTTCACATGTGTAGACATGTGGTGCGCTTACAGTAAAAGCAGTCGCTAACTACCCACCATGATTATCATGACCTGTGCCACGTGTACTAGGGATAAGCAAAAAAAAAAAAAGAATTTTAGAGAACAAAGAATATTAGTTTTAAAGAAATATTTATGTTTTTCTTCCTCCCCCAAAATCCATTAATATAGAGAATAATAAATATAGATTATAAAATAAGATAATGGTTTTTACATTGATCCTTCCCGTGGCCTAAGGGATATCTTTAACTTGATATTCATTGTATTTATTTTTTCCTTTTGAAGATGGTCATATTGCAGAAGATCTTTTAGGTTTTAAAATATATTTATTCGATTTTTAGTTAGAATGAGTTTTTCTGTGGTTATATAAATGCGATGGCTAATGAAGATATGGATGCAGAAGATCTTTTGGATTAAAATATTTTTCAATTCTTACATTATTAATTAAAAGAGAATGAACTGTTATGTGGTTAAATAAATACAATGGCTTGAGTGATGCTATAATTGCAGTAGATCATTTAAGTTAAAATATTATTATTCATAATTCCTTAGATTATTGGTTAAGTAATTATTCTTTTGTATGGTTATATAAATGCAATGGCTTGTGACGATATGAATGCAGTAGATCTTTTGGATTAAAATATTGTTCAATTCTTCGATTATTGGCTAGAGTGGATTTTTCTGTGGTTATATAAATACGATGGCTTGTGATTTTATGATAGCAATATATCTGTTGAGCTAAAATATTATTATTATTATTAGATTATTGTTTAGAGTGAATTTCATTTGTGGGTATATAAATGCTATGGCTTGTGATGCTGTGACTACAGTAGATCTTTTAAGTTAAATAATTAAAAATATATTTGATTATTGGTAAGAGTGGATTATTAGGTGCTTATATAAATGCTATAGTTTGTAATTCTATGATTATAGTATATCTGTTGGGTTAATATATTATTCGTTTTTTAGATCATTGGTGAGAGTGAACTGTGGTTATATAAATGCTATGGTTTGTAATTCTATGATTGCAGTAGATCTTTTAAGTGTTAAGATATTATTCATATCTTAGGTTATTGGTTAGAGTGAATATTCATTTGTGTGGTTATATAAATATGATGGCTTGTGATGCTATGACTACAGTTGAGAGTTTTGGTTTAAAATATTATTAATTTCTTAAATTATTGGTTACAAGAGAATATACTTGAAGAAGGAATAAAGTTTAACGGCGTCGTTTTTATTTTATTAATGCTGTAAATTCGGCAAGCTTTCGGACTTTGACGTCCTTCGACAGGCTACTTTCCAAGAAACTAGAAGATAATAATATATATATATATATACATGTAAATATGAACTCTTATGTGGTTATATTGATGCGATGACTCGTGTAATGTTATGATTACATATATTGAGTTAATATATTATTTATTTCTTAGATTATTGGTTAGAGTGGATATTCTTTTGGGTGTTTATATAAATACGATGGTTTGTGATGATATGACTGCGTATATATCTGTTGGGTTAAAATATTATTCATTTCTTTGATTGTAGAACGACATTTGAAAATATCCCGCATGTGTTTCTTTTGAACGAAAATTCGAAATTTATTTTAAGGAGAAATAACGATTATTTCTAACCTTGGGGATGAAGTATGAAAGGAGATGAATTGTGAAGTGTAATGATAAACGGAAAAATAAAGTGTTCAGGGAGGGGAACTTTTATTTTTCAGTTTATCATTACTCTTCACAATTCATCCTTTCATACTTCATCTCTAAGGATAGAAATAATCGTTTATTCTCCTCAAAATAAGTTTCGATTTTTCCTTCAAAAGAAACACATGAGGGATATTTTCAAATGTTTTTCTACAATCATAGGCCGCATTATATTGTATAAAGATTTCTTAGATTATTTATTAAAGAAGATTTTTCTGTGGTTATATAAATGCGATTGCTTGTGATGCTACTATGATCGCAGTAGATATTTTGGGTTAAAATATTATTAATTTCTTAGATTATTGGTTAGAGTGAACTCTTCTGTGTTTATATGAATGCAATGGTTGTGTGATGATGCTAGGATTGCAATAGATATTCTAAGTTAACAATTATCAAATCTTCAATTCCTCAAATTTTGTCCATTAGTATAATTCATCGAGAAAGAAAGATGTAAAACTTCCACAACTAGAAACCTAAATTAACTCATACTATAAACATTTTCACCTAAATTAACGCATATGCTTTTAAATATAAAAGGTATATTTGCATATACCTAACTTATATTACAAGGAGAACCTGTTTAATGACTTTTTTTGGCAATTATTCATATAGGTTCACATTGTCTTACAATTCTATAACCAGAGATAATTCTTATATATTCTATATGATTAGAAAGCCTTCAAATGAAATCACAATTAATTTCGACAACTTGATATTGAATCAAATCAACAACTTCTAAGTTTTGAACATTGTTTTCAACGAAAAACTGAGAAGAGATATCAGATTTCGTGATCAAAATTACAATTATTATTACAAGAGGATAGGATAGAGTTACATAGAAGAAACATTATGGTTTTGTGTGGTATAAATATCAAAGAATTGCGTTTTAGATTACTTTTTCATTTTCAGCTCAGCTTTCTTTATCGACAAAAATTTGAAATATATTTTTAACGCTTTACCTTTCTTACTAAATACATATATAAAACTAACTTAACAGATTACTGGAAATGTGTTACCTTTATTAATGTAATCTCAGCTTTCAGGCATTTCTGCCTTTCTAAAGGAATACATAAAACCTATAATAATTCGTTTTATGTATTCCTGTAGAAGGGCATTGATACCTGTAAGCTTAAGAAAGCTACAGCACTATCCTTAGGCCCATACTTAGGCGGGGGACACCCAGGAAGAATATCATCTTCGCAATCCTGTACCCCGATGTTGACGATTTCCTTGGGAACCTCTTCCCTGAACACAGGCCGATTCTTGTTGAATTTCTCAACAATGTCATTAAGCATACTGGGGACATGGATCCCTTTATCCGCAACAGCCTGTCAAAAAGCAAGGCAACTTTAAGTTCCTGAAAGGATCCAGACGTCCCTTCGATCAAGGCCTCGTCTGTGTACATATTTCCAATGCTTTTGTATGCTAAAACCTTTGTAAATCTTTTTGATCATTGACTAGATTTCAATAAACTGTCTTAATTGTCAGAAAGCTTAAGAAATTACGTTAAAAAAAGGAACCACATCTCCAGAAATAGGTTTTATTTAAATCTATATTTAGGAGATCTAAATAAAGTAAATTGATATCAAATACATATACTTAAAACCTATTTCTACAGTTCTTACACTGCATTGATGGAAATTGAAAAAGATAGGAGGCATGGGTCATCATTTGTAAACCTTTTCAGCGGTTTCGCTATTTCAATCTCTAGACATCTCTATTATGTCTACTTCAAATTAAAGATACTTCGGCCAGTAAATCTTTTTTTTGAAGAACTAGTGTTGGATCGTTTTTGAAGACAACTCTCAGATTTATAAAATTAATTTATTAAACTTTAAACATTTAGATATATATATAGAAACGAGTTAATTATCTCGTAGTTAAGCCAACAAAAGAATCATCTAATTTACATACATTTACTAACCAGATTTAACTTGTGCAAAACAGACGACAAAGCAAAAAAATAAACAAATTAATAATAGAGGGTAAGCTCCTATTTTTTACAAGCTTTCACACTCAAAGAATATTCAATTTCTTGCTTCAACTATGAATTCCGGCAAGGCAGCCTCTATCTTTACGATATCTATATTATTGTATTAAACTGAATTTCCTTTATATATACAGCATTTTTGCTATTGATATTTATACAGTAAATGAATGGTTTGAAAGAATATTGCAGTATAAGCGCTGTTGAAATAGGTTTTCATTATATATATTTAAAGAGAAATGTAAAGACAGAGAAATATATTTCTGATTTTTCACTTACCATTTGCCAATACACATGTTGCATATATCAAGTAAGAATTTAGGCAAAGAGTCATATAGGCTTCATGATAGCATTGAGAGAATATAAGAATAATATTTTATACATGCAACAAATTTGAGAGGTAGCTTCATATCTAACAAATGATATACAAATAGGCAATAGATATCATTTCAGGATACTACACTAGTGAAAATAGAGAGTGCTAACACTCAGAAATAGTTGAAGAAAAAAAAAGGAATTTGGCTCATATTAACTTCTTGTTACGTGTAATTGAATATTCATGTAAAAAGTGTAAAATTTAATTAAACTCTTTTATATTTTTTTTATCTACACTCATGGGAAAAACATAAGGAAGTGGAAATTCTTCGCTGTCGCTGATCGTCTTCTTTATATATTTTTTAAGCGGAGGCAATTTTGTTCACACTTGGTTAAATCGTGTGTCTTCAATAAAGGTCAATGTAATATCTTCCAGGGTTATAGCATGAATCCTGATAGACATGCTAAAGGGTACAACTTTCTTTAGTTTTATCCATAAGCATATTTGTTCACAATATAATAGCCTATTTATTCAAGTCAGTTTTCATGATATTAAACCAGTTTCTTCTGGATTTAACCCTGTATATTTCTACTAAAGTATAATACTTTATATTAATTAAAGAAATTCTAGAATAATTGTGAAGTATGAAATATTTTTTAAACCATCAGTATAATTGGATTAAGTTTCTTAAGAATGGCAAAATTTCAAGTTTCAGGTAACCATCAGGCCAATTTTTAACTTATAAAGAAACTTATTGGAAATGTTCTAATTGATAAATAATCACAGGATTGGGTGGAACATTTTATTTCCACTAGTGCATTATGTTTAACATGATGCATTAGTGTGCGCCAGCTGTTATGAAAAATTGAAACTATTTTAGACGCGTAAGTTTCTTTTTTTTTCAAATTAAACAATTTCACTACTGTCCTTAATGCAATAATAAATTAATGGGAGGCCCTCACATTGATCTATAATTGCAATAAGGTTAGTAAAAATTTGTTTAATTTTAAAAAGAATCATAAGTGTCTGACGTGTCATACTTTCAAATTTCTTATATAATGCTGAATGCCCATACTAATGATTGTTACTATGATTATATTTAGGGTATATGTTCTCACAGGATGATTATGGAAATCCCTTCTTGTATAACACTTTTTTTTCCACTAGGGTGTAATGTTTAATCCTCATAGTAGATGAGTGTTACTATGATTATATTTAGGGTATATGTCCGTACAGGATGACTATGGAAATTCCTTCTTGTGGAACACTTTTTATTTTCACTAGGGTATAATGCTTAATGTTTATACTAGATGAGTGTTACTATGATTATTTAGGGTATATGTTCTCTTAGGATGATTATGGAAATCCCATCTTATGTAGCATCTTTTATTTTCACTAAGGTATAATGTTTAATGCTCATACTAGATGAGTGTTACTATGAATATTCAGGACATATGTTCTCACAGAATGACTATGGAAATTCCATCTTGTGTACCACCTTTTATTTCCACTAAGGTATAATGTTTAATGCCCATACTAGATGAGCGTTACTATGAATATTTAGGACATATGTTCTCACAGAATGACTATGGAAATTCCATTTTGAGAAACACTTTCTATTTCCACTAAGGTATAATGTTTAATGCTCATACTAGATGGGTGTTTCTATGATTATTTAGGACATATGTTCTCACAGAATGACTATGGAAATCCCATCTTGTGTAGCACCTTTTATTTCCACTAAGGTATAATGTTTAATGCCCATACTAGATGAGTGTTACTGTGAATATTCAGGACATATGTTCTCACAGAATGACTATGGAAATCCCATCTTGTTTAGCACCTTTTATTTCCACTAGGGTATAATGCTTAATGTTTATACTAGATGAGTGTTACTATGATTATTTAGGGTATATGTTCTCACAGGATGATTATGGAAATCCCATCTTATGTAGCATCTTTTATTTCCACTAAGGTATAATGTTTAATGTTCATACTAGATGGATGTTACTATGATTATTTCGGACATATGTTCTCACCGGATGACTATGGAAATTCCATCTGGTGTAGCACTTTTTATTTCCACTAGGGTATAATGCTGAATGTTCATACTAGATGGGTGTTACTATAAATATTTTTAGGGTATATGTCCTTACTATGGAAACCACTTCTTGTGTAGCACCTTTTATTTCCACTAAGGTATGATGCTAAATTTTCATACTAGATGGATGTTACTATGAATATATTTAGGGCATACTTCCTCACAAGATGATTATGGAAATCCCATCATGTATAGCACTCTCTATTTCCATTAAGGTATAATGTTTAATGCTCACACTAGATGTATTTTACTATGATTATTTAAGAGATATGTCTTTACTGGATGACAATGGAAATCCCATCTTGTGGAACACTTTTTATTTCCACTAGGGTATAATGCTAAATGCTCTTACTAGATGGATCTTACTAGGTTCATTTAGGAAATTTGTTCTCAGAGGGCGACTATGGAAGTTCTAGGACAGTTGAAAGGACATTACCTTGACGATCTGTGCACCCAAAGTGTCATCGTCTGGGTTACTTCGGTCATTGAAGCATAACTTCTTGGTGTTGTCCCAGTTGAGGTTCCTGGCTTGGAGGTGGCGTTCAGCCAACGTCAGCCATAGCTATCACACAAACAGTCATCAATTCTTACAATGTGAATTATTGTATTATTCATAGTTAAGTAGACAATGTACATACACACTCTACATATTAATGGTGAAATAATTCTCAACGCTATGTATTTGTCTATGATATTATTATTCTATGTTGTTGTCGTGTCCAATAAAAACCTCAGATATCTCCATGCATCTTTATCACAGCAGTCACAATGTCAACTATCTTTGTTGTGTAAAGCTGCTGTTATGGGTCCATGTAATTTTGTTGCTGTGTCCAATAAAGAGCCTCAGATGTCTCCATTCTTCTTTTTCACAGCAGCCGCAATGTCATCTAAATGTCTTATGCTATATATATATATATATTATTTATTGTATATTTCATACACAAGCAGACAATATACATTATGCACCCTGTATATTGAAGATGGGATCGTTTTCAACGCTATTTTTTAATGATAGATAGATTAATTTCTAGAATTAGTGATCTGAAGATGAGAGAGATTTTAGAATAGCCAACCTCTTACCAATTTATTTTTATATTTAATACATTTTCATTGTATAATTTTCTCCTATGTACTAATGGACAAAACTTAAATAAGTTGTACCTTTTATAAAGTATATCGGGATTCAGACAAAAGATGTTGTTTTTTTTTGTAAATATGCTATTATGTGTTTGAATATGTAAATTTTAATTATACTATCAAACTTCGCTATGTAATATAAGCTAATTTGTGGACCTTGTTAGAATATTCTCACAAAATAAATTTTTACACTCATGTACAAAACTTAAGGAGGTTGTACCTTTCAGAAAGTATATTGGGATTCAGACAAAAACTCTGAAAGATAGCACAGTGATCTTTATTGAAGACACTAAAGATAACCAATGGTGAACAAAATTGTCTCCGTCTCCTTCAAGAAAACAGACAACCGGCGACAACAAAGGCTTTCACTTCCTTAAGTTTTGTTCATGAGTGAATGAACAAATGTTCATGAGTGAATATTTCTTATTTTTCAAATATAAATAGACTAATTTTAAAATAAATAAAAACATTATATAAATAAAAATAAGGATATAAAAGGTAGTTTTATAAGTAAAAATTTAAGACTTTGCAATAATGCCAGAACTTTATTAGCAACAACAACGTCAAGATTGTATTATCTTTAATATATATATGTATAGATGGAAAATTTGCCGGAAGGAAATTGATCCATAGAAGCATAGGGCGCCTCTCCCTTCAAAATAAACGTCAAAACCTGACGCCATCTATTGACCGTCACCGTAACCAGAACAATGAGCCTGTAACAGCAATGGCAAATCAAGTATGCACAAATAATATCTCGTTAATGACGCTAATTGTAAAAATTAAAGGGCCGAAACGTTTCAAAAGGGTAAGAGTGCTTTTAGACTCTGGTAGCCAAAAGTCTTGCATCAGAAGGCCTCTAGCTAAGGAGTTAGACTTACCCAAGGTGGGAGAAGTCAAATTGAATAAATTTTTGTTTGGAGGGCAAACAACAGGAGAAAAGGCTCATTCAATATTTTATTTCCAGTTGGACAATGTTGATGAGGGAAAGGCTTTCAAGATGGAAGCGTTAGAGGAAACAATAATTTGTGGCGATATTTCACCCGTTGAAACAGGACCCAGGCAATGGGAATTGGATAAGAAAGGAATCACTTTGACCAAGGTAGACAATAATAAAACCGAAATAGACATCCTAATCGGTGGAGACTATTATGGGCGGCTTCTCACAGGAAAAATTGAACAGCTGGCAGGAGGATTGACCGCAATTCAAACAGTTCTTGGTTGGACTTTAATAGGTAATACCTCATCAGAGAGACCAGAGACAAGTGCTCAAATGGTTATCACCTTACTTACAACCCAACAGAGAGTAACATCCTTATGGGAATTAGAAACAATAGGGATACGAGATCCTACAGAGGTCATCTCTGAGAAAGAGAAAAATGTTCTCACGCAAGAAAAGTTTCGTGAGAAAATCTGTCGAGGCCATGATGGAAGTTATCTTGTATCTCTTCCATGGAAGGAAGGAATTGGGACGATACCTAATAACTTGGAAATAGCCGAAAAGGTGCTTATCCGATTAATTCAAAGAGACAGTCTAGGGAAAGGACAGATTAGCCACCTAAAACCCAAGGTACAATCAGATGGGCTTATGTATATAGAGACAAACTTTTGTACGATCAGAGTCCTGAAGAATTCAGGAAACCAGTGCTCTTACCTTGTGATCATCCAATAACAGAACAACTGATTAGAGAAACGCATTCAAATAATTGCCATGCTGGCGTTCATTTTTTACTTTCCAAATTGAGAGAAAAATTCTGGATTTTAAAAGCGAGAAAGACTATTAAAAGAGTTGTGATAGGATGCATCATTTGTAAAGACATGCAGAAAAGGCCAATACTATACCTTGTGCCCCTCTGCCCAAGGACAGGTTATTCATGGGTAGACCCTTTGAGGTAACAGGTGTTGATCTTATGGGTCCTCTCTACCTTAAAAATGGCCAGAAAATTTGGATAACCTTATTCAACTGCGCTGTCTACAGAGCAGTTCATTTGGAGCTGGTGGAAGGTTTGGATGCGACAAACTTTATTATGGCATTGGAACGGTTTATACACAGGAGAGGGAGACCAGTTAAGATTTACAGTGACAATGGAACCAATTTTAAAAGGACCAATAGACTCTTTACCAATTTGAACTGGGACAAAATAGCCAGGCATTCATGTGACAAACAAATTTGATGGATATTTATTCCTCCTTCTGCACCATGGTGGGGAGGATGGTGGGAACGGTTGGTACGACTGGTGAAAGATCTTTTGAGAAGAACATTGGGCACTAACAGAGTAAATTATGTCCAGTTAAAAACTTTGATTTGTCACGTGGAGGCGATTATAAATACAAGAACTCTCACTTCTGTATCAAACTGAGAAGCGTCCACCCAGTTTGCCAAAGATGGTGTTGTGACTTTGTCACCGACCCGAGGCTGCTATTTGCGGTGACGGTCAATAGATGGCGTCAGGTTTTGACATTTATTTTGATGGGGGAGGCGCCCTATGCTTCTATATATATGTTATATAAAAATATTATTTTATTTTAAATTGTAATTTCATAGATTCAAATACTCTGCTAAATCGACCGCCAGAGGTCACTCTTTCCCTATAAAAACTCGTTGTTGTTTTATCCCACAATGGCCGACTCAAAACCTTTGAGTTTATTATGTACATTATGTAAATAAAATTTGGTTTTTCTTATTCTACTCGCCTTAACCCAGGCATTACTTTTACCAAATTATGTTCTATATATATATCTTAGCTCAAATGAAGAAATCTCTGATCAAAACAATTTTATTATTATAGTTTCAAGATTTTTACCACGACTGCATCACCAATACCATTTAGTCCTAAAAAAGAACCAGCAAATAATTCCATATCTAATCCTCACGATATTAAAAAATCAACCATAAAATCAACAGAAATATCATTTTTTATATATAATATACGAGTATATGTAAAAAAAATAAATAAAGGTCAGGTGTTGATGTGAAAAATAAAACAGACATATCCTGACCATGATCACATGAGGGGTTTAGATGACAGAGCGCGCCATCTAGCATATAAATACACTGGTGTCCAAAAATAAGAAACTTTTGTTTTTTAATGATATGTTTTAAAATATACAACGCTAAAAGCTAAAAAGTAATTTAATTAGGTATTTTAAGTCGTAGAATTTATTTATCGCAACCATTCGATTCGGTAAAATTGAAAATATGCAAATTTTTGCTTGTCTTTATAAGTGTGCTATTTGGCGTGTCGTTTACCCCATCTAATAAGTGTCCAATTATAATTTCATTTAATCCTTAGTTAATTATGAGTTTACGAAAATGTTGGCAGATGATTTAAAATGGAGAGCTGTTGGAAGAATGGATGCAGGGCAATCACAAGTTGAAGTAGCAAAATGGCTAAATGTGAATAAATCTGTGGTCAGCAAAATATGGAAACAGTTCATTGAGACAGGAACAATTAAAGGAAAAAAAGGTTCTGGTAGAAAAAGTAAAACAGCTAACTCTGAAGACCTTTATATGGTCGTAACTGCCAAGCGCCATAGGGAGATGGCAGCTATTCAACTCTCTAATTAACTATCAAGTGCTACTGGAACGAGAATTTCAAGACAAACTGTTTACCGAAGGCTTCACGAATATGCTCTTCATGCAAGACGACCAATGGTCTGTATCCCTTTATCCTCTGCTCACAGGAGAGCCCGCTTGAATTGGTGCTTGGAACATCACGCCTGGACTTATGATCAGTGGGCCAATGTTCTCTTCAGTGACGAGTCAAGATTTAGTTTAAACACAGATTCTCGACGAGTTTTCATCTGGAGGGAGCCTGGAACCCGCTATCATCCCAGTAACATCAGGGAAATTGACAGTTTTAGAGGGGGCAGTCTCTTAGTCTGGGCTGGCATCAGTTCTAGCAGACGCACACCCCTCCACATTTTTTTCTGGGGGCACTTTAACTGCCCAAAGGTACAGGGACGAGATCCTTGAGCCCTATCTAAGACCTTATTGAGATCAAATTAGTCACAATTTAATTTTTATGGACGATAATGCTCGTCCGCATAGGGCTAGGCTAGTCAATGAATATCTCCAGAGTGAGAATATTCGAAGGATGGATTGGCCAGCCAGATCTCCGGACCTGAATCCAATAGAGCATGTGTGGGATGCTCTAGGGAGGCGTATTGGAGCTCGTCACCCCTTTCCCAGAACCCTCGTTGAGCTAAGAACTGCTCTATTGGAGGAGTGGGGTTTACTACCCCTGGACCTCCTCCAAAGCCTGGTAAACAGTATGAGGGCTCGCTGTGAGACCTTGATAGCTGTTAGAGGTGATCATACTCCCTATTGATATCTTATTTCTTTAAGATCTGGAACCTTAGCTTTGGGTATGTTGGTAATAATTTGCATATTTCATAATTTCAAATATATATTTTTTTCATATAGCTAGTCAAATTCTCCATAGTTTAAACTATTTGTATACTAAATTTTATATTTGTTAATAAATTAGCTTTTGAGAATTTTCAATATTGGTTAAGTTTCTTATTTTTTTGGACACCAATGTATGTGATAGTTAAAAAGAAGGAAGCTCTTTTATATTTATATAATTTCAGTAATTGTATATCATTGTCTCTTTTTGTTAACTATGTCTGTTTAAAGAATTAAAAATATGGGATTGCTTTTAATAATAAATAAAGAGTCATTATTATAATTTAAAGGTATCAAATTTTTTAATTTGTAGAATCCTCTATAAATATAATACAAAGAAAATTTGTCAAATAGTTATCAGATATCTCTGAATGTGAATTCTTTTTATTTATTAATAAAATTTGCATATGAACTTTTATGTAATTTTTAAAATAGGAGAATAAGAGGTAAAAGTATTTGCTAATATTTTTTAAAAATATTTTATTTATTTGAAATACTAATTTATAGATAACTACATGTTATAATAGAAAAAAAAGAGATTTTTCTGTTTAATTTTTGATTATTAGTTATATAGAATTAATACTTGATGCTGATTATTTTGAGAATAGAGATATTGGTTTATCAGTCGTGGTTGAATAATAATCTTAAAATATAAAGTATTGATCAGAGATTTATTTATTTGAGCTAAGAAATATATATAAAACATAATTTGATAAAGGTAATGCCTGGCTTAAGGCGAGTAGAATAAGAAAAACAAAATATTATTTACATAATGTACAAAGGTTTTGAGCCGGCCATTGGGATAAAACGACAACGAGTTTTTATAGGGGAAGTGTGACCTCTGGCGGTCGATTTAGCAGAGTATTTTATCTATGAAATATATTTGAAAAACATATTTTTTTATATAACATACATATATTAATACGCTCCTTAAAGCTTAAGTACATAGTTTCTTTAGATAACATATCCAGAAATATCTCTACATAATCTTAGATATTAGCGCAGACTAGCCTAATGAAATATTAGAGCATTATAATAGATTAAACTAGTTAAACCTCCAGGAGGGTTTACTACTGATAAGCAAGGCCCTCCCAAAATTTTCATATCGTAGTAAGGACAATAAGAAGTTTAATTTCATTTCTTATATACACACCCATAGACAAGCTT
Organism: Cordylochernes scorpioides; assembly: GCA_030710605.1. Classification (NCBI taxonomy): domain Eukaryota; kingdom Metazoa; phylum Arthropoda; class Arachnida; order Pseudoscorpiones; family Chernetidae; genus Cordylochernes; species Cordylochernes scorpioides. The sequence goes on along the minus strand of CP092869.1, from coordinate 76,667,618 downwards.
AGAGAAGTGGAAAGTCTTTGGGGCAAACTTTAGTGATATATTATCAAAGTGAAAACATGATCATTTAGATAATTTGTTCTTATTTTTTAGTATTTGAAATGACTATCTAGCTTTTTTCGGGTCTTAAATCTCTTCTGCAGAAAATAACACAACAAAATAAGTCTTCAATAAAACACTACACCAATACCTCGCTTTGCGTTTTTTTCGAAGTTGCGTCGCTGCTTAATTTTCAATGTGCGTCGTTAGATTTTCGAAGTTGCGTTGTTTTGGATTCGATTCTTTAATTTTTTTACCCTAAAATATAGCAACCCTTTGTTTTTGATTGCGCCTTCACATATTTTCACTTTGAGTCGTTCCATTTTGCGTCGTGTTTTTTTAGAACGTAACCCCGACGCAAAGCGAGGTACGGGGGTATATTTATATTATTGTAACGAATTATTTATTATTTTACAAGCATTTATTATTTTAAACTAGTATTAACAGAGTATCATTTTGTATGTTTATATTTTACCACTCTGTAAACTTCCCTCATTCCTTATCTTTTGTTTATCCTTCATAGTTTTGTTCTTGCCTTAAATAAATTGCTGTGTCATCCTGAAGTTTTTCTTCCCTAATTTTCTACGTGGCTATATATATTTTATTTATCATATTCAATTTTTTCGATTCATTTTATCGTGTTCTCCTGTAAAGGGAATTGAAAATCCGATAGCTATAGCGATTTATCTAAAGAGACAAAGGTCGCTTTTCCAGTCAAAATAGACGTCTAAAACCAGACGCCATCTATTGACCGTCGCCGCAACTAGCGGCCTCGGGTCGGTGACAAAGCCACCGGTGACAAATAGATTTATATTGAATTTTTTAAAAAAGAAACTTATCATGGGTAGGTGTTTATTTTTTATAATTTTAATTCAAATCCCTATTTTTCGGGCATTAGACTATTCTACAGGATAAACACACTATACAATAGAAAGACTTTCATTAACGAAAGTTAGAGATATAAATTAATATTTTTTTTAAATATACTCATCCCTTGAGTTAAGAAAAAGGCATTTCTAGATCGTTCAACTAAAATATATAATGGTTTTCTTCATATATCGGAATAAATATCAACAAAAGACACAAGCTATCAGCAACTTTTAGTGACACAATCAGCAGATGCCTTTTTCTTAATTTATCCACATGACCCAAGTACAATTTCATTTTTGTACTATTTTTTCATATTATCCCTAGAAGCATATGTTTTCATCTTAAAATTAATACAAAGGATTCTCTTATTGAATATCTTGAACACCAAGAAAGGTATTCTCTAATGCTCGATGTTTTTACATCACAATTTGATATAGGGGATTAATTTAATGAATACATTCTAAACCTTACTAGATTTAACTATTTATCATCCTATATCTGTTGGACATTTCGTGTTACATATGGTCGGACGGTTCAACCCACGGGGCTCAGCTATCTCGGGCCAAAGGCATTCAGCTGGAGAAATTTTATGGATCGGCTTGACGCTGAGCGGAAAATATCAGATAACATTGACGTTATTTCTTTTAATAGAACCATATATTTTACTGAATATTTTTAATAGAATATAACTCTATTTTAATGAAATATTATATTTTAAAGATACAAAGTCACAATTGCGTCAAATTCCTTTATTGATTCATAAACGAAAAGGGCGAGATATTTTGTAAAAATCTATTAAAAATATGTTTAACGTTTTTTAATCTCCTCATAAATACCAAAATTTGTCAAACCAAATTTCTACAATGTTCAATTCTTTACGGATCATGTATATGCTTATTCAATTATCCTTTTCTTAATTGTTTATTTTCTTTTTAACAATTCTGTTACCTACTCTACTACAATATGAATTATTGTAAATAGTTTTCACGCGCAATTATCCAGATCGGATATATCGTGTCTTATTTGCAACTGGTAATAAAAAAATATTAAAAATATTCAAATAACTCTCAAAGATTTATATTAAAGAGAGATAGTTTCCCTGGAAACTTGGCATTTGTTGTCCCTAAATCAATAAAATACTTCAACTTAATATAGAAACCCTATGTTTTAATTATAATGGGAAACGTCATATATATGCTGATTTTAATTGTAGTTTATTTTTACAATAATATACCACATAGAAATAAGAGGAATGACAAAAATGAAGATGACAAACCAATTTATTTAGACCATTAAAAAATTGCTCTATTAAAACATTTTTATGCGATTTTACTGTCCTAAATGCTTGTTTATATAGTTCGCTTAGATACCATAACCAAGATTCCATCCTTCTGTGCAACGTATTTAAGCAGAATTGTCCAATACAGTATTAAAGCTTTAAAAGCAGCCTGGTGGATTAAATTGATTAACACGGTGAGAGGGTTCAACACTGATGTACCAAGCCTTTCTAATATTTCATCGTAGTAAAGACCAATATAAAGTTTGTTTTATTTTGGTTTATAAGAAACATTCGTGCTTAATGAGAGATATTTCATTTTTTATATACAAACTTATTTACATGAATGAATTATATATAGCGGTATGAGAGATATATTCTGATAAGGCACAATTTGGATTATAGATTATAAAACAAGGTAATAAGACCAAATCCAAATAAATAGTGTGTGACGTTTCTGTAACAGCGTTCTTCAGAACTTCTCATTCAGTACTTTTGTCTGAAGATGGTAACAACGCTGTTACCGAAACGTCACACATTATTTATTTATTTGGATTTGGTCTTATTACCTTGTTTTAGAAATATTCTGAGTAACTTAATATGTAAATTAATAATCTACTAATAAATATTTATATATTAAACCACAGTATGAGGATATTTAATATCTGAAATGATGGTTTATTTACTTTTCTGGTGAACATAGTTTCGAAAATAGAGTAGCCCATTATTGAATCTCTATAGATAAATAGAGGTATAGAATAATTTTCATCAAACTTTCTCTAATTGACCAATATTTCGATTGGAAAAAGGTCGTTCTTTTTCAAGATACAGAAACATATTTATTGTGTGTGAAATAAACATGTTTCTATACTCCGATAAAGGTTATCATTCCGCTAATCGAGAAGCCTTAGTAAATAAAAAATAAATTTCATCCTATTTATTCATTTATTTTCGTGTGACTAAGAAATAATTTTATATAAATTTATTTTCAATGAATTATATATATATATATATATATGTCATAAAAAACGTATATTCTAGATACGTTACCTTTCATGCAGTCGTGGATATAAAAAAAAAGAATAATAACCTTTTATGTCTTAAATTATATTTATTTTCATTATTTATCAAAGCAAACAATTTTACATACATAAACAATCCAACAATGCTATTATTTTTTTTTTAAAAGCAAATTAGGTTATATTCTTTTTGTCTGGCTTTCCTTTACATTTTAAAAATTAACGCTGTGTTTAGTTCTTATTTTTAATTTTATTATTTAAATTATAATTCCAGTTATATTAGGAAAACAATTTTAATAAATATTATGGTTATGTAATTATTTTGTTCTATAATTTTAATTATATTATGAATAATAAAAATCATATTTTTATTATGTCATATATATATATAAATTATAAATAAAATATAAAGGGAATTAAAAACTTGATTATTAAATCATCATGAGTTCAATAGCTTGGCTTTCTCCAATATCGCGTCTGGCTATAAATAAATAATTAATAATTGTCTAGACGAGAGATGACGTCATTACTAAATTCATTAACACCTTAATATCTAAAGGATATTTTTTACTTTACACTCTATTTACACACATGGACATTAATTAAAGAATAGGAAGGTTTTTGATGTCACCGGTAATCTGCTTTTTTTATGGAGACAGAGGCCATTTTTCTCACACTTGGTTATCTTGTGTCTCTTCAATAAAAGTCACTGTAATATCTTTCAGAGTTAATGTCTGTGAATCCCGATATACATGTTGAAAGACACAACTTCCTTAAGTTTTATCCATTGAAATAAAGGTCACTGTGATTCAAATATCTTTTAGAGTTATTGTCTGAATCCCGATATACATGTTGAAAGACAACTTACTTAAGTTTTATCAATTGAAATATTATTAAATTAAATGATCAAAATTTTATATTGTATCTTATTTAATATCTATTATTTAGTAGAGACAGTTCGCTCATCTTTTTCTGGGATTGAACCTTTGTGTAAACCTACAAATTTCAAACCTAGACGAAGATGGGCGAGGGTATTCAAAATATTGACATTTTAAAAATATATATAGATAAGTATTTTATTATTCAATTAATTAAAAATAGATTTCTCAATTTTAAGCGACATATATAGTGTTTTCAGTATAAAACACAAACATCCTCGATAAAGAGAGGCGAGTTTACCCTCGAAATATTGCAGAAAAATAATGATGATTTAAAAATTCTAAATTCAATAAATCCTTTTTTTCTAAATATAATAAAATGTATTGATAAAATATTACATTTGAATTAAAATACCAATTTACACACCTATGACTATTCATACATCAGTATATAGAGACATATATAACTCAGCAACTTTCAGTTGCACGATAAGTAGATGCCTTTTTAATAATATATGCACCTTATCCCAGTACAATATTACATTTGTACTATTTTTTCACATATATAACTCATTGTGAAAATATTATAACTATGGAAGAGAATATACAGGTTGTAATTTTTCTGACTTTGTTGAAATCTGGTGATGTTTGGCCCATTATTTATTATCACCTTTACCTTCTGTATTGGTATGATAAAGATATTCATTGTTTGAATACATATTTAAAGGAAATTTTGTCTCTTTTCTGTACATAAACATGGAAGGATTGAGTAGAAAGTGGATGGGCAGAATGCAGGCAGCATGACATCTCTCCAACGTTCTCCAAATACTGTAAATTAATTGCCCTTCAGAAGACAATTAGATTTGGCGTAAGGACACTCTGGAATTGTCCTTGAACTAGGATCATCCTTGATATCATTTGGAGATAATAGGCTTGTACGGTACAGGGGACTTTCAAGGACCAGAGTTGAGCTAATTCGTATAGTTATAACCTTTAGTATTTCTATATATATATTTCTACTGTCCTCAAAGCGTATGTCCATAGTTCATTATAAATACCCCTTCCAAGAGTATAGCATCAATATATGTATAAAAGAAATCTCTAAAAATGCAATATTACAGCGGTATGGTAGATTAAACTGACGAAACCACTGGGAGGATTCATCACTGATGAGCCCGGCCTTCACATTATTTTATCATTGCAGTAAGGACAGTATAAAATTTATTTATAAAAAAAAGGAAAAGAATTTTACGCGTCAAAAATAGTTCAAATATCTGATAACCTTTAGTTCGCTCCACATTGAAAATAGTGACGGTGGATAACTGACGTCGTCTGACAGTAAAATACGGCTACAAAATGTTGATATATATTAACCATTAATATATCAAATACTTGTAGCTATGGTTTTCACTGATATAATTCGTATAGTGATCGATATAACCTTTTGTACGCTCCTCATTGACAATGGTGTCAGTGAGTAACTGAAACATCGTCGGACAGTAAGAAATTACGACAAAATGTTGATGAATATTAACCATTATCATATCAAATATCAATCTGTAGCTATGAATTTAATCGAGGTAATTTCTATTAGGAGTATTTGTTGTATCACAAAGATTACACAAATACACTCATGTATAAAAATTAAGAGATTTGGGAAAAATTTTATGTCGCCTGTTCTCTGGGTGTATTTATCTTTTAAGGAGACAGGGACATTTTTTCTTTTTACACTTGGTTATCTCGTGTGTCTTCGATAAAGGTCACTGCGTATCAAATATCTTTCAGAGTTATTTCCTGAATCCGAATATACATGCTAAAAGATACAACTTCCTTTAATGTTGTCCATGAGTTATTTATTTAAAAGTATAGAGTATGAAAGTGAAATTGTGTATTTGGGAATAGGTTGATAAATTAAGAGAAAGGAATCTCCTGATCAAATGAATTACAGCTTGCACCACGCTAATGAGAGACAACAACCTCAAATGCGTACGTGTTTGCGTTTCTTGATTAATCAAGAAAGGGTATTTGGCATTTCTGAGATAATTAAAAATCAATGATTAGTTGATATTCATTACAGATGGAGATAGCCATTAGCAAACTTTAGCTATCGGATCAAGAGATACTTTTCTCTTAAATGAATATTGTTATTGGTCTTGTATTCTAACTTGCAATTCTAGATGGTATATTAGGTTGAATGTTTAATATGAAATGATTAACAATTGTGTTAAGAAAGGGTGTTAAGCACCTCACTGCGGTCCCCCCTGGACCCTTGGAATATTCGACCAAATTCTGGTTCGTTTCTAAGGTGACTAACGTGGCAACGGCACCCATTTTCCAAAGATATTGGACATTGCTGCTGCTGTGATGGAGATGCATGGACACATCTGAGACTCTTCTTTGGACACGACAACTACAACAACAACAAGGGGTAAAGTAAAAAAGCCCCCTTTTAACAAATAAAAACTTTAACCTAAAGTTTTTATATAGCTTTGGGCTGCCTTGTGTGGTCAAGCAAGAAAAAAAAGTAAGACAACTTCGGCTATACCTATAAAGCTCTTCTCCTGTTTATTTGAACAGCACGGTCAATTTATACATTCACAGAAATTTTCATACTAATTTATACATTCAAATAAATTTACATACTAATTTATACATTCATACGAATTTATACATTCAAAGAAATTTATATACTAATTTATACATTCATACGAATTTATACATTCATATAAATTTACATACTAATTTATACATTCATACGAATTTATACATTCAAAGAAAATTATATACTAATTTATACATTCATAGAAATTTATATACTAATTTATACATTCATACGAATTTATACATTCAAAGAAATTTATATACTAATTTATACATTCATACGAATTTATACATTCACAGAAATTTATATACTAATTTATACATTCATACGAATTTATACATTCAAAGAAATTTATATACTAATTTATACATTCAAAGAAATTTACATACTAATTTATACATTCATACGAATTTATACATTCACAGAAATTTATATACTAATTTATACATTCATACGAATTTATACATTCAAAGAAATTTACATACTAATTTATACATTCAAAGAAATTTATATACTAATTTATACATTCATACGAATTTATACATTCAAAGAAATTTACATACTAATGCCATGAGTTCTACCAAATTGTTTAGATACAGATAACACAAACTTGACATTATATTCAGAGTTCTCAAAATAAAAGCAACTTTGTTCAAAAAGGTTTTTTTCTCAACGTTTTGGTGGAAATCTTTTGTCATCGTCAGGGGAAAAAAGCATCTGATAGGTGTTATAAATGTTTCTCATTATAACTCAAGCCTTGCCAAATGCTTTATTTTAATTTTTTGAAGAAGACAAAATAATTTTGTCAAAACGTGGAGAAAATAAAACGTTTCTAGCCGAAGTGTATTTTATTCTAAGAACTATGAATTTCGGCTAGACAATCTCTATCTTCAAGATTCTATTTAGATTCTACAAATTGATATCTGTGACGGTGTTTTCTAGCGGAAAACTAAATATTTGTCCAGAAGAAATGAGCCCTGATGGGAGCAGTTTGACGTTGGAGTTTGACGGGATAGTTGGACAAAACGGCAGCCTACATACCACTCGGAGCTGTGAGTTGACGTCTTCAACAACCATATGGGTGTATGGCCCTATTCTTCTATCCTGATCTACGTTTTTTTTATGTCCTCCCTTAGAACCTATTGCCTCTTGATGTATCCTTCAATCCATTTTACCACTGATAATATCAACATCTCTCAACTTCATTTTACGTTTATGTTGAAAATTAATCATTAAATTATCACGTAGAAAATTAATGAAGACAAATTTCTTGATGATATGGTAATTTATTTATGATTCAAAACAAATTTAAATTTATAAAAATATAAGATAAGCAATGAGGGAAGTTTACAGAGTATCAAAATATAAATATAAAAAATGTTGATCTGTACCTAAAATTATGAATACTTTGCTACATAGATTCTGATTCTTCTTCAATGGATCTGTGAACCATAGCTTGTAAATATTGTAAATACGGACATGGATCTGATGTGCTTCTGCCAAGGATTACTTCAGAGTGATAGAACTTTGTCCCTAGTAGCTTCGCATTTTTTTCTTTTGCGACGTGAAGAGCGACTCGGCGTCGTATCGTCAAAGAGTATATCATCTTCTTGTAGGGAAGCCTTCACTTTGATATGGCGGTGGAATCCTGGAGCCAGTCTGGGAAAATGTAGATCAGAGCACCCATGGCCCCGGCGATCTTCAGTTTGTCTTCTCTATTTACCCAGTATCTCAACCAAATGTTACTCAGCAAATTAGAAAAGACAGACGTCTGAATGATGTGGTAATTTATTTATGATGCAAATAAATAGATAAGCAAGATAAGCAATTATAGAAGTTTACAGACGAGCATAATATAAATGTCAAAATTGATAATCTGTACATATAATAATAAGTAATTTTCTACACAATATATCTCCTCTTATTTATCACATCTCAATCATATAATCGATATTGAGATAAGTATAATGTGTATGTTACATTCGTTAGGACTGGAAGAACTCTTCAGTAGCAGGCCGACTTAGATCCAATATAAAATGGCTGTCACAGATGTGAGTGAATAACGCCATGGGGGGCTGGCTACTACAAACTTGGAGAACAGACACGCCTCATCCTATTTACCTGAATTTGAAGCTTTAATAGGGTACTATCAGCCGAATCAGCTGAACCCAGGTTTGTTAATTTAACATAACTATCTTTTTACGCTGTATTAAATAAACGATATAAGGATTTAAATTGAATTTTGTATACTCTTTTTTAATAAATAATTAATAAATTACCTACCTTGTGTAAATATTTATTTCGCTGAATACTATCAGTATAAACAATACCAGTCATATAAGTGATTTTGTTAAATGCTATATTTTCCATCTTTCTAGAAATCGCCAAGCATCATCAATTTACTTGATCTATTTTCAGAAATCTGAAAAAATAAATTTCCTTAGAATATAATTTGTAAATTTTATATGAATGTACATGAAAGCGATGTACTAAATGCTCGATTCCTTTTCTTTTCTTTCAAGCATTTATGTTTTGGGTACGAAGTTGAAAAGGTTGAAAGTGACTCGAAGCTTGTTCTTATAAAGTCACCTTTGAAGTCACTAGGATAAAACGTAAGTTAATATTCAATATATTTGTCTAAAACAAGGAGCTCAGATTCAGGAATTCAGTTGTTATTTGGTCATACAATCTTAAATATTTAAACGGCTTCCCATTATGCGGAAAGCCATACATGTCCACTATTCTTTCCTTTTATTTTCAATTTTTTATTAATATATTTTTTATAAAATAATAGACTAATGTTTACTATTCGTATTTTATTACTCTTTTTTATTCATTGCTATAACTTTAATAATTTCAAATTTATTGATTATTGACCAATGACAAAGTTATTTTAACGTGATCTACAAGAATTTGCAAATTACTAGAATCTTTTTGTGTAGTAAATTTATAACTATAAATCAATATTTTGAAAAATTGCTTATTTACTCATTAAATCCTGGTAAGCCTTTTTATATAATTGATATATAAATGATATAAGTAAGAATCGATGAATAATTCCAAGCTAACGTGACCAGAGAGTCTATATGCAAAATTTCCTAAAACCCTGCATCAAATATATGAAATAAAATTGCAAATATACATGAGCAAATAGAGCAAGATTTCAAATTTGTGACGTCAAATGTCAATATAATATTGTCGCGATGAAAACTGGATTCGGAATATTTTTGATGGGATGTCCCAGAATAAATTGGAGTGAATATATTCTACCGATTTTTTGGTTCTTTTGGTGTTACATGAAGTTTTCCCAAAATTTAATTCCTCTCTTTTTACATATTTCATATGATCAATAATAAAACGTATATTTATATATAATATATTGTATTTAACTGAATAAATGTTTTTTATTTATCACAGAATAAAAGTAATATTTTGAAAGAATAAATGTTTCCCTATTTAAAGCGGTTCAGGAATACTACGAGTCCCTATGGTTTGCTATTAAAGTAGACCTTTTGGTAAAATTTTACTGACTAATTTAGAAATTGAATTTACACCCATTAACGAAATTTAAAGAATTTGTACCTTTTCGGATTCATATCGGGATTCAGACAATAACTCTGAAAGATATTTGATACATAGTGACGTTTATTGAAGGCACGTGAGATAACCAAGTGTAAACAAATAATGCTTCTGTCTAAAAAAAAAAAAAAATCAACTAAATAAATTCCATGAGTGTAGTCTGAGAAGATTTCTATTTTTTCTATTTATTGTGTTTTCTTCTCCAAGATTATATTCAATTCGTAAAATCGAAATCTAAAATATCCCACCATAAATCCAATCCAACTGCAATAAAGGGACACTCATACAATTCGATAACATCACGAAAAAATATAATATTCTGTCTTTCGAAATATCGCGTTACATTGTGATAAATACATTATTTTCTTCAAAACTAAACGTCTGATCTCGAAGTATATTTTAACAAAGTTTGATTCGTAAGTAAGAGTTGGTTCAAAAAACCAAACAATTCTTTTAAATAGGTGAATATTTCTTAGCAAAAAAATATTAATTAATACACACACAATGGAAGATGTGAAAATCCTAACAATTTATCTCTGAAAAATTAGGATAAAAAATGAGTTGTAAATAGTTAAATTAGAATAAAAGACAAACAGAGAGAGCGTAGTTCTCTTCCAACAATATTTGCATTAATAATGATACTATTCATTATGAAATTGTGAAAAGGTATTATAATTAAAATTAAAAAGGCTAGCTTTCAAGGGTTATTCGCTCTTCAACGGGCTTAATATAATATATCGACTTGGTCCCACCAGAAATATTTACAAAAAACAAACGCGAGCCGCGTGGATATTTATAACTGAAAATTTTTGAATTGGTTTGTAATTTAACTATTTTAAATATTTTATTGAATATATCTATTTCAATTTTTAGGGCATCCAGAACCTCTAAAATTAATCTATTGATTTCTTCTGAGATATCGGTATTGTGATGGCAAATCTATTTTTCTGTTTATGCTATTTTTTTAATTGGAAACAAGAGATTCTAATAGTAATCGTTGAAATTTGTTCTTAATGTCTTTGTAGTGGCATTTCGTTTGTGTTATGTTAAATTGGTGACTGGTCTGTGCAATATGTTGATAGATCATAGAACGTTGGTCTTTTGTTCTGATATTTCTGTTATGTTCGTTTAGTCTAACTTGTATCGATCTTCCTGTCTCACCTATGTAGGTAGCATTGCAGTCTTGGCATTGAATTGAGTAAATTGCATTGGTTTGAATTTTAGGTTCCAGTTGTTTTCCGATTTAGTTATGGGATTTCTAAGAAGTTGACCTATGGATTGATGGTTACTAAAATACGTTTGAATTCCTTGTCTGCGAAGAATATGGGCTATTTTTTCATTACATTTTGAATAAGGGAGAATGCATTTGTTTCTATATATTTTAGCTGCTCTATGTGGCGAGGCGTTACAACTGTGTCTATTGATAAATTGTGAAGAATAACCTCTCAGGCTAAGGTTCTTGAGGATATTTTATTTTTCCAGCTTCTTAAAAACAGGCAGGGAGCAATGGGTTTGGATTCTTTTAGTAAGCGTTTTGACAACTGTTATTTTATGTCCTATTGGATTGTATGATCTGAAGTGTAAATATGAAGGTTTTAAATTTTGTTTATAATATACTGAAGCATGGTATCTTTCAGGAGTTTTAATTACAAGAATATCCAGGTATGGTAGTTTTTGATTGCGTTCAGTTTCCATAGTAAATTTAAGGTGGCTATTATACTTATGCAAGGTTTCCAAGATCTAAAGATCATCCTCGTGGTGATATTCACAAAATATGTCATCAACCTATCTCCACCACATTTTTATTCTTAGATTTTTCTGATCATTGATCTATTTATCCAGTCTGCTCATGACCACTTCAGCTGCTACAAGGGATAGTGGACTGCCCATGGGAGACCCACATATTTGCTGATAAAGATTGCCTTCGAAGGTAAAGTAGGTCATGTTTAAACAGGTCTGAAACATTTTAACTAATCCGTTAATCTCAAAAAGTCAAGGTTCTGGAGACGGTTCAAATTTCAATGTAATTATTACTAAAATATTTCAAAAGGCATACCCTAACTATAACACATCAATATACTTTCTTATATTCCATATAAATGTATTAATATTAGTTAGGGATCTATAAAAATCGCGTTTCCAATTACCCAACAATGGATCATTTAAATAAAGAGATTGTTTTGAGGCAGCTCTACCTTTAAACGAGGTCTCAACATTCTTTCTGCTTCAGAGGCTACAGAGACGTCACCTTATCAACCTCTAACTGAGAAAGGAGTTATCAACAGACCAGTTTATTTATTTATTACCAGTTGCAAACAAGATACGCTATATCCGATATGAATGATTGCGCGTGAAACTATTTACAATAATTCATATTGTAGTAGAGTAGATAACATAATTATCAAAAAGAAAATAAACAATTAAGAAAAGAACATTGAATAAACATATGCATTAAACAAATAAGCAGACCAGTTCCTGGCTGGGTTTGAATCATGTGCAGGTAGATTAATTGAAGAGTTTGATTTTTGGTGATCTAATAATGAGTTTGATTATCTAATTCTGCAAGAAGAATGTAATAAGGTTTCTACGGAAGGCGAAGCGCCACTATAAAATAAAAGGCTAACGCGTAGCGGTAGGGACTTATTGCTGAAATTAAATAATTATTGAATACCACAAGAGAGAATATTAACAACTTAGTAATTTTAATAAATCCAACACACACCAAATGTATAATTGAGATCATAATCTCGGCGTATGAGGATAAGATTTTTAAAATATTTTATTAGGTCCGGATTCTTTTGGCCGGAAAATCCTTCTACAGAATAATAATATATGTTATAATACAATTATTTCTAATTTATTTGCCTTATTTCAATAATTCTTCTATTAATTAATACATTATACACAAACACACTATATTATTTAAAATACAATATAACGCAGCTGATGATTGTAAAACGAAAATTAAAATTATACCGCGAATGTTTCTTTTAAAAATCGAAATTTATTTTCAAAGAGAAATAGCGACATTTCTAACTTTGAGGATGAGGTATGGAAAGGTGAAACATGAAGAGTAATGGAGAACGGAAAAATAAAATTTTCCCGCCCCTGGACACATTTTATTTTTCCGTTCTCCATTACTCTTCATGTTTCACCTTTCCATACCTCATCCTCAAAGTTAGAAATGTCGCTATTTCTCTTTGAAAATAAATTTCGATTTTTAAAAGAAACATTCGCGGTATAATTTTAATTTTCGTTTTACACTATATTATACTTTATAATATCTCTCTATATATAAAAGTCAATTCCTGTCTGTCTGTTTCGCGATAAACTCAAAAACTACTGAACTAATTGGTTCCAAATTTTGCATGTCGCTTTTTATAAACCTGAGGAAAATTTTTGGCTACATTTTGCTTATTATTTTTGGCTATTTCTTTTTTTAATTTGAAGAACTATTTTTTTACGCGGACTAATCCGGAATGGAATGAATACCTAAATATGGCCATTTTTTTAAAGCATCGGTGGCTTAGTGGTAGAATGCTCGCCTGCCACGCGTGCGGCCCGGGTTCGATTCCCGGCCGATGCATTTTTTTTTTACAATTTTTAAAACTAATTTATAAAAAATATAATATATACTATTATATAAACTATATGAATTAAATCAAATACCTAAACACTAATCTCTATATATATAAAAGTCAATTTCTGTCTGTCTGTCTGTCTCTCTGTTTCGCGATAAACTCAAAAACTACTGAACCAATTGGTACCAAATTTTGCATGTCGCTTTTTATAAACCTGAGGAAAATTTTTGGATACAATTTGCTTAGTATTTTTGGCTATTTCTTTTTTTCATTTGAAGAACTTTTTTTTACGCGGAGTAATCCGGAATGGAATGAATACCCAAATATGGCCATTTTGTATACGCATCGGTGGCTCAGTGGTAGAATGCTCGCCTGCCACGCGGGCGGCCCGGGTTCGATTCCCGGCCGATGCATTTTTTTAAACAATTTTTAAAACTCATTTATACTATATCTTCTATATATATAAAAATGAATGTTTGTATGTTTGTTTGTTTGTTTGTTGGTTTGTATGTCCGGTATACAAATTCGCAGTAGTTCACTAATTCAAACCAAAATTTCCATACATAGGTAAAAAAAATACGAGGAAAACGATAGGCTATTTTAAATTATATATAAATTAAATATTAAAACTATATATTCAAATTATTCTACTTAGCTCACGAACAGCGCCCTCTATCAAGGTTATAAATACGTTTAAAATCGAAATCTTCTCAAAATTTTATTAATAATAGTGTTCGCTTAATAATTAGAATACTTGATCTAAATCGAAATATTTATAGACGCTCGCTCGATTTGAAGATTTATATCGTAACTAATCTGACTGTAAAGTTTGGAGCGGGACGTTTCACAAGAGTGACATCCACGGCGCCAATTTATAATTGTAACGAATAGTGTTTGAATAAAACATTTAATCGGGTAAAGATAGAGTATTTATAATATACTCTATAAGACACTGTTTCGAAGTTCACTAACATATGGTTCCACGATCTGGTACAACTATATACCCAAAAAAGTCAAAGATAAATTAAACTCTCTGCAGTACAAAATTTTGAAGCACAGTCCACAGGTTTATAATTCAACGTCTTCAAACTGTACTCATATTTTTGCTAGAACACCAAAGCTCACGGATTTTATTGAAACAAATATACTAAAAATGAATATTGGATACAAAAAATCAGATCCAACTAAAAGAAAAATGATATCTAATTTTATAAACCAGAAATTTGAGGAATACTATGGAGGTGCCAATGATAATTTCAAGGGATTCTTTGATACTTCAATAATTCCTAACTATGTTCAACCCAACTTCTATAACGATCAATTTTTTACTGGACATGGTGACTTCAACACATATTTGTTTAGAATTGGCAAAATTGGTTCACCTGCATGCACTTGTGGAAACGAACAACAAACCCCTGAACACCTTCTGATAAACTGTCCATTAACTTCTGATCTAAGGGAAGAAAACCAACTTTATCTGACTAATACAAAACAAGCTGCTTGCAATAAAGACCAATACATCAAGTTTAATAGATTCTGCAGGATGTATATTTTGAGGCGAAAGTGTTGACTGTACATATTTCAAGCTACTACTTATAATTGCTATATGTAAAATTTGATATCGAACGTTTAATTTTAATGATTTTCAATGTTCAATTGTATTAATTGTATATAATTTAAAATATACACGCAATTATCCAAATTGTGGATATGGCGTGTCTCTCCCAACTGTTAAATAAATAAATAAAATACTTTATAATAATAATACGCATCTATATTTTTATATATAAAATATAAATTTATATGTTTATATATATAATCATTATAAATAATATAATACAAAATAAAAAACACAATGAAGCAATTTTAATTTTAGTGTCTTTGGGTGTTAATTGTGTTTACCGCTTTCCTAATTTCGAGAAAGAATAGAAAGTGCCAATTAAGTTGTGAAAGTTTCCTTTTGTTACCAGGAAATGGAAAAGTGGGACGTATAATTGCCATAAATTAAACCTAGGGTAATATCCACATATGAGAATAAAATTTTATGCACGAATGTTTATTTTTCAAATGTACAAACATCCTATTGTCCTTAATAAATGTTTATAACTTGTCATCATAAATTATGTCCATAATTCGCTTAAATACCAAAAACAAAGATTCTCCCTACAGTGTTGAATTTACTGTAAAATCATCTGTATAAGCAGAATCGTCCATTATAAAGGTAAATCTTAAAAAAGCGGTATGGTAGATTAAACAAGAGCGAAACCGCTGTGAGGATTCACCTCTAATGAGCCGAGTCCTCCGAATATGTTTTCAATGCAGTAAGGCTAATATATTATTTGCTTTGCTTGTATCATAAAAATTCATTTATATTATTTTATTTCTTAAAATAGCCATATTCTAACTAGTTTCTATATAAGAAAACAAGAAATTATATTCACATGACAAGAACAAAAAGGTGTTATACATCAGGGGGGTGAACTTTATATAATACTAGCGGACGTACCCGGCTTCGCCCGGGTTTTACCCGAGTAAAGGTTTGTCTAACGAATATCTCGATAAAGTGAACATTTTTTCCCGGTCACTTGAAAAATACTCGATAAGTTGAATAAAATCAATATTAATTGGTTCCCTCGGTAATTGGAAGTTAAAGGAATAGTATCTTGCCTTGGAATTGTATCATTATTCTTGTCTCAAATAAATTGCCGTGTCATCCTGAATTTTGTCTTTCCTAATTTTCTACATTACAAAATCATCGTATCATCATGATAATATTTAGAGCAGATTGTTGAATTATAACAGATAAATTAGAATATTTATCTTGATTATTTTTAGGCGAAAAGTTATTTCAAAAATTTTATTTGCTAGAAACCTTCCCAGTACTATACTAAATAACTTCCCAAAGTTCCATGGCGTTCCAATGAGTGATTTGGTCAGGCATAAAGGACAGACACACATACATTCATTTATATATATATAGATTTATCATTATATATATAATCAACAAATAAATCGACAATAATATATATATGAAAACAATTTCTCTAAAAGAGGCAGTACATTTTATTTTATATATATTATATAAACATTTGTGTTTAAAATGGTTACGAGAAGACAATGTATCTTTGAAACAAATATTTATTCAAGAATTCAACTCTGCGAGGTTTCCTAAAGTTATTGCTATCTAATATCCTCCATATTTATTTGATAGATATCTCCAATCCACTTTAAGAAATGAAAATAAACATGTCAGTACATGTTGGTGCAACTGACATTTCTCATAATACCTCGAATTGTAATTTTATTGAAATCTTGTACAGACCATATCCAACTAAATACATTATATTTAGATTTCTCGCTTTTCCAATTCATATTTTAAAACTTTATTAAAATATTGAAATTTAAGGTTAATTTATTTCCAATTGTTAAACATAGTAAAATAGTAATAATTTAGGTAGATTCAATACTTTTCTTTCTGATAATTTATGTAAATTTTTTAACAAATTAAATGTATATAACTGTCTCTCGTGAATCAAATGTTTCATTTTTTGCCTGTAGAAGGGCGGCTCCAGCCCGAAAGCTCGCGCATATCATAATAAAAGAAACTCATTGCGAAAGGTTGTATTTTTATTTTTATAATTTGTAGCGTAATTTTTTCGTTTACTTCAACATTATATATAAAATAACAAATATTGTGTTGATATATAAATTGATATGAAATATTAATTAAAGGTTGGAGCAGTTTGATTTAAAACAAATTTATTCTCTTTTAAATGTTTTTAATTATATTGTAATATTGTAATAAAGTATTTATTATTTTATTAGCAGAGTATTATTTATTATTATATATTTTGATACTCTGTACACTTCCCACTTTGCTTATCTTTTGTTTATCATTCATAGTTTGTTCTTGCCTGAAATAAATTGTTGTCTCATCCCGAAGTTGGTCTTCCCTAATTTTTCACGTGGCAATATTTTCAAATAAAACATTTTAGGAATATATTTAGGTTTTTTCGCCAAAATTCATTTCCTAGACCGTCATTTATATATTTAATACTGTATTGGATGATTCTGCTTAAATATGCGAGACACTGAACGGTGAAATCTAGATTATGGTATTTCATAAAACTATGGAAATATGATTTTAGGACAATAGAATTACACATAAATATTTGTAAAACGACATTTTAAAATTATCCCGCAAGTGTCTCTTTTCAACAAAAAATCGATATTTATATTAAGGATAAAATAACGATTAGTTCTAACCTTAGGGATGAGGTATGAAAGGATGAATTGTTAAAGATAATGATAAACGGATTTCTACTTATCCTTATTTCTCCTTAAACTAATTTTTGATTTTTCGTTGAAAAGAGACACTTGCGGGATAATTTTAAAATGTCGTTTTACAATCACAAGCCGCATTATATTATTATATTGTACATAAATATTTAGAGAAATTCTCTTCAGAAAACAATAAAGATAAAACCAGTTAGATATAAATTTATAATCGCAGTAAGGACAGTATAAATTTTGTTTTATCTGTTAAAGTAACATTCGTGATTGATAGTTTCATTTCTTAAGTGTAGATGGCGCGTTATTGATTTATAATCGGATTATTATGAAACTCAATAAAATAAAAAATCATTTTAAAAATACATGCAATACAATATCAATAATTTATTTGTTATTTTTCTTTATCCTCTTGAGAGTGCATATAACGCTCGTTTTTTATTTTTTTATCGCGTCAGTATATTTTCTGTATAAATCAATCACAACATCATTCTATGATATTCATTTTATAAAACTTTATAGAAGAAAAATATTCCTTTTGAACGCCTAGATGTG
>CP092869.1:76597470-76648832 GCA_030710605.1 Cordylochernes scorpioides | reverse complement strand
AAAAATGAAAAACATTTACATAATGTACAAAAGGTTTGAGCCGGCCATCGGAAAACAACAACAATGAGTTTTTATATGGGAAGCGTGACCTCTAGTGGTCGATATAAACAGAATATTTGAATCAATGAAATATAATTTTAAATAAAATAATATTTTAATATAACATATATGTGAAAATATAATTTAAAAATAATAAATAAATAATGGTCAGGTGTTGATGTGAAAAATAAAACAGATATATCCTGACCACGATCACATGAGGTTTTAGATGGCAGAGCACAAATAGAAAGGATTATCTTATTGGATATCTTGAACGCCAAGCAACTTATTCCCTAAAGCTCGATGTTTTTACATCACAATTTGATACAGAGTATTAATTTAATGAATACATTCTAAACCTTACTAGATTCAACTATTTATCATCCTATATCTGTCGGACATATCGTGTTACATATGGTCGGACGGTTCAACCCACGTGGCTCAGCTATCTCGGGCCAAAAGCAGTCAGCTGGAGAAATTTTATGGATCGGTTTGACGCTGAGCGGAAAATATCAGATAACATTGACGTTATTTCTTTTAATAGAACCATATATTTTACTGAATATTTCTAATAGAAGATAACTCTATTTTAATGAAATATTGTAGTTTGAAGATACAAAGTCTCAATTGCGTCAAATTCCATTATTGATTTGAAAACGAAAAAGATGATTTTAAAAATGTAGATTGAGGATATTTTATCCGTAATCTCACCATTTTTGTTTTTAAATCAATACATGAATTCAAGACGCAAAATATAGAAACTAAATGTTTCAATTATAATCGGAAGCCTCATTTATATGTTTATCTATTTGAAAATAGAGCCATCCATAAATAAATCTTTAAATTAAAAGGCATATGTCAAGTAAGAAGTTTCAGAAGATGAGTTTCTTTTAATTGTAAAACATTACAAGCTTTCAGGTAATGCCCTTCTACAGGTATTTTACTTGTAGAAGGGCATTGCCCGAAAGCTTGTAATGTTTTACAATTAAAAGAAACTCATCTTCTGAAACTTCTTACTTGACATATCTTACTGGAAGAGTCTTTGACCTTTAAAAAGGCATATATTGGATCAAAATATCATTTATTTTACCAATATTTCAGTTGGCTGAACGCCAACCTTTATCAAGGTATTATAACATTTTATAATCATTTATAACATCTTGATAAAGGTTGGTGTTCTTCCAACTAAAATATTGGTAATATTAAATGATATTTTGATCCAATATATGCCTTTTTATGTTTATAAATTTAAAAACAAATAAGGCATATCCTGACCAGGCTCACTTGAGCTTTTCAAGATAGCAGAGCGCCTGCGAGCTTGGTCAAAATGTGCCTTATTTGTTTTTAATATCAGAACTGACCTTTTTTATATATTTTTAGGATTTTAATGCTTTTTCACATGTTTAACTATATATTAGTTTATATTACTCACAAAAACAATAATATAGCCTCTTAGAAATAATATAAGAGGGATTTTTATTATTTTTATTTTATTATTACAGAAGCACGAAGTCTATCAGACTATTGTGCTATATTAGAATTATTTACATATATATCTTTAATTATTTACACGATGAATTAATAGTGATTTATAAATCTGTGTACAAATAGCTCTAAACTTGCCAAAGTATTCATAAGATTGAGTATATATACAGAAAGATGATTTGGCATTATGTAAAAGTAAGCAAGTACAATTTGGTTAGTCAGATGGCAAGCCAACAAAAAATGCTCTGGTGTTTGAATATAAGAGGGATGATAAAAATAGATATGACAAAGTAATTTATTTAGATCATCAAAACAATGCTGAATACAAATATTTTGTGTAATTCTACCGTCTTAAAAGCTTATATCCATACTTTACTTGAATACCATAAATAGGATTACTCTTCAGTGTCGTGTATCATAGAAGATTCTTACTATATAGTATTAGAGCTATAAAAGCGGGATGTTGGATTAATTTAGCGAACCGCTGGGAGGGTTCACTACTATTGAGCCAAGCCCTTCCAATATTTTTTATAACAGTGAAGACAGTAGAAAGTTTGTTTTATTAGTTTTAAAAAGAAACATTAGTGTTTTGAGGTGTTATTTCTTATTTACCCACTTATTTACATGAAAGAAATGAGGCAATGAGATAAATATTCTGAGTAATAGAATATTTAAATTGATAATATGCTGATTAATTTTGATTTATTTAGCCAAAGGTGATGAAATTCAATATCTGAAATAGTGGCATATTATTCTGGTGTATTATATAACAGAGCTTTGAAAATAGATCAACCTATTATTATATATTTATTTATAAATGGGTATACAAGTATATTTGATCAAATTTTCTTCAATTGACCAATATTTTGATTGGCAAAATGCCATCTTCTTCAAGGTACAGAAACGTATTTATTCTCTGCGAAATAAACATGTTGCTATACTCTGATAAAGGTTGGCATTCTGTTAATCGAAAAACCTTAGTAAATGAAAAATAATTTTCATCCCATTCAGGCCTTTATATTGGTGTGACTCTAATGAATAATTTAATATGAAAATTCGAAACTATTATAGACGCGTATGATTCTTTTTAAAAAATAAACAATTTCTACTGCCCTTACTGCAATGGAAAAACTAATGGGAGGGCTTGTCTTATCGGTGGTTAACCCTCCCAGTCGTAGATTAAACTGGCGAAACCGCTGGTAGGGTTCATCACTGATGAGCCAGGCCCTCCCCTTAATCATTCCATTGCAGTAAGGGCAGTAGAAATTGTTTAATTTTTAAAAAGAATCATACGCGTCTATAATAGTTTCGAATTTTCATAACAGATGGCGCGATAATGCATCATAATAATTCAATATCATTATTTTTTAATATATATATATTATAAATAAAAAGATTCCCTACTTGATTTTGATTATTTTAAGGATTATGCTATTGTAATGCAGTCGTGGTTAAAATCTTGAAAAAATAATTATAAAAATAGTAAAGATTAGAAAAATAGCTTTAATTGAGCTTATGGAATATAGAAAACATAATTTGAGAAAGGTATGCCTAACTTAAGGCGTAAGAATAAAAAAAAATAAAAAAAAACTTATTTACATAATGTACGAACGGTTTGAGCCGGCCATCGGGAAACAACAACAATGAGTTTTTATAGAAGAAGCGTGACCACTGGCGGTCGATTTAACAGAGTATTTGAATCTATTTCCAATTATTTTAATTCCAAAGCGCTATATCCCGCAAGGGATACTTGCGCCAAACAAGGAGAAAAGTTTATTTACATAAGTTATTTACATTATTCAACGCATGAAACCATTAGAAATCCAGATTTTGTAGAAAGTTTAGAATGTATTTACAAAATGTATTTGAATCTATGAAATATATTTCTCTAAATAAAATAATATTTTAATATAACACATATATATATAATTCATAAAGAAATAAAGTGAATAATGAATAGAAAAAGAACAGATTATCAAGCCATCATGTATATTCTATAGTTTGGCTTTCTCCAATATCGTCTGTCTATAAATAATTAATTAATAATTGTCTAGACGAGAGATGACGTCATTACTAAATTTATTTACAACTTTTAATTTCTGAAGGCAAATTATACACGCTATTTACACACATGGAAAAAACGTAAAGAGGTAAAGTCTTTGATGCCGCCGGTTATATTGTTTAAAATTTTTATTATTATTTTATTTTATTTTTTGAAGTAGAAAGACAGAGAAATTTTCTTCATACTTGGTTATCTCGCGTATCTTCAATAAAGGTCACTGTAATAAAGGTTAGCTGAAGAAGGGCTTGCCCGAAAGCTTCCTTAATCGCGTTAATAAAAAAGAGTTGCGGCGATATATGATTCCCTCTTTCTAAAAGGTCACTGTAATATCTTTCAGAGTTATTGTCTAAATCCCGATATAATGCTTAAAGGTTACAACTTCCTTATGTTTTACCCATTAAAATATTATTAAATTAAATGATCAAAAGCTTATATCTCTGATATCATTATTATTTATTTGAAATCTAATATTCAGACGGGACAGTTTGCTTATCTTTTTCTGGGATTGATCTCTTGTTTAAACCTAAAATGTTGAATATCAGACGAAGATGGGTGAGAATATTCGAAATATTGACCTTTAAAAGATAAATATAGTATATGTAAAATAAGCCTTTTATTATTCAATTAATTTAAAATATATTGATTCATTTCCAACACATAAAACATGTTTCAGTATAAAACACAAACATCCTCGATAAAGAGAGGCGAGTTTACCCTCGAAATATTGCAGAAAAATAATGATGATTTAAAAATTCTAAATCCAATAAATTATTTTTTCTAAATATAATAAAATGTATTGAAAATATATTATATTTAAATTGAAGTTCCAATTTACACACCTATGACTATTCATACATCAGTATATAGAGACATATATAACTCAGCAACTTTCAGTTGCACGATAAGGAGATGCCTTTTTCTTAATTTATGCACCTTATCCCAGTACAATATTACATTTGTACTATTTTTTCACATATATAACTCATTGTGAAAATATATTATAACTATGGAAGAGAATATACAGGTTGCAATTTTTCTGACTTTGCCGAAATCTGGTGATGTTTGGCCCATTATTTATTATCACCTTTACCTTCTGTATTGGTATGATAAAGATATTCATTGTTATAATACATATTTAAAGGAAATGTTGTCTATTTTTGTACATAAACATGGAAGGGATTGAGTAGAAAGTATATGGGTAGAATGCAGGCAGCATGACATCTCTCTAACGTCCTCCAATTACTGTAAATTAATTGCCCTTCAGAAGACAATTAGATTTGGCGTAAGGACACTCTGGAATTGTCCTTGAACTAGGATCATCCTTGATATCATTTGGAGATAATAGGCTTGTACGGTACAGGGGACTCTCAAGGACCAGAGTTGAGCTAATTCGTATAGTTATAACCTTTAGTATTTCTATATTAATTTCTACTGTTGCGTAAAGCTTATGTACATAGTTCATTTAAAATACCCATTCCAAGAGTCTAGCATGAGTATCAGTATGAAAGGAAACTCGAAATATTCAATATTAAAACGGTATGGTATATTAAACTGGCGAAACCTGGGTGGATTCACCACTGATGAGCCCGGCCTTCCCATTATTTTATCATTGCAGTAAGGACAGTAAAAAAACGATTTTTTAAAAGGAAATAATCAAATATTGTTCAAAATTCTTATAACCTTTAGTACGCTTCACATTGACAATGGTAACTTTAGGTAACCGAGACGTCGTCTGACAGTAAAATACGACTACAAAATGTTGATATATATTAACCATTAATATATCAAATGCATATAGCTATGGTGTTTACTGAGCTAATTCGTATAGTAATCGTTATAACCCTTCGTACGCTTCATCATCACAATGGTGACAGTGGGAAAATGAAACGTCGTCTGACAGTAAAATACTGCCACAAAATTTTGATGAATATTAATCATAATATATCAAATACCAATATGTAGCTATGGTTTTCACTGAGCTAATTCGTATAGTGATCGTTATAATCTTTAGTACGCTTTACATTGACAATGGGAACTTTGGGTAACCGACACGTCGTCTGACAGTAAAATACGACTACAAAATGTTGATATATATTAACCATTAATATATCAAATGCATATAGCTATGGTGTTTACTGAGCTAATTCGTATAGTGATCGTTATAACCTTTAGTACGCTTCATCATTATAATGATTACAGTGTATAACTGAAACGTCGTCTTACAGTAAAATACTGCCACAAAATGTTGATAAAGATTAATCACTATATCAAATACCAACATATAGTTATAGTTTTCACTGAGCTAATTTCTATTAGGAGTATTTGATGTATCACAAAAATTACACAAATACATTCATGGATAGAAATTAAGGAAATTGATAATCTTTGATGTCGCGTGTTCTCTGTGTTTTTTTTTTTTTTTAAAGAGACAGAAACATTTTTTTTTACACTTGGTTATCTCGTGTGTCTACGATAAAGGTAACTGTTTATCGAATATATTTCAGAGTTATAGTCTGAATCCGAATATACATGCTAAAAAAGGTACAACTTCCTTCAGTTTTGTCCATGAGTGTAGATAACTAAAAGAATACAATATGAAAGTGAAATTATGTATTTGGGAATAGGTTGATGAATTAAAAGAAAGGCATCTCCTCATCGTTTGAATTACAGCTTGCACCACGCTAATGAGAGACAACAGCCTCAAATGCGTACGTGTTTACGTTTCTTGATTAATCAAGGAAGGTTATTTGGCATTTCTGAGATAATTAAAAATCAATGATTAGTTGATATTCATTACAGATGGAGCTAGCCATTAGCAAACTTTAGTTATCAGATCAGAAGATACTTTTCTTTTAAATGAATGTTGTTATTGGTCTCGTATTCTAACTTTCCATCCTCAATGGTATATTAGGTTGAATGTTTAATATGAAATGATTAACAATTGTGTTAAGAAAGGGTGTTAAGCACCTCCCTGCGGTCCCCCCTGGACCCTTGGAATATTCGACCAAATTCTGGTTCGTTTCTAAGGTGACTAACGTGGCAACGGCACCCATTTTCCAAAGATAGTGGACATTGCTGCTGCTGTGATGGAGATGCATGGACACATCTGAGACTCTTCTTTGGACACGACAACAACAACAAGGGGTAAAGTAAAAAAGCCCCCTTTTAACAAATAAAAACTTTAACCTAAAGTTTTTATATAGCTTTGGGCTGCCTTGGGTGGTCAAGCAAGAAAGAAAAGGAAAACAACTTCGGCTATACCTATAAAGCTCTTCTCTGTTTCTTTGAACAGCACGGTCAATTTATACATTCACAGAAATTTTCATACAAATTTATACATTCAAAGAAATTTACATACTAATGCCATGAGTTCTACCAAATTGTTTAGATACAAATCACACAGACTTGACATTAGATTTAGGATTCTTTAAATAAAATATACTTTGGCCAAATAAGTTTTTTTCTCGACGTTTTGATAAAATTCTTTTGTCATCGTCAGGGGAAAAAAGCATTCTGATAGGTGTTATAAATGTTTATAATTATAACTCAAGCTTTGCTAAATGCTTCATTTTAATATTTTGACGAAGACAAAAGAATTGGGTTAAAGCGTCGAGAAAATAAAACATTTCTAGCCGAAGTGTCTTTTATTTTAAGAACTATGAATTTCGGCTAGACAACCTCTATCTTCAAGATTAAATTTAGATTCTACAAATTGATATCTGTGACGGTGTTTTCCAGCGGAAAACTAAATAATGGTTCAGAAGAATTGGGCCCTGATGGTGGCAGTTTGACGGGAAGGTTGACAAGAAGGTTGGACTAGACGCAGCCTACATACCACTCGGAGCTGTGAGTTGACGTCTTCAACGACCATATGGGTGTTTGGCCCTTTCCTTCTATCCTGATCTACGTTTTTGATGTTCTCCCTTAGAACCTCCTGTCTCTTGGTTTGTCCTTCAATCCACTTTAGTAGCAAAATATATATGCCAAAATTGATAATCTGTACATATAATAATATGCACTTTGCTACACAATATATCTATTCTAGTAGAACGACGTTTGGCATTTTTACCGCAAATGTTTCTTTTGAACGAAAAATCGTAATTTATTTTAAGGAGAAATAACGACTATTTCTATCCTTAGGGATGAAGTATGAAAGGATGAATTGTGAAGTGTAATGATAAACGGAAAAATAAAAGTGACCAGGGACACTTCGTTCAAAAGAAACATTTGCGGTAAAATTGCCAAACGTCGTTCTAGAATTATAAGCCGCATTATATTGTATTATATCTCTTCTTACTTATCACATCTCAATCATATAATCGATATTGAGATAAGTTAAATGAGTATGTTATAGTTGTCAGGACTGGAAGAACTCTTCAATAACAGGCCGACTCAGCTACAATATGAAATGGCTGCCACAGATGTCAGTAAATTACGCCAAGAGTGGCTATTCCTAACTTGGAGCACAAACGCTGCTTATCCTGTTTTCCTGGATATTAAGCCTTTACAGGGTACTATCAACCAAGTCAGCTGAATCCAGGTTTTATGTTTTAACATAACTAATTTGCTAAGTTATTTTAAATAAACGATATAGGCGATTTAAATATTCAATTTGGTTACTCTTATTAATAACTAATAATAAATTGTATTTTTTGTGTGAAAATTTATTTCGTTAAACACTATCGATATAAACAATAAGTGATTTTGTTAAATGCTATGTCTCCATCTTTCTATAAATCGCTAAACATCCTCGATTTACTTGATCTATTTTCAGAAATCTGAAAAACTAAAATTTCTTAGAATATAATTGTAAATTTTATATGAATGTACTTGAAAGCTGTGTATTAAATGCTCAATTCCTTCCTTTTTCTTCCAAGTATTTCCGTGTTGGGTACGAAGTTGAAAAGGTTGAAAGTGACTCGAAGATCTTTCTGGTTCAGTCACATTTGAAGTCACTAGGTTACAAAACGTAAGGTAATATACGAAATATTGTCTAGAACAAGGAGTTCAGATTCAGGAATTCTGTTGTTATTTGGTGATACATTCTTAAACTTCTAAATGGCTTCTTATTATAGCTTAAAGCCCAACATGCCCACCATTCTTTCCTTTTATGCAATTTTTATTAATATATTTTTTATAAAAAATGGAAATTTCATAAGTGGACATCATTAAACACTTTCGTTACAATGCATCAATTTCAACCAAATTTTCAACATTTATGTAAAACGAGATGGAGCAGGTTTTGCTTAACATCAAAATATATTTCCTAACATTAACATGCGTAACTTCGCTGTTATCGATTAAATACAAAAAAATCAACAGAGTTAATTTTATTTATATATAAATACAAAATTAAATTTCAACAGAGGTAATTTTTTTACATACTAGCTAATAATCTCAATCTAAAAAATATTCAAAACAAGCAATTTTAAGATAACACCATATGTAAAACAGTCGGCCAAGAAAACAACAATGATATTACATCTTTCTCACATATTCACACACAATCTTGATTAATAATTAAAACTAATCTTTAACATTGTTTATTATACTTCAACTTTTATTTCTACATTTGTTTTTAAATACCCAATTGTTTTATCATGTTTCTAATTTCGCGCCTAACAAATATACAAATTTATAGTGACCAACATATGCAAATTTTATCTTTGTTTTTATTTAACTTGATATCGTAAACATAACATCTATTGTAAGCATTTTTCTGTTCACCTTCCGTGGTTTCTCTTTTCTCTGATAGTTTTTAGGTGTAGTATATTTTCTTATTACTAGACTACAAAAATTCCCTCGAGAAAAACCTGGGCGAAGCCGGGTACATCCGCTAGTTTTTTTTATAAAATAACAGACTAATTTTACATATATATACTATTCTTATTTTATTACTCTTTATTATTCATTGCTATTCCTTTAATTATTTCAACCTTATTGATTATTGACCAATGACAAAGTTATTTTAACGTGATCTACAAGAATTTGCAAATTACTAGAATCTTTTTGTGTAGTAAATTTATAACTATAAAGCAATATTTTGAAAATATATTTGAAAAATTGTTTATTTACTTAATAAATCCTGGTAAGCCTTTTTATGTAATTGATGTACAAACTGATATAAGTAAGAATCGATGAATAATTCCAAGTTAACGTGACCAGAGAGTCTATATGCAAAATTTACTAAAACCCTGCATCAAATATATGAAATAAAATGGCAAATATACATGAGCAAATAGAGCAAGATTTCAAATTTGTGACGTCAAACGTCAATATAATATTGTCGCGATGAAAACTGGATTCGGAATATTTTTGATGGGATGTCCCAGAATAAATTGGAGTGAATATATTCTACCGATTTTTCGGTTCTTTTGGTGTTACATGAAGTTTCCCCGAAATTTAATTCCTCTCTCTTTACATATCTCATATGATCAATAATGAAACGCATATATATATATATATATATATATATATATATATATATTGTATTTAACTGAATAAATGTTTATTTATCACAGAATAAAAGTAATATTTTGAAAGAATAAATGTTTCCCTATTTAAAGCGGTTCAAGGAATCCTACGCGCTTCTATGGTTTACTATTGAAGTAGACCTTTGGTAAAATATTTACTGACTAATTTAGAAGTTGAATTTACACCCATTAACAAAACCTAAAGTAGCTGTACCTTTTAGCATGTATATTGGGATTCAAATAATAACTCTGAAAGATATTTGATACACAGTGACGTTTATTGAAGGCACGCGAGATAACCAAGTGTAAACAAATAATGCCTCTGTCTCGAAAAAAAAATCACTAAATAAATTCCATGAGTGTAGTCTGGGAAGATTTCTATTTTTTTCTATTTATTGTTTTTTCTTCTCCAAGATTTTATTCAATTCGTATATATATATATATAAAATCGAAATCTAAAATATCCCAGCATAAATCCAATCCAACTGCAATAAAGGGACATTCATACAATTCGTTAACATCACGAAAAAATTATGATATTCTGTCTTTCGAAATATGGCGTTACATTGTGATAAATACATTATTTTCTGTTAAAGCTAAATGTCTGATCTCGGAGTATAATTTAACAACGGTTTATTCGTAAGTATAAGAGTTGGACGAAAAACCAAAAAACTCTCTTAAATAGGCGAAGAATACAATATGCAAAAATGACTTAGAAAAATATATTAATTATTATAATAGAAAATGTGAAAAATCTAAAAATTGACCTCTGAAATAATTAGTATAAAAGGTGAGTTGTTAATAGGTAGATTATAATAAAAGACTATCAGATTTATATTATAAATATTATTTGTATTATGTATAAAAGAAACATTCGTGCTTTTAAATCCTTTTATTTTATACTATAAATATACATTTATAGACAAAACTTATGAAAGTTATACAATTAGTATGTATATCGAGATTCAAACAATAAATCTGAAAGATATTTGATACACAGTGTGCTTTATTGAAGAGACACGAGATAACCAAGTGTGAAAAATATTGCACATGTCTCCTAAAATAAATATCATACTGGCGACATCAAAGACTTTCCACTACCTTATGTTATGTATATTAGTGTATATATAAAGATGAATTTGGTATTTCTTCAAGACATATTGAAAATGGTCCATAGAAGAGCTACCCCTTTAATAGTTAATCATTTAAAATATGAACATACCTTTTGAATTTGATTATTTTTGATATATCTATCGGAATAAATATCAACTATTCTCGTTGATTTTTAATTATTCCAGAATTGGCCAAATACCCATTCTTGATTAATCAAGAAAAGCTAACCATGGACGCGTTTCGGGCTGTTGGCCCTCATCAGCGTGGTGCAAGCTGTACCTCAACAACAAAAAATCTAAGGCATCCTTAAAAATCATGAAACGGGTAGTTAAGGCCAGAATTTTCTCACAAATATAATCTTTGTCGGAAAATATATTTTTGAAAACAATAACAATAATTTAAAAGCACCTTAATATTATAAATTTTATATTATAATGGTGCCTTCAAATTACTGATATTTATTTCATCTAACAATATTTAATGTTATTGAGGAGTAAGTTTTGCATGATATTCTTAAAAATTGTATATGTCATAATTTGTATATAATTAAATGCAACCCCGACCCACTATGTATGTACCATGTATGATTTTCAAAGACTTAATAAAGAACAAGGTAACTGGAGGAAAGAAAGTAACAAAAGATATAGGAAGTAAGACTAAAGCGGGCCCGACTATTCTGGGCACCCCTGTGTCAATACTGCAGGGGCAGAGACCGGGCGTCTCTAGTGACCGCAGAAGTTATTTTAGCCAAGATTCACTCAATACTTCCTGACAAACAGGACGTGTCGAGTGACCAGAAGTTATAAAAGTTTGAGAGATATCCAGTACTTCCGGCAAAAACAGGACGTGTCTAATATCCTTCGAAACTATAAGCGTCAAGACACCAAACACTTCCTGACGAAATCAGATATACCAGGCAGGGCACAGCTTTCACCAAAGGAAGCCGCCGGCCTATCAGAAGATAGCACCTTAAGTAGGTCAACCAATAGGGAAAGATCATGTGAGATCTCTCAACCAATCAGAGAGAAACTGACTCGTGGTGTTAAATCGAAAGACAAGAATGGTTAGTAGTTTCTTAGCCCTCATAGGAACAACACCTGCAGTAGCGACTTGGCTCTCACCGAGTTCGGAGTCACGGCTTTGGCTCCCAAGGAGGTGACATCGGCTTTAGACCTCTCTCCCTCGGCTCATCCCACAGCTAAGTACAATCACCGCCATGTGATTAGTTAAGGACCAATCAAAATCGCTCCGCCTTCTCAAGCTTTCTTCCCTCCAACCCAGTTGCCTTATATTTCCAAGCCCAATCATGTGTCCTGATTATTCCTAACTGTGTGCTTCACTTACCACTCAACGACTGCGCTTCAATCAAATATCACCATTCGCATCCAGCAATAAGAAACCCCGCAACGATATTGCCACAGAACGGTTAAGTCGACAGATTCTACAAAAGTGTAATACATCAAATATTATAGTGTAATAACAACAACTGCAGCACCATATTACAATAAGTCGACAGGATAAAGATTATGGAAATTAGCCCAGGCACCAGCACAACAAAAGGCAATGACAAACCAGGAGAGAACAAACTGGCAACGAACGGAAAGAAACTGACAACGAACGAAGCGACAAGACATACCCTGGCGACGGTAATTTTAGAACTGACCGCCGCGCTACAAGGGGCGAGATCCCCGCAACTGAAAGCGGTCTTCCGGAGCGCCACCCTCGGGACAACCGCCGCCCGCACCGCCGGTACGTGTCCGAACAACCTGACGTCCACCGAGGAATCGCCATCAGCCATGCCGTACCCGTACACACGGAAGCAACCCACGCGACACGGACCCAGTGTACCGACAACACGATCCACTCGAATGGAAGCAGTACAAATGACTAGATTTCCCTTTCAATCGCGCGGACAGTGCAAAAGGTCCCGATCCGGTTCAACAGATATTCCAAGCCAACCACACCAAGCCGAAGACGCCACAATGGAGACTTTTCGAGACTAAGGTAGGCAATCCACCCAATGACACCATCAAATTAACTTTGGACTTGTATCTGACCCAGGACCTACCATGCACCTTTCTCATTGAACCAGACGCAGGTTCGAACATATTGCCGTATCATTTATACAATAGATTAAAAGCACAACTTCCCAACTTAAGTATTAAAAAACCTTCCCTTGATCTATCCACCCTAAATAGTTTTACGAAAATAATAGGACATTTAACTTTCCCTCTGACAATAGGCCAAATAACCCGTAGAGAGAACTTCCACGTGGTAAATGCATCCTTGCCATTTGGAGTTCTTACCTTAAAAACCCTTTATCAATATAAATTAAAACTAAATTATAATCGCGGCACTATTTTCCAACTTGGCGTCCCATTGTCTAATACTATCTACCACTTTAAACATGTATCAAATGAATGCAAGCACGGGCTAGGCCAAAACCTGTCCCAAAGGACTCGCACAGCACCCAAAGCTTTCACACATGGAAAACCTTGCCTGCATTCATTGCCCAAACCCCAAATATTTACATGCCACCATTATAATCTCACACCACACAACTTTTCACTCAACCCAATTACCAGTACTATATGCCCACAACACATAAAGCCACTACGGCTTCAACCTACAATTCCAATAATGCCCAAAAAAGTGTCAGTACACCAACACAGCTCACCCACTTACCACACAAAATCCATACACGCACCCATACGTCACCACGCGACAAACACACACAACCCACACAATAAACGCAACACGCACGCCAAAAGACAACAACAACGACAAACAAGCGCATGCACAACCGTTAAGAATAATACAATCATCCCATCTACACAAAACATAGAAAAAATTCACGCCACCAAACAACCACACAATCGAAAAACCTTGCGATCTTTCCTAAAAGCTGTGAACACCTATAAAGAGTTCATTCCGGACCACGCCCGCTTGCGGACGCCACTTGTCAACCTTCTAAAAAAGGATGTCGTGTGGGTCTGGGATGACGAATGCCAGAAAGCGTTCACTAACCTGAAAGAAAACCTTACCACACACCCCACATTACACCTTTACCAGGAAGGTCTGCCATGCCAGGTGTACTGTAACTCCTCAACATTCAGCATTACAGGCGTTCTTAAACAAGTCTACCCTGATGGGAAGACATACACCGTTCAACATTTCAGCCGATCTCTGCGTAATCACGAGCGAAATTATTCAGACTTGGAACTACAATGCCTAGCCATTGTGGAAAGTGTGGATAATTTCCGCACCTATCTAAAGGACAGAAAGTTTACAATATTTTCTGACCATCCCGCATTGCAGTGGTTGAAAGAGATCAAAGCGCCTTCAGGCAGATTGTTTCGATGGAGGTTACGATTGTCAAGATACGAATATGAGGTCCGTAGCATAAATGGAGTACAACAATATGAAACGGGCGTTGTAACTCGTATCCCATTTTGTGGCTTTCTAGATGCGCCACTCATAAAGAACCAACAATCTTCTCCACCGGGAAAATCCCGCGTGACTATGGATCCCAATAAACTGCGCACCGTCTCCCGAAAAGGAGTACTTAAAACTATAGTCCCAAATTCATTTACAACCAGACTTCTTAAGTCCGTACACACACAACACCACCACCCAAACATCTCCAAGATGACGAGGCTCATCTCAGCACAATATTATTGGCAGAACATGACACAAGACATCGCAAAACAGGTAAAAACCTGTCCCACCTGCCGATTCGCTAGAAGAATCGATGAATACAAACAACCTGCACGTAAAAATACCGACACAGGTACCCAAACAAAACAAAATTCGTACATAAAGCACAGCGTACACACAACACAAACAATGCCAAAATTACCACATCCACATCAGAGAAAAGATCACACATCTCAACCTAAACCAATTACCGCCGACATATCTCTAATAAAACCATTGACGATCAAACAGGAGAACTGTAAACCTGACAACCAATCCAATCATATCACACCACTCCCTAAAGATATCAAACAGGAGAACTGCGAACCTACCAATCATTCAAACTCTACAATTCATAAGGTTCAAACCAATATTTCAGAGTCCCCAGTTACAAAATTGTGGACGAACATGGGGCAATATCCTATCTTTCATCTGATTTTTATCCTTTGTTTATTAGTTCTACCGTACGATTGTATCCCAATTTTATTCATTAAATACTTGTTTATCTATGCTATGCCCGATCAGAAAATCTTCGAACTACAAGAGGTAGTTTTTAATTTAGGACAAACATTTTTTAATTTTGGACAAACAGTTTTTCATTGTGGACAAGCAATTCTTCATTGTGGACAAGTATTTATAAAACTTCTCATAATTTTAGGAACCATCTTCGCAGAAAACCTAAATAAACTCCGAAGAGATAACAGTAGCTGAAAAGATGACCAAACAATGTCGGAGAAACCACGCTCCAAAAACAAGCCCCGAGCCACACCCCAAAATAAATAGACGGGGATAAATTGGGAATCACCCCGGGGAGGGACTTTGTTTCTCCACATCGCCCCCCTGCTTCCGGTTTCTAATTACCGTGGGGCCCCTCGACCAACAGCTGAATTGAGGTCAACTGTGGGCTTCTCTAAGTGTCGTTCAGTTTGGATCCCAGTACGAGCTACATATCGACTTTTACAAAAAACATAGTTCAATTATATTCTCACAAGAAACTTAAGACACACAGACACTCCAAATGAGTTCACATTTCTATTCTTTTATTCTTTAAAGACTTCCAAACTTTACATTTTTCACACTAGGCACAAATTCCACCTACGCGTAGACATCCCAGACCTTAGGATCTTGACAACACATAGAATTCGTTTCACAAAATTTTTACACAAAAACTTCTAACATTTTTTCACAACACACACAAAGACAAAAAGTTACACATAATTGAGCAAGTAAAACATTTATAGGGCAAATTGGAGCAATCAATACATTTAGATCAGGGCATGTAGATACCAAAGGGTTCCAACCAATACATCTTATTTTTCATATCAATCATTTTTATTATTTTCTCTCAATTAAAAGTTAAATATTTAATCAATTTATCAATTTATTCAACTTATTACCACTTTTTATCATTAATTATCATTTTTTTTTCCCAATTAGTTTATATTATCATTTTTATTTATCAATTATCATTCTATTTACCACTTGACTTATATTGTCACAACTCAATTATCAACGAAAACACTGGTTTTCGATTAAACTAAAAACATTAAATCACCCTTTATTGTTGAAACCTTTTTATTTTTCATTTTTCCTTTTTCAAGCACTCACCTTTGATTTCGCTCAACTTTTATTTTTATTTTTATTTTGATTTCTCACAAGCCTTAATAAAATTCCCTCGGTCTCCATTCCCAATTCCGAGCTAGAATATAATTAGGCAATTTTCCTTTTTTTTTCTCACCACGCACCAAGCATTCACTTTGATTTCGTTCAACTCTTATTTTTATTTTTATTTTGATTTCTCAAAAGACCTAATGAAAACCCCTTCGATTTCATTCCCAATCTCAAGTAGGATAGTAATTAGGCAATTCTTTTTTTTCACCAACGCAACAAAGCATTTTCTCCTTTTTTTTCATACAACAAGGCTTTTTCTTTTTTTGTGCAACCAAGCCTTCACTTTGATTTCATTCAACTTTTATTTTTATCTTATTTTATTTTGATTTCTCAAAAGACCTAATGAAAACCCCTTCGATTTCATTCCCAATCTCAAGTAGGATAGTAATTAGGCAATTCTTTTTTTTCACCAACGCAACAAAGCATTTTCTCCTTTTTTTTCATACAACAAGGCTTTTTCTTTTTTTGTGCAACCAAGCCTTCACTTTGATTTCATTCAACTTTTATTTTTATCTTATTTTATTTTGATTTCTCAAAAGACCTAATAGAATTCCTTCGATTTCATTCCCAATCTCGAATAGAATATGGTTAGGCATTTTTCCTTTTTTTTTCCCCACGCACCAAGCATTCACTTTGATTTCTTCCAACTTTTATTTTTATTTTACTTTGATTTCTCAAGGCACCTTATGAAATTTCCTCGATTCCTTTTTCTCAGAATTCGAGCAAAAAAGTAACTAAGCAGTTGTCTTTGTCACCATGCAACAAAATATTTTTCTTTTTCAACCAAACACATTCAATTTTGATTTCATTCAACTAATTTTATATTATTTTTATTTGATTTCAAAAGCCTTAATAGAACTCCCTCGATATCATTTCTTATCTCGGGTAGAATTCGTTTAGGCGCATTTTCTTTTTGCCCACTATGTACCATAACATTCATTGATTTCTTACAATTAAAAAATTTTTGATTTCTATTAATTATACTCAACCTATATCATCAACACCATTCTATTTTACTTTTATATTACCAGCAATGTTTGTATATAGCCCCTCCATACCCACAACTAATTTTCCCACAAAATTATTTTTCACTTTACAGAATTCTCTCAGGCTAACCCCTTCTTGAATTCTTCACATGTAGGGGGCGCATCTGTCATAATTTGTATATAATTAAATGCAACCCCGACCCACTATGTATGTACCATGTATGATTTTCAAAGACTTAATAAAGAACAAGGTAACTGGAGGAAAGAAAGTAACAAAAGATATAGGAAGTAAGACTAAAGCGGGCCCGACTATTCTGGGCACCCCTGTGTCAATACTGCAGGGGCAGAGACCGGGCGTCTCTAGTGACCGCAGAAGTTATTTTAGCCAAGATTCACTCAATACTTCCTGACAAACAGGACGTGTCGAGTGACCAGAAGTTATAAAAGTTTGAGAGATATCCAGTACTTCCGGCAAAAACAGGACGTGTCTAATATCCTTCGAAACTATAAGCGTCAAGACACCAAACACTTCCTGACGAAATCAGATATACCAGGCAGGGCACAGCTTTCACCAAAGGAAGCCGCCGGCCTATCAGAAGATAGCACCTTAAGTAGGTCAACCAATAGGGAAAGATCATGTGAGATCTCTCAACCAATCAGAGAGAAACTGACTCGTGGTGTTAAATCGAAAGACAAGAATGGTTAGTAGTTTCTTAGCCCTCATAGGAACAACACCTGCAGTAGCGACTTGGCTCTCACCGAGTTCGGAGTCACGGCTTTGGCTCCCAAGGAGGTGACATCGGCTTTAGACCTCTCTCCCTCGGCTCATCCCACAGCTAAGTACAATCACCGCCATGTGATTAGTTAAGGACCAATCAAAATCGCTCCGCCTTCTCAAGCTTTCTTCCCTCCAACCCAGTTGCCTTATATTTCCAAGCCCAATCATGTGTCCTGATTATTCCTAACTGTGTGCTTCACTTACCACTCAACGACTGCGCTTCAATCAAATATCACCATTCGCATCCAGCAATAAGAAACCCCGCAACGATATTGCCACAGAACGGTTAAGTCGACAGATTCTACAAAAGTGTAATACATCAAATATTATAGTGTAATAACAACAACTGCAGCACCATATTACATATATATGGTTCAAATTTTGATGTGAATTATTATTAAAATATATCAAAAGGCATACCCTAACTATAACACATCAATATATTTTATTATATTCCACATAAATGTATTAATATTAGTTAGGGATCTATAAAAATCTCGTTTCCAACTACCCAACAATGGGTCATTTAGTTAGGGAGATTGTGTTGAGGCAGCTCTACCTTTAAACCAGGTCTCAAAATTCTTGCTGCTTCAGAGGCTACAGAGACGTCACCTTTTCAACCTCTAACTGAGAACGGAGTCATCAACAGACCAGTTTATTTATTTATTACCAGTTGCAAACAAGATACGCTATATCCGATCTGAATGATTACGCGTGAAACTATTTACAATAATTCATATTGTAGTAGAGTAGATATAACAGAATTATCAAAAATAAAATAAACAATTAAGAAAAGAACATTGAATAAACATATACATTAAACAAATAAGCAGACCAGTTCCTGGCCGGATTTGAATCATGTAGCTGGTAGATTCATTGAAGTATTTAATTTTTGATGATCTACTGGTGATTTTGATGATCTACCTCTGCCAGAAGAATGTAATAAGGTTTCTACGGAAGGCGAAACGCCACTATAAAAAAAAAAGGCTAACGCGTAGAGGCAATACTTCCTGGGTGGATTTAGAGGTAGGGACTTATTGCTGAAATAAAATAATTATTGAATACCACAAGAATATAAACAACTTAGTAATTTCAATAAATGCAACACGCAAAAATGTATAATTGAGATAAGATTCTGGGCGTATGAGGATAAGATTTTTAAAATATTTTATTAGGGTCAGAATATTTTGGCCGGAAAATCCTTCTACAGAATAATAATATATGTTATAATACAATTATTTCTAATTTATTTGCCTTATTTCAATAATTCTTCTATTAATTAATACATTATACACAAACACACTATATTATTTAAAATACAATATAACGCAGCTGATGATTGTAAAACGAAAATTAAAATTATACCGCGAATGTTTCTTTTAAAAATCGAAATTTATTTTCAAAGAGAAATAGCGACATTTCTAACTTTGAGGATGAGGTATGGAAAGGTGAAACATGAAGAGTAATGGAGAACGGAAAAATAAAATTTTCCCGCCCCTGGACACTTTTTATTTTTCCGTTCTCCATTACTCTTCATGTTTCACCTTTCCATACCTCATCCTCAAAGTTAGAAATGTCGCTATTTCTCTTTGAAAATAAATTTCGATTTTTAAAAGAAACATTCGCGGTATAATTTTAATTTTCGTTTTACACTATATTATACTTTATAATATCTCTCTATATATAAAAGTCAATTCCTGTCTGTCTGTTTCGCGATAAACTCAAAAACTACTGAACTAATTGGTTCCAAATTTTGCATGTCGCTTTTTATAAACCTGAGGAAAATTTTTGGCTACATTTTGCTTATTATTTTTGGCTATTTCTTTTTTTAATTTGAAGAACTATTTTTTTACGCGGACTAATCCGGAATGGAATGAATACCTAAATATGGCCATTTTGTATACGCATCGGTGGCTCAGTGGTAGAATGCTCGCCTGCCACGCGGGCGGCCCGGGTTCGATTCCCGGCCGATGCATTTTTTTAAACAATTTTTAAAACTCATTTATACTATATCTTCTATATATATAAAAATGAATGTTTGTATGTTTGTTTGTTTGTTTGTTGGTTTGTATGTCCGGTATACAAATTCGCAGTAGTTCACTAATTCAAACCAAAATTTCCATACATAGGTAAAAAAATACGAGGAAAACGATAGGCTATTTTAAATTATATATAAATTAAATATTAAAACTATATATTCAAATTATTCTACTTAGCTCACGAACAGCGCCCTCTATCAAGGTTATAAATACGTTTAAAATCGAAATCTTCTCAAAATTTTATTAATAATAGTGTTCGCTTATTAATTAGAATACTTGATCTAAATCGAAATATTTATAGACGCTCGCTCGATTTGAAGATTTATATCGTAACTAATCTGACTGTAAAGTTTGGAGCGGGACGTTTCACAAGAGTGACATCCACGGCGCCAATTTATAATTGTAACGAATAGTGTTTGAATAAAACATTTAATCGGGTAAAGATAGAGTATTTATAATATACTCTATAAGACACTGTTTCGAAGTTCACTAACATATGGTTCCACGATCTGGTACAACTATATACCCAAAAAAGTCAAAGATAAATTAAACTCTCTGCAGTACAAAATTTTGAAGCACAGTACACAGGTTTATAATTCAACGTCTTCAAACTGTACTCATATTGTTGCTAGAACACCAAAGCTCACGGATTTTATTGAAACAAATATACTAAAAATGAATATTGGATACAAAAAATCAGATCCAACTAAAAGAAAAATGATATCTAATTTTATAAACCAGAAATTTGAGGAATACTATGGAGGTGCCAATGATAATTTCAAGGGATTCTTTGATACTTCAAGAATTCCTAACTATGTTCAACCCAACTTCTATAACGATCAATTTTTTACTGGACATGGTGACTTCAACACATATTTGTTTAGAATTGGCAAAATTGGTTCACCTGCATGCACTTGTGGAAACGAACAACAAACCCCTGAACACCTTCTGATAAACTGTCCATTAACTTCTGATCTAAGGGAAGAAAACCAACTTTATCTGACTAATACAAAACAAGCTGCTTGCAATAAAGACCAATACATCAAGTTTAATAGATTCTGCAGGATGTATATTTTGAGGCGAAAGTGTTGACTGTACATATTTCAAGCTACTACTTATAATTGCTATATGTAAAATTTGATATCGAACGTTTAATTTTAATGATTTTCAATGTTCAATTGTATTAATTGTATATAATTTAAAATATACACGCAATTATCCAAATTGTGGATATGGCGTGTCTCTCCCAACTGTTAAATAAATAAATAAAATACTTTATAATAATAATACGCATCTATATTTTTATATATAAAATATAAATTTATATGTTTATATATATAATCATTATAAATAATATAATACAAAATAAAATACACAATGAAGCAATTTTAATTTTAGTGTCTTTGGGTGTTAATTGTGTTTACCGCTTTCCTAATTTAGAGAAAGAATAGAAAGTGCCAATTAAGGTGTGAAAGTTTCCTTTTGTTACCAGGAAATGGAAAAGTGGAACGTATAATTGCCATAAATTAAACCTAGGGTAATATCCACATTTGGGAATAAAATTTTAAGTACTTCCTATTGTCCTTAATAAATACTTATAACGTCTCATCATAAATTATGACCATAATTCGCTTGAATACAAAAACAAAGATTCTCCCTACAGTGTTGAATTTACTGTAAAATCATCTGTATAAGCAGAATCGTCCAATATAAAGGTAATTCTTTACAAAGCGGTATGGTAGATTGAACAAGAGCGAAACCGCTGTGAGGATTCACCTCTGATGAGCCGAGTCCTCCAAATATGTTTTCAATGCAGTAAGGCTAATATATTATTTGCTTTGCTTGTATCATAAAAATTCATTTATATTAGTTTTATTTCTTAAAATGGCCATATTCTAACTAGTTTCTATATAAGAAAACAAGAAATTATATTCACATGACAAGAACAAAAAGGTGTTATACATCAGGGGGGTGAACTTTATATAATACTAGCGGACGTACCCGGCTTCGCCCGGGTTTTACCCGAGTAAAGGTTTGTCTAACGAATGTCTCGATAAAGTGAACATTTTTTCCCGGTCCCTTGAAAAATACTCGATAAGTTGAATAAAATCAATATTAATTGGTTCCCTCGGTAATTGGAAGTTAAAGGAATAGTATCTTGCCTTGGAATTGTATCATTATTCTTGTCTCAAATAAATTGCCGTGTCATCCTGAATTTTGTCTTTCCTAATTTTCTACATTACAAAATCATCGTATCATCATGATAATATTTAGAGCAGATTGTTGAATTATAACAGATAAATTAGAATATTTATCTTGATTATTTTTAGGCGAAAAGTTATTTCAAAAATTTTATTTGATAGAAACCTTCCCAGTACTATACTAAATAACTTCCCAAAGTTCCATGGCGTTCCAATGAGTGGTTTGGTCAGGCATAAAGGACAAACACACATACATTCATTTATATATATATTATGTTATATTGAAATATTTTATTTAAAAATGTTATATTAAGATATTATATAAAATGTTATATTAAAATATTTTATTTAAAATGTTATATAAAAGTATTATTTAAAATGTTATATTAAGATATTATTTAAAATGTTAAGATATTGATTTATTTAAAAATATATTTCATAGATAAAAATATTCTGTTAAATCGACCGCCAGAGGTCTCGCTTTGCATATAAAAACTCGTTGTTGTTCTTCCCCGTTGGCCGACCCAAAACTTTGTAATTATGTAAATAATATTTTGTTTTATTTATTCTTACGCCTTAAGCCAGGCAGTACTTGTACAAAATTATGTTTTTCATCTGTATTCATTCCTCAGCTCAATAAAGAAATCTCTAATCAAGACATTATATTTTATCAAAACTATTATTCAACCACGACTGCACCACCATAGCATAATCATCAAGATGATTCAAAACAACAGAAAT
Organism: Cordylochernes scorpioides; assembly: GCA_030710605.1. NCBI lineage: Eukaryota > Metazoa > Arthropoda > Arachnida > Pseudoscorpiones > Chernetidae > Cordylochernes > Cordylochernes scorpioides. The sequence goes on along the minus strand of CP092869.1, from coordinate 76,625,548 downwards.
AATATTTTTTTTTAAATATAATATATATATATATATATATATATATATATAGATTTATCAATATATATATAATCAACAAATAAATCGACAATAATATATATATGAAAGCAATTTCTCGAAAAAAGAGGCAGTACATTTTATTTTATATATATTATACTAGCGAACCCGGCCACGCGTTGCTGTGGCTAAGTTGTAATATGTTAAATTAATATTATACTAAACTATTCAGTACAGTAAAGTTAATATTCACTTATAAAGATAAAAATGTTTTAGCCGATCTAAAGCCCTACGGGATTGAGAATGGAACGTTACGTTAAAATTTGAAAGTGATTTTTATATATATAGATAATATAGCCCTTTATAATCACTGCATTAATAAATGTCAGTTAACTTGTTTATATGTATTGTTTTTTGTTTTTGAGATATTCTAATAGAACGTTCTCACAATTTTTGTAAAATATTTATATATCCACAAACACAGAATTTAAAAATATGCCTTAAAATTTGCTATAATTATTGTTATAAATATTATTTTAAAATAATTCGCCAGAAATCGTCCCGGTAGTATACTAAACAACTTCCCAAAGTTTCATGGCAAACATCTAAAATAAAATAATACTCTTAATACTTTGCTACAATATTAAAAAGAGGGGTGCTTAGGTGTTTAAAATGTAAAATGTGCTCTAAATAGTATTACATAGAGCCTTCATAACAAACATATTTAAAATAAACCAATTAAAATATAATAATGCTGTAAAAAAAGACTTTGCTACAATAATATAAAAGAAATGAAAATAAAAAAAAGACACCCACGCTGAGCCTCGAACCTAGGTTTGTTATAAATATTATTTAAAAATTGTTTATGTTAATTTTTATTTTAAAAAGCCTACATTTAAATAAAATAATATTTTTAATAATTTGCTACAATAATATAAAAGAAATGAAAAAAAAAACACCCACGCTGAGCCTCGAACCTAGGTTGTGGGGGTACGAAGCTGTGTACCTAACCTATAGGCTAAGCTTGACGTTACAAATACGCTCATGCGAGGCTATTTCAGGCCATACGCCTGCCGCGAGGGGGCGCTGATTGCGAGTGAATTTACGTTTCATTGTAAATAAAAATGCAATGAAAGGTTATTTCTAAAGAGTAATTAGCCAGAAACCATCCCGGTAGTATACTAAACAACTTCCCAAAGTTTCATCACGATCGGTTGAGCGATGTAGAAGATTATCACTTACGGACGGACCAACAAACACTTATTTTTATATATATATATAAACATTTGTGTTTAAAATGGTTACGAGAAGACAATGTATATTTGAAACAAATATTTATTCAAGAATTCAACTCTGCAAGGCTTCCTAAAGTTATTGCTATCTAATATATACCATATTTATTTGAAAGATATCTCCAATCCACTTTAAGAAATGAAAATAAACCTGTCAGAACATGTTGGTGCAACTGACATTTCTCATAATACCTCGAATTGTGATTTTATTGAAATCTTGTACAGACCATATCAAACTAAATACATTATATATAAAATAACAAATATTGTGTTGATATATTGATACGAAAAAAAATAAAATAATAATAATATATATATGCTGTAAATATCTCAAAATTATTATTATCATATTTAATTTTTCATAGAACTTTATTCAAATAATCATCATCACTTAGCATTGTTTACACGAGGACTTTGTAAAAAAATGAGACGTTGGTTAAAAATAAAAACTAACGAGACATACATTCTTGATTTTTTATTTCCTTTACATTAAAAATAGCTATAAAAGAAAAACTTACATACATCCGTTACAATATAAATTGATATGAAATATTAATTGAAAAATGGAACAGTTTGATTTAAAACAAATTTATTCTACTTTAAATGTTTTAAATTATATTATAATATTTTAACAAAGTATTTATTATTTTATTAGCAGAGTATCATTTTTTATTTATATATTTTGATACTCTGTACACTTCCCACTTTGCTTATCTTTTGTTTATCACTCATAGTTTGTTCTTGCCTGAAATAAATTGTTGTCTCATCCCGAAGTTGGTCTTCCCTAATTTTTCACGTGGCAATATTTTAAAATAAAACATTTTAGGAATATATTTAGGTTGTTTTGCCAATATTCATACCCTAAGAACACCATTTATATTTTTTAATACTGTATATTATAAAGGACTGCGGCGTATGATTATAAAGCAACACTTAAAGTTTCACCGCATAAGTTTCTTTTTTTTGTGAAAAATCAATATTTATTTCAAAGAGAAATATCTACTATTTCTAAATTTTTTGGATGACGTATGAAAAGGTTGAATATATGAAGAGTAATGGTCTATATATGATAGGATGACGTATGAAAGGGTGAAAATATGAAGAGTAATGGCGAACGGAAAAAAAAAAATATTTTTCCGTTCGCCATTACTCTTCATATTTTCACCCTTTCATACGTCATCCAAAAAATTTAGAAATAGTAGATATTTATCTTTGAAATAAATATTGATTTTTCACCAAAAAAGAAACTTATGCGGTGAAACTTTAAGTGTTGCTTTATATTTAATACTGTATTGGACGATTCTGCTTACATATACGAGACACTGAACGGTGAAATATAGATTATGGTATTTCATAAAACTATGGAAATAGATTTTAAGACAATAGAATTACACATAAATATTTGTAAAACGACATTTTAAAATTATCCCGCAAGTGTCTCTTTTCAACGAAAAATCGATATTTATTTTAAGGAGAAATAACGATTATTTCTAACCTTAGGGATGAAGTATGAAAGGATGAATTGTGAAGAGTAATGATAAACGGATTTCTCCTTATCCTTATTTCTCCTTAAAAAATTTTTGATTTTTCGTTGAAAAGAGACACTTGCGGGATAATTTTAAAATGTCGTTTTACAATCACAAGCAGCATTATATTATTTTGTACATAAATATTTTCTTAGAGAAATTCTTATCCGAAAACAGTAAAGATAAAACCAGTTAGATATAAATTTATAATCGCAGTAAGGACAGTAGAAATTTGTTTTATCTGTGAAAGTAACATTCGTGATTGATAGTTTCATTTCTTAAGTGTAGATGGCGCGTTATTGATTTATAATTGGATTATTATGAAACTCAATAAAATAAAAAATCATTTTAAAAATACATGCAATACAATATCAATAATTTAGTTGTTATTTTTCTTTATCCTCTTGAGAGTGCATATAACGCTCGTTTTTTATCGTGTCAGTATATTTCCTGCATAAATCAATCACAACTTCATTCTATGATATTCATTTAAGAACGAAATACTTGATGAGGAAAGGGTTTCTTTATTACACAAAATTAGATCACAAGCTTTCGGGCACAATCACCCTTCTACTGGTGTAAAACGAGATTTACACCAGTAGAAGGGTGATTGTGCCCGAAAGCTTGTGATCTAATTTTGTGTAATAAAGAAACTCTTTCCTCATCAAGTATTTCGTTCTTAAAGTTTGGTGAGGGAATTATTGCTTCGATATTCATTTTATAAAACTTTAAAGAAGAGAAATATACCTTTTGAAATCCTAGATGTGTCTTACAATGTATGTGTGATGGTTTATTGAGTATTAAAGTGATTGTAATCCCAATATTAAAATGCTTACTCTGATAATAATTATTTTAATTGCAATTCAAATTTAACTCGCAATTAAAGTGATTATTAACAAAGCAAACATTTAGGTATTCGTATTAAAATAACTTTAATTTATTTTTTTTTTCATATATTTTTTAAATAAAAAAGTCGGTGAATGAGTGGGTAACACCCTCGATTCCCGACAGTCATGAACCGGGATTGTATCCCGCGTTAAAATATGGTTTAATATGTGGATAACCTTCATATATTATTCACTGTTTCAATATGAACTAGGTTTCTCTTGTTGAGCGGTACCTATTAATGTGATTTTGAACCGGCATATATTTTAAAATTTGGTATATGTGTAGTATATATGTGTAGTATATTTGAATGATTGAATATTCATAAGTCAAGTGGAATTAATGTTGTTTTTTTTTAAATCTAATTTTCATATAAGCATATATCCCTTGCTTTTAAATACTGTGCTAATACGGTGCATCTAAAACTTTTCATCCTGGAATTCAGAAAACCAAACAAAAACGAACAAACATCTATTACTGAAATATTCCTACAATGTATTCATTAATCAAATGTGTAAGACACATTTTGGAATTCCATCATCTCCATATGTTTTCAAACTATGCGAAGACCCAGCGGAAATAGAAACTCATACAGTATGCTGTTAGAGTCCTTCAGGTTCACCCTTAGTGACTATATGAATAGGCATTCTCAAATTTGATCTGTTAGTGGCCTACACTCGCAACTCATCTAAAACCCTTCCAGTAGCTTTCTTGACCCCTTCAAGTCAGCTCATTGCAGGCTTAAATACTATTTCTTTTTCATTGAATTTTTCCTAACATCAACCTAAGAAACCTATGTTGTAGTGTAAATAGTGAAAAAGTAAACTCACATAAGGATCAGATTAATAAATTAAGAAGAATTCATCTCTATATCTTGCAATGTTACTGATGGTTTGAGGCCTCTGCGAAAATAAATTTCATTTAATCACTATTTTTTAATATTTTACAGAATTTTTCGCCAAACACCCTTTCTTGATAAAATAGAACCAACCACGCTTTTTAGGCTGCTTACCCTCATCAGCATGATGCAGGCTTAAACTCAACAAACAAAAAGCTGGTCTTTGTAACTTCATGAAAAATCACGCAGTTATGGCCTTAAATACCTATTTCTTTATTTTTTAGAGAGGCTCTATAACCACCTTTTTGGTTGTTGAGGTAAAGCCGTCACCAAGTTGACGAGGGCGACAGCCTGAAAGGTGTATATGAATGATTTTCTTTATTTATAGGGAAAAGATAATTGTTCAATAATTCTGGAATAATTATAAAATTAACGATTAGGTAATATATATTACCACAGATGGCGCAGGGCATCAATAACTTTAATCTGTATAATCAGTATATGTATTTGTAAATATCCTATTGTGTGTTTGAATATGTAAATATTAATTCCACTCTTTCAAACTTCGCTAAGTAATATATACTAATTTGTTGACCTTGTTAGAACATAGTCACAAGATAAATATTCAAACTCATAGACAAAACCTAAGGAAGTTGTACCTTTAAGCATGTATATCGGGATTCAGATAATAACTCTGAAATTTATTAAAGTGACCTTTATTGAAGACACACGAGATAACCAATATACACTCAAAGACATAACTTAAGGAAGTTGTACCTTTTAACATGTATATCAGGATTCAAGCAATAACTCTGAAAGATATTACAGTGACTTTTATTGAAGACACACGAGATAACTAATATACACTCATAGACAAAATTAAGGAAGTTGTACCATTTAACATGTATATCGGGATTGATACAATAACTCTGAAAGATATTACAGTGACCTTTATTGAAGACACACGAGATAACCATGTGTGTATACACTCATGGACAAAACTTAAAGAAGTTGTACCTTTTAGCATGTATATCGGAATTCAGACAATAACTCTGAAAGATATTACAGTGACCTTTATTGAAGACACGAGATAACCAAATGTAAACAAAAAATTGCCTCGGTGTCCTTAAATAAAAACAGATAACCGGCGACAATAAAGACTTTCAAATTCCTTAAGTTTTGTCAATTAATTTATAATATTAAATATTCAAACACTTAATGTTAACCATGAAATATAAATTAATAAACAAATATCTCTATTACTTTATCTTCTTAGTTGAAGAATCAAAGAAAGATTCTCAGATGGACAAGAAAAGTTGAGTTTTAACTAAGCAATTGGGTGAAGAAATATTTGGAAATGCAGCCATTTGGTTGACACGTTAAAAGAAATATTTCAAAGAATTTATGATAAATCATTGGAATATTTAAACTTGAATATTGAGTGTTTTAGTTTTTCATGTTTACTCTTTTCCAACAAAATGTATTAGACTGGTTAAGTACTATATTATTTAAAGTGAAATGATAGAAGTTTATGATGGTATATTCTTCGTATTTTATTTTAGTTCCCTTAGTAGTATCAGAAAGAAGTGAGCATTAATTTAATTTATATTTTCTGTCATTTATATTGTCAGTAATGAAAAAACGAAAGAAAAAAAAAAGATAAAAAGATCAGGTGTTGAAATCAATATTAAAAATGGCATATCCTGACCAGGAGCACACGTGCTTTACAGAAGGCAGAGCGCCATCTGGTGGAACAGAAATCAACTAAACATTGATTTAGCCTGTTCCCTGATATTTGGCCAACCCAATTTCTTGATAAATCAAGAAAAGCCATCCACGAACGCGTTTCGCGCTTTTGGCGCTCGTCAGCGTGGAGTAGGCTGAACCACTGCCACCAAAAATATTTTTTGGTACCAGTAGCTTCTTGAAAAACCAAGAAATGGGTATTTAAGGCCAAACTTGCGTAAATACGCTTAGCACATGAAAAAAAAAAGATAAAAAGATATCAGGGAACAGGCTAAATCAATGTTTAGTTGATTTCTGTTCCACCAGATGGCGCTGTGCCTTCTGTAAAGCACATGTGCTCCTGGTTAGGATATGCCATTTTTAATATTGTCAGTAATATATGCAGAATGTAATTGAGACCGTCTTCAAAAATGATAAATTATAGTTTTTTTGTAATACTCTCTTAAATTTCTACACCTAATATTTTATCTGTAGAATCCTGAATCTTTGAAAATTAGCCTCAAAATTTTTTCTGAAATAAATCTCTAACACACACACATAATTACACTTTGTTCAGAAGAGGAATATGGGGTGACTATATAAATCGATTTTTCTTGAACTCTCCAGTGTATCTTATACATATATACTGGATTGTGTATCCTATCTCAATAGTGATATTCAACAAATGAAAGAAAATAACAATGCGATTGTTAATAAAGTGATGATTCCAATACCATCTAACCTAAAAACAATGTCATTCTAATATTTGGTAATATATCAATCAGGGATAAGCTTCTTATACAAATATTTTGATTATCTATTGAATATTGAATATAGAATTTTCGGATATAAAGACATTCGTTAAAAATAATGTAGTAGGTTTCTGGAATTGAGGTTCTTTTGTTTTTATTATCGCAATCTTAAGCTTCGGGCATCTATGCGTTTCTTCAGAAGTATATACGTTTTATATATTCATTTAGAGGAGAGCAGAGATGCCCGAAAGCTCGAGAATGCGGTAATAAAAATAAACTAAACACATCTCCAGAAACCTGCTTCATTATTTAATTTATATTCAAGAAGATTCATAGCAATTAATATTGTAGACTAACACTTCTTCTTCTTTCTTATCTCCACTCAATCATATTAAGGTATCAAGCTTGTAAAGCTTGAGATTTTTTATGGTATCTGCCGGGGAAGAGTAGAGCTCATCAATGGATGAGTCAATACAGTCAATAATATGTCTTGGGGTTGCAGGATGAGAATTGCACTTAGTACATAGTGGGAAAACCTTGCAACCATTCTGGAAAGTCATTGTCCCTAGATGACCAGACTTAAGTCTGGAAATCAAAGACTGTTGTTCTCTTGGGAGGACAGAACCGGTGCTTGTCCCTCCTGCTCTGTACCAGTCATGTGCAGCATCAGATTTCCATTCCTGCAGGCATTGGGTTTTGATGGTACGGAGGAGGTCTCTTTCGTCTAGTTGGGTGGTGGATTCTCTTGCTTCTGGTAGGCCAAGAGCTCCAGCCTTTGCCAGAGAGTCTGCCAGCTCATTACCAGGAATTCCAACGTGAGCTGGAAGCGATTGCACTGTGACTGAGCTGTTGGCTGGGAGTCGGTTTACAGATTTAGCAATGCTCTTGAGGAGAGGTTCTTGACTGGAGAAGCAGCATTGAAGGGTATAAATGGCTGCTCTTGAGTCGGAGTAGATTATTATTTTGCTTTGCGAGTTGATGTTGATGTCTCTTAGAGCCGTATCTATAGCAGAGAGTTCTGATTTATAAACTGAAAGATGTCTAGGGTGGGAGAGGGAGATTTTTTCCAGGAAATTATCTTTGTAGATAGCAATTCCACTGCCAGACAGTCCAGTTTCAATTTAGCTGCCGTCAGTGTAAATTGTGATGTCGAAGAGGGAGCTATTTTCCTCAATGATTTGGAGGTCAAGAGCTTTAAGTAATTCTGGCTGAGTTTCATGTTTGTGGGGATTGTCTGGTAGATGAGGGAAACAGATGAGTAATAGTTAGTTAACAATATTTCCGTAGAAAGGCATTAAAGCCAAAAACCTAGAGATATTAAAAGATATACATGAATTGCTACTTACTATTTGCCAAATAATATAACACAATAGATTATAAATTTCGAATATTGATTCTATTTTCCTCTTTTGTATGCGTATATATATTATATTAAATTTGATATGCTAGAGAATTATTTGCTTGTTCTTTATAGTACTAAATGGTATTGGTGATGCAGTCGTGGAAAATTCTTGAAAATATGAAATAAAAATAGTAAGATCAGAAATGTCTTTAATTAAGCTTATGGAACAAAAATTGAGAAAGGTATTGCCTGATTTAAGACTTAATAATAAATAAAACAAAAGATTATTTGCATAATTACAGAAAGATTTGAGCTGAGCCGGCCATCAGGGAAACAACAACAATAGGCCTATATAGGGAACACGGCGACCTCTGGCGGTCGACTAAACAGAGTAGTTTTTCTGGTAATTATAATTTTAAAATAAAATAATATATTTATATAACATATATATATATATTGTTGTTGATATTGCTAATACAACTATAATGTATTATGTGGATGTTACACATGTTATATATTAAAGCATAGGGCGCCTCTCCTGTCAAATTAAACGTCAAAATTAGTCGATATCTATTGAATATTATAGAAAAAAGTCTATCCTAGTCGAAAGAGGGCCATTGTCACGAAACCATGGTCTCTAGGTGGACGCTTCTCAGCTTGCCAAAGCTGAAATTGTGGCTTTGTCACCGACATGAGGCCGCTAATTTGCAGCGATGGTCAATAGATTTTGTCTAGTTTTGATGTTTATTTCGTCGGGAGAGACGTCCTATGCTTTTAATAGATCAATTTCCTTCCGGTAAAATTCCCGAACACATTATGTATATTATATAAAATTTATATAAGAAAATTTTATCGCATTGCTTTGGAATATTTTATTAAATAATAAATTTATCTCTTAATTGAAGTAACCAATTAATTTGAAACTATGGTAAGGATGTTAATAGAATCGCCTAATGCCGTTGTCTATTTGGAAGAGGAAAGCGAAGACTAGAACGCGGCTGATTCCACACTCGTCTTTTCAGTGATTCGCTAACCTTGACGTATGCACGAAGTAACGTGTGGGCTTTGAATATGCGTCGGACCTGGAGGCTGTTGTTGCGTGCTGCACTGCCTGGGGTATAGGAGTCCCATCTATGATTCCTTTCTTCCTGTGGTGAATCTGTATAAGATCGGTGGTCTTAATGAAGCTTTGTTTGTGTGGGTGAAACTATGGTAACACACTCTCCTTCTCCCTCTCTTCAATTTTGTATTTAACTTTTTATATAATATTATATGAACGAGATGATAAAGTAGTTTCAATGTCTTTCAGATAAGTAATCCTCCCATTTATTTCATGATAACTTCAATACATCTCTTGCTAGAGTGCCCTGTCTTTCAAGATTACAGATTCAACAACGGTTTAATAGCTTTAGGCCCTTGTGATTTAATTTCAAGTAAGGACACTTATATAAAATTTAATTTCCTTTGTAAATATATTTTGGATTTCATTAAGAAAAATGGTCTTTGATGTAACGATCTCAAGAAAATATTGGACATATTATATGATTGTAAACAATATATAGGTGTTAGCGTGTATATGTGTGTATATTTTTTTAAATTTAATGATGTAACTGTAAATAAAATTCAAAGAATATCTCTATATGTAAATAATATTTTTGAATCTTTCTAAGTCGCTTTCTGTGTATCTTTCCATGTTAAATATTTTCTTTGTTATATTTTTATGTACATTTAGCGCAAGTGTCCCTAGGGGGACATAGCGTTTTGAATTGAAATAAATAAATGGTATTGTAAATCTGATAGAGATATTATATATAAAATTGTATTGTATCTTTTGATATTGTGAATCTCCTATATTATGGGAATATATTTGATATATTTATTACCCAAACTTTGTGAGTGGTAATTTTATATCCAAATTTTGTATTGCCAAGCGCCTATAAATATTTTATGACGTTATCTTATGGACAGGAAGCAATATAAACTTTCTCTCTTTATCAAATACCATCTGGGGCTTTGGTTAAGTAATGCTGGCCAGGATATCGATTTGACAACTTTCTTAGAAATAAATCTTGGCATTCCATTGTTGGCGTAGTCTTTTCAGTGGTGGAAGCCGTCAAAGAAGATATGCTCATCAACAAAACTTGAGGAAGTTGAAAATATTTTATATCACCGCCGTCTGATTTTATTTTTTCAAAGGAGACCGATGTTATTTTGTTTATACTTGGTTATCTCGTGTATCTTCAATAAAGGTCACTGTATATTAAACATCATTCAGTGTTATTGTTTGAATCCTTTATACCTGCTAAAAGGTACAACTTTCTTAAGTTTGTCCATGGGTATATGGATATTATCAAAAGAGGTATTTATCTTTGAATATACATTGCTTCAATCATCCTATTTTTGTGAAAAATAGACATTTCGGCCAGTTAGAGTTTTTTTTTTTTTAACGTTTCGACAAAAATATTTTGTTTTCGTCAGGAGAAAGAAATAAAAATAAAACATTTGGCAAGGCGTTAAAAATTGTTTTATTAATTATTTATTGTTTTATATTGTAGAACAATTTTAACGCTTCGCCAAATGCTTTATTTTTATTTATATCTCCTGACTAACACAAAATATTTTTGTCGAAACGTTGAGAAAATTAAAAACTCTAACTGGCCGAAGTGTCTATTTTTCACAGAACTATTAATGCCGGCCAGGCAACCTCTATCTTCAAGGTCAATCATACAGTTATTCTATATACAGTTACGAGCGTCATGCGTGCGTTCTTCATCTCTGTCACCGTTTTCTTTTTTTTTTTTTTTTTGAATGGTGCTCTCCTATTGGTTGGCTACGATCACGCCACCACTACGCGAGATACTTTGTTTTTGACTTTGCCCCCCACCCCCCCCCCCCCCCCCCCCCCACTCGCTTTTTGGTTTTTGTAACTATTGTGTTGGAGCGGGTCGCTCCTTAAATAAATGCATATATTAGTTAATAACTAAATGGAAACCTCTCTTTCTTTTTCCCAGTAAGAGACGCCTACGGAAGCCAACAGTACATAGACAGATAAAGTACATAGGCTATAGTTATTAACTAATATATGCATTTATATAAGGCGCCAATTTATAATTGTAACAAATAGTATTTGAATCAAAACATTCAATCGGGTAAAACACGGGCGTTGCCCGGGTCATTCGGCTAGTATTCTATATTGGTGACGATAAGAAATGAGCAACAACTCCAGTTTGGGCAAACACCCAACCTGTATACCGTAGTTCCGAAGTATGGCTCTCATCAGTACATAGGCGTTTTCAATTTCATAATATTTCCACAAGAGAGGTCGAATTTAATAAAAAGGTGTTTAAGCTGTTGTAGAGGGAGAAGCCAATTTTCATGTATGAATACAACATATTGATCGTAGTTTTTTTTTCTGATGTTCACATAATTTTGAAGGGTCTATTTGAAAAGTGAGGTTCCTCTTTTGGTACAAATATATATTTAAAAAAAAATAGAATAATAAAATATTTTACATGATTTTGACAATAAAACGAATATATTGTATTTTAAAAGTATTTAATAACCAATAACACATTATCGTAAAGAGAGATTATTTGTAGAATCCTGAAATTTTGAAAGGTATCTAAAGTAATTTTTATTGAAATAAATCTCTAACATATTTGAACTTTTATCATAAGAGGATTACGGGGTGACTATTTAAATCAATCAAAGACTGCAACAATTAGAGGAATCTTCTGCCGTTACAAAGGCAGCACTCTCTCAAAACTCCAAAAAAATAAAAGACTTAGAAGACCAGCTTGAATACTTGGATGCAAAGAGCAGAGAAAGGAACCTTATTTTTTACGGAATAGAACAAGACATTAACGAGGACTGCCGAGAACGGATACGGAGGGTTATCGAAGAAAATATGCGGACAACGAAGAAGATAAACATCACGCGATGCCACCGAGTATCCAGAAAACCTGGTGCACCGATCCTGGTTGAAGTCCCAGAACAAAACGATAGAACAACTCTATTCAAAGCTGCTTTCAATCTAAGAGGAACTAAGATTTCACTATCGAAGGACTATAGTATGAAGATGAGAGAACAACGACGCGTTCTGAATGTCAAAAGAAGAGAACTCGTCGAAAAAGGTACTCTAGCTAAGCTAAGGGACAATAAGTTAATAATTAATGGCATAGCATATAAGGTCTGTGATGGACAAATTGTAGATGCCAATGGACATTCATTGTAGCAGGCAGATAGGAAACAATCACTTGTAAATAGTCAACCCATTGATAAACTGATCTCTAATACAATGTCCATACAGCCACTTTATGAGAAAACACTCACGGCTAAAACTTCTAAAATTAAAAACTCAAAGGCTATGGATAATATATCAGATAGAAATACAACTAAAATTAGGTATACACATACGAAAAACTGTGAATCGGCAATAAAAGACAAACAAGTAACTCAGGCCAAACATATAGATACTAAAATTAAAATATTACAATGGAATATAAATGGATTCAATAGAATAACATCAATATTTCCACTCGTTGAATACCTAAAAAAATACGAACTTTTTGCACTAAATGAAACATGGATCACTGGTGTTATTGAATTGTTAACTGATGAATATTACATAATTCAAAGCCCAGCAATGAAGACAGAACTAAAGGGAAGGGGCTCGGGGGGAATTCTGATTGGAATAAAAAAAACCTTCCAACATACGGTTAGAAAAATCGAAACAAACCCTTACTGGATATCTGTCTTGACACACAAATTTCTAGACAAAACCACCGAGAGTATATGTTTGCTGTTTGCTTATTTACCTCCTAATGCATTACAAGAACAAAATTTAACAAATTTACTTAGGCATATTGATTATCACATGAGTGAAGGTAACGAAGTACTAATAGCTGGTGACATCAATATTAGAATAGGCAATGCTGGAGGCTTCCATAACCCACTGAAACTAAATTCACCCCTCAACAAATATAGGAAATCTAAAGACCTAATATCTTCGAAACTATCTGAAAAACTAATTTCCTTCACTGATTCAAATTCTATAACAATAGCTAATGGAAGAACTAAGGGTGACACGCACGGCTCATTCACTTTTATTTCAGAAAGAGGTTCATCGGTTTTGGATTATTTCATGTACACACACGGTTTAACACAGATCATATCGGATATGTGGATCGAAGAACTTTCATATTCAGACCACTTACCAATTGTTTTACAAATTAATACTGGGTATGAAGCTATTAAATCCTCGTACAAAAATGAAATACTAACACGAAAATTCATTTGGACGAAAGAAAATGTGGAGATGCTAAAACATAATTTAAGTGATATTGAAGTTGGAAATGAAACCGATATTAACACAGAAACAGCAAATTTTACTAAACAGATCTACACGGCAATGGAATCGGCAAATATAATTAAATTTGCTAAACGACGACACCAACTTTCAAAACCTTGGTATGACAAAGATTGCTATATTATGAAAAAAACGACCAAAGTAAGTTTACAAAGATGTAGGAACTCAAATAACATACACGACCGCCAAAAATATATTGAGGCTAGGAGGGAATATTTTAAGCTCCTGCAAAGAAAAAGAGATGAATTCAATAAGGACAAGAATGAAAGGATAAAGAACGCCAAAGATCCCAAATCCTTCTGGAATGCCATTGCATCCTTCAGAAAAAAACCAATAATACAAGGTGAGATTGATATAAAAGAATGGTTTTTATTTTATAAAAATTTACTGAACAAAGAAAATAAAGAAGCTACTTTTACGGTAAACCAGATGATCGGTTGGAAAGATCCAGATTTAGACGCGGAAATAACCCTTGAAGAGATCCATGATGTAGTAAAAAAACTAGCGAACGGCAAAGCAGTGGGACTCGATGGTATACCAAATGAGTTGCTAAAGAATTTACCAATACCGACTTTAAATAAATTGAAAAACCTATTCAACAAAATAATGTCCACAGAAAAATACCCGCAACTCTGGACGAACTCAATAGTACACCCTATATATAAAAGCGGTGATAAGAATAACCCAACAAATTACAGAGGGATTGCCCTCTGCAGTAATATATCTAAATTATTTACTACAATACTAAGAAACAGATTAAACAACTGGATAGAAAAAAGAATGATTATTTTAGAAAACCAAGCAGGTTTCCGTAAGAACCGATCATGCACTGACCACATAATACTACTGAATTCACTCATCCAATTATCTCTGAGAAGAAAACGAGGCAAGCTATATGTCTTCTTCGTCGATTTGACTAAAGCTTTCGACACAGTCCCACATGATTTACTTTGGCAAAAATTGCATAAAATGGGCATTAGCAATAAATTTGTAATGCTGATAAAAAACTTTTACCAAGAAGCTAAGATCACTATCCGATGGAAAGGACAATATTCAAATAATGTGAAAATTAATTCTGGAGTGTTGCAGGGAGAATCACTTTCCCCACTTTTATTTATACTATATATGGCCGACCTAATAGAACTTTATAATAACTCAGCACTTACAGGATTTCATCTCCCTGATTTTGGCGTTTTACACCTACTTATGTATGCGGATGACATAGCCATAATTGGAGAATCGAAAATTAATCTTCAAATTAAAATCAATTTACTAAAGTCTTACCTGGATAAGAACAAATTAGTTTTAAATGAAAATAAGTCCAAAATAATAGTATTCAGAAATGGAGGAAGACCGGCAAGACACGAAAACTGGTACTGGGGTGACACCCCACTGACTGTTGCGTCCAATATTACATATCTGGGATATCCATTCACTTCCACTATTAATAGTAAAAAGGTAGCCCTCTTTTATAAAGCCAAAGCAAATACGGCAATAAATGCAACTATTAGACTGATAAAAAAAGAAAAAATTAACTCATTAAAAGTTGCTCTGAATCTATTTGACTCAGTTATTAAATCAATACTGCTCTATGCGGCCCCTGTGTGGGCTTGGGACAATACGGATATTATAGACCAATTACAGAATACGTTTATCAAAAATTTTCTGAATCTACCAAGATATATACCAGGGTACATTGTAAGGCTGGAAACAGGCAGAATATCTTTGACTTTTACAACGATCAAATTAATTTTGAAATATTTCATTAGATTACAAAAAATGGAAGACAATAGACTACCTAAGCTATGCTGGAATAGATTGAAGGAAATTTCCTTAATGACAAAAAAACCTATAGGATTCTGTAAGAATATTATGGATATCATCAATCATTGTGGACTCACATGGCTAAACTATAGGTTAAATTATGATGACATACAGATCGAACTTCCGAATATACTAAAAATAAAAATTGAACAGCTATTGCAGCAAGATCTGGCAAAATTATCTCTTACGAAAACATACTCAAACTATAGGTTACTTTATGATTCATTTATTCCAGAAAATTACTTTTCATGCTATCTGTCTGCAGCTTTAGTGAGTTTTATTGCACAGATCAGATTAATGTCAACAATGATCAAAGAAAATCATATTTACGCAATTAAGAAAGAAGATTTGTACTGTGGGTTATGTGGAAGTCAGATAACTGATGAAATATACCATTTTATTGCCGAATGCGGGGATCTGGAAGGAGAGAGAAAAAAGATCCTGAAAAGTCTTCCTAGACCGCATGTGAACTCAATAAAGCTAATAAAAACTGTTTCAGATAAGAAAAGTTGGGCAATTGAACTGTTCAACTTTCAAAAAGCGGTTGGGAATAAAATTGCACTCATGGAAGAGAGAAGAACAGGGGCACAATAAAAAGTCACCCTGTTTGACATACCTTGACTGTAAATACTATATTTTCACCTGTTCTCTTATGGTTAATATTGTCTGTAACTCCACGGAGAATCCGTACAGGGCAAGATGCCCTAATAAAGCTGTTTTGTTGTTTTTTGTTTGTTTGACTATTTAAATCGATTTTTCTTCGACTAGCCAATGTGACTTATACATGTAAACTGGAATGTGTGTCCTATCTATTTTTATAATACTCAATTTGTTACAAACCACGGAAATTTCAAAAGTTTTTCAAATAGAATAAAGGCAGTGGAGGATTCAAGTTGCTTTTGTGGTATTGAGGAACAAACCTCAAGACATCTACTGATCAATTGCCCAGCATATCAAGGTTATAGAATGAAGAATGAACTAGTTGTTTGTGAACTTAACGATTTGATTTCCGATAAAAAAAAAACATATTTAAAGTTCGATTAATTTTGTAATTACATTCTAAACTTTCTACAAAATCTGGATCTCTAATATTTTCATGCGTTGAATAATGTAAATAACCTTTTCTCCTTGTTTGGCGCAAGTATCCCTTGCGGGATATAGCGCTTTGGAAATAAAATAATTGGTAATTGGTTCTATCTATAGTAATATTCAACAAATGAAAATATATAGCATTGTGATTGTAAATAAAAAGTAATTCCAATACCGTCTGATATCAAATAATTGTCATTTTATTATTTGGTTCAGATACAGACAGTTCAGAAATTTCATCTTAATATCTCAAATAATATAATTTCTCATTGCAGTCTTTTGACCATTACAACGATTTCTCTAATTTAAAGATACTAATGAATATTTTTTATCGCTTTGCCATTTTTTTTTTTTTTGTTCGCTCCTGACGAGGATAAAAGATTTTTGTCGAAACGTCGAGATAATAAAAATATTTACTGACCGTAATATCTTCAATTTTAAGTAATATAATACATTGTTTCATCATGCAAAAGATTGGCGTTTAGCCAACCGAATTATTGGTAATACATTTTGTTCGAAGTATTTAAAAGTTGATGCTCTTTTCCTTTTTTTATTTTGGAATTCGCAAAATACATAATCTATATACCTATACCATTTTCTTATAACTAATTCCTCAAAACTGTTGATCCATCTATCTAAATCAGACATGACAATCTCCGCCGCAATCAATTAAAGCGGGCTTCCCATAGGAGAGCCACATATCTGTTGGTATAAAGTTTAACTTCAAACTTAAAGTTAGATGTTGAAAGACATATATATATAATTGAAATAAAGTATTGTTTTTTGAGCTTTCTGCAGGATTTTAAATACTTAAAATAGTTCTAACTCCTAAATCAAATTTACTATGGAATTATAAACATTTCCATCCAAATTAACTTTAGCTTCCATATCTATTCCTAACATAATAACTCCAGTAGTGGTTTATACTGTTGAGGAGAATGTCCTCCCAAGTTTTACTGCCCTATTTCCTAATTTACCCAGCCTTCTATAAATAACCTTTTACTTCTTTCAAATTTTATATCCCTACTGGAGATCACAATATCACATTCCATGTTGGTTCCTGTTCTATATGTATAAACTGTGTGTTATCCAATTTTTCTGATTGTCTTTTCCCCTTTCTAATCCTTGTTTATGTTCTTTAATTCGTTTATTCTCCTCACGTCTTGTTTAACCAATATAAATCCTTTTTCCTTTGTACATTCTATCCCAAATATTGCATTCGATATCAATTTAATTCATCGAATATTTCCTCTTATACATTTTCTTTTTTTCTTTTTTGTTGGCTGAACGCCATCTTAAATATTGGTAAAATAAATGATATTTTGATCCAATATATGACTTTTTAATTGAAGATTTATCAATGGATTGCTCTATTTTCAAAACATTTTCTTGTTTTAAATCATCTTTGAATTTCGTTTTATTACACAAACTACTAAATTTATTTTCAAAATATATAATATTTTAATTTCTGTTATATACTAAATTTTATATTTTTATAATAATCTTAATTCCTCAATCCTTTCTTCATATAGATAATTACAGGTGAATATATAGTGATTTTATTGCAAGCTTTAACATTTAATGTCCTTCTGATCATCGTCATTATGAACAAAGTTGACCACAAACAGAAGATTCTCCAAATTTCTGAAGATAGAGACACCCTTCGCCATATGGATATACCTGTTGAAATACAATGAATGTCTTAAAGCTTGCCATAACAAAAATAAACATATTACTACCGTTGTTATTGATAGAAATAATTCTGTGAGGAGATTTATCTATAGCAATAGTTACCTATCAATTATTTGAAAAAGGAGCAATAAAATTCAAGTAAGGAGTTTCTTTTAATTTTGGTTTTTGCAAGCTTTTTTTATCTCTCTCTCTCTCTTCGGATGAAGAGCAGAAAATTTGCTCGAAATCTTGCAAGAAAACGAAATTAAAAGAAATTCTTTACTGAATTCAATTGTTCCTTTTTCAAATATTTAACTATAAAGATAATGGTCACGTTTCCCTTCAAAATAGACGTCAGCTAAATTCCATGAATTTCCTAATGGCAAAATTTCCATCTATATTTTGGTCATAGATTTGTCCTAATAACTTTGCCAGCTAAACACCTATTTGGCAGATTATGAAAATTCCATTGAATCCCGTGGGGATCTCATGGAATAAAGTCCGCCCTAGACTGACGAGGGCCATTAGCCCGAAACCATGGTCTCTAGGTGTACGCTTCTCAGTTTTCCAAGACTGGTGTTGTGGCTTTATCACCGACCTGAGGTCGCTAGTTTGTGACGACAGTCAAATAGATGACATCTAGCTTTGATGTCTATTTTGACGGTAGAAGTAATATTTCATCTTTATAAACGTTTTTATTGTATATTTTTCTAATAAATCTTTGCATAAAATAGTATCTTGGTGTTTACAACGACGCAGCTTGGTTTCAGATCGTGGAGCATTTCTATACAACACTAACAAAAATGAAAAATTATTATTACGGGTCCTATAATAAACTATTTCTTCAAAATAAATGGGTAAGCCACCAATATATATATTATTTATAAATATTGATAACATTTTCTTTTTTTTTTTGCCTATACAAATTAATTCCAAAAGTGCATATAAATAACGCAATGTGCTCAAATAGCTTATCATTTAAGTCAAAATTTATCTCTCAATCAACAACATCAATAATTAATTGCCCCTTTAAAAACCTTTTGACACATTTTGTAATTAATTATAATAATTAATCTTAAATAGAGCAATTTAAAAGATTAATAGCAGAAAAAGCAGGTAAATTTATTAAATTTCGGGTTTATATTTTGTGTGAGAGAAATTATTTTATATAATAGAATAGTCTATAAATATATGATTTCATGTGAGTGAAGGTACATCAATATAATTTATCAACAGAATTATTAATTGTAAAGATCTCTTTTAACTATATATTCTTAAGATATTAAACTATAAGCATATTTATATATTATATAATAGCATAAAGATTCTGTTGACTTTGCTTAGATTTTTAATGAAACTGATTACGAGAATATATTATTAATTAAACAATATAATTTTACACAAATAAATTTATTGGCAATGCGCTTCTTTTAAATATCATTAAACATTGTCTCTACAGACCTTTCTGCAATGATATGAGTTATTGATTGAGAGGGCTTGGCTCATCAGTAGTGAACCCTCTCAGCGGTTTCGGCAGTTCACCACTGATGAGCCAGGCCTTCCCATTAATTTTTCCATTGCAGTAAGGGCAGTAGAAATTGTTTATTTTCAAAAAGAATCTTACGCGTTTAAAATAGTTTCGAATTTTGATAACAGATGGCGCGCTAGTGCATCATAAAATATTCTGTTGACTTTGCTTAGAATTTTTAATGAAACTGATTATAAGAATATATTATTAATTAAACACTATATTTATTATGTGGGCAATAGGTAGCCAGAAATTATTTGAAAAAGTAAAAATAAATATCAGATAAAATGTTTATTTATATTTAAATTTGCAAGCTTTCAGGCAAATATACTGATCTTCAACAGGCTGGTATTATCAAAAATAAATAGCATCAATAGAAAAATTGACCTCCCAACCCAATATAACAATATCCCTGACAAATAATCTAAATACGCCTATCCCCCGATTTACACGGTAGATACGTTCCTGAGAAAAACGTGTAAATCGGGGGATAGGTGTACACATAACTACAAATAAAATGCATTGACAGGTTAAAATATGTAGTCAGCACATAAGCTCGGGATTCCTTGTGAGATGTGTACACAGCGCATGTGTTCAATCACAGTAGCATTTAGTATAGTGCGATAAAAACAAAATAAAACGTATTTGGAAAACCGTGTAAAAGCGAAAACGTGTAAAACAAGTACCGTGTAAATCGGGGGATATGTGTATTAATAATTATTGGAATATATATATATTTAATCCGAGTATAATATATTTTATTTTAGCTGGAAACAGTCTGATGTACGCCCGCGAGAGCACATGCTAATAACAAAAGTTTTCAATTATTCAGTATAAATATTATTTAGAGATTGTACAAAGAAAATCAGCCCGATGAAGAGCAGTATATTTGCTCGAAAGCTTGCAAATTTAAATAAAAATAAATTTTTTACCTGATATTTATTTTTATTTTTTCAAACTATATTTATTAATTTACAAGAGAGAGTACAAAATATAAATGGGAAACTAATATTAAACAAAATAACTTTTTTTTCTGTTAGCGTCTATTTACCTGTGAGCTTACACACACTCTGTGGTAACAATTAATTATAATATATACAACAAATTCTTACAATTCCATTATAATATAACACATTCAAATTATTTTGACGTGTATGTTTCTTTTAAATAAAACATGTTTTTTATCATTTTACCTCATTGATAATAATTAATAAGTAAAAATACACATAAAAAAATTCTGTACACTTTTTTTAATTTATTTACTCGTATTGTTACAAAAGCACGAAGTCCAAAGGACTATTGTGCTGTGCCAGTATTATCTACTTATATATTTGCCTTATTCTGTCTGTTTGTCTGTTTGTCTGAAGCTCACGGATAGAATGCGCGCTCATTGGCTGCAAGGGAACACGTGTCCTCCCTGCCCCCCTCTAGACAACCCTGTTATTCAAAAACCATACATCCAATCGCCATGAAATTCTGGGATATTATTAGGTATATCCCCGGAAAGGTTTTCGAAAAATAATTTCTTGAATATCTTGAATATCCTTAGAGTTATTTGCAGAATTGTAGATATAACTCGCAAGCAGCGCCGCCAGACGGTGATAGGCTTAAGCTTGCTGCTCCACCCCTGTTGACCTTGGGTCGTCGTGTGAGTCACAGCATGATGCAACAAAAAACACTCTCTCTGGGGATTGCGGCGTCAACAACCTGTAAGTTTGTGCCTCTCTCATGAACCTGTCTATACAGACCACCCTGTCTATAGCGACCACTCTAGACAACCCTGTTATCAGCTGTGTGATACATCCACCTGTCTATACAGACCACCCTGTTAATAGCGACCACCCAAGTCAACGTTTTTAGAATATATTCGCACTCGGGTAAACCCCGGGCGTTGCCCGGGCCATTCGTCTAGTTTACATATATATGATTAATTATTTACACGATGGATTAGTCGTGTTTTGTAAATTATTGTACAAATAGTTCTAAACTTAACAAAGTTCTCATAAGATAGAGTATATACACAAAGAGAATTTGGTAATGTTTCAAAGTATCTACATACAATTTGAATAGTCAGAAGGCAAGTTAAAAGAAGATGCTCTGGTGATTCAACATCTAAGCGTTGTTCATTTAACTGAGTGAGTGCTAAAAGTTTCATACTTCTATGTTAACTGGGATAATATTAAAATTAATTTACAAAATTTAAAAAGCAATTTGGAAATTTGTCCATTTAACTGCCGCTCTGACAACCAAGAAGTCTGAAAATTTGTCATCTTGCATTGTCATCGGGTTCTTAAAAATGTACCAAATTTCAGATTCCTACGTGCTCTAGAAGTATATTGAAAATCGATTACAAGATTTGTAGACAAACAGACAGACGGACAGACATGGAAGCAAGTTAAATAAAAGCTTTTTAAAAATATTGGTAGGGCCTGGCTCATCAGTGGTGAACGCTTTCAGTGGTTTCGCCAGTTTAATCTACCATACTGTTATAATATTGTATTGGCTGTGTAAAAAAGAAGTCAAATTTAGATATTAAATTATAGGCAAATAATCAATTTAAATAAGCCTTTTCTTTTTCTAACTATTGTAATATAGCGATAGGCCGGTGTTATCCTGGAGAGAAATGATCAGCCGTACTTGATGATTCCAAACATATGAGGATTTTTATTCTACAAAGATATAATGAGATATAAAATTAACCAAATTTGATCTAATCAATCCCTAACTATCAGGTTAGGCTTTATTCAGCTTCTTTTGCTTCAGTGGACTTTATCTTCTCTTATACTTCTGACTTTATCTTCTGGCTTCCCTTGAACCTCTCTTGCCTTTTCACTTGAGCTCGAGCTCCTTGATTCGCTCTCCTAATCTGCAGACTATCACTCTCCACGGGCGCGCGTCTCATACTTTTTTCTCCAGCTTTTATAGATGCATAAAGTCACGTGGACTGACTCTGTGGTGCATCCCTTTGCGCGCGCCATCTAGAGCCGTCTTCCTGAATCATTTCCTACAGGCTGTTTTGCTTTTAAACTGATACTGAAGATAAACTCTTATAAAAGGTATTTTGAGTGAACTATGTATATAAGCTTTGAGGGGACAGTAGAAATATATATATAAATATATAAACACGCCTCGTACATTGCTCTTCCGTAAACAACAAATAAAAGTAATATAGACATGAAATAAATAGAATGCATTATCACGCCATCTATTTTAGAAAATATAAACTATTTTGACACTTATTTTTCTTCTCTAATGGAATAATAATGAATATACATTCATAGAAGAAACTTAAGGAATTCGAACGACTTTGATGTTGTCCGGTATGTATTTTCTTTAGGTAGACAGAGGCAATTTTGTTCACACTTGGTTATCTCGTTTGTCTTCAATAAGGGTCATTGTAATATCTTTCAGAGTTATTGTCTGAATCTCGATATGCACGCTAAAAGGTATAATTTCCTTAAGTTTTATCTATGTGGCTATATTGATCTACCTTCCGTTTAGTGATTGTAGAATGTGTCTTTTTTAATGTACCATAATAATTATTAGCATTAATATTGATTATATATTTTCATATTTCATTTTAACTCCGCCTTTGCCGGTCCCAAGCCCGGATGAAAAAGGAGGAGGGGGAGCAGTAATAAGCTCGCTAAAAAACCTGGGCTCAGCTGGCCCGGCTGATAGTACCCTATAATGGCTCCTGATCCAGAGATACAGGATGAGAGGAGTTTGTACTCCATGTTAGGAGCGGCTGCACATGGCGTCTATTCCTCATGTCAGAGGCGGCCATTTTTTTTTGGAGCTAAGTCGGCCTGCTACTGAGTAGGGTTCCCAGTCTTAATGACAAAGGCAGACGCATTCTACTTCACCTGGTCATGATGGTTGTCAAAAGTCTCAATCTCTACAAGCTTGATACACTGATATAATTGAGTGAAGATAAGAAAAAGAAGAAGATATTTAACATTGATAGATAGCGTTAAAATGTGAAATTTTCAAATGATTTATTCTAGCATGTAATGTCGTGATTTGTATTCAAATCCTTTTATAACTTATGAAGTTTCTACAGGTAAACTCCGTATAAATAGTATAAACGCACAACGAATCCAAAGTTTTGCGGAGGAGCCTCTTTTATTATACTTTTGCTAGCTTTCGAACCTTTCGGTTCTTCCACAGGCGTGGCTAGTATGACTACACTAACAGGGTATAAGCGCGCTTGAGCCATTATATACAACATATAAATTTACATGCGGAGTGATATTTCAAACGTAATAAAATAGAAATAGGAATTATGACTATAAAAATAAAATAAAAATAAAACTATGTAAATGAACTTATAGATTTTTAAAATTTATATGAAATTATGGCAAAAACTTTTAAATACGATAAAAGTTAAGTAAAATAATGATATTCACTATATGTAAGCCGTGTGACACTTTAAAATTTCGTAACATCTAAAACCAGTAAAATTTCAAAACATCTCAACATAGAAAAACCAAGCTGGGGTCCACTCCACCCGACCACACACCCGAGTATATCACGGTATAACTATTGAGATATTATATGATATATTTCCGGTAGATCTATTTTTCTATTTATGCTGTTTGTTTGTGTTGATATGATGGATTCCAGTACCAATCTGTGCTGCTTATTGTTTATGTGCTGATATAGGATTTTAGGATGATCTAAGTTGAAGTTATGGCCAGTGTTTGAAATATGTTGGTATATAAGTGATTTCGGGTCTCTATTGTTTATATTTCGTTTGTGTTCGGTGATTCTGATATACGCGGTTCTGCCAGTCTCCCCCTATGTGGAGGAGACTGGCAGAACCGCGTATATCAGAATCACCGAACACAAACGAAATATAAACAATAGAGACCCGAAATCACTTATATACCAACATATTTCAAACACTGGCCATAACTTCAACTTAGATCATCCTAAAATCCTATATCAGCACATAAACAATAAGCAGCACAGATTGGTACTGGAATCCATCATATCAACACAAACAAACAGCATAAATAGAAAAATAGATCTACCGGAAATATATCATATAATATCTCAATAGTTATACCGTGATATACTCGGGTGTGTGGTCGGGTGGAGTGGACCCCAGCTTGGTTTTTCTGTGTTGAGATGTTTTGAAATTTTACTGGTTTTAAATGTTACGAAATTTTAAAGTGTCACACGGCTTACATACAGTGAATATCATTATTTTACTTAACTTTTATCGTATTTAAAAGTTTTTGCCATAATTTCATATAAATTTTAAAAATCTATAAGTTCATTTACATAGTTTTATTTTTATTTTATTTTTATAGTCATAATTCCTATTTCTATTTTATTACGTTTGAAATATCACTCCGCATGTAAATTTATATGTTGTATATAATGGCTCAAGCGCGCTTATACCCTGTTAGTGTAGTCATACTAGCCACGCCTGTGGAAGAACCGAAAGGTTCGAAAGCTAGGAAAAGTATAATAAAAGAGGCTCCTCCGCAAAACTTTGGATTCGTTGTGCGTTTATAACTTATGAAGTGTTGTTATATGCAAGTTATGCTTGTGCAACTGAGTATGTAAAAAGGTAATGACCTCTATCAGAATAAATGTCAAGCTATTAGTAATTTTATACTACACAAACGATAGTAGATCCATTTTTTTATAGTAGAATATATCCTGCCCAGAAGTCGAACACTTTCTCTACGTGGCGGGCGGGAGAAGCAGCACAAGTAAAGGACTGCTTTGTAGGGCTAAATACGGTGTCGTGAGCCCCGAGTCGCTACGGTAACCGTGAACAGGGAACTCTGAAATGTGGCTGACTAACGGGGCAATAGCACCCACCATTCCATGGAGCAACAAAACCACCACCACGTAGATTATAGGACAATTCAACATCAACAAACAACAACAAAAGCCTTTATTGAGGACCTCTCGTCCTATACAGGATTCGCCAGTTTACAGAGTAAGAGAAGAGAACCAAGAATGCAGAGAGAAACCCACATGTAGTAGGTATAGTATTTTCTACACTGTGACTATATACAACAGCAGCAACAAGCCTTTTACTGGTCTACGTCTTTCTAATCCTGACATAGATTATTTGCATATAATTATTTACATCAATTAGATTATAGGACAATTCAACCTTATTGCTTTTTCAAATAATGGGCGAATTTCTCCAATTATTGAACTGAATAGGAAAAAGAATTGGAAAGATTTAGCTCATTAGAGTAGTGAACTCTCTCAGCGATTTCTCCAATTTAATCCACCAGAACTAAGCTACAATTATTGTATTGAAAAGAAACCTAAACCATTCAAAGGAGATTGAGCTTCTTTTAATCTCTAGGAGGAAAATTCATTATTTAACTTGATCTTACAATTCAATAAATTAATACCTTGTATATAAATCAAAATAAAATTTGACCATTTAGGGTGGAATTTCTTTTGTGATAAAATTAAATACAAGGAATTAAATAATTGAATTGGCAAGTATTGTATGTTAATTCTGCTCTTATAGAGTCTTTACTTAGAGTTTTTATTCTTTATGATGGTTTTTAATTTATAATGCAATATAATGCGGCTTATGATTGTAAAACAACATTTGAAAATTATTCCGCATGTGTTTCTTTTGAACGAAAAATCGAAATTTATTTTAAGGAGAAATAATATATTATTTATAAACGGAAAAATATGTCCAGGATAGCCTAGTGGACATGGCATCTGCCCGGTAAGTGGAACACTGTGGGTTCGATTCCCATTCCTGGACACTTTTATTTTTCCGTTTATCATTACTCTTCACAATTCATCTTTTTATACCTCATCCCTAAGGTTAGAAATAATCGTTATTTCTCCTTAAAATAAATTTCGATTTTTCGTTCAAAAGAAACACATGCGGGATAATTTTCAAATGTCGTTTTTACAATGGTGTTTAATGTCTTTATATTCTTCTGTAATTGAAGATATTTTGCATATAATAGAAACAATAGCGTTGAATGTTTCTTTATTCTACCAAGAGATGGCGCTGAGTGTAGTGTTTAATTATTTTTTACACTTTATTTTCTCTTTTTAACACTAAACAGAAAGGCTTCGAGTGAATATTCTGAAATATTACTCATTTATTTGATGAAAATAATAATAGTTTATAATAAATTCTGAATCACTATAATGTTTTTTAAAGACAAACATATTAGAAATTTAAACTGTTTTTGACGCTAATGATTATTTTCAAAATAAAAATAAATTCTAATGTCCTTACTGCAATGGTAAAAATAATGAGAGAGCTTGGCTCATCAGTGATGAACCCTCCCAGTGGTTTAGCGAGTTTATTATACCATACTACTGATGAGCCAGGCCTTCCCTTTAATCTATAATTGCAGTAAGAGCAGTACGATTAAAACCGTTTATTAACCTCTAGTCAAGAGAAGGTAGAGAGCCTACAGACAGATTACCAGACACAGAGAAATATCTACAACAAACGGAGCCCCAGGGGGACGTCTGGATTTCGTCAGGAGCCCAAACTCGCCCTAAGCTCGGATAGGCCCTTGTGAGTTATGGGATCCAGATCCGGGTCCAAAGCAGCGCACTCGATGACTGAATCAATGAAATTTCCAAGAATTGTCTTGTGTTCAGACAAGAGACCCGCGAGGAAACCTTCCCTTAAACGGGGGGTATAGGGCCGCATCCGCGATATCTTCAGTGAGCAGCCCTCGCTTGCAGTAAGAGCAGTAGAATTTTTTATTTCAAAAAGAATAATACGCGTCATAAAAAGAGTGTAAATCCATAATACAAATAGCGCTAATGCATAATACAAATACACTTTTCTGTAAAAGAAATTTTAACGCCATGCCAAATGCTTTATTCTTATTTATTTCTCCTGACGAAGACAAAAGATTTTTATTCATGATAAAATTGTGAAAAAGTTTTAAAATTACAAAATATTTTCTGACAATGAGATTCTTTTTATGATAAAATTGTGAAAAAAGTTAAAAAAAAAAGAAAAGATTTTTGTAAAAACGTTGAGAAAATCCTCTGATAATACTTTTTTAAACGTTATTTTGTATATTACTTTTTTAGTTATTTGGTGTTTCAAATATGATCATGCTTCATTTTAAATTTCGCAATATTTTTTTTTCCTAGAATTATGTTAATATCGCCGTCCGTTTTAGCTTCAGTTATGTTTTAATTTGTCAATTACCATATTTTATATCTTACAAAATTAGTTATACAAAACAACAATATCAAATCTGA
>CP092869.1:76546548-76588241 GCA_030710605.1 Cordylochernes scorpioides | reverse complement strand
ATATTTTATAAAATAGAATAGTTTATAAATATATGATTTTATGTGAGTGAAGGTAAATTAATGTAATATATCAACAGAATTATAATTGTAAAGCTCTCTTTTAACTATATATTCTTAAGATATTAAACTATAAGCATATTTATATATTATATAATAGCATAAAAATTCTGTTGACTCTGCTTAGATTTTTAATGAAACTGATTTCAAGAATAAATTATTAATTAAACATTATAATTTTACACAAATAAATTTACTGGCAATGCGATTCTTTTAAATATCATCAAATATTGTCTCTACAGACCTTACTGCAATGATATGAGTTATTGATTGAGAGGGCTTGGCTCATCAGTAGTGAACCCTCCCAGCGGTTTCGCCAGTTCACCACTGATGAGACAGGCCCTCCCATTAATTTTTCCATTGCAGTAAGGGCAGTAGAAATTGTTTAATTTCAAAAAGAATCTTACGCGTTTAAAATAGTTTCGAATTTTGATAACAGATGGCGCGCTAGTGCATCATAAAATATTCTGTTGACTTTGCTTAGATTTTTAATGAAACTGATTACAATAATATATTATTAATTAAACACTATATTTATTATGTAGGCAATAGGTACCAGAAATAATTTGAAAAAGTAAAA
The DNA here is from genome assembly GCA_030710605.1 of Cordylochernes scorpioides. Lineage (NCBI taxonomy): Eukaryota > Metazoa > Arthropoda > Arachnida > Pseudoscorpiones > Chernetidae > Cordylochernes > Cordylochernes scorpioides. The sequence continues at coordinate 76,587,604 of CP092869.1, read as the reverse complement.
ATAAATATCAGGTAAAATGTTTATTTCTATTTAAATTTGCAAGCTTTCAAGCAAATATACTGCTCTCTTCAACGGGCTGGTATCATCAAAATTAAATAGCATCAATAGAAAAATTGACCTCCCAACCCAATATAACAATATCCCTGACAAATAATCTAAATATTAATAATTATTGGAATGTATATATAGTATATTTTAAACTTCTATTAAAATGTGTAGTTTCTATTTGCTACCACCCTCATATTTTGTATATATGCTATATCTTTATTAATATAACCTGTACACCCTTATTTGTATTTAAACTAAAAATGGTGACGTCTAAATAGAAATCCAAAGAGCGGTTAGCTGGAGAGAGAGGAGGAAAATGGCAACGCCCATGTGGGGCCGGCCCCCAGGGACTCTTTATAGACCACCCCTGAAAAACAAGACAAGTTTTGACAGGGGGTCAGCAGATGTTCTAGAGGTGTTGCTCGGCAGTCCGCTTCAGCCTTTCTCTCTCACACACACTCGCTCTCCATGTCTCGGTGATAAGCATCGAAGTTGGTGTCATGGCCTCTACCTCTGTCCCGTGGGCTGTCCCCGATCCCTCTATGTGCTAACATCTAGCCCTGCCTCTGCTTCTTGTTGTCCACGTGTGGGAAGAACACCAACACTCGCCTCATGTTCACGACTGCCAGTTCATCCATACGTCGGCACATTGCAACAATATTACATATATATATTTAATCCCAGTATAATATTATTATTTTAGCTGGTAACAGTCTGATGCACGCCCGTGAGAGCACATGCTAATAACAAAAGTTTTCAATTATTCTGTATAAATATTATTTAGAGATTGTACATAGAGTATTAGCCCGTTGAAGAGCGGTATATTTGTTCGAAAGCTTGCAAATATAAATAAAAAGAAACTTTTTACCTGATTTTAATTTTGACTTTTTCAAATTTTATTTATTGATTTACAAGAGAGAGAACAAAATATAAAAGGGAAACTAATATTGAACAAAATAACTTTTTCTTTTCGGTTAGCGTCTATTTACTTGTGAGCTTACACACACTCTGTGGTAACAATTAATTAATATATATACAACAAATTCTTACAATTCCATTATAATATAACGCATTCAAATTATTTTAACGCGCATGTTTCTTTTCAAAAGAACAATAATTTTTTATCATTTTACTGCATTAATAATAATTAATAAGTAAAAATACATATAAAAAAGCATTTTGTACACTTGCATTGTTCATTTGACTGAGTAAGTGCTAAAAGTTTCATACTTCTATGTGAACTGGAAGTATATTAAAATTAATTTACAAAATTTGAAAAGCAATTTGGAAATTTTTCCATTTACTGCCACTCCGACAACCCAGAAGTCTGAAAATTTGTCAACTTGCATTGTCATCGGGTTCTGAAAAGTGTACCAAATTACAGATTCCTACGTACCCTAAAGGTATATTAAAAATTGATTACAAGATTTTTGGACAAACAGACAGACGGAAAGACAGGGAAGCAAGTTAAATAAAAGCTTTTTAAAAATATTGGTAAGGCCTGGCTCATCAGTGGTGAACGCTCTCAGTGGTTTCGCCAGTTTAATCTACCATACTGTTATAATATTGTATTGGCTGTGTAAAAAAGAAGTCAAATTTAGATATTAAATTATAGGCAAATAATCAATTTAAATAAGCCTTTTCTTTTTCTAACTATTGTAATATAGCGATAGGCCGGTGTTATCCTGGAGAGAAATGATCAGCCGTACTTGATGATTCCAAACATATGAGGATTTTTATTCTACAAAGATATAATGAGATATAAAATGAACCAATTTTGATCTAATCAATCCCGAACTATCAGGTTAGGCTTGATTCAGCTTCTTTTGCTTCAGTGGACTTTATCTTCTCTTATACTTCTGACTTTATCTTCTGGCTTCCCTTGAACCTCTCTTGCCTTTTCACTTGAGCTCGAGCTCCTTGATTCGCTCTCCTAATCTGCAGACTATCACTCTCCACGGGCGCGCGTCTCATACTTTTTTCTCCAGCTTTTATAGATGCATAAAGTCACGTGGACTGACTCTGTGGCGCACTCTGTGGTGCATCCCTTTGCGCGCGCCATCTAGAGCCGTCTTCCTGAATCATTTCCTACAGGCTGTTTTGCCTTTAAACTGATAATGAAGATAAATTATTATAAAAGGTATTTTAAGTGAACTATGTATATAAGCTTTGAGGGGACAGTAGAAATACATATTCGTATATAAACACTCCTCGTACATTGCTCTTCCGTAAACAACAAATAAAAGTAATATAGACATGAAATAAATAGAATGCATTATCACGCCATCTATTTTAGAAAATATAAACTATTTTGACACTTATTTTTCTTCTCTAATGGAATAATAATGAATATACATTCATAGAAGAAACTTAAGGAATTCGAACGACTTTGATGTTGTCCGGTATGTATTTTCTTTAGGTAGACAGAGGCAATTTTGTTCACACTTGGTTATCTCGTTTGTCTTCAATAAGGGTCATTGTAATATCTTTCAGAGTTATTGTCTGAATCTCGATATGCACGCTAAAAGGTATAATTTCCTTAAGTTTTATCTATGTGGCTATATTGATCTACCTTCCGTTTAGTGATTGTAGAATGTGTCTTTTTTAATGTACCATAATAATTATTAGCATTAATATTGATTATATATTTTCATATTTCATTTTAACTCCGCCTTTGCCGGTCCCAAGCCCGGATGAAAAAGGAGGAGGGGGAGCAGTAATAAGCTCGCTAAAAAACCTGGGCTCAGCTGGCCCGGCTGATAGTACCCTATAATGGCTCCTGATCCAGAGATACAGGATGAGAGGAGTTTGTACTCCATGTTAGGAGCGGCTGCACATGGCGTCTATTCCTCATGTCAGAGGCGGCCATTTTTTTTTGGAGCTAAGTCGGCCTGCTACTGAGTAGGGTTCCCAGTCTTAATGACAAAGGCAGACGCATTCTACTTCACCTGGTCATGATGGTTGTCAAAAGTCTCAATCTCTACAAGCTTGATACACTGATATAATTGAGTGAAGATAAGAAAAAGAAGAAGATATTTAACATTGATAGATAGCGTTAAAATGTGAAATTTTCAAATGATTTATTCTAGCATGTAATGTCGTGATTTGTATTCAAATCCTTTTATAACTTATGAAGTTTCTACAGGTAAACTCCGTATAAATAGTATAAACGCACAACGAATCCAAAGTTTTGCGGAGGAGCCTCTTTTATTATACTTTTGCTAGCTTTCGAACCTTTCGGTTCTTCCACAGGCGTGGCTAGTATGACTACACTAACAGGGTATAAGCGCGCTTGAGCCATTATATACAACATATAAATTTACATGCGGAGTGATATTTCAAACGTAATAAAATAGAAATAGGAATTATGACTATAAAAATAAAATAAAAATAAAACTATGTAAATGAACTTATAGATTTTTAAAATTTATATGAAATTATGGCAAAAACTTTTAAATACGATAAAAGTTAAGTAAAATAATGATATTCACTATATGTAAGCCGTGTGACACTTTAAAATTTCGTAACATTTAAAACCAGTAAAATTTCAAAACATCTCAACATAGAAAAACCAAGCTGGGGTCCACTCCACCCGACCACACACCCGAGTATATCACGGTATAACTATTGAGATATTATATGATATATTTCCGGTAGATCTATTTTTCTATTTATGCTGTTTGTTTGTGTTGATATGATGGATTCCAGTACCAATCTGTGCTGCTTATTGTTTATGTGCTGATATAGGATTTTAGGATGATCTAAGTTGAAGTTATGGCCAGTGTTTGAAATATGTTGGTATATAAGTGATTTCGGGTCTCTATTGTTTATATTTCGTTTGTGTTCGGTGATTCTGATATACGCGGTTCTGCCAGTCTCCCCCTATGTGGAGGAGACTGGCAGAACCGCGTATATCAGAATCACCGAACACAAACGAAATATAAACAATAGAGACCCGAAATCACTTATATACCAACATATTTCAAACACTGGCCATAACTTCAACTTAGATCATCCTAAAATCCTATATCAGCACATAAACAATAAGCAGCACAGATTGGTACTGGAATCCATCATATCAACACAAACAAACAGCATAAATAGAAAAATAGATCTACCGGAAATATATCATATAATATCTCAATAGTTATACCGTGATATATTCGGGTGTGTGGTCGGGTGGAGTGGACCCCAGCTTGGTTTTTCTGTGTTGAGATGTTTTGAAATTTTACTGGTTTTAAATGTTACGAAATTTTAAAGTGTCACACGGCTTACATACAGTGAATATCATTATTTTACTTAACTTTTATCGTATTTAAAAGTTTTTGCCATAATTTCATATAAATTTTAAAAATCTATAAGTTCATTTACATAGTTTTATTTTTATTTTATTTTTATAGTCATAATTCCTATTTCTATTTTATTACGTTTGAAATATCACTCCGCATGTAAATTTATATGTTGTATATAATGGCTCAAGCGCGCTTATACCCTGTTAGTGTAGTCATACTAGCCACGCCTGTGGAAGAACCGAAAGGTTCGAAAGCTAGCAAAAGTATAATAAAAGAGGCTCCTCCGCAAAACTTTGGATTCGTTGTGCGTTTATAACTTATGAAGTGTTGTTATATGCAAGTTATGCTTGTGCAACTGAGTATGTAAAAAGGTAATGACCTCTATCAGAATAAATGTCAAGCTATTAGTAATTTTATACTACACAAACGATAGTAGATTCATTTTTTTATAGTAGAATATATCCTGCCCAGAAGTCGAACACTTTCTCTACGTGGCGGGCGGGAGAAGCAGCACAAGAAAAGGACTGCTTTGTAGGGCTAAATACAGTGTCTTGAGCCCCGAGCCGCTACGGTAACCGTGAACAGGGAACTCTGAAATGTGGCTGACTAACGGGTCAATAGCACCCACCATTCCATGGAGCAACAAAACGACCACCACGTAGATTATAGGACAATTCAACATCAACAAACAACAACAAAAGCCTTTATTGAGGACCTCTCGTCCTATACAGGATTCGCCAGTTTACAGAGTAAGAGAAGAGAACCAAGAATGCAGAGAGAAACCCACATGTAGTAGGTATAGTATAGTATTTTCTACACTGTGACTATATACAACAGCAGCAACAAGCCTTTTACTGGTCTACGTCATTCTAATCCTGACATAGATTATTTGCATATAATTATTTACATCAATTAGATTATAGGACAATTCAACCTTATTGCTTTTTCAAATAATGGGCGAATTTCTCCAATTATTGAACTGAATAGGAAAAAGAATTGGAAAGATTTAGCTCATTAGAGTAGTGAACTCTCTCAGCGATTTCTCCAATTTAATCCACCAGAACTAAGCTACAATTATTGTATTGAAAAGAAACCTAAACCATTCAAAGGAGATTGAGCTTCTTTTAATCTCTAGGAGGAAAATTCATTATTTAACTTTATCTTACAATTCAATAAATTAATACCTTGTATATAATTAAAAAGAAAATTTGACCATTTAAGGTGGAATTTCTTTTGTGATAAAATTAAATACAAGGAATTACATAATTGAATTGGCAAGTATTGTATGTTAATTCTGCTCTTATAGAGTCTTCACTTGGAGTTTTTATTCTTTATGATGGTGTTTAATTTATAATACAATATAATGCGGCTTATGATTGTAAAACGACATTTGAAAATTATTCCGCATGTGTTTCTTTTGAACGAAAAATCGAAATTTATTTTAAGGAGAAATAATATATTATTTATAAACGGAAAAATATGTCCAGGATAGCCTAGTGGACATGGCATCTGCCCGGTAAGTGGAACACTGTGGGTTCGATTCCCATTCCTGGACACTTTTTTTTTCCGTTTATCATTACTCTTCACAATTCATCCTCTCATAACTCATCCCTAAGGTTAGAAATAATCGTTATTTCTCCTTAAAATAAATTTAGATTTTTCGTTCAAAAGAAACACATGCGGGATAATTTTCAAATGTCGTTATTACAATGGTGTTTATTGTCTTTATATTCTTCAGTAATTGAAGAAATTTTTCATATAATAGAAACAATAGCGTTTAATGTTTATTTATTCGACCAACAGATGAAGCTGAGTGTAGTGTTTAATTATTCTTAACACTATATTTTCTCTTTTTAACACTAATCAGAAATGCTTTAAGTAAATATTCTAAAATATATTACTCAAATATTTGATGAAAATAATAATATTTTATAATAAATTCTGAATCACTATAATGTTTTTTAAAGACAAACTTATTAGAAATTAAACCTGTTTTTGACTTCTGATTATTTTCAAAATAAAAATAAATTCTAATGCCTTTCTGCAATGGTAAAAATAATGAGAGAGCTTGGCTCATCAGTGATGAACCCTCCCAGTGGTTTAGCGAGTTTATTATACCATACTACTGATGAGCCAGGCCTTGCCTTTGATCTATCATTGCATTAAGGACAGTAGTTTTTTTTTATTTCAAAAAGAATAATACGCGTCACAAAAAGAGTGTGAATGCATAATACAAATAGCGATAATGCATAATACAAATACACTTCGGACAATTAAAGTTTTATTTTATCAAAGTTTTGCGTTTTAACGCCTTGCCAAATGCTTTACATTTATTTCTCCTGACGAAGACAAAAGAATTTTGTTGAAACGTTGAGAAAATAAAACCTTAACTGGCCGAAGTTGTTTGATGTTATTATCAAATATTATTTTTATTCTTTGATTGTAATAATCTGTAACTTAAAATCTGTGGTAACAGGAATATATAGATGAGAGTTAATAGAGATGTGGTTAGAGAGGTGTTATTAGTAATGTTTACTTAGATATATTTAGTAATTTATGTTTCTTGTACCTTCAATAAAGAAGATTTATTTTTCAGAAGAGAAGTAATTATTGAGATCCACCAACCGAAGTGTTTATTTTTTACAGAAATATGAATGCCAGCCAAGCAACCTGTATCTTTAAGACAAATACACTTAGTTTATAAAAGAAACATCTCATTTATTATGTGAATATGTGGTTCTAATGATTAGATATTGTCACGGTAAGAATCGCAAGCAACAGGCGAAGATAAATCGAACGATAATCGTTTAATGCTGCCAACGAGCAGACTATCCAAATCAAAGAATACACGAATATATATATACCAATCATTAATTCCATATATGCAAAACAAACACAAACAAAATCTAAAACTTAATTATGTAAAACAATACAACAAATAACGCTACAATATTATAAAAGAGTAACCAATATGTAAATAACAAACCTTCTGGCGAAACTCGGGTGGAATTCCCCCAGGCAGCCGTGCTACCATTTTCATGGCACCGTGCCATTGGGCGAAGCCACTGTGACCCGGCTCGCTGGAAAATCTCAGCTTTGAGTCTGAACCTGTCACACACACCATATATCGTATAAAACACTTTCTAGTTATTCGTATATATATGTTATATATTAAAATAATATTTTTTTTTAAATTTAGATTTCATAGATACCAATACTCTGTTAAATCGACCGCCAGGGTTCACGCTTACCCTATAAAACTCATTGTTGTTGTTTCCCACTGGCCGGCTCAAAACTTTTGTACATTATGTAAATAATATTTTGTTTCCCTTGTTCTATTCGCCCTAAGCCAGGTAGTACTTTTACAAAATTATGTTTTTTTATATAGTCCTTAATCTCAATTAAAGAAATCACTAATCAAAACTCTTTTAAATATTTTTGTCACGACTGCATTACCAACATGATCAAAAATACAACGGGAATATCTTTTTTTATTTATATAATATATATATATATAGTTGATATATTGTCACGAAATTGGTTTATGTAAATCAAATGTGAATGAAATGTCTCTATAAGTAAATATGTAAATACTTTTATGTTTAATGTTATATAAGGAAGGTATGTAAATTTTATAACTGATTTTTCATTTCTTGTCTCTAGTTCTGTTGTCAGGGAAAACATCACACACCAAGTCTATCAATTGATTAATAAAATTCTAATTTGAAACTGTGACAATATTATTTCCAATTAATATTGGTTATGATAAAAATTGCGTAGATGAAACGTTTATTTTATAAGTAAACAGTTTCAAAAAAATTCACACACGCACAAAATGGCAATTTTGTGTACATATTTCATGATTATACGGTGTACATATTTCAAGCTACTATTTCTAATTACTATATGCAAAATTTGACAACGAATGTGTAATTTGCGTGCTTCCCAATGTTTAACTATGTTAATTTTAATATGATTTAATTTGTGTTTAATTTAGTTAGAATCAAAGTGTGGTGTCTTTTCTTGCAAAATTGACAAATGTTTTTGCAATAACAATTCTTTGCTAAATGGTTTGGCTTTAAACATCTGAAACACAATTTAGCTGAACTAACAAAATTCAATCTCTCTGACTCAGGTAATTTAGAAAATAAATTACAGCTTGAAAGAGCATGTGCACCTTCACATTTAAGACATTATATAATATATGAATTACAAACATTCACCCTTTGTAATTCCTTTTTCATTGAATATTTCTCCACATTTGAATCTTTATTTGGTAAATTCTGCAAGCCTTCTGCGTGAATTTCCAAAATTTCGATTAAATCCTTAATTGAAGGTACAACTCTTGGGTTCTGCAATTCCCATTATTTTCTTGTGGTTTTATCAAGCTTATCTTGTATGATCTTGACGTGTTGTGGATATGGCGTGTCTTTGCAACTGTTAAATAAATAAATAAACATCATGGTTCTTTGACTGGTAAAAATGACAAAGAACGCTGATACAAAAATGAATCTATATACCTACTAAGGCTATGAATTTTCATATATTATATACAACAGAATTGATAATATGTAAAATGTCTCAGATTTTATATGCAAACAAAGGGATTAAAAGTGTTTACCATCAAAATATCAGAAATAAGGTAGTGACAATGAGGAAACACTATTTTGATTTGGCTTAGTATATACATGGATTCAAACTGTGATATCGCAGTAGTGGTCTCAGGAAAGTTTAATTTACTATTTATACCTTTAATTAAAAATTATTTATGAAAGGTTTAGTGTTTAAAACTGATATTTTCATGTAGTATTGCTTTATAATATCAATAGACGATTTTTTTAGACAATTAAAATAATTTTATTGACATTGTCAATACATTCAAATTGCACAGTCTGCACTATTTAAAAAAAAAGATAATATGCATTATATACACTATGTATAATGAATATGGCGCCTCTGCCAGCGCTGCAGAGTTTGGTGGAGAATCACCAGCGGGTCTCTAGCTACACCACGTATTTCGTGTTCTACGAAGAATACGTAGATTGTGTACTTCGCCGCTGAGGAGATGGTGATGGCGTGGTCCTCGAGACCAACTGGAAAGATAGGCATGAAGGTTGAGATTTATCTCGGTCTATACTCGGATCTCTAAAGACTTTGGCGATCTAGAACGTTGTCAACTCTCCATCACATCCAAGAATATAGAATAAACAATGTACTAAATGTATCAAACCCGTTTGATCGAATCTCAACAAAAAAAAAAAACAAATATATAAAATTAAACTCATTTTTCCGATTCATTTTGAATTTTATAGAAAACTATTAAATTTCTTTGGAACGCTTTTATTTATAAATTAACTCTGTTAACAATAGTTTTAATTGTATAATTCTCTAATATCTTGCATATTTTTATTCTAAAATATTCCTTAAAACTTTCTTCAATCTGTAAATTGTTTTCCTCGAATACACACAATACAATTTGATTTCATTTAACTAAATTTGTATATCAACCCTTTGTACATATTTCAATTGTGTTGATATTTTTGTTTTCGTTTCATCTAACTAACTTGTATACTAATTCTCGTACATATTTCAAATATTTCTTTCTTCTCTACAATGTTCTGTTTACCTTTAAAGTGCAAGTGTCCCTAGGGAGACATAGCGCTCTAAGTCTAAATAAAATAAACTCTCCGTCAGGAAAACGCTTGAAAGGGGTTTTATCTTTCTAAGAAATGAGACCCTAGGCAAAATATCTAAGGATTTTATAATCTTCCACGATGGTGAAGAGCACAGTAATCTTAGAGTTCCCAAGAAGGCTAGATATTGCTTCAGCCAATGTGGCATTGCGAGGCCTAACTTACTTCTATAGTTACAAAAAGATAAACACAAGACGCTTTTTTATTATTACTTGATTAAAGGAATTTTTCGAACAAGCCATTCTTCACCTAACTAAAACGTATAAACAAGGCAATTGGGAGATATTATATAGTATTTTTAAAGAGGAAATTATGTCAATATAGGACATAAGAATTCAAGAATTTATATTATATATATAGTCACGACCGTCTTTCCTCATCGGCCTCTGTCACGGATGCGCGCGCACAGGGAGGTCACGTGCTCGCCGGCTCCCTCGAGCCGGATTTGAACCAGCGACCTAAGGATCACCGTTGTAACATCTACAGTCGGGTAAAACACGGGCGTTGCCCGGGTCATTCGGCTAGTAATTGAATAAATATGACGAAATAACTTTGAACACACACAGGTTAATGAATATATAGAAATATAAAATGAGAGAAAGAGAGATTATAAAGGTGAATTTATATAAATATAGGAATAAAGAATTTTAGGAATTCACATAATTGAATATATTTTACGAATTAACTATTTGAACAGGTTAATGAATGAAAATAAAAATAGAATGAGACAATAAATTGTTATGTATGCCTATTAAAGTTTAAGTTGGTATTTGCAACTTCTATAGTGGGGGTCGGTGGAAGGATGGTTTAAGCCGTTGGTTTTTGAACGCTACGACCCGGGTTGGATTCCCGCATTGGGCACTTTTTTCTGATTTAAAAAAAAATGCTCCAATGGCTCCCGATTCTTGCAAAAGTTCAACCCCACCAGCGATTTCAAGTAACCAAACGGGGCTCTGGCACATTTTTAAGTGTAAAGTCGAACTGCATTTCACATGGGTAGACATGTGGCGTACTTACAGTAAAAGCAGTCGCCTACTTCTACCCACCATGATTATCATGGCCTTTACCACGTGTAATAGGGATAAGAAAAAAAACTTCGATAGTATCTATAATTTTTCTCTTTTTCTTTATATACTTCCCACATGTTATTTTTACTTAAAACCTTTTTATACGGAATAGTTTCTTCATATGTGACTCATTATATAATATAAAAGTAATTTTCATCAGTTTAATTTTAGTGTTTTTAATATATTAACGTGAAGGCTAGAAAAGCCCCAGAGTGGAATATTTACCCAACTACCAAACTTGATTTCAAATTCACCAAGTAATCTAGACAGAGCTTGGGCACTTGATTTCCCTCAGGGCCATGGAGTTTCAATCCATCAAAATACATGGAGAGTATATATATATAATATTTAAAAATTGAGATTTTCTGCTGTATTTTGATTGTTATTTATATAGAATTATTACCTGTTGCTTTATTTTGGTATGCAGTCGTGTGGGAAAGATTATAATAAAATTAGTTATCAAAAATAGCTTTAATTGAACTTATGGGATATATAAAAACATAATTTGATTAAAGTACTGCCTGGCTTAAGGCGTAAGAATCTAAAAAATGAAAAACATATTTACATAATGTACAAAAGATTTGAGCCGGCCATCGGGAAAAAACAACATTGAGTTTTTATAGGGTAAGAGTGATCTCTGGCGGTTGATTTAACAGAGTATTTGTATCTATGAAATATAATTTTTTTTAAATAAAATAGAATGTTAATATAACATATATATGGTTATAAAAATGTAATAAAATTGTCATATATAATCTCCTAATAACTATATTGGTGATATAGGATGATAATAATAACTATTTTGCGTCTTTTAAATTTTAAAATAATAGATATATATGGTAAATGTGTGTAATTATGTGTTTATAGATGAATAACTTTACCTCTTTGAATGAAGGTCGGTAGAAGGATGGTCTAAACCGTTGGTTTTCGACCGCTACGACCCGGGTTCGAATCCCGCATTGGGCACTTTTTTCTGATTTAAAAACCTTTTTAAAAATGCTTCAATGGCCTCCAGTTCTTTCAAAAGTCCAACTCCACAAGCGAGTGCAAGAAACTAAACTGGGCTCTGGCACATTTGTAAGTACAAAGTCGAACTGCTTTTCACATGTGTAGACATGTGGTGCGCTTACAGTAAAATCAGTCGTCTACTTCTACCCACCATGATTATCATGGCCTATACCACGTGTATTATGGATAAGCACAAAAAAGAAAACCTCCTTAAAATCATTTAAATTATTTTTACCTAACATCGATGTAAGCAATGTAAATAATCATGGTTTCTATTTAAATTCATTAACAAAGTTTTATCATGAGCAGTCGCCTACTTCTACCCACCATGATTATCATGGCCTATACCACGTGTATTATGGATAAGCACAAAAAAGAAAACCTCCTTAAAATCATTTAAATTATTTTTACCTAACATCGATGTAAGCAATGTAAATAATCATGGTTTCTATTTAAATTCATTAACAAAGTTTTATCATGAGCAGTCGCCTACTTCTACCCACCATGATTATCATGGCCTATACCACGTGTATTATGGATAAGCACAAAAAAGAAAACCTCCTTAAAATCATTTAAATTATTTTTACCTAACATCGATGTAAGCAATGTAAATAATCATGGTTTCTATTTAAATTCATTAACAAAGTTTTATCATGAGCAGTCGCCTACTTCTACCCACCATGATTATCATGGCCTATACCACGTGTATTATGGATAAGCACAAAAAAGAAAACCTCCTTAAAATCATTTAAATTATTTTTACCTAACATCGATGTAAGCAATGTAAATAATCATGGTTTCTATTTAAATTCATTAACAAAGTTTTATCATGAGCAGTCGCCTACTTCTACCCACCATGATTATCATGGCCTATACCACGTGTATTATGGATAAGCACAAAAAAGAAAACCTCCTTAAAATCATTTAAATTATTTTTACCTAACATCGATGTAAGCAATGTAAATAATCATGGTTTCTATTTAAATTCATTAACAAAGTTTTATCATGAGCAGTCGCCTACTTCTACCCACCATGATTATCATGGCCTATACCACGTGTATTATGGATAAGAAAAAAAGAAAACATCCTTTAATTCATTTAAATTATTTTTAAATAACATCGATGTAAACAATGTAAATAATCATGGTTTCTAATTATATTCATTAACAAAGTTTTATCATAAACTTTCTATGGTTGCAAATTATGGTGTTTCAATGAAACAGATTATTATGACAACATAACGTTACGGAATAATGATATTCATGTTCTAAAAAAGAGCACCACTATCTTTAAAAAAAAACATTAAAAGAATGCGTTTAGTTCATTAACCTCAGTATAAAACGTAAAAATGCTGATGAATAATGAGCCACAAAACCAGTTTTGGAAAATTCAGACAATGGTCAATCAGTATATCATGGTTTTGGCAATGTAGTTTTGTCTTATTTATTTAAAACTTGTGTTCTGAATCAATGTAGTATTTTAAATAATTACAACTCTCTTTAAAGCAACAAAAGAATTATTTATTGCCTTTAGCAAGACAAGAAAAAAAAACTCGGAATGTCAAACAAAACCTTTTAGGTTAATCAACCTGCAACCACCTACCGGTTAGTTCCTATTCAAAATCTAGCTTTCAGACAGAGTATTGAAAAATAAAATACGACAATCAATTTTGATTATCACTTTTACATTTTGTACTCGGGTGATGAACAAAACTGATTCTTTTTATTCTATTTTAAAGGAAGATGTGTACATCTTTCGATACTTTATTTAAAAATAAGACAAAACTATCCTGCCAAAACCATGGTATACAGGGGTTAACCTTTATCTTAATTCTCTAAAACTGGTGTTTTGGCTCAATATTCATTATCATTTTTACATTTTGTACTTGAGTGATAAACAAAACTCATTATTTTCATTATATTTTAAAGAAAGAGATTTACCTCTTTAATACCTTATTATTCACGTGTAAGTAAACATTCTGAGAAATATCATATTTTGCACATATTATTCATTATATTTCAGATTATATTAATGAGCTTAGCTATTAAAGATAATTCAAATCATACAATTACAGATATACAGGGTGATCCAAAAGTACCGCACAACTTTAAAAATTAATAACTCCGCGAATATTTGCGCTAGAGCAATGCGATAAACACCATTGTGTTCAGGATGCAATGGGATTTTTTATGGCAAATAATGAAAAATTCGAAATTGATTTTAGTTACAACTTTATTCGCTAGATAGCGCTCTACCAGAATCGGAGATTCAGCGGCCAAATTGTTTGATAAATTGAAAAATATAACTGAACGACACGTATTTTTCCTTTTTGAATACCAGGAAAGAACCCTAATAATATCAAATGATAAATTAATAAAACACCATTCCGCCAAAAGTTAGAATAATTGGTTGACGATTTTTAAATACAATCTGAGATATGTAAAATAGGTATATGCAAATTAAAACATGTAGCAAAAAATATTTATATTTTAGATGGAGTTTTTTAAAATATATTGAATGTTTGAAAATAACTACTGATATCAATACACGATTTTTGAAATGTTAATATAGTACTAAAAATTATGATGGCACTACTAATAGGATTTCGTGCTATAGTTTCTTGACTAATTGGCGACACTTGACTATTTAACTGGATATTTGTCATGATCCAAAAATGAAATATAGAGGGGAGTGACAAAATATATTTGTCGTACTTTATTCCAAATATCCTATGGGTTTGTCAAATGTTATCATTGTTTATTATACTGTACATAATTTTGAAAATGTATCCCCTCAAAAAAAAATCATTTTTAAATCGACCTTTTGCGTTGAAAAACGTAGTAGTAAAATCATTTTGTATTATCTTTTGCGCAAAATTTCTAAAGTTGGGGGGGGGGGGGATACAGAGAATATTCCTTATGCTATTTCTTCTAATGAGCGAAAAGCGATAAACTAAACATAAGGGATAAAATTGTGTATACCAGTGTTATTCGAGAAGTTATAACACTTTGGCCTGCACGACATAATATAAGATGTGGGCAAATGACAAACAAAAAATTACTGTTCACAGAAAAAAATGAGTCAAGATGTGAGGACAGAATTTATTATTCCATAACCCAAAACAAAGAGCTGCAAAATATAACACATGAGGTAACTGCCTTCTCTGTTGTATTAGGTCACAATCCTTGCTCAATGTGGCGCCCTTCATTCTCAAACACCGCCTGCAGACGATAGATGACAGAATGGTCACAATTAAATAGTTGAAATTTAAAAAACGTGCCATCTGATAGAAGCCTTTAACATGGCCAATGTGGTAGGCCGGCATCGATAAAAACGCGACTTAATGTACCCCCATAACCGAAATTGTAAGGCGTCAAGTCTGGTGATATTGGAGGCCACTGGTATATAAAGTGGCGACTTATCAACGAATTTCACCGAACGTATCCTTCAGCAATTGTTTGGCACCGCGGGAGATATGAGGAGGTCTTCCAACTTGAATGAATGTTATTTCGCTTAGTGCTTGTCTGTCCTGCAATATGGGAATACCCTTTTCTCTCAAAAGTTGAACATAACGTTCACCAAGTTAGAAAAACGGTTTTTAAAATTCTTCCATTGATTTTTTCAAAGAAAAATGGCCCAATAATAAAAGAAGAAGTGAACCCACACAAAACTGTAACTCTGTGCTGATGAAGTGGTATTTCTGTAAAAATCCTAGGGTTTTCTGTTGCCAAAATGTGGCAGATTTGAATGTTAAAATACTCCTTTAGATAAAAGTGAGCATCATCTGTTCTTAGAAAATTTGACAGCCAGTTTTCATCAATATCAATTTGCCGGAAAACCCATGCAGCGAATTCTTGACGCTTCTCAAAATCGCTGACTCTCAACTCGTGAAAACTTTGAATTTTGTTAGGGTATTTTTATAGAAAAATTCTAAATGTGTGTTCTCTCCAAACTGTTCCGTACGAAATCCCTGTTTGTCGAGAAACTTGTCTAGCACTTACTTCTCCATACGTGGATAACGTTTCAATAGCTTCAGCATTCTGAAAAACCGTAACAGCCACTGACTTGCATGTCGATGGTCTTCCACTCCGAGGTTTTGCTTCCAGAGATCCAGTTTCCTCAAAACTTTTAATCAATCGCTTTAGAGAATAGCAACTCATGGGTCCTTTACCGCTTCGAATATCTTTAAAGGAACGAAACGCTCGTAAAGCTTCAGTGGCAGATTCTGAATCACAATTTAAAAAATTCACCAAGAGTGCTTTATCCTGTAGTGACGGCATTCCAGGGGGAAGGGGAGAAGTCCGACCACACCTCCTTGCGGTCCCCCCTGGACCCTTGGAATATTTGACCAAATTCTGGTTCGTTTCCAAGATGACTAACGTTGCAACGGCACCCATTTTCAAATGAAGAGCAAAACTGATATCTCCAGTAATGCTACCGCGTCCGGGGTAACCGCCGCGTCAGGAGCTGCAGCTCGAGCTCATGATGAGAAATCTACTACGAGGACACAATTCAATCTACTACAACTCAATATAAATGGTACCCAGAGGAAAATAAAGAGCTGGCTTGTCTTCTCTGTGACAACAATGTACATATTTCTTGTCCTCAGGAGACAAAATTGAATCAGAATCTGAGATTCAATATCAAATATTATACAACACTACGAAAGGACAGACCGGGAAAATTCGGAGGAGGACTTGCCGTTTTGATTAAAACCTTAGAAATCAAATTTAAGGAAATCGCCTATAATCAGAGTAAGCCTAGAGAAATCACGACAGAAGCTCAGTCAATATAAATCTATCTTACAGATAAAACAATTCCAATCATAAATGTTTATCACCACGATAATACTAGCATCAATACAGGCCTGATAGAGACATTAAGTGGAGCGTCTTCGGATATCGCAATCATACTTGGTGATTTTAACGCCGAAAAACCAACTTGGGGATCACCTGTCCAGGATAACAAAGGTCAGCAGGTTGAGGACATGCTAACCGACCTCGACCTTACACCGTTAAATAACGAAAAGAACACCTATCTATCCAAGTCCACAGGCACAGAATCCGCAATAGACATCACAGCGATAAATTACAACATCGCACCCACAACACAATGGAAAATTCTGAAAGTGCAATCAGTGACCACAGACCAATTTTAACAACCCTAAAATTCAAAATTGAGAATTTCAAACAGAATAAAAGAACACTAGAAAATAAAATTCACAGAAAAGCTTGGAGAACTGTGCAACGAAGAATTAAATCACAGAACGATTGACAAAAAATGGAAAAATTCTCTTCGAACATATCCAAAGCTGCAAAAGTATCGATACCTAGAGGTAGACGTAAAGACCTGTGAATACTTTACTGGAAGGACCACAATATCGAGGGAATGATTGCAGAGAGAGAGACAATATCAATGAACTTCTTGAAGTAAATAAAACAGAAGAAATCATAAAGGAACTCATTGAAATTAGTCACAAAATAGAACAAGAAATTTGGATATTCAAACAAGAAAAATGGGCAGAATTCTGCGAAAAAAAATGGATCCAAAAAAGGAAAGCCATCACTGGAATATAATTAGTGTTATAAAACAATCAAAACCAACACTGATCCTCCAATACTCTAACCGATATGAATAGCGAGAACGAACAAACAGATGGCTGAAATAATTGCTGAATATTTTTCAAGCACTTCCAGACTCAGCTATACGAATGAAGGCAGGACTCTAAAAATAATATAAACAGGTTAGTTAAACAAGCAAGAAATTACCATCAACAAGATATTTACTCGAGAGACTTCACACTGAATGAGCTAAACTCATCAATAGAAAAGTTAAATCCAAGAGGTCACCAGGAGATAATCTAATTTTTGGTTAAATGATTAAACACTTTGGAGACAAAGCTAAAAATCAACTCCTACAAATGCTGAACATTTCATGGCAAACTGGTAAACTACCAAAGAATTGGAAGATATCAAATATAGTGCCAATACTGAAACCAAACAAAGATGCCAAGGAATACAAGAACTATCGGCCAATTGATCTCACCAGCATACTTTGTAAAATAACAGAATGAATTATCCACTCTAGGCTCATAGTCTGGCTCACTAACAATAATAAAATAAACTTCTACCAAACTGCCTAAAGATCCAGACACTGTACAACTGATAAACTGTTCTACTTCTGTCAATCAATAATAGATTTCTAGGAAAAACCGCCAAAGAAGACAACGGCCGTATTCCTGGATAAGACCTCAGCTTTTTATCGAGTGTAGAAATTATTTGAAAGGCTGCACAACATCGGAGTAAGAGGAAAAACCATAAACTGGATTACAGACTTCTTAAGGGGAAGAAGGATAAAGTTTCGGGTCAATGGAACATTTTCCAAGGACCGAAGAACATGGGCTGGTGTACCTCAGGGATCTGTGCTCAGTCCTCTACTCATCTCGTTATATATTAACTGTTATTTATGTAAATAGAAGAATATTATTTGTATTATTTAAAGCCTCATTATGTAAAAAATATATGTGTATATAAATTGGACATTTGTTGTTGGTCAAACGAAAAGAATAAGAGCTAAAAAAAAGAGTCATGGTCAAGTTTGAGTTGTTGTACATCTAATTACGACACAACCTTAACAACATCCATCCTCACTGAAGACACAAAAGTTGCCTGTTATGCAGATTATATAGCCATATGGCACACAAGTAGCAGTACAGAAATATCAGAAAAATACTGAACACATAAATGAGAGGACTTGAGAAGTGGGCAATGAAACTCGAAATGACAATAAACCCAATAAACACAAACCTATAGGTCTTCTTCACTGACAGGAAAAAAGGCATGAATTCAACTCCAAAATAAGCATAAACAATCATATAATTGATAAAACTTGATCTGCAAATTACCTAGGTGTGATACTTGATGAGGAATTGCGATTTACAGAACACATAATTAGCACCTCAAATAGAGCTACCAGAAACCTAAACATTCTGAGAAGGCTATGTGGAACAAATTGGGGAGCAAAACCCAAAATTCTCAGAACAACATATATCACCTTAATAAGGCCAATAATGGAATATGCAACACCTGTTTGGGCTCCCTCAAGTTCATCACTAAAAAGAAGACTAGACAGTGTTCAAGCAAAAGCGGCCAAATTAATCACTGGTTCTATTTCAAATACCAACAATTAGAAAATTCAGAGAGAATGTGGTCTAGACCTACTTGAAAGCAGAAGACAATTAAAAACAATAAAATTCACCAATAGCTTAAAAACTAAAGAAACTGAACACATATCCCATAGAACCTATTTAAACTGGACACAAAAAGAAAGGCTCAAAAGATCTTCAACACTTCAGTACAACAACAATATTAGAAAGAGCATAATAATAAACATAATGAATTTCAAATTCGAGAATAACCAATATTTCCTATC
Source organism: Cordylochernes scorpioides (assembly GCA_030710605.1). Taxonomy (NCBI): domain Eukaryota; kingdom Metazoa; phylum Arthropoda; class Arachnida; order Pseudoscorpiones; family Chernetidae; genus Cordylochernes; species Cordylochernes scorpioides. The sequence goes on along the minus strand of CP092869.1, from coordinate 76,568,065 downwards.
CCATTTGTAGAATAGTGTGAAATATATAAGTGATGTGAATTTAAGAAGAGGAATTAAGAACAATAGACTGACTGTGTTTTGTAAATAGAGAATTAATCTTTACTAAATTTAAATGTGTGTGATAAATAAATAATTATAATTAAATAATAAATATATAAGTTGTAGTTTATAAAAGATAAACAACACAACATATTTGGCGACGAGGATTAAAAAAAGAAAATAATAATTAAATAAGCGTAACAGAAGATGGCAAATAATTTGACGTCTCCATTACCGTTGAACCTTAATGCTACAGATTTGTATTCCGAGTACAAACATTGGATGAATTCATATTTAATTTATGAATTAGCAAGCGGTGTTTCAACAAAGAAAGATGACGTTAAAAGGGCAACACTTTTGCATTGCCTTGGACCACAAGTCCAAAGAATTTTCTTTAATTTGCCAGAAGAAAAAGATACGTATGAAAAAGCAAAAGAAGCTTTAACTAAATATTTCACACCAAAAAAAAATATTGTATCAGAACGATTTAAATTTAGGCAAAGAAAACAAATACAGATGAAAATATTGATTCATATGTCATTGCCCTAAGAGAATTAGTCAAATCCTGTGAATTTGGAAATTTAGAAGAAGACATGATCAGAGATCAGATAATAGAAAAATGCTATAATAGGCAATTAAAAGAAAAGTTGTTGCAACAAGATAATTTGAATCTTCAAAGAACAATTGAGATATCAAGAATGTTTGAAACAGCCAAAGAAGAATTTAGAGTATTGACAAATGAAGATATGACCTCAATAAATAGAGTAAACTATAAAAATAATTTCCAAGCAGCTAATGAATCAACTGTTAAAGGACCAAAAGCTCATAATGTGTACCATCAAAAAGGAAGCACCTCCAAGGTAAGTGCACCTAATTTGGAAGAATGCTATAGATGTGGCTTAACTACACATCCTCCATATAAATGTGGAGCTAGAAATATGAAATGCACATTTTGTAACAAGATGGGTCATCTTAATAGAGTTTGTAGAAATAAAAATAAATATAAAAATATTGAAGGAAAGAAAAGAAATATTCAAAATATTTCTGAAAATAATGAAGACTCAGATGAATACACTTTCTTTTTAGGCTCTGATAACAAAGAAAGTATCTATATAGATGGAAAGGAAATAACAATGACTATTGATACAGGTAGTGATACAACATTCATAGGACTTGAAAATTTGAAAAATATTTTTCCTAAGTCTCAAATGCCAACTTTAAATGGTACAGAAAGGAAATTTTATGCCTATGGACAAACTTCACCTCTTCCATGTTGTGGATATTTCTTTGCAGATATTTCATGGGGTGAAAGGTCTATAAAGGAACAGATTTTTGTGATTGAAGGTAAAGCAGAACCTCTTTTAGGAAAGAAAGCAAGTTTCGAATTAGAAATTATAAAGCGTGGAACAAAAATATGGAATATTCAACAGGAAGTTATTCCGAAGGATATATATAATTTGATGCAAGAAAACATGAACCTTTTTCAAGGTCAAGGAAATGTGAAGGGTTATAGTCAAAAAATAACTCTAAAAGAAAATGTTACTCCTGTAGCTCAGAGATGCAGACATTTTCCATATAAAATGGTAGAAGCCATCAATCAAGAGCTAGACAAAATGATAGAAGATGGCATTTTTGAGGAAGTCCATGAAGCTTCTGAATGGATCTCAAACATTGTGGCAGTTCCAAAAAAGGGTACTGAAGAAATCAGACTATGTGTTGATCTGAAAGAAGTGATGGAGCATAATCAAGCCTATAAAGAAAGAATGAAGAAATATGCTGATAGCAAGAATAAGGCCTTGCCTCATGACTTCAAGAAAGGTAATATTGTTTATGTCGCAAACACTGAAATGAAAAGCAAGTTGACACCAAATTATGACAACCAAAGATTTATCATTCTAGAGACTATATCTCCAAATTCATTCAAGTTAGTCAATACTGAGACAGGTAGCTTTATCATTAGGAATGCAAAGCATTTAAGACATGCCAATGTCTTACAAGATTTTAACAAAGGAATTGATTTGAATACCACTTTGATTAAGACTCCAGAAATTAGAATGGAACTTCCTAGTACTTCAAGGTATCTACCAGAACAAGAAGCAACCTTAGAAGATATTGTACCAGAAGAGCAGATTGCTATATCTGATATGGACTGTTTATACCCAAATGAATCACCTAATGAGAATGAAAACAAGACTGTCATCACTAGAAGTGGAAGACAAATACATGTTCCTTCTAGATTTAAGGACATGATTAGATACTAACTAAACAAGGGAGGAATATGTAGAATAGTGTGAAATATATAAGTGATGTGAATTTAAGAAGAGGAATTAAGAACAATAGACTGACTGTGTTTTGTAAATAGAGAATTAATCTTTACTAAATTTAAATGTGTGTGATAAATAAATAATTATAATTAAATAATAAATATATAAGTTGTAGTTTATAAAAGATAAACAACACAACACCATTGCCATCAAATGTAATCATCAATCTTAACCTGAATGAACCCTGCAATAAAAAAAGAGAACAAAAACATACTTAAAAAGAAAGGACTTGACACAATTGGTTTATGCGATCAGATAAATTATTTAACAGCATATACAGATGGATCATCAGACCTTACCATAAGTAATGGAGGGGCTGGAATTAACATAATACTGCAAGATGGAACATACATCAAAATTAAAGAAGGAGCAAGAAAGATTTCGTCAAACTTCACTTGTGAACTGACAGCTATCTGGAAAGCTCTTGATGTATGCCTGAACCAACCATCCCTGCATCAAGCAGAAGGAATTATAATATACCGTACAACGACTTCATATCCGATCTAGAAGCAATTCAGAAGGGCAATACTATAATCACACAGAAAATACACTCGTTACTTACTCAACTGATATCATTGGAGAATAACTGCATTCTACAATGGATTCCTGCCAGTGTTTGGATCGGGGGTAATGAAATGGCAGTTGAATTTGCAAAAGAAGCCAGAAAGTAGAGCCGAAGGAAAGAAAAAATGTCATTATTTGACGCTAATGCTTTTGCAAAATACAAGATAATTAAACAAAAAATAAGAAAAGATCAAAATGTGAAATAAACTCCGAGAGAAAAATGACAAAACTATAACAAGATTTAGAACAAAACATTATAAAGGATGACAATACATCCAGATGGCACAAGAACCTATAGAACATGCAACAACTGTCCTGGTGTGGAACTAACACCTATCCACATATTATCATGCCCGCAGCCTTGCAGAAAATGGACAATGCTGCTGCTGCAGTGATAGAGAAATGCATGGACAAGCTGAGGCTCTTTATTGGACACGACAAAAACAACAACGGCATTCCAGAGTAAAATAAATCATCAGAGATAGATAAATATTTTTCAAATGAATTAAAATAAATATAATCGATACTGAGAGAAAGTTGAATTTAAAAAAATAGAAAATTATTATTTTCGAAATTTAAAAAGCTGAGAGGATTCCAGCAAACCGCATCTAAAATATCTTTTTTTTTTTTTTTTGCTACATGTTTAAATTTGCATATACCTATTTTACATATCTCAGATTGTATTTAAAAATCGTTAACCATTTCTTCTAACTTTTGGCGAAATGGTGTTTTATTAATTTATCATTTGATATTATTAGGGTTCTTTCCTGGTATTCAAAAAGAAAAAATACGTGTCGATCTGTTATATTTTTCAATTTATCAAACAATTTAGCCGCTTAATACCAGATTCTGGTAGAGCGCCATCTAGCGACTAAAATTTTAACTAAAATCAATTTCGAATTTTTTATTATTTGCCATAAAAAATCCCATTGCATCCTGAACACAATGGTGTTTACCGCATTGCTCTAGCGCAAATATTCGCGGAGTTATTAATTTTTAAAGTTGTGCTGGACTTTTGGATCACCCTGTATACAGTTAAACCTGTCTATAGCGCCCCCTCTTGGGACTCACCAAAATAGGATGCTATTTAGAGGGGGCGCTATAAACAGCTTTAACTGTAATATCTTTCGGAATTTAATATATAATGTTTTTTGACTTAATAATTGAATCATTTTAAAAATAAAAAATCGTCATAATTAACTGTGTTATAAAATCATATTTAGAATTATAATTTCAAAAAAGTTTACCTTCTGTTTTTTACATTTTTGAAAATTCTCCCTATATTCATCCTCAGATAAACCAGTACGTCAGATTCTTACAGATAAGAATGTATTACAGCCTTAAATATCCATTTCTTGGTTTTTCACAGGAAGCCTCAAACACCAGCTATTCATGTCGTTGAGGTACAGCTTGAACCACTCTGATGAGGACCAACAGTCAGAAACGTGTACATAGTTAGCTTTTCTTGATACGTCAAGAAAGAGTATTTGGCCAATTCTGGAATAATTAAAAATCAAAGATTAGTTGATATTTATTCCTAATTAACCACTGTGTAATGTTAACTAGGCGTTTTAATTTATTTAAAGATCAAATACAACCTCTTAAGCAGCCAAACAATTTATTCTTACATTACAAGCGAATAACAATACAAAAACCTCTTAACCGTTTGTTATTTTGTCCATATGATTATTATTGATTTCAGAATAATGATTTGAATTTAGAATAATTACATTCATAGATTTACACTGACTCACTCCTGATGGACTAAGCCCTCTCATATAAGAATTTTATCATTGCATGGGTTTACAAATATTGATTTTATAAATGAGTAGATGAGAAGAGGTTGAGATAATATTTGTATATATGATAAAAAAAACGATTAACTAGCAAATATCTATGTCCTGTCATCAGGCTTGATGGTTACATCAGGCCCAACTTGGCTAGATGTCAAACTGGCACAGAAGGTCTATATTTAGACATATGGCAGGAATCGATCTGCTCTCGCTGACTAAATGTCAGAGTGAGAATCCCCCCAAGTTGGTAACAAGATCACTCGCTACTTCTTAATGACATCTCTCCGCTCAAATTTCTTACAGGAATAGATCGAAACTTTGATGATGCCCAAATCTTTCATAAATTGAATAATAAATATAACATTTGTAACAAATAAATATACTGGCAATGTGTTTTTTTTAATAATACCATCATATATTATCTAAAGAGACAAGTCTCGCCTCTCTCCCGTCAAAATAGACGTCAAAACCAGACGCCATCTATCATATATTATCTCTACAGACCTTTACTGCACTGAATGAGTTTTTGATACTCTTTTTGAAAATAAACACATTGACTAAATATTTTTTTTGTTAAACATTTTAACGATAGATGGCAATTGAATTTATAAATTTAAAATATAAAATTGTATAATAATATTGTTAGTGAAAGGTAATTTGCGCTGGGCCTCACGTGGTCTGCGAGAGGCAAGGCACGCCCGCGCGAGAAAAAGAAGAAAACAGTTTGTTCTTTACTTTGATTTGTTTTGTTTGTATATAAAGTTGATCCTCTTTAAATATATATATCATCACCTTTGCTTGAGACCATTTTTAATTTAAACGAACCAACATCATAGTGCACAAATCTAAAAGTGTACACCGAACAAATATATTAAAATTTTATAATATTTATTGTAAATAGCATGTGTATAATTTGACTGGAAGTGGTACATCTAGATCTCCTATTGAAGGGCAGTTAGGCTTGAAAGCTAGAGATTTTAAAAACAGTTAAAAGAGACTTGTATTTCTTATTGATTTTGTCAAATTGTAAAGGCAGGAATGGATATGAAAATATCATAATATTCGGGAATATATTGTAACGTTTTTGTGTTAAATGTTAAAATGTTGTAATATTAAAATATATTTTTTACATTGTTAATTTAATTTGTTGTTGTTTTATAATAATGAAGATGCAAATTACATTGTTGTTGTTATTTATTATCGTTTGTTTATATAAAATTACATTGTATGTGATGATGATAACAAAAGACGACATTTTAAATTAATATACAAAATTCATTGAAAATAATAATCAATTATAAAATTCACAAACGTGACAATATAAGTAGAATGGTCTGTGTGGAAGTACAAGGGAAGATAACCGGGTTTAACTCCCTTGGTGAACAAGTGTCTTCATTCTCCCCTAGGGGATTTATCTTATTCAAATCGGTTTAAAAGCGGCTGGATGTGATAATCAAGGGACAGTTCTCATCGAGGTGGTCTCGACACCAGTTGTTCTAGGGGTTGTCCTTCTATCTTTCCTCCCCGATCTATTTCCTCACGGGGCCTCTGGATCCTGTGTGTCCTTACCACCCATCACTCAACCACCACGACTGCTTCTTACCACACTACAGTCATCCTACAGCATAAGCTACATCACAACATATATTAAAATAAAAGGATTTAAAAGCGCGAATGTTTCTTTTATACATAATACAAACTTCTACTGTCCTTACTGCGATGAAAAAATATATTGGGAGGGCTTGGCTCATCAGTGGTGAACCCTCCCAGCGGTTTCGCCAATTTAATTCACCAGACCGCTTCTCAGAGCTCTAATACTGTATTGGATCATTCTGCTTTTATATGCTAACTGAGGGATAGAATCTTAGAAATGGTTTTCAAGTAAACTATGGACATAAGCTTATAGGACAGTAGCATTATATTCAAATATTTGCATCGAGCAATGCTCTTCAGCAAACTATAGATACAAGGCCAGTTAGGCATAAATTAACACAAAGCAATAACGCGCCATCTATACATATAAAATAAAAGGATTTAAAAGCGCGAATGTTTCTTTTATACATAATACAATATATTATTTATATAGCCAATATATTTCGAAAGGAAACTCACCTATATTTAGCGAGGATGTTTGTGTTTTGAATTATAACATGTGAGAAAATGAGAGAATCACTTGTTTTGTGCTTATTATTAAAGTTTAAAAGACATTTGAAATTTATATATTTTATTTAATAATGATCAAAATTACATAAACATCACAATTAATTATATATCATAACAACCTAACATTAAGCCATCTATTTTCAGTTTTGTTTTTGTCACCAGTCCAATATTTTTATTTTCACAGACTAAATTATGTGATTAATTTATAAATGAAATATTATGCAAAAGAATTGAACAATTATATACATCACCACTTTAATTTCACAAAGTCAACTTGGAAAGGAAAGCGAATTGCCCTATCTAATATATCTAAATCTAATATATTCAGAGATTTATATTCATATTTATCTCTATATGATTTGTTTAACCTTCAAAATTGAATAATGTATTACTTTATTGTGATTCGCTCAAATGGCATTTCTGGTTAAGTTTATTTTTTGAAATAGTCTTCTGATATTTTTATATAATATGGTTTCTGATATTATTATACCAAATATTTAGAGAAGATATTAAAATAAATCATTCTTGACATAGAGAACAAAGCAAAGAATAATTTACCTCTAATTAACTATGAACAAGCTTATATTTTAGTAATATATATATATATATATATATATCAAAAATAAAAAAGGCATATCCTAACCAGGAGTACATGTGCTTTTCAGAAGGCAGAGCGCCATCTGGTGGAACAGAAATCAACTATTCATTGATTTAACCTGTTCCCTGATATTTGGCCAACCCTCCGAAACGTGTTCGTGGATGGCTTTTCTTGATTTATCAAGAAATTGGGTTGGCCAAATATCAGGGAACAGGTTGAATCAATGAATAGTTGATTTCTGTTCCACCTGATGGCGCTCTGCCTTCTGAAAAGCACATGTGCTCCTGGTTAGGATATTCCTTTTTTATTTTTAATATCAACACCTGACCATTTTTTTTTTCTATTATTTTTTCATATATATGTATGTTATATTAAAATATTATTTTGTTTAAAAATATATTTGATAGATTCAAATACTCTGTTAAATCGACCGCCAGATGTCACGCTCCCCTTATAAAAACTCCTTTTTGCTGTTTTCTGATGGCCGGCTCGAACAATTTGTACATTATGTAAATAAAATTTTCTTTTTTTGATTCTTACGCCTTAAGTCTGGCATACCTTTCTCAAATTATGTTTTTTTTTCTATATTCCATAAGCTCAATTAAAGCTATTTCAAATCTTTAGAATTTTTATTATACTTTCAAGATTTCAACCACGACTGCATTGACATAGCATAATCCTCAAGATAATCAAAATCAACAGAAATCTCAATTTTTTTACAACATGTATATATATTTTTAAAGTATTTCTTAATTTTAACAAACACACACAAAAAGATTATCAATATTGTATTTTTTAAATATCCTTTTTAAATCGAGTATACTTCAATATATAATCTTGTATTTAAAATAGAGCAATCCATAAATAAATATTCAATTATAAAGAAATATACACATTGGATCAAAAATATTTTATTAACCAATATTTCATTTGGCTGAATGCCAACCTTTTTCAAAAGGCATAAATACGTTGCAATACCTTGAAAAAGGTTGGCCTTCAGCCAGCTGAAATATTGGTCAATAAAATATTTTTTAACCAATATATGCCTTTTCAATTGATATTTTGATATTTTGTATATATATATATACAGGGTGATCCAAAAGTCCCGCACAACTTTAAAAATTAATAACTCCGCGAATATTTGCGCTAGAGCAATGCGGTAAACACCATTGTGTTCAGAATGCAATGGGATTTTTTATGGAAAATAATGAAAAATTCGAAATTGATTTTAGTTTCAACTTTATTCGCTAGATGGCGCTCTACTAGAATCAGCGATTCAGCGGCCAAATTGTTTGATAAATTGAAAAATATAATGAACGACACGTATTTTTCCTTTTTGAATACCAGGAAAGAATAACTAATAATATCAAATGATAAATTAATAAAACACCATTTCGCCAAAAGTTAGAAGAAATGGTTAACGATTTTTAAATACAATCTGAGATATGTAAAATAGGTATATGCAAATTAAAACATGTAGCAAAAAAAAACCTGATATTTTAGATGCGGTTCGCTGGAATACTCTCAGCTATTTAAATTTCGAAAATAATAATTTTCTATTTTTTTTTTTAATTCAACTCTCTCTCAGTATCGATTATATTTATTTTAATTCATTTGAAAAATATTTATCTATCTCTGATGATTTATTTTACTCTGGAATGCCGTTGTTGTTTTTGTCGTGTCCAATAAAGAGCCTCAGATGTCTCCATGCATCTCTATCACAACAGCAGCAGCATTGTCCACTATCTTGGGTGTGTAAAGCAGCTGCTCTGGGTCTATGTCAATTTTCTGCAAGGCTGCGGGCATGAGAATATGTGGGTAGGTGTTAGTTCCACACCAGGACAGTTGTTGCATGTTCTATAGGTTCTTGTGCCATCTGGATGTATTGCCATACTTTATAATGTTTTGTTCTAAATCTTGTTATAATTTTGTCATTTTTCTCTCGGAGTTTATTTCACATTTTGATCTTTTCCTTTTTTTTTTTGTTTAATTATCTTGTATTTTGCAAAAGCATTAGCGTCAAATAATGACATTTTTTCTTTCCTTTGGCTCAACTTTCTGGCTTCCTTTGCAAATTCAACTGCCATTTCATTACCCCCGATCTAAACACTGGCAGGAAAACATTGTAGAATGCAGTTATTCTCCAATGATATCAGTTGAGTAAGTAACGAATGTATTTTCTGTGTGATTATAGTATTGCCCTTCTGAATTGCTTCTAGATCGGATATGAAGTCGTTGTACGGTATATTATAATTCCTTCTGCTTGATGCAGAGATGGTTGGGTAAGGCATACATCAAGAGCTTTCCAGATAGCTGTCAGTTCACAAGTGAAATATTTCTTGCTCCTTCTTTGATTTTGATGTATGTTCCATCTTGCAGTATTATGTTAATTCCAGCCCCTCCATTACTTATGGTAAGGTCTGATGATCCATCTGTATATGCTTTTAAATAATTTATCTGATCGCATAAACCAATTGTGTCAAGTCCTTTCTTTTTAAGTATGTTTTTGTTTTCTTTTTTTATTGCAGGGTTCATTCAGGTTAAGATTGATGATTACATTTGATGGCAATGGGCTAGGAAAAATTGGTTATTCTCGAATTTGAAATTCATTATGTTTCATATTTATGCTCTTTCTAATATTGTTGTCGTACTGAAGTGTTGAAGATCTTTTGAGCCTTTCTTTTTGTGTCCAGTTTAAATAGGTTCTATGGGATATGTGTTCGTTTCTTTAGTTTTTAAGCTATTGGTGAATTTTATTGTTTTTAATTGTCTTCTGCTTTCAAGTAGGTCTAGACCACATTCTCTCTGAATTTTCTAATTGTTGGTATTTGAAACAGAACCAGTGATTAATTTGGCCGCTTTTGCTTGAACACTGTCTAGTCTTCTTTTTAGTGATGAACTTGAGGGAGCCCAGACAGGTGTTGCATATTCCATTATTGGCCTCATTAAGATGGTATATGTTGTTCTGAGAATTTTGGGTTTTGCCCCCCAATTTGTTCCACATAGCCTTCTCAGAATGTTTAGGCTTCTGGTAGCTTTATTTGAGATGCTAATTATGTGTTCTGTAAATCGCAATTACTCATCAAGTATTACACCTAGGTAATTTGGAGATAAAATTTTATCAATTATATGGTTGTTTTTGCTTATTTTGGAGTTAAATTCATGCCTTTTTTCCTGTCAGTTAAGGAGACCTATAGGTTTGTGTTTATTGGGTTTATTGTCATTTTGAGTTTCATTGCCCACTTCTCCAGTCCTCTCATTGATGTGTTCAGTATTTTTCATATATTTCTATACTGTAATTCTGTGCCATATAGCTATATAATATGAATAACAGGCAACCTTTGTATCTTCAGTGAGGATGGATGTTAAGGTTGTGTCGTAATTAGATGTACAACAACTTAAACTTGACCATGACTCTTTTATTAGCTCTTATTCTTTTCGTTTGGCCAACAAAAAATGTCCAATTTATATACAAATATATTCTTACATAATGAGACTTTAAAGAATGCAAATAATCTTAATCTATTTACATACACAACACATCTCCCCCCTTAATAATACTCCAGTCGGTCTGGGGGTTTCCTGGCTCTCTGAGGTCTAGGACTGCGGACGGGCACTTGCACAGCGGCAGGCTCCGGTTTAGGAGTACAAGAGGGCACGTGCTCAGCAACAGGCCTTGGTCTAGGAGTGCAAGAGGGTACGTGCACAGAAGCAGTCTCCTCCTTGTTTCCTGATGTAGCCTCTGGAATTTCCTCTTCACTTTATTTCTGACTTCCACCTACAGGCTTCTCTCCTGATGTTCGAGGAAGTATCAAATTTCTTGTCTCCACTTGTTTCTTTCTCACAGGTCGCAATTGATTGATATGCCTCTTATACACGACGCCCTCGCAACTTATAAGGTAGTGACGGTAGCTCAATAATTTCAAAATGGTACCTTTTTACCGTTTAGGTCCAGTTGCATAGTTGCGGAAATAAACCTCGCAACCTGTAGTAAACTGCTCCTGCCTTTTTACGGCCTCATGAAATACCTCTCGCGGATTTCCCATCTTGGTATTAAATTCGAGAATATCGATCTTAAACTTCTCTTCATTAGCAGTTCCGCGGGGGAATTCCTTTTTTACAGTTTGGGGGAATGCTCTATGAGCAAATAGGAATCTTTGTAAATTGGTCTCTAAATCATCCTTCCTATTATTCTTTGTCAAAAGGTTTTAAAACTCTCTTACATATCTCTCTGCTAAACCATTTGTACTAGGATTATACGGACTAGTCTTACTGTGCCGTATACCATTCATTTTGGTAAATTGCTCGAATTCACCGGAGACAAACTGTCTTCCGTTATCTGTAACCAAAAAATAGGGCAATCCAAATCTGGCAAAAATTTCTCTAAGATGATTTATAATCGTTTTGCTTGCAATATCTTTGATGATAAAAATTTCTATCCACTTTGAGTATGCGTCCACGAGAACCAAAAACATTCTTCCCATGAACGGACCCGCTAGATCAAGATGAAGTCGATGCCACGGTTTTTCGGGCCAGGTCCATTCCGAGATGGTAGCCGGGGGCATGCTTGCCGATTCTTGGCATACTCTACATTCTTTAGTTAACTCCTCGATGTTACTGTCTATGCCTGGCCACCAGAAAATACCGTCTGGAAATCATCTTCATTTTAACAATTCCCATGTGTATTTCATGCAAGTCATTTAAAATTAAATATCTTAATTTTTGGGGAATTACCACTCTTTCACCCCATTGAAGACAACCAAACTCCAAACTTAATTCCTCATTGATCTTATAATGAGGAGCTAGTGGGTTTTCTCTCGGTACCCTTGTGAATTTCCACACAGTTGCCTTCTCTAACATTCCTTAATACTATAGACAGTATTTTATCTTGGGGCGTCTCATATGCCACCTCCATAAAAGAGAACGGTACCTCATTTAACTTCCTGAGAAGTACCTGGTCTTCATCAAGAGACTCCCTGACACTCGATTCTAAAGGAAGACGTGACAATGCGTCAACATTGGAATTATCACTAGTTTTCGAAATTCCACAGTATAATTAAATGCAGCTTATTTCAAGGACCATTTTTTTAATTCTGGATGATGCACATATGGGAATTGGTTTATGAGGTGAAAATATATGAATTAAGGGTCGGTTGTCTGTGACCAATACAAATTTTCGTCCCAGTAAATATTGTCTGAATTTCTCAACGCCAAAAGTTATGCTCAACGCTTTCTTTTCTAGTTGAGAGAAACGTTTTTCCGCTTCAGTTAATGTTCTAGAAGCAAAACCTATAGGGCATTCTTCCTTTCTATCATTTCTATGACTCAGAATTACGCCTAGTCCGTAGTCCATTAATAATGATTTACATTTTTCAAATAACATTCGATATTCTTTCGTTCAATTCCATCTACAATTTTTATTCAAAAGTTGATAGAATAGCGCTAAAATGTTTGCTATATTCTTTATTAGTCTATAATAATAAATTAAGAGTCTTATGAAAGATCTTAATTGCGAAATATTCTTTAGGTTCAGGCGCCTCTATCACTGCTTGAATTTTATTTTCTAAGGGATGCAGTCCATATTTATCCATTTTAAACCCTAAATATTCCATCGATTTCTTTTTAAATTTACATTTATATCTGTTTAACTTCAAAACTTTTTTCTAGCAATCATCTAAACACTAGATCCAACTTTTGTTCATGATCTTCAAAGTCTTTTCCTGCAACCAAAATATCATCTATGTAGCAGGCCACACCTGGCAAATCAGCAAATAGACCTTCCATAATACTCTGAAATTTATTTGGTGCTACCGCTACGTCATATGGTAGTCTTTTATAAGAAAACAACCACTTTGTTGTGTATATATTAACAACAGCTTTGGCTTCTTCCTCTAACATTACTTTTAAGTAAGCCTGTGATAGGTCTAGGGTCGAAAGTACGGTGCTTGTAGATAATTTTGAAAAGTCGTTTCCCTGCTTCAAAGTTTCAGAATCTGGTAGCGAAGTAAAAATCAGCACTTTAATCTCCTCATTCAGATTCCAAAAAGAAAGCCTCAAATTTTTGTACAAAAAGATCGAAGTGTCCTCCACTGGGCTATAGCATCTAAAAGGTACTATTAACTTTGAACTTGTCATGCTGATCTTTTCTACTCCTTTGTTTTCTTGATCCAGATAGTTTAAAAGATGTAGTTGTTATATTCGTATAGACGCCGTTTTCCTCAACCTTTTACTGGCTCTGTAGATCGCGCATCCTCGTCGCCACTTTTGTTGTGTCGTAATTAGACATACAAGAGCTCAAACTTGACCATGGCCAACAACAAATGTCCAATTTATTAATACATATATTTTTACATAATGAGGCTTTAAATAATACGAATAATATTCATCTATTCACATAAACAACAGTTAATATATAGCGAGAAGAGTAGAGGACTGAGCACAGATCCCTGAGGTACACCAGCCCATGTTCTTCGATTCTTGGAAAATGTTTCATTGACCCGAACCTTCATCCTTCTTCCCCTTAAGAAGTCTGCAATCCAGATTAAGGTTTTCCTCTTACTCCGATGTTGTGCAGCCTTTCAAATAATTTCTACACTCGAACAAAAGCTGAGGTCATATCCAGGAATACAGCCGTTGTCTTCTTTGGCGGTTTTTCCTAGAAATATATTATTGATTGACAGAAGTAGAACAGTTTATCAGTTGTACAGTGTCTGGATCTTTAGGCAGTTTAATAGAAGTATATTTTATTATTGTTAGTGAGCCAGACTATGAGCCTAGAGTGGATAATTCATTCTGTTATTTTACAAAGTATGCTGGTAAGAGCAATTGGCCGATAGTTCTTGCATTCCTTGGCATCTTTGTTTGGTTTCAGTATTGGCACTATAATTGATATCTTCCAATTCTTTGGTAGTTTACCAGTTTGCCATGAAATCTTCAGTATTCGTAGCAGTTGATTTTTAGCTTCGTCTCCAAAGTGTTCAATCATTTGACCAAAGATTAGAGCATCTCCAGGTGACATCTTGGATTATATTTCCTATTGATGAGTTTATCTCATTCAGTGTAAAGTCTCTCGAGAAAATATCTTGTTGATGGTAATTTCTTACTTGTTTAACTAACCTGTTTACATTATTTTTTAGAGTCCTGCCTTCATTCGTATAGCTGAGTCTAGAAGTGCTTGAAAGATATTCAGCAATTATCTCAGCCATCTGTTTGTTCGTTCTCGCTATTCATATCGGTTTGAGTATTGGAGGATTAGTGTTGGTTTTGATTGTTTTATAACACTAATTATATTCCAGTGATGGCTTTCCTTTTTTGGATCCATTTATTTCGCAGAATTCTGCCCATTTTCTCTCTCTCTCTCTCTTGTTTGAATATCCAAATTTCTTGTTCTATTTTGTGACTAATTTCAATGAGTTCCTTTATGATTTCTTCTGTTTTATTTGTTTTAAGAAGTTCGTTGATATTGTCTCTCTCTGCAATCATTGCCTCGATATTGTGGTCCTTCCAGTAAATTATTCACAGGTCTTTACGTCTACCTCTAGGTATCGATACTTTTGCAGCTTTGGATATGTTCGAAGAGAATTTTTCCAATTTTTTGTCAATCGTTCTGTGATTTAATTCTTCGTTGCACAGTTCTTCAAGCTTTTCTGTGAATATTTTTCCAGTGTTCTTTTATTCTGTTGGAAATTCTCAATTTTGAATTTTAGGGTTGTTAAAATTGGTCTGTGGTAACTGATTGCACTTTTCAGAATTTTCCATTGTGTTGTGGGTGCGATGTTGTAATTTACCGCTGTGATGTCTTTTGCGGATTCTGTGCCTGTGGACTTGGATATATAGTGTTCTTTTCGTTATTTAACGATGTAAGGTAGAGGTCGGTTAGCATATTCTCAACCTGCTGACCTTTGTTATCCTGGACAGGTGATCCCCAAGTTGGTCTTTCGGCGTTAAAATCACCAAGTATGATTGCGATATCCGAAGACGCTTCACTTAATGTCTCTATCAGGCCTGTATTGATGCTAGTATTATAGGGGTGATAAACATTTATGATTGGAATTGTTTTATCTGTAAGAGATAGATTTCTATTGCCTGAGCTTCTGTCGTGCTTTCTCTAGGCTTACTCTGATTATAGGCGATTTCCTTAAATTTGGTTTCTAGAGTTTTAATCTAAACGTTAAGTCCTCCTCCGAATTTTCCCGGTCTGTCCTTTCGTAGTGTTGTATAATCTTTGATATTGAATATCAGATTCTGATTCAATTTTGTCTCCTGAGGACAAGTAATATGTACATTGTTGTCACAGAGAAGACAAGTCAGCTCTTTATTTTCCTCTGGGTACCATTTATATTGAGTTGTAGTAGATTGAATTGTGTCCTCGTAGTAGATTTCTCATCATGAGCTCGAGTTGCAGCTCCTGACGCGGCGGTTACACCGGACGCGGTAGCATTACTGGAGATATCAGTTTGCTCTTCATTTGAAAATGGGTGCCGTTGCAACGTTAGTCATCTTGGAAACGAACCAGAATGGTCAAATATTCCAAGGGTCCAGGGGGGACCGCAAGGAGGTGTGGTCGGACTTCTCCCCTTCCCCTGGAATACCGTCACTACAGGATGAAGCACTCTTGGTGAATTTTTTTAATTGTGATTCAGAATCTGCCACTGAAGCTTTACGAGCGTTTCGTTTCTTTAAAGGTATTCGAAGCGGTAAAGGACCAATGAGTTGCTACTCTCTAAAGCGATTGATTAAAGGTTTTGATGAAACTGGATCTCTGGAAGCAAAACCTCGGAGTGGAAGACCATCGACATGCAAGTCAGTGGCTGTTTCGGTTTTGCAGAATGCTGAAGCTATTGAAACGTTATCCACGTATGGAGAAGTAAGTGCTAGACAAGTTTCTCGACAAACGGGGATTTCGTATGGAACAGTTTGGAGAGAACACACATTTAGAATTTTTCTATAAAAATACCCTAACAAAATTCAAAGTTTTCACGAGTTGAAAGTCAACGATTTTGAGAAGCGTCAAGAATTCGCTGCATGAGTTTTCCGGCAAATTGATATTGATTAAAACTGGCTGTCAAATGTTCTGAGAACATATGATGCTCACTTTTATCTAAAGGGAGAATTTAACATTCAAAACTGCCTCATTTTGGCAACAGAAAACCCTAGGATTTTTACAGAAATACCACTTCATCAGCACAGAGTTACAGTTTTGTGTGGGTTCACTTCTTCTTTTATTATTGGGCCATTTTTCTTTGAAAAAATCAATGGAAGAACTTTTAAAACCGTTTTTGTAACTGGTGAACGTTATGTTCAACTTTTGAGAGAAAAGGTTATTCCCATATTGCAAGACAGACAAGCACTAAGCGAAATAACATTCATGCAAGATGGAGGACCTCCTCATATCTCCCGCGGTGCCAAACAATTGCTGAAGGATACGTTCGGTGAAATTCGTTGATAAGTCGGCACTTTATATACCAGTGGCCTCCAATATCACCAGACTTGACGCCTTACAATTACGGTTATGGGGGTACATTAAGTCGCGTTTTTATCGATGCCGGCCTACCACATTGGCCATGTTGAAGGCTTCTATCAGATGGCACGTTTTATAAATTTCAACTATTTAATTGTGACCATTCTGTCATCTATCGTCTACAGGCGGTGATTGAGAATGAAGGGCGCCAAATTGAGCAAGGATTGTGACCTAATACAAGAGAGAAGGCAGTTACCACATGTGTTATATTTTGCAGCTCTTTGTTTTGGGTTATGGGAATAATAAATGCTGTCCTCACATCCTAACTCTTTTTTTTTCTGTTAACAGTAATTTTTTTTGTTTGTCATTTGCCCACATCTTATATTATGTCGTGCAGGCCAAAGTGTTATAACTTCTCGAATAACACTGGTATACACAATTTTACCCCTTATGTTTAGTTTATCGCTTTTTGCTCATTAGAAGAAATAGCATAAGGAATATTCTCTGTATTTTCCCCCAACTTTAGAAATTTTGCGCAAAAAATAATACAAAATGATTTTACTACCACGTTTTTCAACGCAAAAGGTCGATTTAAAAAGAGTTTTTTTGAGGGGATACATTTTCAAAATTATGTACAGTATAATAAGCAATGATAACATTTGACAAACCCATAGGCTATTTGGAATAAAGTACGACAAATATATTTTGTCACTCCCCTCTATATTTCATTTTTGGATCATGACAAATATCCAGTTAAATAGTCAAGTGTCGCCAATTAGTCAAGAAACTATACATTCCTTATAGCAAGAAATCCTATTAGTAGTGCCATCATAATTTTTGGTACTATATTAACATTTCAAAAATCGTGTATTGATATCAGTAGTTATTTTCAAACATATCAATCTATTTCACAAAACCCCATCTAAAATTATTTTTTTTTTGCTACATGTTTTAATTTGCATATACCTATTTTACATATCTCAGATTGTATTTAAAAATCGTCAACCAATTCTTCTAACTTTTGGCGAAATGGTGTTTTATTAATTCATTATTTGATATTATTAGGGTTCTTTCCTGGTATTCAAAAAGGAAAAATACGTGTCGTTCAGTTATATTTTTCAATATTTCAAACAATTTGGCCGCTGAAACTCTGATTCTGGTAGAGCGCCATCTAGCGAATAAAGTTGTAACTAAAATCAATTTCGAATTTTTCATTATTTGTCATAAAAAAATCCCATTGCATCCTGAATACAATGGTGTTTACCGCATTGCTCTAGCGCAAATATTCGCGGAGTTATTAATTTTTAAAGTTGTGCGGGACTTTTGGATCACCCTGTATAAAGAAGGCATCTCCTGACAAAGAGCACATGTGCTTTTTTTTCTCATGTGTTAAGCGTCTTTACGCAAATTTGGCCTTAAATACCCATTTCTTGATTTCTCAAGAAGCCATTGGGTCCAAAAAATCTTTTTGGTCGCAGTGGTTACAGCCTACTCCACGCTGACGAGCGCCAACAGCGCGAAACACGTTCGTGGATGACTTTTCTTGATTTATCAAGAAATTGGGTTGGCCAAATATCACGGAGCAAGCTAAATAAACGTTTAGTTTATTCTTGCTCAACTAGATGGCGCTCTGCCATCCAAAAAGCACATGTGCTCGTGGTCAGGAGATGCCTTCTTTATTTTTAATATCAACACCTGACCCACTTATCTTCTATTATTTTCTCATATATATATATATATGTGAAAATATAGTACAAATGTGATATTGTACTGGGATAAGGTGCATATATTTAGAAAAAGGCATCTCCTTATCGTGCAACTGAAAGTTGCTGATGGCTTGGTGGCTAGGTGGCGCAAGCCATCAGCAACTTTCAGTTGCACGATAAGGAGATGCCTTTTTCTTAATTTATGCACCTTATCCCAGTACAATGTTACATTTGTACTATTTATTCATATATATATGTGTGTGTTTTTATAGGCTTAAATTAAAAACATTGCTAATTTTTATCTATATTATTATTATTGTGTGTGTGATTGGGAATAGATTAATCTTCAAGAATATTCATAAAAACAACACATAGTCCATTGAAGTTTTCATAAATTCTAAAAAATATAAAGAAAAACTGACTTAAATGCATTGTTTTCTCAGTGAATCTTTTATAACTTTTGTTTTTGTAACTTCAGATTATTGTAAAAACATGTAGATTATTTAGCACTAGAAATGTTAACATAAGTATATATACTCAAAAATAGTACATATTTCTTAAACAAAATTTTATATATTTAATGTGTATTCTTTATAAAGAGCTTAGAAAAAAAGGAATTTAAAATATGAAAACACCTAAACCTACCAGAATTTTAAAACGATATTTTGTTTAAATTCCTTATCATTAAATAATTTATGTTTAAAAAATTTTCACTTCCTTACTAGAAGATATTAAAATTTTAAATATTTTGTACTTAAAATTTTTCCCAACTTTAGAGTGAGAGATTTTTACGTCACCTTTCTTTTTAAAAGGTTTGGATTTAAAAATATAAATTATTTAAAAGTTAAACTCAAACTTTAATAGCTAGATATTTTTTTTCTGGATGAGAAAGGAAACATTTTTATTTTTCTTCAATTGAATTTTCACCTTTCCAATTTCAAAAAAAAAAAAAATGTTTGTATTGTGTATTATTTTTATTGAGATTTTTAAATTTACATGTATACATTATTCAATATATCTATATATATAAAAATCAATGTTTGTATGTTTATTTGTTTGTATATTTGTTTGTTTGTATGTCCGGTATACAAATTCGCAGTATTTCACTAATTCAAACCAAAATTTCCATACATAGGTAAAAAAAATACGGGGAAGACGATAGGCTATTTTAAAAAATATATAAATCAATTATTAAAACTATATATTCAAATTATTCTACTTAGCTCACGAACAGCGCCCTCTATCAACGATTAAATTATGCTGATGCAAACAAATAGATAATGCTAATAACAAACAATTATAAAAAAAATCTTATCTAAATATATATCACTCGGGTAGATATGCACACGGGTCAATCCCGGGGCGAAGCCCGGGTCACCCGTCTAGTATACAATAAAATAAAAGAGTTTAAATATAAATATTTTTTTGTATTATATTTAGAGCTGTCTAGAGATCAATTTGAGAGGGTTCACTACTGATGAGCCGAGCCCTCTCATTCAATAACTTACATCATTACAGTAAGGTCTGTAGAGATGATATTTGATGATATACTGTGTGGCGAAAAGAAATATAATTTATATTTATTATTCAATTTAATCTAATTATTCAATGAAAATATTTGAAACAGATTTATTATTTTTTTATAAAGAAAATAAAGTCTCCAGGGTTAAGTTTCTTGCTCAAAATATTTATTCCCTAGCTTTCGGACCTGTCAGTCCTTCCATAGGAGTATCACAGTAACAATTTGATGGTATATATACTACATAATAATCTTTGCATATTTAATTTTATAAAGTTTTAATTTAACAAAGATAATAATAATAGATAGAATATTTACATATTAGATTACGTAATAGAATGTTTACATATTTAACTATATTTTACATATTTTAAATCTAAGGCTTAGTGTTTGTTAATATTGTTTCATATGTTTCTGATATATCTATGGATCTGTTTATGCTTTTTTGTTGTTTGGTTATCATAGATTCTATTAAGAGTCTTTGGTATTTACTGTGGATATTGTCGTAATGCATTATGGGTTGGGATAAGTTATTCTTATTTTATATTTTTAAATCATCATTTAGTTACCTAGCTTGCTTGCTCGATATTCTCTAGCTGTAGATAGTTGGGGTTAATTTGTTGATAATTGTCGACTAGTCGCCGTGACGTCATCAATAAATACTTTCACATCTTCAGATATACAAAGACTTAATTTTTTACGCTACACTATTATTGAAAAGA
This sequence comes from Cordylochernes scorpioides, assembly GCA_030710605.1. Taxonomy (NCBI): domain Eukaryota; kingdom Metazoa; phylum Arthropoda; class Arachnida; order Pseudoscorpiones; family Chernetidae; genus Cordylochernes; species Cordylochernes scorpioides. The sequence continues at coordinate 76,547,177 of CP092869.1, read as the reverse complement.
AACATATTGCCAATAAAGATATTTGTTATAAATTTTATCGATAAATGGCAATTTATAAATTATAGTTCGAGAACTGAAAAGACACTTCCGCAAGAAAATTGTGTTTAAAATCAATATTCTGGCCGAAGTGTCTATTTTTCAAATAACTATGAAAGCAGGCCAAGCAAACTCTATCTTCAACATGAGATATATATGAAATTCGTAACTATTATTGACACGTATGATTCTTTTGAAAATTAAACAATTTCTGCTGCCCTTACTGTAATGGAAAAATTAAAGGGAGGGCCTGGTTCATCAGTGGTGAACCAGGCCCTCCCTTTAATTTTTCCATTACAGTAAGGGTAGTATAAATTGCTCAATTTTCAAAAGAATCATACGTGTCAATAATAGTTTTGAATATTCATAACAGATGGCGCGCTAATTCATTGTAATGAAATATATATGTACAAGCTTTTTTTAAAATGCGCTAAAAAGGGGAAAATAAATATTAAAGCTTCCGTTATATAGAACAATTAGATCTATATTTTTGAAAATAGAGCAATCCATAAATAAATCTCTAATTAAAAAGGCAATATGGCGTATAATTGGCGTTAAGCTAACTGAAATAGTGGTAAAATTAATGATATTTT
>CP092869.1:76516970-76545936 GCA_030710605.1 Cordylochernes scorpioides | reverse complement strand
CTTAGGTCGCTGGTTCAAATCCGGCTCGAGGAAGCCGGCGAGCACGTGACTTTTCTGTGCGCGCGCATCCGTGACAGAGGCCGATGAGGAAAGACGGTCGTGACTATATATATATGTATATAATTATATCAAATAATAAAAAAAATTTATATAGTGTTCTAAAACATATATAATAGGAAATTTATTAAATATATGCAATTATGGGTGCTATATACAGGTCACTTTTAATGTAAAATGTTTACATTTTAATGTTTAAAATCGGGCGCTATAGAGAGGAAGGTGTTAATTAGAGAGGGCGCTATAGACAGGTTTAACTGTATATATATTTTTCTAAGAAGGAATCAAATCTAACGGCAACGAGTTACTTTATTAATATGGTATAATCTTGGTAAGCTTTCAGACTATGACTTCTCTCCTTCAATAGGTAATTAGTAACCTGTTGGAAGACATCATAGTACGAAAGCTAGCCAAGATTATAAAGCATAAATAAACTCATTATCGTATACTTTGCTTCCTTCTTCGAAAATATATCAGACGAATCCTTCTCTTTAAATACAAGATTACTTGACAAGATTACTCTCTATACAAGAATACTTGTATATATTTTTCTTTAGATAATAAAAGGTATATATTAGATTTAATAAAAAATTTATTTTGCCAATATTTCGGCTGTGGCTGAACGCCAACCTATGCGGCGCTGAGTTTGTGTACAAAAAAATGTAATGCCTCGATAAAGGTTGGCGTTCAGCCAGCCGAAATATTGACAAAATAAATATTTTATTAAATCCAATATATACCTTTTATTATCTAATGAATTAAGTATGGATTGCTCTATTTTCAAAATATTTTTCTTTATTCTGTACATTTTACATTTCATTTGATAATTTCTTTATTTTTTATTTTGACTTAGAGCGTTATGTCCCCCTAGGGGCACTTGCACTTTTGATAATAGAAATTCACTCTGGAAGCATGTATTACATCTAAAAAGAATAAGAAAAGATTTGATGAACCCGTTAAATCTTACAACGTGATATAATGGCCTAGCAACAATTTATTTCTCTCGCGTGCACCATTCGTTTTATGCCAACTCTACACGCCAATAGAATGGCACAAATCTATGAATAACTATGATACATTAGAGCGCCATCTTTTAATAGAAATACGAACTATTCCTAGCACGTTTGGTTATTTTTATATTAAAATACTTTCTGCACTGCCCTTACTGCAATGGTGTGCCTTCCTATCGCTGTCGCTAGTTCATCAAGTAAGAATAATTCTTTTCATTTTTTTCACATTGTGTCGCGGTCTCACGCAATTCTGGCCATAACTACCCGTTTCATGATTTTTCAGGATGTCTGAATGACCAGTTTTTTGGTCGTTGAGGTACAGCTTGCACCACGCTGATGAGGGCCAACAGCCCGAAACGCGTCCGTCGTTAGCTTTTCTTGATTAATCAAAAATGGGTATTTGGCCAATTCTGGAATAATTAAAAATCAACGAGAATAGTTGATATTTATTCCAATAGATGGCGCAAGCCATCAGCAACTTTCAGTTGCACGATAAGGAGATGCCTTTTTTCATAAGAATAATTCTGTTACAAAAAACCAACAACTTTATTTTCTTTTTTCATATATTTGATACATTAACAATAAATATTTCAAGATGTTTCACATATCTATTCAATGCACATGTGAAGATTTTGAATTCACATTACCGACGATTATTTTTCAAAATAAATATACACTCATGAATAAAACTTAAGAAAGTTAAGTTTGAAGGAGATAGAGACAATTTTGTTTATACTTGGTTATCTCGTGTATCTTCAATAATATTCACTGTAATATCTTTCAGAGTTATTGTTATAATCCCGATATACATGCTAAAAGGTACAACTTGTTCACATTTGGTTATCTCGTGTGTTTTAAATAAAAATCACTGTAATATCTTTCAGAGTTATTGTTATAATATCCCTATATACATGCTAAAAGGTACAACTTGTTCACACTAGGTTATTTCGTGTGTCTTCAATAAAAGTCACTGTAATATCTTTCAGAGTTATTGTTATAATCCCGATATACATGCTAAAAGGTAAAAATTGTTCACATATGGTTATCTCGTGTATCTTCAATAAAGGTGTGTGTGACTGTAATATCTTTGAGAGTTATTATCTGAATCCCGATATACATGCTAAAAGGTACAGCTATCTTAAGTTTGGTCCATGAGGGTATCTCTCTCTCTCTATAAATAGAAGTTCAAAGATTAAAAAAACAGTACTTATAAAGTGTGGTAATGAAAATAGTTAATTCTATAATGAATTAGCTTTCATATTTATTTTCTATATCAAATATGGGGAAGAAAACTTCCGAACTATTTTATTTATTCAAAATATATAAAAAGCTTTCGGACATGCTATTTCTCAGATAAACTTCGAAGTGTAATATGAAAATGTGAAGGAACGTGTTTATATATATATATATATATATAGTATTTTAGAGTAGATTTATTCCTAATGTATATTTATTATATCGTATAGATTTTAAAACGACATTTGAAAATTATCCCGCATGTGTTTCTTCTTAACGAAAAATCAAAATTCATTCCAAGGAGAAATAACGATTATTTCTAACCTTAGAGATGAATTATGAAAGGATGAATTGTGAAGAGTAATGATAAACGGAAAAATAAAAGTGTCCAGGGATGGTAAATCACAAGTAGCATTATATTGTATTATAGTATAGATTTATTTATCATCATAAATAAATCTAGTAAATAATAAATATACATTATATATATAAATTATATATGTATATTTATTTAAAATTTTATTTTATAGATTCAAATACTCTGCTAAATCAACCGCCAGAGGTCACGCTTCTCCTATAAAAACTCATTGTTGTTTCCCGATGACCGGCTCAAACCTTTTGTACATTATGTAAATAAGTTTTTAATTTTTTTATTCTTACGCCTTATGCCAGGCAGTACTTTTATCAAATTATGTTTTCTATATTCTCCAAAAGCTCAATTAAAGCTATTTCTAATCTTTACTATTTCTATTATTTTTTTCAAGATTTTTGTCACGACTGCATTAACATAGTATAATCCTCAAGTTGATCAAAAATCAACAGAAATCTTATCATTCTTATTTATATAATATATATATGTGATATGATCCTGTCGACTCTTCTGTGATATGATCCTGTCGACTTTTTATGTGATATGATCCTGTCGACTCTTTATGTGATATAATCCTGTCGACTCTTCTGTGATGATCCTGTCGACTTTCAATGTGACAATATAGTGATAATGTGGGGAAAGGGAAATAATCACGCCACAAATTGGTAGAGGAATTTGGAAGCCATCCGAGAGAGAGGGAGCGCCACCGCTGAAAGGCCGTTTGTCGCACGCCCTCCGCAAAACTGTCCCAAAATAGTCCTCAGGTGTTGACGGACGGGCCCCATTTGCCGCCCCTTTGATATGTCGTGATGTCTAAAGTGACTCCCTTTAGCTGCCCATCTCTCTCTGGCTGATTCTAGGTTTGTTTTATTAATCCTGGAAGAGCATATATTATGACATATGGCCCCCGTTGAAGAAGGCTGAACATGGTTTGAGTATACTTAAAGCTGGAGAAGCCAGGAATAGAGAAAATATTTTACAGTTGAAATTAGTTAAGGTAATGGTGACATAGTTTTATGTAAATAAAATATTGTATAGTACACAAGTAAATATTATTTACAAGCAGTTTTACAACACCGGAGAGTTTGATATTTAAGGGAATTTTGTATAATATCAAAGCTACAAAAGGCTATATACAATAACATCTAATGTATTATAAGGGAAATGTTATTAAGGAGTGTGAACTAGTAGAAGAAGAGTCACAAACACATGATGAAATTCTGAAGATCATTAAGGCTGGGCAACTCTACACTTTAAGATATTTTTCAGGAGGACATGGCAAGGGGAAACTTGGCATGGGCTTTCTATGCTAAAGGTGTAGAGTACAAGAAAGGAGGTTGAGGTTGGCAATTGTGTGAGCTCAGGACTGAGGTATATATAGGACTACATACAATGTTAGAACCTTGGCGAACAGAGCGAGGGGAAACTTGCCCTGGGCCAATCTAACTTATCTATGCAGTTACTTGTGTAGCGAGTCCGAGGGGAAAAGTCCCGCGTGTAGGTGAGGAAGTCGAATGGACTTATATTTAATTTGCGGAAAGTATGCGCGCACGGTGCCAAAATTGGGACGAGGACAGCGTTGTCCGTTACAAGTGACAAGCTGCTCAGACACGAGGTGTTTGAACCGTCGTGGGAGTTTGTGCAAGGCGATGATTTCGCGGTGGGTTGTACGTAAGACCCATGTCTGCGCGAAATGATGATGGACCGGACAGAATCAGCGACGATGTTTAACGTACCTCCGTGGGAAATATCGAAGGTAGGCTATATCGTGCTGGTTTGGACAATGGACAAACATACATTTGAAGACAGGGTCCGAGTGGCGAACGTGTCGCGCGAGAAGAAGGGGCGAACTGTGTCGCTCGATGCAGATTGTTCAAGTGCGAACAAAAAGGGTTTGATAAATATCTAGCAGTTAGTCAATCTGCATCCTGTGACGAACACACCATTGGCTAGATGGTGGGGGTCGGTGGATATGCTAGAGATGAACTACGAAATATTTTATCATAAATGAAGGGCGAAGATTAGGATTTTGAAATTACAATATTGTTTGTAATAATGTTCGATAATTGATTAATCAATAATTCTATAAAGGTCCTGAGCTGGTATAAGGTTGACAAGGTTGTAAGAATGAGTGGGACATTAAGGGGAAGATAGATAAGAGTCACCAAGGGTTGGTTGTAAGCAAGGCTCACGTGGTGGTTGGAATTCTTCGACGCCTGAATTACAGGGTGAATTTTGAGTCGATTAGGGAAAGAAATTATTTTCGTGAGCCGTGCTTACAAGTAGGAGAGGTCATATACGAATAGGTATACAAAAGTCTAGGTGCTGGAGGCATATTTTTATAAATAAATTTATTATGAAAAATCTATTGTTAATAGTAAAAATCGTAAAGCATTAATAGGTAGGATTCCATTTTTTTTTAAAGAGTTACGTTAAAATGGAAATTATTTAATTAAAATGACGATTGTTAAATTCTACTGGTAAGGTAACTAATTAAATGAGTTACAAATATCTAGATGAATAGTATGGAGAATAAAATCATTGTTAATAGGCGTGGAGAGAATAAAAGGAGCTAATTATGTAAATATTGGGACAATTTACAAGGAATTACTTATTTAAAGAATGAATGGTAGGAGTTAAAACAATTACACTCACGAGTTATGTTGGTAAGTTCATTGAGCTTCGGGAGAGTTCTGTCTGTGACACTGAGCGTACCAGTGTTGTACATCACAGCAGCGGCAGGGAAATGGCGGAGTCTTGTCCATGATGGTGGAAGGTGTCCTGCCCTGGCACGGTGGTCGTTCTTGGGCAGATCTAGTGCTGGAAGAAGTGTGTGGCAGTTCCATCTCCGTCGTAGGCGATCACTTCTTCAGGGTAACGGTTCAAAAGTTGGCGAGGAAGGGGTTGAGGGCTCGAAGAGGAGTGGTTACAGTTGAGTTGGGTTTGGCCGATCATCGTGCCTTGGCTTCTTGTTTCTTCATACTCCGGTATATGAGGGATTTGCTTCCCGGCCAGGTCTTATCCTGTCGACTCTTCTGTGATATGATCCTGTCGACTCTTCTGTGATATGATCCTGTCGACTTTTTATGTGATATGATCCTGTCGACTCTTTATGTGATATATTCCTGTCGACTCTTCTGTGATGATCCTGTCGACTTTCAATGTGACAATATAGTGATAATGTGGGGAAAGGGAAATAATCACGCCACAAATTGGTAGAGGAATTTGGAAGCCATCCGAGAGAGAGGGAGCGCCACCGCTGAACGGCCGTTTGTCGCACGCCCCCCCCCCCCCCCCCCCCCGCAAAACTGTCCCAAAATAGTCCTCAGGTGTTGACGGACGGGCCCCATTTGCCGCCCCTTTGGAATGTCGTGATGTCTAAAGTGACTCCCTTTAGCTGCCCATCTCTCTCTGGCTGACTCTAGGTTTGTTTTATTAATCCTGGAAGAGCATATATTATGACATATATATAAGTAGAATTATATATAATTTAAATGAAAGTTAGTTGTATTAGAGATGGAGTAATGAGATAATTAAAAAAAATTATAAAAATATTACTTTTAGGGTATCAAAAGGTTGTTCAGTAATAGCTTGCTATACTGACATTATACTCTCAATTCGACATCAAAATTTCCTATAACTTTCTTTAAATATTATAAAACCTTTATATATATATAATGAAGGTCCAAACCGTTGGTTTTCGACCGCCACGACCCGGATTCGATTCCCGTATTGGGCACTTTTTTTTTGTTTAAAAAAAAAATGCTCCAATGGCCCCCCGATTCTTGTAAAAGCCCAGTTTTAGATGGCGCTCTGCCATCTAAAAAGCAAATGTGCTCGTGGTCAGGATATGATTTCTTTATTCTAAATATCAACCACTGACCTTTTTATTTTATATATTTTCCTATTGTTTTTTTCACATTAGTATATATATATATATATATATATATTTAGCGATTTAATAAATTGAACGAAGACAAATTTCTTTAATCATTCAACGACGTTTTTGCCCGAAAGCTTGCGTCGTTGAATGATTAAAGAAATTTGTCTTCTTTTAATTTAATAAATCGCTACATATCTTACTGAGAATAATATTTTATATATAATATTTATATTTATTCTATAATATTTGGTCGAACCATTTTCTTGATAAATATGTAAAAGAAAACGTCAAATAATTTACTTTACTTTTTAACCACTATGTATATAGATATTGTATTGTGGGAAATCTTAACTATTAAATAAACTTTACCACTGAATAAACAATGTTCGGTCAATAGAAATCTTCTGCTTTTATTTTTATTTGAAGATTTGGCGTCTGTGCCAGAAAAGCGATTGTTGTTTTAAAGATCTCAGAGAAATAAAGCAACCGAAGTTTCATATATCCAGATTGTCTTTTTTGTTATTTCTGTGTTGAAAATCAAACTTTTTTACAGCGTTACAATTTATTCTTTTAAAACAATATAATCCAAAGAATATTTTGTAAAATTTCTATATAATATTGTTTTTAAAATGTTTATTTGCCTATAAAAAACTTGAATTCTTTTAGGTGTTAGCGATTGAATAATTATCCGTGTAGTATTATTTTTATTAATCAGTAATATTCTTTTGAATTGTTTCATACTCATGGGGGCAAAACTTAAGGAAGTTGTACTTTTTAGTATTATATAGGCATTCAGATAAAACCTCTAAAAGATATTTGATACACAGTGAGCTTCATTGAAGACACTCGAGATAACCAAATGCAAACAAAATTGCCTCTGTCCCCTTTAGTAAAAGAATGAAGAAAAAAAAAACAGATGACCGGCGACATAATAGACTTTCCACTTCTTTATATTTTGACAATGAAACAGTAATACATTAATACATTTTTACCAACATATTTTGGAGGTTTCAGAATCGGTTCCCATGTTTACTAACGCAAATCAAGCGTAAAGTGGTAAAAAAAAAAACAGATGACCGGCGACATCATAGAATTTCCACTTCCTTAAGTTTTGTCAATGAGAGAGTGTCTCTAATACATTTTTTAAAACATATTTTGGAGGTCTCGGGATCAGGTTACCATGTTTACTAACCCTAATAAAGCGTAAAGTGGTTATAAGCTATGATTAGGTTAGGTTAGATTAGTTTTGGTTAGGTTCAATTTTGGTTAGTTCAGATTAAGATCGTAAACATGTAAACTAGTCCTAAGACCATCAATAATTGGATTTTCCGAATCACCCAATTAGTGATAAATTAGACGTAAATTGAAGATTTATGCTAAAGCTCCAAATTATCGCAAGAGATTGCATTCAATTGAATTTCTAAATCTTTTAAGAAATACAATTGAATTCGTGTTTATGTGTTGAACCTGGTTTTCATATAAAATATTAGATATGCTAAATTCTCCTTAGAGACAATCACTTTTACAAATCAAAATAGTTTCGATAAAAATCATATTTCGATAAAATAATTCCTTGAATCAATATTAAAATAAGAACATTAAGTCTTTAGGAAAAACTTCCTTTTTCAAAAATATTTTATTTACAAATATCTCAAGGTTTCTGGAAAGAAAGCCCTTCTACGGTAGAAATTAGAAGGGCTTTCTTGCCGGAAAGCTTGAAAGTTTTGTAAATATTTTTGAAAAAGAGAGTTTTTCCTGGATGCCTAATGCTCTTATTTATTTTTATTTTAAGATTTCGCCAAGCAGCACACGCTTACTTTTTCCTTTGTCTTGATAAAGATTAGCATATTTCTAACCGAAGTATTTAAAGACAATAATTTTCATATTTGTCCAAGATACTTATCATTTGTCGAAAATGAGGAAGATACACTCATGGACAAAACTTAAGGTAGTTGTACCTTTTAGCATGTATATCGGCATTCAGACAATAATTCTGAAAGATACACTCATGGACAAAACTTAAGGAAGTTGTACCTTTTAGCATGTATATCGGCATTCAGACAATAATTCTGAAAGATACACTCATGGACAAAACTTAAGGAAGTTGTACCTTTTAGCATGTATATCGGGATTCAGACAATAATTCTGAAAGATACACTCATGGACAAAACTTAAGGAAGTTGTACCTTTTAGGATGTATATCGGGATTCAGACAATAATTCTGAAAGATACACTCATGGACAAAACTTAAGGAAGTTGTACCTTTTAGCATGTATATCGGGATTCAGACAATAACTCTGAAAGATACACTCATGGACAAAACTTAAGGAAGTTGTACCTTTTAGCATGTATATCGGGATTCAGACAACAACTCTGAAAGATACACTCATGGACAAAACTTAAGGAAGTTGTAACTTTTAGCATGTATATCGGGATTCAGACAATAACTCTGAAAGATACACTCATGGACAAAACTTAAGGAAGTTGTAACTTTTAGCATGTATATCGGGATTCAGACAATAACTCTGAAAGATACACTCATGGACAAAACTTAAGGAAGTTGTACCTTTTAGCATGTATATCGGGATTCAGACAATAACTCTGAAAGATACACTCATGGACAAAACTTAAGGAAGTTGTACCTTTTAGCATGTATATCGGGATTCAGACAATAATTCTGAAAGATACACTCATGGACAAAACTTAAGGAAGTTGTACCTTTTAGCATGTATATCGGCATTCAGACAATAATTCTGAAAGATACACTCATGGACAAAACTTAAGGAAGTTATACCTTTTAGCATGTATATCGGGATTCAGACAATAATTCTGAAAGATACACTCATGGGCAAAACTTAAGGAAGTTGTACCTTTTAGCATGTATATCGGGATTCAGACAATAACTCTGAAAGATACACTCATGGACAAAACTTAAGGAAGTTGTACCTTATAGCATGTATATCGGGATTCAGACAACAACTCTGAAAGATACACTCAAGGACAAAACTTAAGGAAGTTGTACCTTTTAACATGTATATCGGGATTCAGACAACAACTCTGAAAGATACACTCAAGGACAAAACTTAAGGAAGTTGTACCTTTTAGCATGTATATCGGGATTCAGACAATAACTCTGAAAGATACACTCATGGACAAAACTTAAGGAAGTTGTACCTTTTAGCATGTATATCGGGATTCAGACAATAACTCTGAAAGATATTACAATGACCTTTATTGAAGACACACGAGATAACCAAGTGTAAACTACACTCATGGACAAAACTTAAGGAAGTTGTACCTTTTAGCATATTTGAAGTAAACGAAAAAATTGCGCTACAAATTTTAAAATAAAAATACAACCTTTCGCAATGAGTTTCTTTTATTATTTTATCTTTTATCATAATAAAAGAAACTCATTGCGAAAGGTTGTATTTTTATTTTAAAACCTTTTAGTATGTATATCGGGATTCAGACAATAACTCTGAAAGATATTACAGTGACCTTTATTGAAGACACACGAGATAACCAAGTGTGAACAAATCCTTAAAAGAAAATAGATGACTGGCGGCATTAAAGACTTTCCACTTCCTTAAAATTTGTGTGTGTGTGTTTTTTTTTCACGAGGAACCTCTACCTTCAAATATATATATATGTATATTTATCAGTTATTTTATCTATTTATATCTTTTTTTCCTATATTTATCATTATATAATCATATATATTAATATTTATATTTATTTTGTATTTAACCTTATATAATCTTATATGAACATTGTAATAAATAAGTTTCAATTTCAATCTCTCTTTAAATATGCATCCGAACAATTATGTTTATCATCCTAGTAAATTCATTTTTCTAGTGGTGATAAAAAGTTAGAGCTACAACACCAGCTTTGACAAATTCACACAAAAACCAACAAACTGCGTACCATGGTTTCGGGCTTTTCCCCTCTCATCAATACAGTAGCGGCTTCGATTTCACAAAACCTCCGGGAACTACGTCCATCTTCCATAAACGACCATGATTTTATTCAACTTATCGAGTCTTTTTCAAGGGACCGGGAAAATATGTTCACTAGATAAAACGATGATTTTGTAATGTAGAAAATTATGAAAGACAAAATTCAGGATGACACGGCACACAGGGACCGGGAAAAAATAATCACTTTTTATCGAGATTTTCACGACCATGACTTTATTCAACTTATCGAGTATTTTTCAAGGGACCGGGAAAATATGTTCACTAGATAAAACGATGATTTTGTAATGTAGAAAATTATGAAAGACAAAATTCAGGATGACACGGCGCACAGGAACGGGAGAAAATGTTCACTTTATCGAGAGATTCAAATATACGAGTTTCAAATTATCAAAATATATCTTTTATTTTTATAAGTTTATAGAGAATTGTTTTACCAAATGTTCGTTAGACAAACCTTTACTCGTGTAAAACCTCGGGCGAAGCCGGGTACGTCCGCTAGTTTATTATAAAGGTGGTTACACTGGTGGAATAGCAGAGCGCCTATTTTCAGGCTAAAATAAAATATAGACACTTCTCTCAGCAAATCTTTTTATTGTCTCGACGTTTCGACAAAAATCTTTTGTCCTCGTCAGGAGCGAACAGAAATTAAAACATTTGGCAAAAGCGTTAGAAATTATATATAATAGAATATAATATAATAAAAAATATATATATAGAATAATTTCTAACGCTTTGCCAAATGTTTTAATTTTTGTTTGCTCCTGACGAGGACAAAAGATTTTTGTAGAAACGTCGAGATAATAAAAAAGATTTACTGGCCGAAGTGTCTTTTATTTGAAGAACTATGAATGCTGGCCAGGCAGCTTCTATCTTTACGATAAAATAGAGAGTTGCGAGAGGATATATCTCTCCCTTGGCACATGATAATCATTATTTAAACAAGGTAAAATCCTCTGGAGTAACTTGGTAAAGAAAACATTCAAGACTAAGAGGATGAGTTTCTTTTTATGAACATGCGTTCGAGCTTTCGGGCATAATGTCGCCCTTCAACAGGAATAAAACTACAAATAGAATAGACGTATCTTGATTCTATTTGTAGTTTTATTCCTGTTGAAGGGCGACATTATGCCCGAAAGCTCGAACGCATGTTCATAAAAAGAAACTCATCCTCTTTGTCTTGAATGTTTTCTTTACCAAAAAACACATGATAATCATGCTCCCGCAACTTTATATAGAAGCGTTAGCCCTATTCTTTGAGAATAAAAGTTGGGCGCAAATACATCTTGTCATATTTAAGAAAACAAGAATATATTAAGGGTCTGTGGAAGAATCGTCTAAAGCGTTGGTTTTAAACCGCTAAAACCCGGGATCGAATCCCGCATTGGTCACTTTTTCTAATTAAAAAAAAGCTGCAATGACCCCCGATTCTTGCAAAAGCCCAACCCATCCAGCGAGTGTAAGTAACCAAATGAGACACTGGCACATTTGTAAGTGTAAAAGTTGAACTGCTTTTCACATGTGTAGACATGTGGTGCACTTACAGTAAAAGCAGTCGCCAACTTTTACCCATCATGATCATCATGGCCTGTACCACGTGTAATAGGGATAATAATAAAAATAAAATAAAAATAAAAAACCAATAAAGGTGTCAAAATAAAAAGAATAATGCTCTATAAGGGAATTCTTAGGACTAACTCCCATATTCATACAATCTAATCCAAACTCAACCTAAACTTACCTAAAATATCCGTATAGGGAGGAATTGATTAATGTTAACTTTAAATTATATATATACATCTAAAAATAAAAAAGGCCTATCCTGACCACGAGCACATGTGCTTTTTTAGATGACAGAGCGACATCATTATTTAACTTGCTTCGTGATATTTGGCTATCAAGAAATTGGGTTGGCCAAATATCACGGAGCAAGTTAAATAAACGTTTAGTTTATTTTTGCTTCACTAGATGGCGCTCTGTCATCTAAAAAAAGCACATAGGCTCGTGGTCAGGAAATGCCTTCTTTATTTTTAAAATCAACACCTGACCCACTTATCTTTTATTTTTTCTATTGTTTTTTCATATATATATCTAGGTCAGATTAATGTAGTACTTCGGTGGAACACAAATATCTTAAATATCCTAATTGCTTTTAAATTATATAAAGTTTACAAAAATATTAATAAGGAAAACTAGCTTTTGGTGCACAAATAGGTTCTTCATTTCAGGCGTTTAAAAAAAAAAAAACTCCTTGTCCAAAAAGTTATTTTTCCTTATTTGAATATATCTGGATACCTAAACTATTCTAACCTTTCCTTTTCATGACTTGTTACCATTGGTTAGTAACCATGGAAGCTAGACCGATACGTTCAATCTAGAATGATATAGTTTGAATCTTTGAGGATATAGTTTAAATAGTTTTACTTTATATTTTTAACACACATAACCTTTTGTTAATATTTTCTCTATCTATAGATTCCTATTACTCAAATTCAACAATTAGCAATTATCAAAATATACATTTCTATAATAATTAACAAATAGAGGTATATTGATACGAAATTTGATATATTTGTTTGAAATCTAAGACAATGTTTCCAACCGAAAAATTCTTATTTCGAAATTACCTTTCATGGAATTTAATTCCCAAACGAAATGGCTATTTGAGGAATATAATTTATAAAAGTGGAAAATATCAATATATTGAGAAAAGCTCAATTCCAACTCAATATTTCCAAAAAAGTCTTCCTCCCTTACCTCTTCCAGCTCTTGAAAAAACATGCACAAGATATCTGAATGCTGTTCAACCATTTGTCTCTGATGAAGAATTTGAGAAAACAAAGATGATTATTACAGAATTTCATCAGAATCTTGGTAAAGAACTTCATAATGATTTAATTAAACTAATGCATAAGCTTCAAGATAAAAATTATATCACAGATACTTGGTACCATACAATTTTAACCAGAAGACAACCATTACCTATATACTCGAATTATTTTATTGCATTGAAAGATGATCCAAATACGCTTTATAATGATCCATTAATAAGAGCTTGTAATCTTTTAATATCAAGCTTAAGATACTATAAATCTTATAAACATAATCTATTAGCTCCTTCTATTCTAAATTCAAGACCCTATCTTACATCTTCCTTTATATTTCGTGTTATTACAAAAATATTTCCATCTTCACTTGCACTAGCAATCGCATCCTATCTGAATGTATATCCTCTTGAAATGGGGCATTACCAATATCTATTTCATACTACAAGAATACCAGGAAGTTTTAGGGATTCGTTGAATTCGTATCCTCATTCTAAGCATATTCTTGTATTCAACAGTGGATATATGTATGTCTTTAGAGTGTTTGATGATGATGGTCTTATTTTGCCGCCTCCACATCTTCATGCTTGTCTTAAGTACATCCAGAACAAGTCGTCGTATCACCGTCCACATTACGTTGGAGGATTTACGACTGAATCTCGTGAACGTTGGGCACGTAACAGAACTCATCTGATTTCTGCTGGAAATGAGAAAGCTCTTAAATTAATTGAAACTGCATTAATGATATTGGTGCTTGATATTCCTTCAGGATTTACAGATTCATCCCTTGCTCATAATCTCATGCATGGACCAGCCTATAACAGGTGGTTTGATAAATCTTTTCAGCTTATTATTACTGAAGATGGTCATGCTGGAATCAATTTGGAAGAATCTTGGGGTGGAAGAGAAGCTTTACATGACTTTGCTTGGAAAATATATTATGATTCTGTTAGCAATCATTTTGTAGCTCCTGATGATATGCCTGCTATGGTGAACGTTTTCAGACTTGTTAAGAAAATTAATTTTAATCTACCAACCAGTTTGAAAACCCAGCTTGAAACTTCAATCGCAAATTACGATTCAATGAGAGGATCTTTTAAATTAAGAGTACTTAGGTTTAATGGCTGGGATCGTAATTATATTAAGTCCCTAGGACTAAGTCCAGATTCCCTAATTCAACTATCATTCCAAATGGCATTTTACAAACTCTTCAGTGAGATCCCAACTGCTGTTGAAACCTGTCGTACGCTAACATACAGACATGGAAGAACTGAATTCTTCAGACCTGTTACAACTGAATCAAAAACATTTCTAGAAGTATTCTACAATCATAGAAACTTTGAGGAATTGAGAAATCTACTTAGAAGAGTTTCAAACAAACATCATGAATTGTTTCTGGAAGCTCACCAAGGACAAGGATTTGATCGTCATTTGTTCAACTTATGGTGTCTTGCATCCCCTCATTTTCCATTGATCTCTGCACCGATATTTGAGGATCCGGTATTCTACAAGACAAATTATCCAAACCTTTTAACAGCATCCATAAAGGATCATGATATTGATATGGCAGGAATGGGACCGGCTGAAAAGGATGGATTCGGATTAACCTATTCCACCAACGGCAATCTACTCACCATTGTCGCCACGTCGTATATTTCATCTACCAAAGATTTCCTGATAGCTACAGAGAAAAGTTTAAATGATTTACTTACTATTATTGAGAAAGTTAATTCTCGCTAGATATCCAGCTTTATTCATCATCATCATGTTTCATCAATATAAAAATCATAGGACATTCCATTATCAAAAGATTTGTAATTATTTGAACATAAATTATTACCCATATGGATTGATATAACATCCGTCAAACCTTATGTGGTAAGTCTTTACTGACTGACGTTACAACTACTCCCTGTCATTATTTTAACACTACATGTCAGAGGCCACCATTTTATATTGGAGCTAAGTAGGCCTGTTACTGAGTAGTGTTCCCAGTCTTAATGACAAAAGCAGACACATTCTAATTCTCCCTATTATTATGGATGTCAAATCTCCCTTGATGATCTCTACTCATCCCCAGCATATCTACTTGATATGATTGAGTGAATATAAGAAAGAGGAATATTTTTTAAAGGTAAAACGAGGTAAAACCAGGTAGATATTTGTAGATTTGAAAATAGAGCAATCCATAAATAAATCTTTAATTAAAAAGGCATATATTGGATCAAAATATCATTAATTCTACCAATATTTTAGTTGGCTGAACGCCAACCTTTATCAAGGTATTATAACAAATTAAATGACATATATTAATAATATCAATAGAAATTAAATATGTTATAACACCTTGATAAAGGTTGGCGTTCAGCCAACAGAAATATTGGTGAAATAAATGATATTTTGATCCAATGTATGCCTTTTTAATTGAAGATTTGTAGATATAAAATAACCAGAAAATATATGGATATAAATTGACAAGATCTCGATCTGTTTGAGAACGCTTCATTTTGTAATTGGTGACAGTAGTTCACCAAAACAGTCAACAGTATAAATTTACCACAAAAGGTTGACGAGTGTTATCAGAAATTTAAGCTATTTTGACGCATATCATTATTTTTAGAATGAGACAATGTTCTACTGTTTCCTTAGTGCCATGATAAAATAATAGGAGGGCCTGGATCATCAGAAGTGAACCCATCGATTTAACTAGTTTAATCTCTCTCTCTCTCTCTCTACCATACCTCTATAATATTGTATTGGGCTGTTTTTCGCTTTTATACTAAAACTGAAGCTGACCTTTTGGAAAAGGTATTTAAAAAGAACTATGAACATTCTTTAATGGCTTGGTTAAGTTACAAGATAACAGAGATACTTCTGCATGCCAAGAAGTACTGTGCACTTACAGTATATAAACATTCATCCCCTGAATTATAATTCAATAACATCAATAAGCAAAATAAAGTTAAGAAAAAGGCATCTCCTTATCGTGCAACTGAAAGTTGTTGATATGGCTTGCGCCATCTATCGGAATAAATATCAACTATTCTCGAGGATAAACTGACCAATCAACTATGCTCTAATCTACGCATTAACGCAAACCATCAGTAACATTCAGTTTCACAATAAGGAGATGCCTCTTTCATAATTTATGCACCTTATCTCAGTACAATATCCCATTTGTACTATTTTTTCACAAAATAAAGTTCAAATGGTATAAGAAACTTAACCTTGGATTGTGCTAATTGATATTATTGAACTTGGAGTGTAGGCCATCGTAAATTCAGAACTATCAATAATTATAAAGCACAATTCGGATTATAGATTATAATACAAGAAAATAAGACCTAATCCAAATAAATTAATAGTGTGTGACGTTTCGGCAACAGCATTGTCACCATCATCAGACAAAATAATAAATGAGAAAAAATATCACAGCAATTTCTTAAATAGTACTGTTATCAAGGGTTTAAACAAGATAACAGTACTATTTAAGAAATTGCTGTGATATTATATATTTATTCTTTTGTCTGATGATGGTTACAATGCTGTTGCCAAAACGTCACACACTATTTTAATATTTGGATTAGGTCTTATTTTCTTGTATATCTATAAATAATATAAAAACCTTTACCATATGAAAAAACGGCGAAACTTATTTAAACCACCATCATATTTTGGACAATATTTGCCTAATATACTCAAGAACAAAAAAAAAACTTAAAGAAGTTGTATCGGTATTCAGATAATAACTCGAATAGATATTTGATACATAGCGATCTTTAGAGACAAAAGTCGCCTCTCCCGTCAAAATAGACGTCAAACCAGATGCCATCTATTGACCGTCTCCGCAAACTAGCGGCCTCGGTTCGTTAACAAAGCCACAACACCAGCTTTGGTAAACTGAGAAGCGTCCACCGTTGTTACCGACCCGAGGCCGCTAGTTTGTGGCGACGGTCAATAGATGGCGTCACGTTTAGACGTCTATTTTGACGGATGAGACAGCCATTGTCTCTTTAGATCAATATCCTCCCGACAAAATTTACATCTTTACAGTGATCTTTATGGAAGACACACGAGATAACCAAGTATGAACAATATTGGCTTGTTCTCCTTAAAAAGAAAACAAACACACGCAGAGAACATTAAAGACTTTCTACCTATTTAAATTGTATCAATGAAAGTATAATTTTAGGAATTCACCAAATGTAGTCACAGATTATATTATTTAATTTGATGACCTAGTTTAGGTTAAGTTAAATTAGGTTAACTTAGTTTATTCTATGTTTATAGGCCAAATTAGGTTAGGTAAAGTTAAATGAGAGATCACACACAGATTATGACAAGGTTAGATAATAATAAAAAATTCAAATGTTTTTAACGTAATCAAGGAATCGAATCTCAATTTCTTCTAAAGTTATCTAATTTTACTTTAATTATATTATAAAAACATCATGAAATAGGTTATATAGAATATAAAAGCTTCATTAAAACACCAGGTAAGTTGAAGATAAAGTCAATATTGTTCCATAATAGTTTTAAACATGTTTTCTACTTACACATTTTCTTCAAAATGTGAATAATTTATTGAATATTTATTCAGAGAGATAAAGAAAAAGTCTTAGATAAAATTAGCAATTTCATCCTTGTTTATCGTCTGAATATATTTAATCATTTGTTTTCTCTTTATTTAATTATAATAAAGTCTCATTAAATTTTCCATAAATCCCTATATTATAAATTCAATTATTTTATGAAATAAATGTTGATATTTTATTTAATATATCTTTTATAAAATGATACTGTATTTGAGGAATTTTTTTTTTTTAAATATACCTTATTTTTTATTTTATTTCAATTTAAAGTGCTATGTCTCCTTAGCGACACTTGCGCTGTCATACATGTATGCCTTTACATTTGTCTATACTAGGGCCTCCAATCCCGGGATCCCGTTTCCCGGGATCCCGGAGCCAAATAATGATCCCGAAATCCCGGGATTCTGCTCGAAAAATCCCGGGATTACTGGTTTGTGCATGGAAACCAGCTCAAAAATATATTTTTCTCATCTAGCATTTTGGTAATCAAACAGATGATGAGATAGCACACTTTTGACCTTTTGTTTATACAGCTGCATTTCGGGTCTTTTTTTTTTCTGAGAGATTTGAAATTATTTTGTTGACATGCAAATAGTGGCTTCTTAGATAGTAGCGGCGTCCCTTTATTTTTGTGGCGGACCTGCGTGTAACATGGACCCGCCACTAACCTCTTATCTGGGCTCCAAATTGTTATATATATATATATATATATGTGATATCTTGGGACCTCTGGGACCAGTGTTACCTGATGCTAGACGAACCTCGATGTCAACTCTACCGTGCAGTCGTGGTGGAAGGCGACACAGCTGGGCCAAAGGTGAAATATGCAAACAGAGATTCCACTAAGACGCGTCTGACGTCAAGAAGGAATGGGACGAGGAGAATTTTCTGGCAGGAAAGGGTTTACCTTTGATCGGAGCGTCCGGCGCACTGGGACTGGAACGACGACTAACTAAGGACTGACTAACTGAGGATCGGGACCTCCTTTTTATAGCTGAGCGGGTCCGAACAGGTCGCTGCCCTTTTCTGACGTAAACAGGGGGGGGAAGTTTTATTATCCAGGAGGGCCACGACCTCGTAAAAGTTGGACTGGGTTTTGCTAGGCCTTCTTCTATTCTCACCTAAGCCTGATTAGTTTTAACCTTAATTTTCTCCTGTTAGTCTCCATTCCTTCTATCTGTACAGTTGCTATACTTTATTAGATTCTTACGCGGTACAGATTGATGTTAGTTGAGGCTTTCTATTTGCAGTAACTAAGAAGTTATAGACAGTCACGTGGTGGAACATGTGGTAGTAGATATCTGGGCTATTCACAACAATTCCATGGTCTTAAATCATCACATATATATATAATCTATTTTTATACTCTCCATCCTGTACTCTGTATGCATGGGTCATCATGAACGCACTGCTCTGCTGTTCATTTTGTGAAGCCCTCGCTAGTTTTTTTGTTATTTAATTTAAATTAAATTTATTTAATGTCATTTCATTAAATGCTTCGTCACTATCAAGCATCAGCCTAAAGTAGTTTTCATCTTATACGAACATAAAACAAAGTCTCTAAAACAATATTATCGGACCTTGTTATTTCTCAATAGAAAACTTGTCGGACATTTTTGGTAAGGTTATCACTTGTTGATTGTGATGGCGAAGTTTATTCCTTTTAAATCAGAAGGAATCTGGTGCTATTACCTACGAGACGGATCTGGCCAAAATGCACAGTGTATAGCGTGCAAAAAGATTTTGAAATGCGTCGGTGGGTCTACAAAAGGGCTGCATGTACACCAATTACAATTACAAGTAATTTTAATCACAATTGCTATCATTATATATAGAATTACGAGTAATTATGTTTACATTCTAATGCAATTATTTTTTTGCAAAGTAATGCATTGCAAAGTAATCGTAATTACAAGGTAATGTATTACTTTAAATGGATTACTGCCCAACACTGCATTAAGAGATGTGGTCTAAGAGTTCCAAGAACAGTAATTTTTTTCCAGATGTGTGTACAGTAATTGACTGATAATTTCAAACTGTAACCAAAAAGCAATGATTTAGTTCATAAGCAGGCGCAAAATATATGGCTCTCAGGTTGTTTTCATCGAAGTAAGTGCCACGTCATTGGCACTATATAAAAGAAAAAATTAAAAATATAACGAACGAAACGATATACCTCTTGGCGTTGAAAGACGAAAATGTTTTTCAATCCCGGGATATCCCGGGATCCTGGGATTGAGAAAAAAGCAATCCCGAATCCCGGGATTGAAAATATGCACCGGGATTGGAAGCCCTAGTCTATACATATATATACATTACTTCGCTTTTCTTCTGAATTTAAATTATTTAATTCATATTTCATATCTTTGGATTCAATGAAATCGTTAAGCAAAGGCATCTTGACTATGTTATGTATACAATTAGAACTCGTCGTTTTATATGATTGCGTGCACCATAATAGCATTTGGTATTGAAATGAATTTAATTTATTTAAAATTTTCTTATTTACGAATTTATATCATATCTCCGATCCATAAGAAAGCATTGACCTAAATATTGTTTTGTATAATGTAAGTCTCTTTTGGGTATTCAGACCTCAAGCTTTTCCTCAAATTAACAGTAACATATTTTTTAATCCTAAAATATACCTTTAAGTGTATATATTTTAAGGAATATATCATCATTTTATTGATTATTTCTATCTTCCAAAGAGTTTTCTTTGGCTCAAGGTTAATTTAAACGTGGTACAGGCCATGATAAACATGGTGGGTAGAGGTAGGCGACTGCTTTTACTGTAAGTGCACCACATGTCTACACATGTGAAAAGCAGTTTGACTTTGCACTTACAAATGTGCCAGTGTCCCGTTTGGTTACTTGCACTCGCTGGTAGGGTTGGACTTTTGCAAGAATCGGGGGCCATTGGAGCATTTTTTAAAATAAATAAATAAAAGGGGCCTAATGGGGGAATCAAACCAGGGTCGTAGCGGTCGAAAACCAATGGTTTAGACCATCCTTCCACCGACCCCCAATTAGACATATTTTATCAAAATGAAATATGAAGATATAAAATGGCACAATAAATATTGAGAGAAAATAAGGTCATACCTCTTTAATTTTGATTTAATTGAAAATTTCAGAAAGTAAAATGTAATTATAAAATAAATACGTTTATATTTCCCTTGAATATTTTAATATTATCATAATCAAATTTATATTTATATATATAATATATTGTTTACAACCAAATATTACTTTACTAATGTATTTATCAAATTAAATCAGTTAGTTAGGCAAACAATTAAATAATTAATGTAAATAAAGAAAGATTTCTGCATATAATTAATTCAATTTATGCCCACACATTATAGTAAACTTATCTTCTGCCTTATTAAAAGGCTTTTAATCTATAGAATCTTATTTAAAAATGTATTTAAAGACAAAAGACACAATATATTAAAAGGATATATTTTGGAATTCTTCCAATTTAAATAGAATGCGCTTTTATTTTCTAGTTTTCAAAGATTAATTTCTTGAATTATTAAAATGCTAGGCCTTAAACAGAAATAAAAAGTTATCACCTAACATCTGTGTAACTAACTGTAAAGGTTAGGCTCTATATAAATATATAAGATAAATAAAATGTGTTTACAGACTGGATTATATATCAATATATGCCCTATCCAATAGAACAAATCCCTTCTTAAATATTTATTGGCTGTGTATATTTAATAACACATATGTAAATATATCTATATGTGCATATACAGTAAACTCTCCTATAACGCGATTAATGTGTTCCGTGTTGTATGAAATCGCGTTATAGGAATTCGCGTTGTACGAAATAAAACTTGTATAACGCGAATGTTGTTAGGGTAAATTGTTTTATTTTATAACGCGTTATACCAAAATTCGCGTTGTATAAATAAATTTGTCGCAATTTTTTTTTTATCGCGTTGTACGAAATCTCATTGTAAAAACTCGCGTTATAGGAGAGTCTACTGTATAATACAATATAATGTGGCTTATGATTGTAGAACGACATATGAAAATTATTCCGCATGTGTTTCTTTTGAACGAAAAATCGAAATTTTATTTTAAGGAGAAATAACGATTATTTCTAACCTTAAGAATGAAGTATGAAAGGAACGCTTCACGATTTTGCGTGTCATCCTTGCGCAGGGGCCATGCTAATATGCTATGCTAATAATGCTGAAGTATGAAAGGATGAATTGTGAAGAGTAATGATGAACGGAAAAAAGATCATTACCCTTCACAATTCATCTTTTCATACTTCATCCTTAAGGTTAGAAATAATCGTTATTTCTCCTTAAAATAAAATTTCGATTTTTCGTTCAAAAGAACCACATGCGGGATAATTTTCATATGTATATATGTTGGAAAATTTATGCATTTAAATGGATATATTGCGAAATATGAATACATTCATATATATATAAGATACATATATATATATTCATATATTTAGGTAAGAAAAAAATCATTTTAATGAGATTTCAAATATTAGAATATTTTTAAAAATTGATATGTAAATTGGAGATGATAAATACATATGTATTAATCAAACGTGAATTGTAATTCACTATATATTAAATATGTAATGCCTTTTCTAAAATAACCAAGTGTAAAAAAAGCAAGACATTCTTCCTTGAGTGCAAATTTGCTTTCAAACCGTTTAAAGCTGTTTATATAATGTACACTGGTGTCCAAAAAATAAGAAACTTAACCAATATTGAAATTTCTCAAAAGCTAATTTATTAACAAATATAAAATTTAGTATACAAATAGTTTAAACTCTGGAGAATTTGACTAGCTATATGAAAATTTAAAAAATATATATTTGAAATTATGAAATATGCAAATTATTACCAACATACCCAAAGCTAAGGTTCCAGATCTTAAAGAAATAAGATATCAATAGGGAGTATGATCACCTCTAACAGCTATCAAGGTCTCACAGCGAGCCCTCATACTGTTTACCAGGCTTTGGAGGAGGTCCAGGGGTAGTAAACCCCACTCCTCCAATAGAGCAGTTCTTAGCTCAACGAGGGTTCTGGGAGAGGGGTGACAAGCTCCAATACGCCTCCCTAGAGCATCCCAAACATGCTCTATTGGATTCAGGTCCGGAGATCTGGCTGGCCAATTCATCCTTCGAATATTCTCACTCTGGAGATATTCATTGGCTAGCCTAGCCCTATGCGGACGGGTATTATCGTCCTTTAAAATAAAATTTTGACCAATTTGATCTCTATAAGGTCTTAGATAGGGCTCAAGGATCTCGTCCCTGTACCTTTGGGCAGTTAAAGTGCCCCCAGAAAAAATGTGGAGGGGTTTGCGTCTGCTAGAACTGATGCCAGTCCAGACTAAGAGACTGCCCCCTCTAAAACTGTCTATTTCCCTGATGTTACTGGGATGATAGCGGGTTCCAGGCTCCCTCCAGATGAAAACTCGTCGAGAATCTGTGTTTAAACTAAATCTTGACTCGTCACTGAAGAGAACATTGGCCCACTGATCATGAGTCCAGGCGTGATGTTCCAAGCACCAATTCAAGCGGGCTCTCCTGTGAGCAGAGGTTAAAGGGATACAGATCATTGGTCGTCTTGCATAAAGAGCACCTTCGTGAAGCCTTCGGTAAACAGTTTGTCTTGAAATTCTCGTTCCAGTAGCACTTGAGAGTTCATTAGAGAGTTGAATAGCTGTCATCTCCCTATGGCGCTTGGCAGTTACGACCAGATAACGGTCTTCAGAGGTAGCTGTTTTTCTTTTTCTACCAGAACCTTCTTTTCTTTTGATGGTTCCTGTCTCAATGAACTGTTTCCATATTTTGCTGACCACAGATTTATTCACATTTAGCCATTTTGCTACTTCAACTTGTGATTGCCCTGCCTCCATTCTTCCAACAGCTCTGCATTTTAAATTATCTGCTAAAAATTTTCATAAACTCATAATTAACTAAGGATTAAATAAAATTATAATTGGACAATTCTTAGATGGGGTAAACGACAAAAATTTGCATATTTTCAATTTTACCGAATCGAATGGTTGCGATAAATAAATTCTACGACTTAAAATACCTAATTAAATTACTTTTTAGCTTTTGGCGTTGTATATTTTAAAACATATCATTAAAAAACAAAAGTTTCTTATTTTTTGGACACCAGTGTATATATGTGGTAACCGAGATGGTCAAGCCTGTAGTAACAGAGAGGAACAGCCAGGATGGGGAGAGTTTTTCAGTACCTCTCTGCATCTTGGAAGACCTTTAACAGTTCTCACAGAGTACAGGCAGTCGTGGTCGAGGCAGAATGGAAGAATTGGGAATTTCACACAATAAACGAAGGGACACAGTTGTACTAGGAAAGTTCCGTGAACAGATAAAAGTTGAGCTAGGAGCGAAAGATGGAGATTTAAGAAGAGTTCTTACTGGTCTACATGGTCGATGGTACGGACCTTGGGGACATCTGACGAGGGCTTCCGCGAATGGTAAAGTGACTACATTTCCGGCTTGGCGGAGTTATATACTTTGCGATGAGGAAGTACAATAAGGGCGTGGATCACGGAAGATATGTCATTGTACACTCTTAACGACTTCCTTGCAACTTCCTAACATCTTCTAAGCCTCGTTCTTAAACGTTGTTTGACTTATGAATCATCAATCTCTGCTAATTAGCTCAATTCTTATTCTATTACACAGTTTCATTTATTATCCTCAGTTTTTACAGAGTAAATAAAATATTGTGATGTAATGACACATGTCAATCATGCGTATAATTATTTACAGAGGTGTTTATTATACAACACGACAATCTTGTTATATTATACATCAATATGGGGTTGTTGGTTCACATTACCATATATATGTCATGATAAAATTTCGGCTTACTGTTATGATAAAATTTTGAGAGAGAGGAATTATTATTAACCTTTTTTCGATACATGAGCATTTTATGGTATTGCTATGCATTATGTGAGTATTTTATGATATTGCGATCGTAGTAATAATGATGAAATAGTTTTAATCACAATTTGCTTCACACACAATTGTGCTAATGAAGTATAGAATGCATAATTTGAGAAAGTACTACCTGATTTAAGGCGAGTAGAATAGAGGAAACAGAAGACCTTTTTACATATCTACAAAATATTTGAGCCGGCCAACGAGAAACAACAACAATAGGTTTATATAGGGGAAAGCCGCGATATCTGGTGATCTACTTTACAGAGTAGTTTGTTCTAGAAATGATAATTTTAAAATAAAATAACATTTTTATATAGAATATATAAGGGTCTTGTTACAAGTTTGTGACAATAAACATACATTTTCTAATATTTTAAAGTATTTCTCTATAAAAGAGATGAAGGTTGAAATATGGAGTCCATTATATTCAAATGTAGTGCAATTTATTATTCCCTTTGAAATTCTCTGACCAATCTCTGGCCTTTCTCTAATCTTATTGGATTTCATAGGATTTAAACATACCGAGTGTATCAGTCAACCTATTTGTTTGAAAGAGTCTTACACTTTGATTTTAATAAACGCTATAATATAATATAATTATATAATAAACATTAAGCTATGTTAGAAATTAGTATCTCTAAATTGGTTGCATTTATTTTTCTGTTTAAATGCTTTTGACCATCAGGAGTGTTCACGTGATAGTTTCCTTTCTATATACACCTATCCCCCGATTTACACGGTAGATACGTTCCTGAGAAAAACGTGTAAATCGGGGGATAGGTGTACACAGAAATAAAAATAAAATGCATTGACAGGTTAAAATATGTAGTCAGCACATAAGCTCGGGATTCCTCGTGAGATGTATACACAGCGCATGTGTTCAATCACAGTAGCATTTAGTATAGTGCGATAAAAAAAAACTTATTTGGAAAACCGTGTAAATCGAGGGATAGGTGTACAGTAAAACCTCGTTATAGCAAACCCCAAATGGGACTGAGTGTGTAGTTCCATATAGCTATGGTTTCACTATTTACAAAGCAAAATGTAATTATTTAAGGGTCTCGCTATGTCTTTTATAAAGCCAAATATGATGATGATGTATAATTATGATAATACATATCATTATCGATATCAACATTCGCTCGCTGTTGTTAAAGAAGTATCTGAAGTATTTACCTTTATATCAGAGTGTATTATATTTATAAATCAGGCACATTCTGATATTAAAATTTTTAATATATTTGTTTTTTTTTTATTTAATAGGGATCAGGCGTTATATTTGATTATATTGTGGCGAAGAAATATTTTATTATTTAATTTAATATTATTCAATGAAAATATATTCAACAGATTATAAATATATATATTAATCTGTATTTGTGAAATCATCTTTAAAATATTTATTTGCTTGCTTGCTTAAGATTCTCTAGCGGTAAATAGTTTTGGGGCTGACCTGTTAATAATTGTCGACTCGTCGCTGTGACGTCATCAATAAATACTTTTATATCTTAGGATATTTCAAGGCTTGATTTCTACGCTACAATATAATGGAAACCTTTTCACTTCGATATATTAGTCTTGTGATGCTTTTTTAATGGTTAAAGACTATTTAAAAATATATAAATATATTCATATATCAAAAACGACAAACAACTTTTTTTAAGGACACTCGCCACATACAGATTTTCTCAGATGGGTAAACACAAGTAAACATAGCAGTTATCTATAGAAAGTAAAGATTAACATCGACCTTTCTTCAAGTTGGATCCATCATCTGTGTTACGCCTATTGTCTGTGCTGTTTTCCAGAATTTGTGAAAAGCTAATTGATTGGGTTTGCCTTTCACTCCTTTTGTCCATAGAACATATGACAACTAATTTTCATAGCCAATCTTTTGATGAATAACTTTTCTCTCCTTAGTGTGCTATTGAATAAACATATAAATATATGAAATTTTACACAAATAAATTTACTGGCAATGCGTTTCTTTTAAATATCATCAAATATTATCTCTACAGACCTTACTGCAATGATATGAGTTATTGAATGAGAGGGCTTGGCTCATCAGTAGTGAACCCTCTATTTGATGATATTTAAAAAGTAACGCATTGCCAGTAAATTTATTTGTGTAAAATTTTAACGATAGATGGCAATAAAATTTAATTTACTAATATAAATATATCAATATAAATATATATAATTTATGAGACAAATTGAATATTAACTGCTGTTTCATGAAGATATAATTTGAAATTCGAACACATAATTTGCTATAACCTATACTCAAAATAAATCTATAATTACATGTCATCATAACATAAATGGAGGGGGGGTCGGTGGAAAGATGGTCTGAGCTGTTGGCTTTCGACCACTACGACCCGGGGTTCGATTCCCGCATTGAGCACTTTTTTCTGATTATATATATAAAAAAATGCTCCAATGGCCCACTATTCTTGCAAAAGTTCAACTCCACCAGCGAGTGCAAGTAACCAAACGGGGCTCTGGCACATTTGTAAGTGCAAAGTCGAATTGCTTTTCACATGTGTAGACATGTTGTGCACTTACAGTAAAAAGCAGTCGCCTATTTCTACCCACCATGATTATCATGGCCTATACCACGTGTACTAGGGATAAGCAAAAAAGAAAAAAAAAACATAAAATGCATTATAAGCTAAAGCTGACTCTAACAAATGAAAAACACACTCTTATAAAAAATTTGGCAAACAATACATATAGATCAAAACAGAAGAAAGCATTCGAAATAAAAATGTCGATGAGCTAATTTAGTTTATGTAGCCAATTTCACGCTCCCCTGTCTTTATTTAATCTTTTGTTATATATATAATTTCACTCTCTCCTGAATTAAATAATTCTTTTCAATCTGACTACTATAAAAAGCCAAACAAAACCTTTAAGCTGATTACCCTATTTATTTTCTTTCAATTACCAAAAGATAGCAAATGATATTTCAATTCTTTTAAAAATTCTATAAAGAACGAGAAAAACTCTATTTTATTGATCGGAAAGAAGGTTTTATTTGCAAGATATCGAAAATCTATTGTTTTTGAATATATTTTTATTTCAAGCTAAAGATTAATAACGATTTTAAACGTATATTTCATTTGGATGTGTTATATATATTCTTATTGAATATACAATATATTCTTATTGAAAACAAAAAAGGCATATTCTGACTGCCCACATTAACATTTCTAGATGACAGAGCGCCATCTAGTGGAACAAAAATAAACTGAACGTTGATTTACCTTGTTCCATGATATTTAGTTAGCTGATGATCGCTCCAGAATATTTAAAACAGACGGATGAACATGCGAGATTTGCGGGACAAGAATGGAGCCTGGGCTACATCACCATATACTCTCATGTATGGGGCTGAAAGACGAACGAGAAGTGCTCCTCAGTGAAATAGGCCTTGAGGGACTCTCTTTGGAGCTCCTGTTGAATGAGGTGGTGAGAAACAGAGCTGGAGTTTTTGCGTTGTTCAAATTTTGGAAGACGGCTGAAGAGAAGAGGAGGCTATATACATAATCTAATTGATGTAAATAATTATATGCAAATTATCTATGTCAGGATTAGAATGATGAATCCTGTAATGGGACTTTGATTCACTAAAAGGCTTGTTGCTGCTGTTGTATATAGTCACAGTGTAGAAAATACCATACTATACCTACTACATATAGGTTTCTCTCTGTATTCTTAGTTCTCTTCTCTTACTCTGTAAACTGGCGAATCCTATATAGGACGAGAGGTCCTCAATAAAGGCTTTTTGTTGTTGTTGTTGTTGATATTTAGTTAGCCTGATGACGCTCTGCCATCTAAAATATTCATGCGAGCTGTCAGTTTATGCCTTTTTTTGTTTTTAATATCAACACTTGACCTTTTAAAAACATTTATATTATTTTTCACATATATTATTATGAAAAAATAGTAAAAATGTGAAATTGTACTGGGATAAGATAGGTAAATTAATTTAGGTAAATCTCTTTATCGTAACACTGAAAGCGCCAGCCATCAGC